>CM055116.1:655916660-657118015 GCA_029206835.1 Rana muscosa | reverse complement strand
CCAGTCTTTGGATTTCATACTGAGACACAATGTCTTCACTTTCGATGGTCAATGTTTCCTCCAGGTACAGGGCGTAGCCATGGGCACCAGTTGTGCCCCTGGCTACGCCAACCTGTACCTGGGGGAATGGGAGCATGCAATCTTCTCCAGCGGGGATCTCTCAATGTACCTGTGCCATGTAGCTCTATGGCACAGGTACATTGATGACATCTTCATCGTATGGACGGGCTCCCAGCAATGTTTGGATGAGTGTCTCATCGCCCTAAACTTAAATACTTTTAATCTTAAGTTTACAATGATATCGGACCCAAATACCATAACCTTCCTTGATGTGGAGATCTTCAGAGACAAGCAAAACATGTTATCATGTAAGCTGTTCCGCAAACCAAGTGCAGGCAATACAATCTTACATTCTTCTAGCTTTCACCCTAAATCCCTAGTTGAATCTATTCCCTATGGACAATATTTGAGAATAAAAAGAAATTGCTCTAACGAGGTCGATTATAAAAGAGAAGCCAATAACTTAAGGCAAAGACTTCTAGCAAGGGGATACAGCCATAAATGCCTCAAAAAGGCCTTTAAACGCACTTCAAATTTAAATCGACACGAGTTACTAATATCTAAATCTAAAAAAAGTGAAAGTGATCATCGTATTATCAACACTTATTCTGATGATCACGCTGAACTTCTAAAAATCTACCAAAAGCACTGGCATCTACTTACAGCAGATCCTGTGATAGGACCACTAGTACCCCCCAGGCCAAATATTACCTATAGACGAGCAACGTCCCTGAAGGACATGCTAGTGCAGAGTGAATTTGAGAACACCAATAGGGGAGATCCATGTAAGGACCTGGGAACTTTCCAATGTGGTAATTGCACATACTGTAAATATATGAACACTAGAAAGAACATTCGGTTACCGAATGGCCAAAAATTTCGACCAAAACACTATGCAAACTGTCAAACTACGGACGTAGTATATCTCATTATTTGCAGTTGTAACTGCTTCTATGTAGGGAAAACTATACAAAAATTGTGGCAGAGAATTTACCGGCATCTAAAAGGGATGAAGGAACAAAATCCTGATCTCCCTCTTGGCAGACATGCTGCCCAAGTTCATGGAGATTGCGTACCAAACCTTGAGGTGTTAGTTTTGGACAGGGTCCACCGCAGCCCCCGCGGAGGTGACCTTAACAAGCACCTTCTTTAAAGGGAGCTGAGATGGATCTCGATCCTCAACGCCACCTCACCCCCTGGCTTGAACCAGGCAATTAACTTTAAACCCTTCCTACCAGGTTTTACATCTGCTAAGTTTGATAGGGATCTGCTAAACTGAGCTCAACAAGCTGTTTATACCTAGTTTGTATTTTTTTTTTTTTTTTTGAAGGAAAAATAAATAAATATGTATGAATTATGCCAGCTGTATAACATGTGTACTAATGTTTCTGATGTATGCCGGTTAGATATTCATGTAAAAACTAAAAAATCCTTTTAAGTAAACAAGATTGGATCCAATTGGTGGAACTTTACCTGATGATTTGCCCACTGGAGATTAGTGCTTATTTATTATATTGTTGATCATTGTTCATTATTTAGAAATTAATCAAACGATAATTGTATCCTGCACTTTTTGACATATTGGAGCCCAGGGATTTGGGGACCACCCATTGGGCCCACTGACGCTCCCCAGCACAAAAACAGCCCCCGGCTATTTTGATAATCGGGGGCTGATTGCTCATATTTGAGCAAATGGACGGCTATGTGCATATAAATAAATTTCTCTCCCTGTCCTAAGAATCACACACATATGGGACGGAGGGCATTCATGTTACACTGTTTACTACCCATGGGGTTTTGGATTAGTCATTTTTTCCCCATTCCTCCGATGGCGCCGTTTGGCGCAGCACACACAATTGTGCTGCCTTTGCGCTGACCTTTTTGGGTCTGGTGCGGGCAACGGAGTGATCTTTCTTTTAGCACTTCCGCCCTTTTCGTTGTGCTGGCGGTCGGGTCGACGTCTGACGTCACCGCGCCGGCGTCGTGGACGTCCTTCACATTTGTGTGGGTGCGCGATGACGCCGGACGCCGCCGGGATCGAGGGCGGCCTCTGTATGCGGTGCCTGTCCGGTAAGAGCCTCTCTATTCATTTTCAATACGTAGTTAATTGGGTTTCTACCCGGACGCACAGTCTAGCCCTGTTGTGGCCTCCCACGCTCTACCTCATTGGCTGAATTCCTTCCTTTACAGCTTCACCCTTGGCGCCATTTGAGCTGATTGGCTGCAACACCAGCGACAGCTCTATAAAAAGTCCCACCTGACTTGGCCAATTGCTGCACAGCCAGAGTGTGGATGTCCTTGCGCCACATTGACAGGTACCAAGCCCTTTTTTTCAAACACTTCATCATAGTTATGGGATGCCTAGTTACAGGGCTAGTCTGCGACCTATAAACTATAATCCATTTGTGTATGTTTTTACAGAGAGGCCGTGGCAGTCTTTCCGCTGCAATTTGAGGCTTCCCTGTGAGCTTTGAGGGGCGTTTTTGGGTTGGTCCTCCTACATATTTCCCCGTGGCTCTGTCATCTTGCCTGCAGTGTTTCTTTGGCCGCTGTATTTGTCTTTATGCGACCAGCAAACTCGCACCATATACGTTTGGGCCTTATATCACCGGGATAATTCCTCCAAACGGCTGATGTTTATATCACCATTGGAAATGTATGTATGCAACACTATTTGATATAGATGTACTGTATCCTATAGACATACAATTATACAATGTATATATGCATTCATGTATTCTTAAATGAACCTCCATGTATATTTATTCTTCTTTTTCTTTTTCTCTTCCTTTGTTTCTCTTCCCCGCCTTTTTCTTTTTCTCTTATTGTTTATTTTAGTTTATTTTATTTTCTCTCTGCAACAATGTCTATCTTCTAGCTGCCCACATATGGGAGAAATTCAAAATAATTTAATCATGTCAATACACTGTTGTGTATTATATAGCTATCACATACTATGTTGTTTTTTCTCTTATATAGAGACTAAATTGTCTTCAAACTATTGCATGAACCTTGAAGAAGGAAATAATGGAGGCTATCACAGATATAGCTCGAGTATCCGAAACATGTCGGTTGTGTCACCACTAGCTATATGACTTATATGTCTCAAGTAGTAAGGTGTCCTCATGCAATTGTTTTTCAATGACTGTATATGTCTGTTCCTCTCTTTGATTTTAAACCATTTTTGATATATAAGTGTATTATGTATAAATAAAATTCTTTATATTTTTCTATATATACTTGGTGGCAATCCATAATTTACTCCAATCCACACAATCCCAGGGGCACCCCTTTTCCAATTTTTTCAAAATTACCGGGATGTGATTGGTAAAAATGGTAACTTGCCCTGTATCTGCTGGCTAATGGCTTCATCTTCCCCTAATTAATATATTACGCCGACTTATACAACTAGGTGGAGAGTTGTATAAGCCCAGCTGAGGCTAGTGGGCTCATGGATGACTCATACCTCTAGGGAGAGTGTGGGGCGTCGTGCAGACAGGGAGTTGATGAGACCAGCTGAAGCTTGTCAGCTCATTTAGGCCTCTATAAGAACTCCCAGATTCATTAGGTGTTTGCTCATGCCTGGACCCAGACCTGTGTGGACTGTCTAGGGAGAGTGAACCCCTGTGCGGTGAGACAAAGCCTGTGTGGCTATTTGCTTGGACATTTAAAACCAGGGACTTAGGGACTAGGACAGCACTAGGCTGATCCCAGTTGTTAGTTAGGAAACCTGTATGTTTAGTCAGAGGTCAAGTTGACCAGGATTTATTTTGTTTATGTTTCTTTTGCTTTGCTGTGTTTTGTCACTGTAAATAGAAAATAAACCGCACCTTTTTGATTTTGAAAACCACAACCTCCGTTTGCTGGGCCTGTTTTTGTGTGGGGAGCCCATCCCGGGGGTCACACACACCCGCTGCCGAGCTAACCCTCCCACAGTTGGTGGAGAACCAGTGGCAGTTTTTTTTAAGCCAGCATGGAGGAGATACTGAAACAGCTGGCTCTAGCAAATGCCAATCAACAGCAGACAAATGCAGGTTTGCAAAGGAGCCTTGCAGCCCAGCAGCAAGCTCATCAACAGAGCCTTGCAGCCCAGCAACAAGCCCAGCAGCAATCTGAGGCCCGCTTCATAGACCTGTTACAGAAGCAAGAGCAGAGACTACAACAAATGGAAGCAGTAGTGCAGCAACGTCCGCAGACCAGTGAGGAAAGCCGTCCCACTAATACCGCGTCCTTTGGGGTGAGTCGTTTATTGACAAAAATGACTGGAGAGGATGATCCAGAGGTATTTTTGACCACATTTGAAAGGACTGCTGAAAGAGAAAAGTGGCCTGAGGAGCAGTGGGCTGGACTGGTGGCTCCTCTGTTAACTGGTGAATCGCAGAAGGCTTACTATGACCTAGAGCCTGACCAAGCAAAAGACTATGTGATGCTAAAAGCGGAAATATTGGCAAGGCTGGGTGTCACCCTGGCTGTCCGGGCTCAGCGTGTGCATAACTGGACTTTCCAGCTTGGAAAACCCCCCAGGTCTCAAATGTATGATCTCATTCACCTGAGCAGGAAGTGGCTACAGCCAGAGACTTTGTCCGCACCAGAGATTGTGGAACGTGTTGTAATGGATCGGTTTTTGAGAGCTCTTCCTACTGCCATCCAAAAGTGGGTAAGCCATGGAGACCCAGAGACGGCCGGTGGTCTTGTGGATCGTGTAGAGAAATACTTGGCTACAGAGAACCTGACGGCCTCTTCCAGAGACTCTCGGACTTTCCACCCTAAGACCAGACCATCCCCAGGGGCGGATAAGAGGATTCCAAGGGGTGAGGGTGGAGAGAGTGAGAGGGTGGGAGCTCTGCCCAAAGTTTGGCGAGAACAGCCTGGGAAGTCAGGGGCTCAAGAGACAGCCAAAAGGATTGTTTGCTACCGCTGCCGGCAAGCGGGACATATTGCAGCAAATTGCCCGGTTGTGGAGGAACCCATGCAATGTGACTTTCTGACGGACAGACGTCAGTCGCTGTGTGCGACAGTCGCATGCACTGCCATTCGGGGAACTGAGAAACATTTATGCAAAATGTGTATTAATGGTAGAAATGTTGTGGTATTGCTGGATTCAGGTAGCCTTGTGACCCTGATAAAGGCTGAATTAGTTAAAACAGAGGTCTCTGGGAATAGCAAGGTAGCTGTTATTTGTGTGCATGGGGACACCCGAGAGTATCCAGTGACTACAGTGTGTTTCGAGACCCCCAAAGGTACCCTCTCTCATCCAGTGGGGTTAGTATCTCAATTACCGCATGATGCCATTGTGGGAAGGGATTTTCCGAAGTTCTGGGAACTGTGGGATGATCCTGAGCCCCCCACTGGTGCCCCTATGTACCAGGAATGTGATAGCCAGAACTCCTCTGAGAGTGGTGAGGACTCTCCAGAATTTCCCTTGTCAGTATTGGCAGGGGAGACTCAAGAAACTGGAGAGGAGCCCACCTCCTCAGACGAAAACCTACCGTCTGTGGAGTTTTCTGATCTGGAGGTTCACAGGGAAAATTTTGCCACAGAACAGTTAAAAGACCCCGCCCTAATAAAGGCACGGGAAAACGTAGTGGAAATAGATGGCGAATTAGTGAACCCAGATAATACCTGCACTTACCCATACTTCAGCGTAGAGAAGGACCTACTGTATCGGGTGGCAAAAAGGGCAGAAGAAACCGTTGAGCAGCTTGTGGTGCCCAAACCTTACAGGAAGTTGGTGTTGGAGTTGGCCCATGGGCACATTCTTGGAGGTCATCTGGGGACAGAGAAAACCCGAGAGAGGGTATTACAGAGATTCTATTGGCCTGGGGTGATGAAGGACATAGAAAATTATTGTTCCTCCTGCCCTGTGTGTCAGAGGTCGGCCCCGATGCCACATTTCCGTAGCCCGCTGGTCCCTCTACCCATCATTGAGGTCCCGTTTGAGAGAATCGCAATGGATTTGGTAGGTCCTATAATCAAGTCCGCTAGGGGGCACCAGTACATATTGGTTATAATGGACTATGCCACCCGTTATCCAGAAGCGATCCCTCTCAGAAATACCTCGGCCAAAACCATAGCCAAAGAGCTATCTCTTGTTTTTAGCCGGGTGGGTATTTGTAAAGAACTGCTTACGGACCAAGGTACACCCTTTATGTCCCGGGTTATGAAAGAGCTGTGTAAATTGTTCAAAGTGACGCAATTGCGTACATCTGTGTATCACCCCCAAACCGATGGGCTGGTTGAAAGATTCAACAAAACCCTAAAACAAATGTTGAAGAAAGTGGTGGATAGAGATGGAAAGGATTGGGACTGTCTACTTCCTTATTTGATGTTTGCTATTAGGGAGGTGCCCCAATCCTCTACGGGATTCTCCCCCTTTGAGTTACTGTATGGGAGACACCCAAGAGGGCTGTTGGATATTGCCAAGGAGACTTGGGAAAGTGAGAGTTCTCCCCACAGGAGTGTGATTGAGCATGTCGCCCTGATGCAAGATCGAATTGCACAGGTAATGCCCATCGTGAAGGAACATTTGGCCCAAGCGCAGTTGGCACAGCAGAGAGTGTACAACCGTGGAGCCAAGACCCGTACCTTTTCCCCGGGGGATAGGATATTGGTACTTGTCCCTACGGTTGAAAGTAAATTCCTTGCCAAATGGCAAGGCCCCTATGAGATAATGGAAAAAGTGAGCGAAGTGAATTACAAGGTCAGACAACCAGGAAGGCGAAAGCCCGAACAGATCTTTCACGTTAATCTGTTGAAAGCCTGGAGGGATAGAGAGTCCCTAGTCGCAGACACTTGGTCACCAGCTCAAACTGGTTGCTTGATTCCTGAGGTTGGAATAGCAGCCACCTTGTCACAACCCCAACAACAGGAGGTTAAGGAGTTTGTGCTTCGCAACAAGGAGGTATTCTCTGAGCTGCCGGGACAAACATCTGGGGTAGAGCATGACATCATTACCCCGCCCGGTGAAAGGGTGAAGTTAAAACCCTATCGGATCCCAGAGGCCCGACGGGAGGCAATACGGGAGGAAGTACAGAAAATGCTGAACTTAGGGGTGATAGAGGAGTCCCAAAGTGATTGGTCTAGTCCCATTGTGTTGGTGCCTAAACTGGATGGGAGCTGGCGATTTTGTAACGATTTTCGTCAGTTGAACAAAGTTACAAAATTTGACACCTACCCCATGCCACGTATAGATGAGTTGATCGACCGGCTGGGAACAGCCCGATACATGACGACTCTTGACCTCACAAAAGGGTATTGGCAAATCCCCCTGGCCAAGTCGGCCAAAGAGAAAACCGCATTTGTAACCCCAGACGGGGCGTTCCAATATAAAAGAATGCCGTTCGGGTTAAAGAATGCGCCGGCCACATTCCAGCGGAAAATGGACCAGATGCTGAGGCCCCATCGGAAGTATGCTGCGGCTTACCTGGATGACGTAATTGTCCATAGCACAGATTGGGCCTCACATCTGCCAAAAGTGCAAGCAGTCCTGGACTCTGTTCGGGAAGCGGGGTTTACGGCTAACCCCAAGAAGTGTACCATTGGGCAGGAGGAGGCCAAATATCTTGGGTACACCATTGGGAGGGGAGTAATAAAACCCCAACTCAACAAAGTCGAGGCCATCCAGAGTTGGCCACGTCCCAACAGCAAGAAGCAGGTACGAGCCTTTCTGGGAATCGCTGGGTATTATCGGCGATTCATTCCCCACTTTGCTTCTAAGGCTGTGCCCCTAACCAACCTGACGAAGGGGAAAGGGTCGGTCATGATTAAATGGACCCCCGAGGCTGAGGCAGCATTCCAATTCTTGAAACAAGCCTTATGTAGCCAGCCAGTGTTGTACTCACCCGACTTCTCTAAAGACTTTGTCGTACAAAGTGATGCGTCAGATGTGGGGTTAGGAGCAGTATTGTCCCAGGTCTGGAACGGGGAAGAGCACCCAGTCATTTACCTCAGCAGGAAGTTGAAGTCCCATGAGGTAAATTACGCCACCATTGAAAAGGAGTGTTTAGCGGTGAAGTGGGCTCTAGATTCCCTTCGGTACTACCTGCTAGGTAGGCACTTTGACATGGTTACAGATCATGCTCCGTTAAAGTGGATGGCTCAAAACAAGGAAACAAATAGAAGAGTGAATAGGTGGTTCCTGGCCCTCCAGGAATTCAACTTCACAGTAAAGCATCGCCCTGGCGTTCAAATGGGGAATGTGGATGCTTTGTCTCGAGCACATGAATGCCTGATTGCTGGTGTTCCAACCCCGAGGTTAAAACAAGAGGGGGGGGTATGTGACAGCAGGAAGGTAAAGTCACCTGGTTGCATCCAGGGGGGTAGATATATTTCGCCCAGATTCAGGCTTTACGCCGACTTATACAACTAGGTGGAGAGTTGTATAAGCCCAGCTGAGGCTAGTGGGCTCATGGATGACTCATACCTCTAGGGAGAGTGTGGGGCGTCGTGCAGACAGGGAGTTGATGAGACCAGCTGAAGCTTGTCAGCTCATTTAGGCCTCTATAAGAACTCCCAGATTCATTAGGTGTTTGCTCATGCCTGGACCCAGACCTGTGTGGACTGTCTAGGGAGAGTGAACCCCTGTGCGGTGAGACAAAGCCTGTGTGGCTATTTGCTTGGACATTTAAAACCAGGGACTTAGGGACTAGGACAGCACTAGGCTGATCCCAGTTGTTAGTTAGGAAACCTGTATGTTTAGTCAGAGGTCAAGTTGACCAGGATTTATTTTGTTTATGTTTCTTTTGCTTTGCTGTGTTTTGTCACTGTAAATAGAAAATAAACCGCACCTTTTTGATTTTGAAAACCACAACCTCCGTTTGCTGGGCCTGTTTTTGTGTGGGGAGCC
Source organism: Rana muscosa (assembly GCA_029206835.1). Classification (NCBI taxonomy): domain Eukaryota; kingdom Metazoa; phylum Chordata; class Amphibia; order Anura; family Ranidae; genus Rana; species Rana muscosa. The sequence goes on along the minus strand of CM055116.1, from coordinate 657,109,110 downwards.
CATCCCGGGGGTCACACACACCCGCTGCCGAGCTAACCCTCCCACACATGATACTTACCTGCTCATATTGATTGGGATTTTCCCGGACTACTACTTCATATGAGGTTATCTGCTAAGAGGTCATCTTTATTCTGCGGTTTCTCTCTCTATGTTGATGTTTGGCCATTTCCAGCACAGCAATTTGCAGCATACAGATTGTCCAGGTTCCATCGTGGTTCCACCACACCAAGCCCGTTTGACCCACTGAACATATGTTCCTCTGGGTTCAAACTATCTGGTAAGCTCCTTACCTATTGGTGGTGGTTCTCTTCATCTTCTCACCGTCACCTTTCCCTTCAAAGTCTTCACCCACTTTTGAATTTCACCATTGCCTTCATTTTTTAATTACTTTAGGACACTCAGTTGCACAAGTTTTCACTTGTATTTCACATATAGACATTTTGTATATATGAGGACTTCTTACTGTTTTTACTTAATATTTGAGTGTCTTTTTTTTATATTGCACCATTTTTATATACTCATTTGAGTGCGTCATGCATTCTTGTTCATTTTTTTGATTAGCGCTACACTTTTTGTTTCCACGCTTTTTTACTATTTGTCTACTTGTTGTGTTAGCAGCTTATCCAGAGGGCAGCGCGGAATTATTTTGTATGCTACAGTGGTCAGATGGACCCTTGCCCCAACACTGTGTGCCAGACATGCCATGACTTCCTTTTGCACAATAGAGTACAGGTTGGGGATTGCCTTTTGTGAAAAGAAATTTCGGCCGGGTACCTTCCACTGCAGTGTCCCAATAGCTACAATTTTTTTAAGGCCTCAGACTCCACTTGTATGGTAAAAGCTGGTGGGCTAAGTGTTCCAACAAGCCAGCTGTCAGACGCCGGGCAAGGGGGTGACTCTGTGACATTGGCTTCTTACGCTCAAACATGTCCTTGACAGACACCTGACTGTGGGCAGATGAGCAGGAACTGCTCAAGTCGAGAGACAGAGAGGCGGATGGTTGAGAGGGGGCAAGGAGGAAAGCAGTGGTTGACGTGGCTGAAGATGCTGGACCAGGAGGAGGATGGTGGCTTTGAGCTTGTGTGCTGCTTGTACTCGTCATCATGTGTTGATCCCATAGGCATTTGTGATGTGCGATCATGTGCCTTCGCAAAGCAGTTGTACCTAGGTGGGTGTTGGATTTCCCACGACTCAGTTTCTTTTGGCACAGGTTGCAAATGGCATCACTGTTATCAGAGGCAGACACACAAAAAAAATGCCACACTGCTGAGCTTTGCAATGACGGCATTCTGGTGGTGGCAACAGCATGCGTTGATTGGCATGCTGTCTGGCTGACCCCGGGTGCCGATACATGCTGTCTGACTGTGCCACTAGCTCCTTGCGATGACCTCCCCCTACTTCCAACTCGTCTCCTCCTCCTCTCTGTCTCCCCATCTGAACTTTCCCCCTGTACTTCTTCTCTTCGAGCGGGCACCCACGTGACATCCACGGACACATCGTCATCATCAACCGCTTCACTTGTATCTGACAACTCAGCAAAGGAAGCAGCATCGGGTACAACATCCTCATCATCACACCGTACGTCCATGTGTGTAATGCTGCCTGACTGAGACATATCCCTTTTATCTACATCCTCTGGCAATAATGGTTGCGCATCACTCATTTCTTCCAACTCATGTTTAAATAACTCCTCTGACAGATAAAGTGAAGCAGCTGTGGTGCTAGTGTTGGTGGTGGTGGCAGACGGGCGAGTGGTAACTTGAGAGGTGCCGAAGCTGAGCTGGAGGATGGTGTGTCAAGGTTCAGAGCGGAAGCTGTAGAAGATTGGGTGTCCTGTGTTAGCCAGTCAACTATGTCCTCAGAACTTTTCGAGTTCAGGGTACATGGCCTCTGAACACTGGGCATTATTCTAGGGCCAAAGGGAATCACAGCACCATGACCACGACGGCCCCTGCGGGGTGGTCTGCCTCTGCCTGTCATTTTTTTTAGATTAGTTTAGTTGTACTATGCGTGCAAGCTACTGTGACACCAGATATGAGTGGCACTGTGCACTGGCAGAAGTTGGCAGAGTAGACGCTGTAGGCCTGACACACACGCTGGCAGGCAACTGACTGCTATTCTATTGCAGTCAAAATTGTATTTTATTTTTTTAAATGTAATCTACTGTGCCACCAGATATATGAGTGGTGCCACTGGGCAAGTGGGCACAGTATACGCTGTGAGCCTGTCACACACGCACTGGCAGGCAACTGCAATTACTGTAGATTACAGAGAAAAAAAAAAGGCATACTGATGTATGTACTAGCCCTAAAAAGGGCTTTTTGGGGTGCTGTCAGGACGCTGTCCTTACAGCAGAGATCAGATGAGTCTTTCAGGACTGGAGTGGACACTGAATACACTGGCCTAGCTATAGATTTCCCTATTAAATCAGCAGCAGCTACACTGTCCCTCCTCTCACTAGTAATCTACTGTGCCACCAGATATATGAGTGGTGCCACTGGGCAAGTGGGCACAGTATACGCTGTGAGCCTGTCACACACACGCTGGCAGGCAACTGCAATTAGATTACAGAGAAAAAAAAAAGGCAGACTGATGTATGTACTAGCCCTAAAAAGGGCTTTTTGGGGTGCTGTCAGGACGCTGTCCTTACAGCAGAGATCAGATGAGTCTTTCAGGACTGGAGTGGACACTGAATACACTGGCCTAGCTATAGATTTCCCTATTAAATCAGCAGCAGCTACACTGTCCCTCCTCTCACTAAGACTGCAGCTTCAGAATGAAACTAAAATGGATGCTGTCCAGGAGGTGGGAGGGTCTGGGAGGGAGGGTATGCTGCTGATTCGCTGGAATGTGTCTGCTGACTGTGAGGTACAGGGTCAAAGTTTGCTCAATGATGATGAATAGGGGGCGGACCGAACATCGCATATGTTCGCCCGCCGCGGCAAATGCGAACAAGCTATGTTCGCCGGGAACTATTCGCCGGCGAATAGTTCGGGACATCTCTACTTATTTAGTGTGGGAGATGGTACTGGAAGGATATCTGGACTGGACTCTATTTACAGAGGGCTCCGGTATTGAGATATGCAAAAATGAAAGAAGGTGCTAAAAATAGTGTAATCCCATTTATTAAAAGATGAATGTTCATAAAAAAGCCAAAAGGCCGATTACTGTATGAGTGCCCCGAACCTGGCACTGAGGCTGTAAAGCATGATCGTGTGGATGGACGTCCCAATGAGGTGAGTACTGGCGTGTGTTCCACCTCTGCAAGCGGCGAGCCAGCGGGACGGGAAGTGACGTCTGATGCGTGACCTAGTGGCGATTCGACGTACGTTTCGTATTCTTTCTTCAGGAAGCGTACCAGGTCACGCAATGAATGGTCTATAAATATGTCACTCAATCAGCTGGTGGGAGGGGATAGAATTTGTAAACAGCCTCTGTCCCAGCTAGGCGGCATTACATTGGTGTTGTAAAACAATGATAAAGCAGCAACTCCCAATAAATTTAATAACATATAAAATTAATAAAATAGCACTAAATGACATAAAATAAATAAATGAGTGCTAAACACATGTATGTACCATAAAATTAAATTAAAATGTGAAACCGATGGTAGATGTGTATACCCCAATAGAAAACTCACATCATTCGTTGGTAAGGAATAGTGATGAGCCGAACACCCCCGGGTTCGGTTCGCACCAGAACCCGCCAACGGACCGAAAGTTCGCACGAACATTAGAACCCTATTAAATACAATGGATGCGAACGTTCGGATTCTAAAGTGCTAATTATAACGACTATTATCCATGTTATTGTCCGAAACAGAGTTTGGGAACCCGGCTTCTGCACCAGGGGACATGTATCAATGCAAAAAGAAGTTTTAAAAACGGACGTTTTCCGAGAGCAGTCATTTTAATGATGCATAAAGTGAAAAAAAAAAGTCAAATATTCCTTAAAATATTGTACCTGGGGGGTGTCTAAAGTATGGCTGTGAAGTGCCACGTGTTTCCTGTGTTTAGAACTGTCCCTGCACAAAATAACATTTCTAAAGGGAAAAAAGTCATTTAAAACTGCTTGCGGCTTTAATGCAATGTGTGGTCCCGGTAATATGGATGAAAATCTTTAGGAAAAATGGCATAGCTACCCCATCAACCCCCCCCCCCCCCCCTACCCCAGCCCATTACCAGCCCCTTTGGGTCTTGTATGGATATTAAGGGGAACCCTGCACACAAAATAAAAAAGGACCTATATACTCTGAACAGCCGTATACAGGCGGTGCATACAAGACAGGGACTGTAGGTTTGTTCTTATGTAGAATCTGTTTATAATTTTGAACAGCTGCATTGTTTAAGTGGAGCTCCATGGCAAATTCCTTTTTTTTAGTTTTTTGTAAAACATAGGGAACGGTTATCACCCCTGTCACATTTTTTTTGCTGTCTGTGCCCCTGTTCAGAACATTTCACCTCACTTTGCGTCCCAATGACAACTGTTTTTGAAATGTGGTGTTGGTGATAAAGCATCAGTAGAGAGGAGACACCTTTCTCCCATATTAATTCTTACAGGAGAGAATTTTCCTTCCAAGGGGTAGATTTCCTCTCACTTCCTGTTGTCTTCTTCCGTTTGCAAGTAGTAGTAGTTTGTAAGTTGGATGTTTGAAAGTAGGGACCTTCCGTATATACTCTGAAGAAATTGGCCCCTTAGGTGTTGGTGTTGGCACAACACTGAAAGCACTCACAGTTATTCTTGGTGGGTGCTGGAACGCCCTTCTGTCAAGTATAATATCAGGAATTGTAATAACATATAATTGTTGATCAGTGGTAGTAAAAATTGGGCCTTTGATGGTGGTGCTGGTGCCCCAACACTGTAAGGCCTGACAGTTACTCTTGGTGGGCGCAGCAATGGTCCCTGCTGTGAATTATTAGATCAATAATTATAATTGCATGCCCCTGTTGAACAGGGGCTGAAAAATTGGGCCTTTGGTGGTGGTGGTGGTGGTGGTGGTGATGGTGGTGCTGGTGCCACAACACTGTAAGGCCTGACAGTTACTCTTGGTGGGCGCAGCAATGGGCCCTGCTGTGAATTATTAGATCAATAATTATAATTGCATGCCCCTGTTGAACAGGGGCTTAAAAATTGGGCCTTTGGTGGTGGTGGTGGTGGTGATGGTGGTGCTGGTGCCACAACACTGTAAGGCCTGACAGTTACTCTTGGTGGGCGCAGCAATGCTCCCTGCTGTGAATTATTAGATCAATAATTATAATTGCATGCCCCTGTTGAACAGGGGCTGAAAAATTGGGCCTTTGGTGGTGGTGGTGGTGGTGATGGTGGTGCTGGTGCCACAACACTGTAAGGCCTGACAGTTACTCTTGGTGGGCGCAGCAATGCTCCCTGCTGTGAATTATTAGATCAATAATTATAATTGCATGCCCCTGTTGAACAGGGGCTGAAAAATTGGGCCTTTGGTGGTGGTGGTGGTGGTGATGGTGGTGCTGGTGCCACAACACTGTAAGGCCTGACAGTTACTCTTGGTGGGCGCAGCAATGGGCCCTGCTGTGAATTATTAGATCAATAATTATAATTGCATGCCCCTGTTGAACAGGGGCTTAAAAATTGGGCCTTTGGTGGTGGTGGTGGTGGTGATGGTGGTGCTGGTGCCACAACACTGTAAGGCCTGACAGTTACTCTTGGTGGGCGCAGCAATGGGCCCTGCTGTGAATTATTAGATCAATAATTATAATTGCATGCCCCTGTTGAAAAGGGGCTTAAAAATTGGGCCTTTGGTGGTGGTGGTGATGGTGGTGCTGGTGCCACAACACTGTAAGGCCTGACAGTTACTCTTGGTGGGCGCAGCAATGGGCCCTGCTGTGAATTATTAGATCAATAATTATAATTGCATGCCCCTGTTTAACAGGGGCTGAAAAATTGGGCCTTAGGCACTGGTGGCACAACACTGCAACCCCTCACAGATACTGTACTTGGAGCACAGCAATGAGGCCTGTTGCAAAGTATTGCATCAAAAATTTTAATTACACGCCCCTGTTAAACAGGGGCTGAAAAATTGGGCCTTAGCCACTGGTGGCGTCACCCATAAACCAAAATGATCTTCCAAGCTATCATCGTTAATCGTATCATTGAGGAGGAGGAGGAGGAGGATAGCCAGTCAACATAAAAGCACAGGCACTCAGCATCAGCATCAGTCTTGAAGGGATGTGACATTTTAAAATCAATTAGTCTGTTATATCAGCATCTGGTGTGTGGTAGCTGGTGGTGATCCAAGACTGGTTCATCTTGATGAAAGTCAGTCGATCAACCGAGTCGGTGGACAGGCGCACCCTGTGATCCGTGACAAATCCTCCAGCAGCACTGAATGTGCGTTCTGAAAGAATGCTGGATGCAGGACAGGCCAGTAGCTCAATTGCATACTGTGCAAGCTCTGGCCAGTGATCCATCCTCAAGACCCAGTAAGCCAGAGGATTTTCGGTGGGGAAGGTGTCCAAGTCTGACCTTGCCCCTAGGTATTCCTGCACCATGTATATCAGACGCTGGCGATGGTTGCTGGAACCGATCATACTTTGGGGCTGCGGACTAAAGAATTGTTTGAACGCATCGGTCAGACGGCCACCTTCCCCACCGCTCCTTCTTTGACTGCCCGAAGCCTCAGCAACTCATTGTCCAGGACCAGGAGTTTGTAACCTCCCAGTCTCTGGGAACGCGTTGCACAGACCTTTCTGCAAGGCCTCCCGGAGTTGTCTCATCCTCTGCTCCCTCTGCGACGGTACGATAAGGTCCGCAACCTTACCCTTGTACCGTGGATCAAGGAGAGTGGCCAGCCAGTAATGGTCCCTCTCCTTGATCCGAAGAATACGAGGATCCTTCCGCAGACTTTGCAGGATCAGGGAGGCCATGCAGCGTAGGTTAGCTGAGGCATTCAGTCCGGAGTCCTCTGGGTCACTAAGGACGACATGATCCGCAGCCACCTCCTCCCAGCCACGTACAAGTCCACTGGTTTCTTGGGACTGTAAATCATCCCTAAAAGACTGCTGCTGATGATGCTGAGTGCCAGCCTCCACCTCCATGCTGACACAATCCTCCTCCTCCTCCTCCTCCTCCTCCTCCTCCTCTTCCTGTGCGATGGGTGGGACAGAAGGAACACTGTCTGGGTAAAGGGGGCCTTGAGAGGCAAGGAAGTCCTCCTCTTCCTGCCTCTGTTCTGCCTCAAGTGCCCTGTCCATTATTCCACGCAGCGTGTGCTCCAACAGGTGGACAAGAGGTACAGTGTCACTGATGCATGCACTGTCACTGCTCACCATCCTTGTGGCCTCCTCAAATGGTGCCAGGACAGTGCATGCATCCCTGATCATGCCCCACTGGCGTGGTGAAAAAAACCCGAGCTCCCCTGACCCTGTCCTGGTGCCGTAGTCGCACAGGTACTCATTGATGGCCCTCTGCTGCGTGTGCAGCCGCTGCAGCATGGCCAACGTTGAGTTCCACCTGGTGGGCATGTCACATATAAGGCGGTTCTTGGGCAGGTTCAACTCCTTTTGAAGCTCAGCCAGGCGAGCACTGGCATTATAAGATCTGCGGAAATGCACACAGACTTTCCTGGCCTGCCTCAAGACATCCTGTAAGCCCGGGTACCTGCCCAAGAACCGCTGCACCACCAGGTTAAGGACGTGAGCCATACAGGGCACATGGGTCAGTTGTCCCTGTCGGAGGGCGGAGAGGAGGTTGGTGCCATTGTCGCAAACCACCATTCCTGGCTTAAGCTGGCGTGGCGTCAACCACCTCTCGGCCTGCCCCTGCAGAGCAGACAGGACCTCTGCCCCAGTGTGGCTCCTGTCCCCCAAACACACCAGCGCAAGCACGGCATGGCATATTTTTGCCTGCGTACTTGCGTAGCCCCTTGAACGCCTACGGAGCACCGCTGGTTCCGAGGACAAACCACAGGAAGAAAAACAATAGCAAATGCAAGCGCTTGGGAAGCCTGCACAGACAAACACTATTAATCCTAAATGTGTGAAGGATATTATACAAAGGTTGAAAATCAAAAAAACAAAAAGAGTATTCCAATCAGATGGACATAAAGTTATTATTGTTACCAAGGGATGGCAGGTAGCATAAGGTTTTGAAAAACTCTATAGTAACAATTGTGGATAGGAAGTCTTTAATAAAAACTCAGTTGCCCAGGGCAGCTCTTCTCCAAGTTGAAGCCGACTCAAGGAAAATGACATAAAAGGAAAAATAGAAAAGCGCCTCTTAGCAAAACAGATTTATTATGTAGCAGACAATTTGTATCAAACACTTACATCATGGTAAGTTTCAGGTGTCATCCAGCAGGATCAATGTTTATATTGCGTCCAGGATCTCTGACGCTACTCCACGGATTTCCCAGGTCCCGGTTATGGCGGCCGCAAGTAGCCGGGATACAGGCTGGCTTGTCCGTGATAGGAGACAGCAGCGAAAGATGGCAACGGTCGGTCCGGAGAGGAGCGTCTGACGTCAGCTGGATGGTGCAGGGAACCACAACGCGTTTCAGAGCATGCGCAGCTGACGTCAGACGCTCCTCTCCGGACCGACCGTTGCCATCTTTCGCTGCTGTCTCCTATCACGGACAAGCCAGCCTGTATCCCGGCTACTTGCGGCCGCCATAACCGGGACCTGGGAAATCCGTGGAGTAGCGTCAGAGATCGTGGACGCAATATAAACATTGATCCTACTGGATGACACCTGAAACTTACCATGATGTAAGTGTTTGATACAAATTGTCTGCTACATAATAAATCTGTTTTGCTAAGAGGCGCTTTTCTATTTTTCCTTTTAAACCACAGGAAGAGGCCATGGAGGAAGAAGAAGAGGAGGGGGTGGAGGAGAGAGGTGTGTCACAACCAGTAGTAGCATTTTGGAGGCGTGGCGGTGGAACAACCTCCAACACTACTGCACCTTGTCCTGCATCCTTCCCAGCTGCCAAAAGAGTGACCCAATGGGCCGTGAAAGAAAGGTAACGTCCCTGTCCATGCCTGCTGGACCATGAGTCAGCGGTAATATGCACCTTACCGCTGACCGCCCTGTCCAGCGAGGCCAAGACATTGCCTTCCACATGCCTGTAGAGAGCCGGAATAGCCTTCCGTGCGAAAAAGTGTCGTTTGGGAACCTGCCACTGAGGAACCGCACATTGCACAAACTCACGGAAGGGGGCCGAGTCTACCAACTGAAAAGGCAGCAGTTGAAGCGCTAGCAATTTAGCCAAGCTAGCATTCAACCGCTGGGCATGTGGATGGCTGGGAGTGAACTTCTTTCGACGGTCCAGCAGCTGGGGCAGGGAAATTTGCCTGCTAGAATCGGACGTTGGTGTACTGCTAGCAGAGTGCCCGCAAGTACTTGCCTGTGACACACCTAATTCTACACCTTCATTCCTCTCAGAGCAGGTTTCAGAGAGGAGTGAAGGTATAGTGGGGTTGGAGATCCCAGCTGATGCGGTGCAAGAAGAGGTCAGCTTTGTTCTTTGGTGTGGGTCTTTAAGGTAGGCTTGCCAACGAGCTGCATGGCAGGTCAACATATGTCTGATCAAGCATGTGGTGCCAAAGCGGCTGATGTTTTGGCCACGCGATATACGCTTGAGACATATGTTGCAAACAGCAGCTGTGCGATCTGATGCACTCGCCTCAAAAAAGGCCCACACCAAAGAACTTTTTGCATGACGGGCAGAGGCAGCACCCTGCACAGGCGGAGCTCTGCGGTGTGATTCTGTCGGTGTGCTGCCCATATGCTGGCCACTCAAGGGCATCCTGCCTCGTTGGAGATGTGCCTCCTCCTCATCCTCCTCCTCTCTCCTATTAGGCACCCACGTGGAGTCAGTGACCTCATCATCCCCTCCCTCCTCATCACTGGAGCCAATCTGGCAATATGCTGCAGCTGCTGGAGCATGACTGCCAGATTGGTGTCCTTCTTGAGCATCCCCTCTCTCTGCTCTCACGCTGCTGCCTTCCTCTAGCTGGGTATCATCATCAGATCCTTCCAAACGCTGGGCATCCTCCTGGAGCATGTACCCAACACTGTGCTCAAACAGTTCGGGGGACTCCTCAGGAGGAGGGCATGGTGGGTCTAGGGAAGGATTGACTAATGAAGATAATGATACCAGAGAAGAGGACGCTTTGGCAGCTGCTTTGCCAGTACCCTGAGCCTGGGTGAGAGAGGATGAGGAGGATGAGGTGGGCTTGGTCATCCACTCTACCAAGTCTTCGGCATGATGTGGCTCAACATGTCCAGCTGCCGAAAACAAGGACAAGCGTGTCCCATGGCCATGTGCTGATGACAATGCACCGCATACACGACCAGCACTGTTGCCCCCAGACACAGAGCCTGCTTGCCCTCTTTTTTTGCCTCCTGACTGTCTGCCTCTCCTTGGTTGCCTTCCAGACATTTTAATGGATGGCCTGCAGGGAGATGGGAAAAACAGCAATAAGGGCTACCTTCAGGTGTATACTGTGCAGGAGGCTTAGCAACAATGACACTGACACTGTCCCCTGCCTATCCTTCTCTGTCCCTAAACACAAGGATTGAAAATATGGTTCAGCAAAATAGTTTTAGAACAGAATAGCACACTGACACTTTCCCTCACTGTCCTACTCTGTCCCTCCCTACAAACAAGATTTAGCACAGAATAGCACACTGATAATTTCTACGAGTGTCCTTCTCTGTCCCTCAACTCAAGGATTGAAAATATGGTTCAGCAAAATAGTTTTAGAACAGAATAGCACACTGACACTTTCCCTCACTGTACCTCTCTGTCCCTCAACTCAAGGATTGAAAATATGGAACAGCAAATTTGGTTTAGAACAGAATAGCACACTGTCAGTTTCACTCACTGTACCTCTCTGTCCCTCAACTCAAGGATTGAAAATATGGAACAGCAAAATTGGTTTAGAACAGAATAGCACACTGTCAGTTTCACTCACTGTACCTCTCTGTCCCTCAACTCAAGGATTGAAAATATGGAACAGCAAAATTGGTTTAGAACAGAATAGCACACTGTCAGTTTCACTCACTGTACCTCTCTGTCCCTCAACTCAAGGATTGAAAATATGGAACAGCAAATTTGGTTTAGAACAGAATAGCACACTGTCAGTTTCACTCACTGTACCTCTCTGTCCCTCAACTCAAGGATTGAAAATATGGTTCAGCAAAATAGTTTTAGAACAGAATAGCACACTGACACTTTCCCTCACTGTACCGCTCTGTCCCTCAACTCAAGGATTGAAAATATGGAACAGCAAATTTGGTTTAGAACAGAATAGCACACTGTCAGTTTCACTCACTGTACCTCTCTGTCCCTCAACTCAAGGATTGAAAATATGGAACAGCAAAATTGGTTTAGAACAGAATAGCACACTGTCAGTTTCACTCACTGTACCTCTCGGTCCCTCAACTCAAAGATTGAAAATATGGAACAGCAAAATTGGTTTAGAACAGAATAGCACACTGTCAGTTTCACTCACTGTACCTCTCTGTCCCTCAACTCAAGGATTGAAAATATGGAACAGCAAAATTGGTTTAGAACAGAATAGCACACTGTCAGTTTCACTCACTGTACCTCTCTGTCCCTCAACTCAAAGATTGAAAATATGGAACAGCAAAATTGGTTTAGAACAGAATAGCACACTGTCAGTTTCACTCACTGTACCTCTCTGTCCCTCAACTCAAGGATTGAAAATATGGTTCAGCAAAATAGTTTTAGAACAGAATAGCACACTGTCAGTTTCACTCACTGTACCTCTCTGTCCCTCAACTCAAGGATTGAAAATATGGAACAGCAAATTTGGTTTAGAACAGAATAGCACACTGTCAGTTTCACTCACTGTACCTCTCTGTCCCTCAACTCAAGGATTGAAAATATGGAACAGCAAAATTGGTTTAGAACAGAATAGCACACTGTCAGTTTCACTCACTGTACCTCTCTGTCCCTCAACTCAAGGATTGAAAATATGGTTCAGCAAAATAGTTTTAGAACAGAATAGCACACTGACACTTTCCCTCACTGTACCTCTCTGTCCCTACAAACAAGGATTAGCACAGAATAGCACACTGTCACTGACACTCTCCCTACCTATCCTTATTTGTCCCTAAACACAAGGAATCCAGGAATAGTAAAGGAAAAATAATGACACTGTCCCTGCCTATGCTTCTCTTTCCCTGCTCCGGAACACACTACACAAGGCCGCCGCGCTGGCGGCCTTTTATAGTGTGGGGCGTGTACTAAACCCCATCAGCAATAATTGGCCACAGGCATCCTGCCTGTGGCCAATCATTGCTCTCCTCGCTGCCGGCGCTGTGATTGGCCAAGCATGCGAGGTCACAGTGCATGCTTGGCCAATCACAGCGCCTGGATGACACTGCGATGGCGTAGTGCATTGTGGGCCGTTCGCGTCACTCGAATTTGGCGCGAACGGCCCAAATCGTTCGATCTTTGTCGAATGATCGAACAGCCGATGTTCGAGTCGAACGTATGTTCGACTCGAACACGAAGCTCATCCCTAGTAAGGAAGCAATTTAAATCCATATCTATGTTCAAGCCCAGTGGCTGCATGGTCCTTAGGCGATACAGCCACTGGGTATCGTTCTGGGAGATGACCTTCTTAAGGTCTGTTCCTCTCCAGTGACCAACGGCCCTGTCTATGCCATAGAAAGTAAGCTTACGAGGGTCTTGGTTGTGATACTGTGCAAAGTGACGTGATACATTGTGGTTGGGAAAACCTTTGACAATGTTTGTCACATGCTCATTAATCCTGGGGCAGGCTCAGAGGTGGTTGACGCCACGCCAGCTTAAGCCAGGAAAGTTGGTTTGCGACAATGGCATCAACCTCCTCTCCACCCTCCGACAGGGACAACTGACCCATGTGCCCTGTTTGGCTCACATCCTTAACTTGGTGGTGCAGCGGTTCTTGGGCAGGTACCCGGGCTTACAGGAGGTCCTGAAGCAGGCCAGGAAACTCTGTGGGCATTTCCGGCGGTCATATAATGCCAGTGCTCGGCTGGCTGACCTGCAAAAGGAATCCAATTTGCCCAAGAACCGCCTAATTTGTGACATGCCTACCAGGTGTAACTCTACATTGGCCATGCTGCAGCGGCTGCACACGCAGCAGAGGGCCATCAATGAGTATCTGTTGCAATATGGCACCAGGACAGGGTTAGGGGAGCTTGGATTTTTTTCCCCACGCCAGTGGGCCATGATCAGGGATGCATGCACTGTCCTGGCACCATTTGAGGAGGCCACGAGGATGGTGAGCAGTGACAGTGCATGCATCAGTGACACTGTCCCTCTTGTCTACCTGTTGGAGCACACGCTGCGTGGAATAATGGACAGGGCACTTGAGGCAGAACAGAGGGAGGAAGACTTTCTTACCTATCAATGCCCCCTTTATCTGGACAGTGTTCTTGCTGGACCGCCTATCACACAGGAAGAGGATGAGGAGAAGGCGGAGGAGGAGGATTGTGTCAGCATGGAGGTGGATCCTAGCACTCAGCATCAGCAGCAGTCTTCAAGGGATCAATTACAGTCCCAAGAAACCCATGGACTTGTACGTGGCTGGGAGGAGGTGGCTGCGGATCATGTTGTCCTGAGTGACCCAGAGGCCTCCAGACCGAATGCCTCAGCAAACCTACGCTGCATGGCCTCCCTGATCTTGCAAAGCCTGCGGAAGGATCCTCGTATTCGTGCTATCAACTAGAGGGATCATTACTGGCTGGCAACCCTCCTTGATCCACGTTACAAGGGTAAGGTTGCAGAGCTTATCTTGCCGTCGCAGAGGGAGCAGAGGATGAAACATCAGGCCTTGCAGAAAGGTTTGTGAAACTCGTTCGCAGAGACTGGGAGATTACAAAATCCTGGTCCTGGACAACATGTTGCTGAGGCTTCGGTCAGTCAAAGAAAGAGTGGTGGAGAAGGTGGCCGATGCGTTCAGACAATTTTTTAGTCCGCAGCCCCAAGGTATAATTGGTTCCAGCAACCATCGCCAGCATATGTTTTACATGGTGCAGGAATACCTAGGAACAAGATCAGACTTGGACACCTTTCCCACCGAAAATCCTCTGGGTTACTGGATCTTGAGGATGGATCACTGGCCAGAGCTTGCACAGTATGCAATTGAGCTACTGGCCTGTCCTGCATCCAGCGTTCTTTCAGAACGCATATTCAGTGCTGCTGTAGGCTTTGTAACCGATCACAGGGTGCACCTGTCCACCGACTCGGTCGATCGGCTGACCTTCATAAAAATTAATCAGTCTTGGATCACCGGCTACCAAGCACCTGATGCTGACGCACCCGAAGATTTTTTTTTTTAATGGGAGATCCCTTCAAGACTGCCTATGCTGATGCTGAGTGACTATCCTGTTATGCTGAGTGACTATCCTCTTCCTCCTCAATGTTCATGCTGATAGCTTGTAAGAACATTTTTGGTTCTGGGCACCGCCACCAGTGGCTAAGGCCCAATTTTTCAGCTCCTGTTTAACAGGTGCGTGTAATTACAATTTTTGATGCAATACTTTGCAGCAGGGCTCAATCCTGTGCTCCAACTATAGTATCTGTGAGGGGTTGCAGTGTTGTGGCACCAGTGCCTAAGGCCCAATTTTTCGGCCCCTGTTTAACTGTGGCGTGTAATTACATTTTTTGATGCAATAATCAGCAGCAGGGCTCATTCATGCGCTCCAACTAGAGTTTCTGTGAGGGGTTGCAGTGTTGTGGCACCAGCACCAGTGCCAAGGCCCAATTTTTCTGCCCCTGTTTAACAGGGGCGTGTAATTACATTTTTTTTTTTTTTACTGTTTAAGATTTTTATTGAATATTAACAATTACAATGTCATACTCATGACAAAAGACACAAAAGGACAGCAGTCGTATTATAGATTCCTCAGTATATAGATACATTCATGAATCGTGATTCTTATCTTCCAATAAAAAGACAGATTTAGGAATCAATGACATAGATGATGACCTCATAGCAAAGAAAAAAAAATCAAACAAAACAAAAACATGAGTAGATTCACTCGGTCCTATAAGGAAGCCAATCAGGCTCTGGTAATCAATACCTGTATGACCTTGCAGTAACACATACTGAGTGTAATAACTAAAAACCTAGGACTAAACTAGAACTAAAACTAAAACTAGATCTAAAACGAAGAATGAGGATAGCAAGGTTACCATGTATGTGGTAACCAAGAGTTGCATGTGTCAATCCACCTCTGTTCTGCTATGGTGTATTTCCATTCCACTGCTTATTTGTTTTATTCATCTATGTGTATAGCCATTCTAAATCATATCAGTCAAATTATGTATTTTAAGCCATATTTCCCATTGTTGAAGAAATTTTCTTTTATTGCCTTTGGAATTGGCAAAAGAGTGCTCATAAGAGCACTGTAGAGTCACCCTGGAGATGATTTCCTGAATTGAAGGGACTATGTTTTTTTTCCATTGGCACATTATTGATAATCTTGCCGCAATTAAGATATGTAGAACCACTGTCCTAAAGTCAAGGGGGAATTTCCCTATATTTAAACCGAGTAATGCTAAATCTGGCGACGGTTTCGTTATTATCCCTGTAATCTGTGAGATCAACTGGAAGATGGAGTTCCAGAAGCTCGTTAATGACTTGCAATACCAAAGTAAATGAAGTAAGTTCCCCGGTTGTCCGCAATTACGCCAACAATCCGGAGACTGACCTGTGTAAATTGTAGCCAAACGTGTCGGTGTCAAGTACCACCTATATAGGATCTTATATATATTTTCCCAGTGTGACACACAGTGCGAGGCTTTTAGGCTACAATTAATTGCTTGAGACCATTCTAATGGAGAGTATGTTCTCTTTAGTTCTGCTTCCCATTTAATAATCGATGGAGTGTCTTTGATTGCGGAATCGGGTTGTAGTAAGGAGTACATAAATGATATGCCTTTTTTTTCCGGGTAGATTCCACATGATAGAATTCCCATACTACTTTGTTCAGATTAATGGTGTCCGAATTGCAAGTGTGGAGGAAGTGCTGAATTTGCATCATTGTGAACCTATCTTTAAGTTTAACCTCCTCTGGAATCTCTCGTAAGGTATGATAGCCCACTTCGATCCAAGGTTTAAGGAAGAGGTTTGGAATCAGGAATGTGAAGGATTGAAGCGGAATATCAACCAGTTTCACCTGTGTGACCTCCCGGCTCTTAATTAATAGATCTTCCCAAGCTTTAAGTGAGGCAGATATAGACGGGTGATATTGTATGTATAATGGTTTGCTAGTAGCTGCTGCGATGAGTAAAGCTGATAGGTTGGTATTTTGTAATAAGGAGCGTTCTAGTAGTACCCACTGTTTCCCTAAAGATGGGTCGCACCATGCTCTGAGCTGGTCGAGGAGAGTTGCTCTATAGTAGTCTCGAATGACTGGAACCCCCATACCACCTTTTGATTTTAATTTGGTGAGAGTTGCGAAAGCTATTCTTGCCTTAGTTCCTTTCCATATGAAGGATCTAAGTGATGTATCTAGTTTATTGAAAAATACTTGTGGGAGGGGAATGGGTACTGTCCGAAAGATATAGAGGATTTTTGGTAGCACCATCATCTTAAATGTAGCTATCCTGCCCATCCAAGAGATTTCAAATTTTGCTAGTTGAGTAAGTTCGGTCTGGACCGTATGGAGTAGCTTTTTATAGTTAATGTCATAGAGGTGGCCTGATTTGGCAGTGAGATAAATCCCCAGATATTGGATCTTTTCGCTGCCCCAATCACAAGGGAATAAGGATTTCATTTTTACTTTAATTTTATAGTTAAGATTGGTTGTGAGAACCTGACATTTGGCTATATTAATTTTATAGTAAGATAAGGCGCTCAAGGTATCAATTATCTTGCATACTTCAGGTAAAGACTTAGTCACATCTGAGAGTGTCAAAATGACATCATCCGCAAACAATCCCATTTTATGATCATTACCAGCTACTAAGATGCCTGTCACTTTTTGGGAACTCCTGATGGCAGCCGCAAATGGTTCCATAATCAGAGTGAAAATTAAAGGTGAAAGGGGGCACCCCTGCCTAGTCCCATTGGATATAGTAAAGGTGTCGGAGAGTACAGAGGAGGTAAATACTTGAGCCGATTGGTTATTATAAAGTGCTAGGATAGCTGATAAAATGGGGCCAGTAAAACCAAATTTTGTTAGGGTAGCTTGTAAATACCCCCAGTGTACCCTATCGAATGCCTTCTCGGCATCCAAAGCTATGAAGGCAGTGGGTAACTTACGGCTCTCGGCTATACGGAGAAGATTAAGTATTCTGCGGGTGCCATCTGGAGCTTGGCGTCCTTTTACAAATCCTACTTGGTCAGGGGCTATTAAGGATGGTGTTACTTCCGCTATTCTATTGGCAATAATCTTGGCGTATACTTTAAGGTCTGTATTAAGGAGGGATATTGGCCTAAAGTTTTGAGGTAAGTTGGGTTCCTTTCCTGGTTTGGGTAAGGTGACTATTATAGCTTTAAGCATTTCTGATGCTATTGTTCCTGAAGAGATAGCGTCATTAAAAACTCTGACTAAATGAGGGATCAACACGGTTGAGAAGGTTCTATAGTATTCTGCTGACAGACCATCTGGTCCAGGGGATTTGTTAAGAGCAAGGGAGTTGAGGACTAGTTCAACTTCTGTGCCTGTAACTGGAGCATTAAGTCGCTCCAACATCTGGGGATCTAGTGATGGAATGTTGACCGGATTTAGAAATTTGGATATGTTTTCCATGGATGGTTGGGGGGTGTTGGGATCTAAGTTAAGATTATAGAGACCACTATAGTACTCTTTGAATATGTTCGCTATATCTTTCGGGTGTGATACTTTGGTGCCATTTTTGGGTTCAAGTAGATGAGCTATTCTCGTTTTGGCTTGTCGGACTTTAATTTGTTGGGCCAAGAGTTTCCCCGCTTTATTTCCAGAAGAATAAAATGAGGCTTTTAGGTGTTTCATATGTCTTTCATAGTTGGTTACTAACGCATATTTGAGGTTCAATCTACACTCCTTAAGATCGTCTATCGCATTTTGGGACATATCTTTTTTATTTTGTATTTCTAGGAGGCGTATTTTGTTTAGCATTAGGTCAATTGTTTGAGACCTACGTTTCTTTTCCCTGGCAGCAATTTGTATTAACAGGCCTCTGATGAAGGCTTTATGAGTACACCAGTTAGTGGATGCCGAGGTATCTTCTATTGTGTTAATTGTAAAAAATTCCTCCAGTTGCTTCTGAACTTCGGTGATATTTATTGGTGAAGATGTGAGTATTGTTGCGCCACAGAAATGTAGGGGTTACATTAATTTGTTCTTCGAATTCAAGTGTTATGGGCGCATGGTCTGACCAAGTGATGGTCTCAATAGTTGCTGACTTAGTCTTATACAGGGAAGATAGATCTGTAAGGATCATATCTATTCTGGAATAGGATCTATGGGGTTAGAAAAAAACGTAAAGTCTTTTTCGTCTGGATGGTGGCATCTCCAGACATCATATAGGGATTCTCTATGTATAGTGGATTGGAGTATAGATTTATGGTGTAATTTGGGAGGTGAGCAGTCAATATGGGAGTCAATCACCGAGTTAAAGTCCCCTAGCAGAAGGAGGTTTCCCCTACAGATGGGTTTAACCTGTTTGAGGAGGCTCCTCAAAAAGGTTATTTGCCCTTGATTTGGGGCATATACTGCCACAATGGTATATAAAACATTATTCAAGGTACATATTAAAATAACATAGCGGCCCTTCTTGTCCGTGATGACTTCCTGTAAAGAAAATGCTATTGAATGTTTGATTGCAATAAGAACTCCATTATGCTTAGTGTCAGCATTTGCAAAAAATGCATGCGGGTACAGTTTATGAGAACATTTTGGAGCTTTAGTTGCTGAAAAATGAGTCTCTTGTACACATAGTACATCTCCCCTCAGTTTTTGGGCTGTAGACCATAAAAGGCTTTGTTTAAAAGGGCTGTTTAGACCCTTAGCATTAAGAGAAACAAACTTAATGGTCATCATAAACTAGGGTATGAACAGACAATGCGTCCTGTAGGTATAAACGATGGGAGCTGGCCTTGTTGAATAAGAGATCATCATTTCCAAAAATATGTTCATACTCACAAACAGTAGAGTTAAAAGAAAGGATATATCGCCATCTAGTGGTAACTGTTAGTACAGATGTCCAGTTGTAGTTCGGTGTGGATTGCATATAGGGTATATCTTCCTTTGAAGAGATGACATGTGAAAAGCAATAGGATAAGCAAAAAAAAAGTCATGAATTGAAAAGATGTGGATTGCTCTGTTGGGAAAAAGAAAAAGGAGAGAAAAAAACAACAAAAAATAACCAAATAGTAAAAAAGAGTCTGGAGCCCGCCCCAGCATCCAGAGGCAGACTAATCTGCTTGTCATCTGAGGGCGCCTATTCCACGCCAACATGGCGACAGGAAAAGCAAATCTAGGCATTTAAAGGTGCTCCTTTCAACCGCAGCAGTAGAAGGGTAAGAGGTGGTTCTATTTCGGTGGCCCTTGGTTATTATGTCGACCAGTCTGTCTGAACTTTAGGAGGATCACGTCGTCTAGGGGCTAGTTCTTCAGCAGGAAGGATGTCCCATTCTCTAAGAAGACGGAGGCCTGATTCCAACGAGTGAATGTTGAACGGCTTACCTTGATAGGTTACCATTAGTTTTGATGGGGTCCCCCATCTGTAAACAATGCTATGATTACGCAGAGCTTTGGTGATCGTAAGGAGTTTCCTTCTGTGTTGTATAGTGGCTTGTGAGAGGTCCGAGAATAAAGCTATGTTCGCATACTGTCCAGTCATTTGTGGGTTGTTCCTCATAGCTCGCATAGCATCCTCTTTTATATGGTAGTAGTGTATACGTGCCAGAACATCTCTCGGTACATTGTCCGGGAGGAAACCTGGTTTAGGCAGTCTATGCGCTCTGTCAATTGTTAGCTCAACGTCAGTTGCTTTGGGCAATAAGGTATGTAACATTTGGCGTACAAATCTACTCAGATCAACATTGGGAATAGATTCAGGAATTCCGCGAAATTTAATGTTATTTCTGCGAGAACGGTCTTCTAAATCTGATAGCTTCGCTGCCATTCTCTGCATCTCAGTTTGTTGTTCCTTAAATGCATCCACTAGGTTATTGTGTGCTGCAAAAGCATCCTCCATTTTGTGATCTGTGTAGGCCACTATGCTGTAATTCTTGCACATCAGCCTTGATAGGATTCAACATTGTCAGCATGTCTGAATGTACAGAATCTCTTAAGGAAATTAGCATGTCCCTCATGTTAGATATAGTCACAGGCTGGGATGAAGAGGGAAAGTGCTCAAGTGGAGTCTGATTAGCAGCCTCCGGTGTACTGTCCTCCATGTCAGATTCTTCCTCCTGCCTGTCTCCCTTTGCTTTTTTAAATTTAGTAGGGCTGCGGGTGGTAGGGCTATCAGGTGGTGAAATGACGATTCCCCCCTTAGCAATATGTTCGATAGCTGTATGTACCGAGGATGTGCTGCTGGAGTCTGAGGAAGCTTCACTTTCTCCTGCTTTCTGCATGTGTGCTCCGCCGCCGGTGCCATCTTGGTTCACGCGGCCGTTAGTGGAGGGGAAGTAATCCGTTAATGTTAGCAGATTCTGGCGGTATGAACCCCTTTTTCGAACAGCGCCAGGTGCAGTGTCTTCTTGAGAAGTCATGGCTGGTTTTAGAAATCACCTCCGTCGCTGGGTCACTTCGTTTGCGGTATCCTGGAGCAGGAGCTCAGCTATACAGCAGCCGTCTCTCACGCCGGCTAGACACGCCCCTGTAATTACAATTTTTGATGCAATACTTTGCAGCAGGGCTCATTCCTGCACTCTAACTATAGTATCTGTGAGGAGTTGCAGTGTTGTGGCACCAGTGCCTAAGGCCCAATTTGTGCAGCACTACCCCCATAGGAGCTGCTGGTTATTTTTGGTCCTGCCGTTACCCCACACATCACCGTCCCAGAACTTTGAGTCTAAATTGGGAAATGTGCCCACAGATGCATGCACCAGTCACTTAGTCTTTTTCCAATGCTTTTTTATTAACCACTTCCCGCCCAGTCAATAGCATATTGACGTCCGGGAAGTGGTTCTGTTATCCACACTGGACGTCATATGACGTCCTGCAGGATAACAGCCGCCGCGCGCCCGGGGGGGCGCGCATCGCGGCGATCTGTGGAGCGGTGTGTTAGTCTGACACACCGCTACACTGATCTCGGTAAAAAGCCTCCGGCGGAGGCTTTTTACCACGTGATCAGCCGTGTCGAATCACGGCTGATCAGGATGTAAACAGGAAGAGCCGTTGATCGTCTCATCCTCACTCGCGTCTGACAGACGCGAGTAGAGGAGAGCCGATCGGCGGCTCTCCTGACGGGGGGGGGGGTTCGCGCTGATTGTTTATCAGCGCAGCCCCCCCTCGGATACCCACACTGGACCACCAGGGAAGCCCCAAGCATGTGGATGGCCCCCATGGCCATCCACATGTAGTAAAACACAAAAAAATATAAAAAATACATTAAAAAAATGACAATCAGTGCCCACAAATGGGCACTGCCTGTGGTCGTGCCATGATAGTGCCAATTTGTGGTGGCTGGCATTGCTGGGCATCAGTGTCACCAGTGCCACCTACTAGTGTCCATCAGTGCCACCTATCAGTGCCCACCTATCAGTGCCCATCCGTGCCACCTATCAGTGCCCATCCGTGCCACCTATCAGTGCCGCCTATGAGTGCCAATCAGTGCCGCCTATGAGTGCCAATCAGTGCCGCCTATGAGTGCCAATCAGTGCCGCCTATGAGTGCCAATCAGTGCCGCATACCAGTGCCACATATCAGTGCCCATCAGTGCCGCCTATCAGTGCCCATCATCAGTGCCCATCAGTGCCACCTCATCGGTGCTCATCAGTGTCGCCTTATCAGTGTCCTTCAGTGCCGCCTTATCAGTGCCCGTCATTGAAGTAGAAAAGGTACTTATTTACAAAAATAATTAAACAGAAACAAAGAAAAACATAGTTTTTTTCAAAATTTTCGCTCTTTTTTTATTTGTTGTGCAAAAAATAAAAATCGCAGAGGCGATCAAATACCACCGAAAGAGAGCTCTATTTGTGGGAACAAAATGATAAAAAATTTGTTTGGGTACAGTGTAGCATGACCGCGCAATTGTCATTCAAATTGCGACAGCGCTGAAAGCTCAAAATTGGCTTGGGCAGGAAGCTGTATAAGTGCATGGTATTGAAGTGGTTAAACACAACTTGCAGCAGTAGAGGGATGGAGGGTTAGGGGAATTCAGATACCTTGTGCAGATCACTGAGGAACTTGAGATCCTGGAGACAAGTATACTTGCTGTCAACGGATCTTGCTCACTCGGATAGGCCTCTCTCACTGGCCTAGCAGCCGGAGTGATGCACAGACAAAAGTCTCTGCCACAGACTTGATGATAGTAACAATCCTCTGCCACAGGATTTGGTGATAGTAACAATCCTCTGCCACAGGATTTGGTAATCAGTATTTGACGAAACAAACACAGCTACACAGTACCAAAGTCCTTTAAGCCAATCTACAGTACTGTGAGGTAGATTGGTTGGGATGCATTCTCCAATTGAGTCACCAGGCTCTTCTTGAGATACCAGCCTTCCGCTCGATCCTTTCCAAAAAGAGTCCTCCCCTGGATCTTCCAATTGCTCGGCTTCTTCCCGCAGGCAAGACAGCACAGGACCATCCCCGGACCAGTATGCCCCAGACAAACTTCCGGGCCTACTTGCAGTAACGTAGCCTCTGGCCAGCAGGGCCCTGAGGCAGAAGAGAAGTTGTCACATACCTTAGGCCAGGCGGGCCATGAGGTCAGAGAGCGAGAAAAATGGTGTCTGCCCCTTAAGTATGCTCTCCCAGAATGCACAGCGGTAAAACACTCCCGCTGGGCTGTTTCTGGGGAAGGGACACCCAATAAACTTCAGCCTGTTGTATTTCCAACACTGGCCGGTGGTGACAACGACACCTACCGTCGACAGAGGGAAATGCTCCCAACACAGCCAAAGCTGGAACAGAGGCTAATTTAGCCATAAACATTACATTCTGAACTATTCAATAGTACAATTCAGATGACCCACTAAATTTACATGATAGCGCCTGGTCAACAGGAGCAGGGCACAACACTTGTTTCTCTAAAACCCCCAAATTTTCAAAATCCAATTGTCATTGGGACAGAAAGTGAGGTGACATCTTCTGAACAGGTGCACAGACAGCAAAACAAATGTTACAGGGGTGATGATAACCCCTCCCTATGTAACAGATTCTACTTAAGAACAAACCTACAGTCCCTGTCTTGTTTGCACCGCCTGTATACTGCTGTACAGAGTATATAGGGCCCAACGCCTTTCCTTTTTTTAATTTGGGTGCAGGGTTCCCCTTAATATCCATACAAGACCCAAATGGGCTGGGGGGGAGGGGTACCCATGCCGATTTTCTCAATGATTTTCATCCATATTGCCGGGACCACCCATTACATTAAAGCCACAAGCAGTTTTAAATGACTTTTTTTCCTTTAAAAATGTCATTTTGTGCAGGGACAGTTCTAAACACGGGAAACATGTGCCACTTCACAGGCATACTATAGACACCCCCCAGGTACAATATTTAAAGGGATATTTAACTTTTTTTTTTTTCACTTTAACCACTTCAATACCGGGCTTTTTTTTACCACATCAATACCGGGCCTATTCTGGCACTTCTCTCCTACATGTACAAATCATCATTCTTTTGCTAGAAAATTACTCAGAACCCCCAAACATTATATATGTTTTTTTAGCAGACACCCTAGGGAATAAAATGACGGTCATTACAACTTTTTTTTCTTGCACGGTATTTTCGCAATCATTTTTCAAACGCCTTTTTTTTGGAAAAAAATGGTTTCATGAATTAGGAAATGACAAAACAGTAAAGTTATCCCAATTTTTGGGGAAATATGAAAGATGATGTTACGCCGAGTAAATAGATACCTAACATGTCACGCTTTAAAATTGCGCACACTCATGGAATGGCGCCAAACTTCGGTACTTAAAAATCTCCATAGGCGACGCTTTAATTTTTTTACAGGTTACCAGGTTAGAGTTACAGAGGAGGTCTGGTGCTAGAATTGTTGCACGTGCTCTAACGCACGCGGCGATACCTCACATATGTGGTTTGAACGGCGTTTACATATGTGGGCGGGACTTAGGTGTGCGTTCGCTTCTGATCGCGAGCTACCGGGGACAGGGGCGTTTAAAAAAAAAATGTATTATTATTATTTTTTTTTTACTTATTTATTTCTTTTTTATTCTTATTTTACTTTTATTCCTATTACAAGGAATGTAATCATCCCTTGTAATAGGAATGTGTGTGACAGGTCCTCTTTATTGAAAGATGCGGGGTCAATAAGACCCCACATCTCTCCTCCAGGCTGGAAAGCATGAGATTGTGAACATTTTTTCACTGATCTCATACTTACTAGCCGCAATGGCGGCTTTGTTTACATCTGAGGACCCGGGCATGACGTCATCACATCGCGCCCGGGCCTCCGACGATCATAGAGATGACTGGTGACCATCTGGTCACCAGTCATCTCTATGCTTGTCACGTGACCCACCACCGGCACCGGACAATTCTCTCCAGGTCCCGGGAGAGCCCGGAGAAGCACCGGATGGCGGCGGGAGGGGGGGGATGTCCCCTCCCGCCGTCTAAAAAAACGATCAAGCGGTGGAACCACCGCTATGATCATTCTTATGGTGCGCAGAATCGCCGGCACAACAAAAGGATATCTGAATGATGCCTCTAGCTGCAGGCATCATTTAGATATCCCCCCACAAAGCCGAGGACGTCATATGACATCCACCCAGGATGGGAGATCCCATCTGTGGACGTCATATGACTATGGGCGGTAGGGAAGTAGTTAAGCATCATTAAAATCACTGCTCACGAAAAAACAACCTTTTTAAAACTTTTTTTTTGCATTGATACATGTCCCCTGGGGCAGGACCCGGGTCCCCAAACCAGTTTTAGGACAATAACTTGCATATTAGCCTTTAAAATTAGCACTTTTGATTTCAAACGTTTGAGTCCCATAGACTTTAACGTGGTACGATAGTTTGCGCAAACCTTCGGTCTGTTCGCAGGTTCTGGTGCGAACCGAACCGGGGGGTGTTCGGCTCATCCCTACGTGGCTTAGCGTGGGAGTCGAATAGACGTGTGAGGCCAGAGCTCCAGATTATTAGGGACCGTAGCGGCACAAAGCAACCCAACGCTCTTTACCCGGATCCAGAAGCAGACAGAGTCGGGTACCCTGTGAATATGTCCACAAAGCTGCAGATGGACCGTAAACCCCAGTGCCTGACGGACTTTTTTGTGCTGAACGGCAGAGGAGATGGGCAAGATGGCGCCGAGGCCTACTCAGCGCCGAAAGCCTTATCCAAGAAGAAATGATCTAAAAAAGTAATCACACCTCAGATGAAGGTTCCCCCGGTGACAAGCTTTACTGTCCCCCTACCCCATACTCCCGTAGTCTGGCTAAGACGAAACCTAGGCTAGATAGGGATGGATTGAGCCCGAATGGGAGCCAGTCCTCAGAATCAGAGGAGGACACAAGAGACTTGCCAGAATCCTTTGAATCTTTCCCCACGCAGAACCAGCCAGTATTCTATACAGTGTTAAAAGACATGCTTCTTTCACTGTGGAGCACACTCCAAACTGACATGGCTGCATTTATGCATCATTTTGACAGAGACATACGGGAGATGGGGAATAGAGTGGATCATATTGAGACGAAAATGGAGGAGTATGCCACCACCATTAATGATTTAGTGGATGGCCATGATGAAAGGGAAGCGGACACTGAATGGATCAAAGCGAAGCTGGCAAACATGGAGGACAGGTCCAGGAGGAATAACCTGAAAATTAGAGGGATCCCTGAGTCAGTGCAGCAATCGGACCTATGCCTCTGTTATGTACAGAACGTACCTGGTAGTAGAGCCTGACTTGTAGGAGGAGACCTCTCTTACAGCCCTGGCTCAGGAGTCACTGGAGTGGGGAAAGTGAGCTTGAGAGTGCAGCGAGGTAGGAGTGCCTGAGGTAGTTGTAGTAGCCTGGCACAGTGGCAGGGTGATGATCCTCCAGGGATGTCTGGAACTGTAGGCAGCAGTAAGGATGGTTGCAGGTCAGCGACCCAGGAGCTGGCATGTACAGGAACATCAGGAAGCTGGAGCAGAGTGAGACAAGCTGAGTTAGGTGTAACACAGAGCAGCAGACAGTAGCAGGGTCAGACAGGCCGGGTCAGAGCAGGAAATCAGACGGTTGGATACAGGAGACTAAGCGTGGTCAGAGGTACAGGCAAGGTCTGGCAGCAGTTAAGAAATAGAAGACTGAGCAAGGTCAAGGCAAGCCAAGGTCAGGATTGAAGATATTGGGTGGTCAAGCAAGGCCGGGTCGGTACAGGTAACAGATAAACAGGTATGCAGATTACTGATACAGAGCTGCAGATCAGACAGCAATGCATTATTGGAAGGTAATAGTACAGCGCTACATATAGGCCAGTAAAAACTGGACTGTAACTCAAATGTGACCATAAATGGAAACACACAAAAAAGTGAGAAGGGGCAGGCTGAACGCCCTACCCAATATATATATAAAATGTCCACAATGATAAACAAAAACAAAAAAATTAAGAGTGTCCAAAACAGTGGGTAAATAACAAGGAATGGATGTAAAACTTCTGGCACAATTCTTCACGTGGATGGTGACATTCATGTGTGCTTACCAGAAACGTTGGACCCGAATGTCATATGACAGCGGATCAATCGAGCTTGAGAGCATCTCCAACGGCTGCTCCACAGGAACGTCCCCGGATCTCTGATGGATGTAGAGGTATACCGGCTAGACGATCGGATGTCTTCAATCCTGGGTGGAACTGATGGATGCAGTACTTCTTGGGTCTCCTATACCCCCAAGGCTGGAGATCCCACCAGAAGACTGGCACTCTGGATCCCGGTATTCAACCGGACGATGGAATACGATCAAACTTAAATGGAAAATACCCCGACAAGGGTATTGTAGAAGGACCAACTGGAGAAAACTGAAAAAACTTTTCCTCACCGATTTCATGCAAAGAGAAGAAAAAAAATAGGGGGCTCCAATGGTGTAGGTCAAAAAAAAAATTGGGTTTTTAATCAGAAAAACACCAACATACATATGACATTCGGGTCCAACGTTTCTGGTAAGCACACATGAATGTCACCATCCACGTGAAGAATTGTGCCAGAAGTTTTACATCCATTCCTTGTTATTTACCCACTGTTTTGGACACTCTTAATTTTTTTGTTTTTGTTTATCATTGTGGACATTTTATATATATTGGGTAGGGCGTTCAGCCTGCCCCTTCTCACTTTTTTGTCGGTTTCCATTTATGGTCACATTTGAGTTACAGTCCAGTTTTTACTGGCCTATATGTCGCGCTGTACTATTACCTTCCATTTTGTTTGAATTTGAATGCATTATTGCAGTTGCTGGCTTTTTAAAGGCATAATGGCGGCAAGTAGCGCTAACGTGCACGCACAAGCGCACCCGCTGCACACGTGCGCGCGCAATTGGCACACACGCGTGCACTCGACGTGCACCGGTGCACAGGCACGGATGGATGCTGTTGCCTATTCTGCACAGGAGCGCATGCGTGCACGCAATAGCTTTCTTCCCATTCCAGCATGTCCCTGACATTGCCCCCCCAAGGGGCAGCCTCCGGATGCCTAACCAGGCTTTTTTCTCAGGATGGGCAAGGCACGGATTAACCTCTTGGCATGGATGTTGCCTTCAGTTTCCCAGGAGTTGTCCTCCGGACCGTACCCCTTCCACTTGATTAGGAATTGAGTTTGCCCTTGCCGTTTCCTACAATCAAGGATGGCCTCCACCATGTATTCCTCGCAACCGTCAACCAAAACTGGTTCTGGTGGTCTGGCTCCCCTGTCACGAAAGGGGTCAGGTACTGCCGGCTTCAACAATGAGACATGAAATACTGGGTGAATCTTTAGAGAGTCAGGTAAGGATAATTCGTAAGATACCTCATTGATTCTTCTTCTTACTGGAAAGGGTCCCATGAACTTGGGTGCAAGCTTATTGGATGGGCAGGCCAACCTGAGATTATTCGTAGAAAGCCACACCTGATCACCTGGTTGAAGGTCCAACTCCCCTCTCCTCTTCCTGTCAAAGGCTTTCTTGCTGTCTGCTTGGGCCTTGGTTAGTGCTTCCTGCAACACCCGGTTATTGCAACTGAGGAAATCCACCGTGCTCTGTACTGCCGGAACTGGAGATTCTGGAAGAAAGTCAGGTAAAAAATTTTAATGGAAGCCATAATTAGCAAATAAGGGGGATTGCCCTGTGGCCGAATGGTTAGCATTATTATAAGCGAACTCTGCTAAGGGCAATAGGGACACCCAATCATCTTGTGCAAAGGACGTAAAGCACCTGATGTACTGTTCAAGAGTCTGATTTGTCCTCTCAGTTTGCCCGTTGGTTTGGGGGTGATAAGCTGAGCACATAGCAAGTTAAATTTTCAAAATCTCACACAGAGCTCTCCAAAAACGTGAAGTGAATTGGACCCCCTATCTGACATGATGTTCGAAGGGACTCCATGTAATCAAAGAAATTATCAGATTACATGGAGTCCCTTCGAACATCATGTCAGATAGGGGGTCCAATTCACTTCACGTTTTTGGAGAGCTCTGTGTGAGATTTTGAAAATTTAACTTGCTATGGATGGGGTGCCCTTTAGTGGTAGGAAATGGACCATCTTAGACAGGCGGTCTACGACCACAAAGATTGCTGTATATCCCTTCACGTTTTTGGAGAGCTCTGTGTGAGATTTTGAAAATTTGGGGTGCCCTTTAGTGGTAGGAAATGGACCATCTTAGACAGGCGGTCTACGACCACAAAGATTGCTGTATATCCCTTAACGTTTTTGGAGAGCTCTGTGTGAGATTTTGAAAATTTAACTTGCTATGGATGGGGTGCCCTTTAGTGGTAGGAAATGGACCATCTTAGACAAGCGGTCTACGACCACAAAGATTGCTGTATATCCCTCGGAACATGGAAGCTCCACTATAAAATCTATAGCAATCATTTTCCATGGCCTATCAGGTACAGGTAGGGGTTTCAGTAGTCCCAAGGCTCGGTTCCTTGTTGTCTTTTTTTGGTTACAGACAGGGCATGCACTAACGTATGATTTGCAAAACTCCTCCAGACCCGGCCACCAGAATGTACGCCGTACCAGTTCAAGAGTCTTGCGAACTCCAAAGTGTCCTGCCAGCGGGTGGTCATGGAGAAGCTTTAGTACTTCAACCCGAGTGCTTCCCGGAATGAAAATTTGCCCCCCCCCCTCCAGAATAACCCGTCTCTGGATGTCAAGGTGGTACCAGGGGGTTTAGAAGAGTCAGTGGATGCTTCTCTAATTTGAGAGAGTAGATCTGTCTGTAGGAGAAGAAAGTTACCTGCTTGTAGGATGGTATCGGGAACAGATAAATCCTTGGGGTTGTCGTGCATACGTGATAGTGCATCTGACTTGATGTTTTTTGAGCCTGGCCGGTAGGGGATGTGAAAGCAGAAGTGTGAGGAAAAATAGGGAAGGTTTTGCCAAGGTTTCAACCGTTTAGCGGACCTTAAATATTCCAAGTTCTTGTGATCGGTATAAATTAAAACTGGATGGGCAGCGCCCTCCAACAGGTACCTCCATTCCTCTAAGGCAGCTTTGATGGCAAGTAGCTCCCAATCACCAACATCATAATTTCTCTCCGCAGGGGAGAGTTTCCGGGAGAAAAACTCCACAGGGTGCATTAAGTCCTTGCTTCCTTGGCGTTGGGAGATGACAGCCCCAACTGCTACTTCAGGTGCATCCACTTCAAGTATGTAAGGCAGTGCAGGATCAGGATGGCTGAGAATTGGAGCCAATGTAAAAAGTCCTTTAAGTGTATCAAAGGCTTTTTGGGCTTCAGGGTTCCAATGGAAACGTGAGTTCTGCTTGGTTAATTGTGTAATGGGTGGGTGTGATTATTGCGGAAAACCCCTTGATGAATCTCCTATAGAAATTTGAAAAACCCACGAAACGTTGCACTCCTTTTTTATCAAAGGGTAACGGCCAGTCCAGTATAGCGGACACCTTTTGGAGATCCATCTTGATCCCTGTAGGGGAGATTGCCAAGCCCAAGAATTGAATGGTTTGCTGTTCGAATTCGCATTTCTCCGCCTTGGCATACAGTCCATGTTGGCGGAGGCGTCTTAGTACCCTGCGGACATGTTCCCGATGTCTGTCAAGTGACCCAGAAAAGACGAGAATGTCATCTAGTTAGACAATGATGTCAAGAAAGTGCTGAAAAGTGGCAGGGGCATTGCACAGACCGAGGGGCATGACCAAATATTCGTAGTGGCCGAACGGTGTACGAAAAGCTGTCTTCCACTCATCCCGGCCCGAATGCGGACCAGATTGTAGGCCCCCCTAAGATCCAACTTGGTGAAGATGACAGCAGACCTTAGTTTTTGGAAGAGTTCAGGTATCAGGGGTAGCGGATAACATTTCTTGACCGTGATGTTGTTTAGCTCACGGTAGTCCACACATGGGCGGAGGGTCTGATACTTTTTGGTGACAAAGAAAATTCCGGCGCCCGCTGGTGAGGTAGATGTGCGAATGAACCTCTTGCCAAGATTTTCGTTGATGTAAACCTTCAGTGCCTCTTGTTCCTTTTCTGATAACGGGAAGATGCGCCCAAAGGTGATCTCGGCCCCAGGGAGAAGCTTGATCGGGCAGTCATAGGGGCGGTGAGGCGGAAGGGAGTCAGCCCCCCGTTTACTGAAGACATCAATGAATTCATGGTAAGGTCTTGGGACGGACTGAAGCAGGTTCTGGTCAGAGTCCATACATAACAGGGTAGTGGACGGGCTAAGATAGGTCCGGGTAGACAGTACTTCTGGCAGTAGGGGGACAGGAATGACACTTCTCCAGAAACCAAGTTGATCTGGGGATTGTGAGCCTGGAGCCAGGGTATACGCAGGATCACGGGAAACAGGGGAGAGGAGATAACATCAAGGGTCAGCAAATCCTTATGTTGAGCAGTCAAAAGAAGTGGACAGAGATCAGCATATATATGCACAAATATCTAATGGCACCATCATCCCTGTATTAATATGAAAAATAGCTGAACAGGATATGGGATTTTAAGGTGCTAAGTTATAAAGATCACATAACAAATAATATAAAAAAGTAGAAAAATATTTATTCATTTCATACATTTAAGAAACTGGTAAATACACATATTCTGGCCATCGCAGGTAAACACCCACTACCTAGCAAACAGACAGTCACAGAATGTGTTCAGTTGAAAGAAGCGTCTATCGTACTTCTACAGTTTCGCCTATAAGGCTTCGTCAGGAAATAGACACAGAGAAACACTTTAATGGATATTGTAGATAATTTTCAGCTTTAAGGTGTAAAGACAAAGAGATCACAAATTAATATACATGATTATACATGAAATTATTTTTGAAACAACACGCATATATATATCCCCTATTGGGGGCAGGCAGAACACAGTCAATGAAAGAAAACACCCCACAAATATTCCGTACCCCGTATTCCCGGGAATCTAAAAGCAGCCGAAGCAGCCCCCACCAGGTGCCAACACAAACAACTCTGTCCAGAATGTCCACAAGACCCGTAAGGGAGGATGAATTTAAGGCAATGATTATAATGTGCCTGTAATGAATGTACAAATTAATGTGTTATACTAGGCAGGGAGGAGAGGGGGAAGGGGGAGGAAAAGGACAGAAAAGGGAAAAGGAATGGGAAAAATAAAGAAAAAAGAGACAGGGGGAGGGGGGGGAGGAAAGGGAGGGGGGAAGAGAGAGGAGAAGGGGGAAGTGAAAACAGATGAGGGGGAAAAAACGGGGGGAGGGGAGAAAAGAGGGGAGAAGGAGGGAGAGAATGAAAAGGGAAGGAAAGCGAAAAAAAAGGAGGAAAGAGGGGGGGGAAGGGAAAGACAGGGGGAAGGAGAAGACAAGGGAAGGGAAAAGATACAGACATCTCTTGAAAAAACACTCACCTCCCTCCTATCATACAACTATCTGACAAATTTGGGGCTCATATGGGACAAGGACTGGGTAGAATTACTAGTTATCAAAACAATTTCCAGTTCAGGCTAATCTAAATAAAAGCATTATATATAGAGTTTCAATAATAAACTTCTAATTATTCCTATCTTAAAAACAAGACAGAGGAAAAACAAAGTGATATATTAATAACAGCTTCTCACCAAGTAGAAGGTCACAAACAGCCCGGACCAATTCCACTTCTAAAGCAGGTATGGACACCTTATCCAAACACAGAACCTTACAGGCAATTACAGGTAAAGTCCTCAGTAAGTGTCACCTAATGGGGAAATGATCCACCTAAATGCAAAAAATACATATAAGGGGAAATCTATTAATATAGTAACTCCTCTAAGTAAAGTGATCACCTGTGAGTAAAGTAACTACCTGTTGTTCAGTCCAAGTCCAGTGCGAGCACCCTCAAGTGTCCCAATACAGCTGATGCTGCCTGGGATCTAAATATCCCCCCCCCCAAAGCGCCAAAACGTGGCGTGTGACGTCACGCCGCATTGACGCTTCACGGACACAAAAAGGAGAAGGACCTGGGTCCGTAGACTGACGCCCGGAATCCAGGAAGTGAGGTCACTTCCTCTGTGCACCGCCCATACACAGGATGACCTTCTGTGCTGACACTGGAACACCGCACAAGTCAGGGATGTGCCATGTTCGTAATGAAGGGGTGCTGAAATAAATCCCGTGGGTGCCACGTACCATGGGTTCCTCTGTGTGGGCGAACACCGGACCGGGACACGTTTGTGACCCAGTCCTGTATCCACCCTTGGGTGTCCGTACAGGTATTTGATGGGCACAAACAACAGAGTCCAATAAATGTAATTGCGTTCACACCTATGGGGGAATGGATCCAACCACTCAGACTTGGGATGGTATAAGGGGGATGACTGCCGCACATCATGCATCCGCATGACCCCTGGGGACACAAAGAAAATGCGCGTTGCATCAAAAGCTGCCACAAATGAACAAAACAAAAATTGACACAAAATCAAATGATAATTACATACATTTATCAACTGTACATCAATCGATCTACAGAACATAACAAAAATTAACAATAAATAAATTTACCTCCCATGCATAGGGAGGTAATGCTGGCTTAGAATTTATGAGGCCCCACCCAGGTTGTACACCCCCCTCAAAACCTCCCACCCATAGGGTAAAGCATCCTCCTCAGTGATGGTAAACCCAGAACCCAAGGGGGCGGATGAGAAGGAAAAAACAAATGAAAAATGAAAACAGACTGGGGGGGCCCGATGTATTTGGGATCCTAATGACCTGTATAACAAGTGTAGCGGGTACTTGAATTTAGGGGAGGCATCTGGGTGGTAGTGTAACCCAGATGCACAGATTGCTAGGGTATCCGGGACCTTTTTTTTTTGGTTCTTGGAGGACTCAGGTGGTGTGAGGTTCCTTGCGGCCCACGGGTGGCGCTGTTGCCCTGGGCCGGGGCTGAACTCACACCGCAAGACTGTACCTTTTTGTCCTTTCCTGGAGCTGGTACAGCGGGGCGGGGAACCCGCTGTGACGCAAAGGGAGAGGGGATAAAAGGCGCGTACGCCTTTACCACGGGTGTAGAGGTTCAGAGTTGGAGGACGCGGCCGCACCCAGGCACCTTCAGCCTGGGTGCTGGCATTCCGGTGTTCCAGGCCTAGGTGCCCTCGACCTGGCCGGAGCGAGGATGGAGTCCATCCCAGGCACCTTTAGCCTGGAGTGAGGTACTATGGCGGATGCCTGGGGCTCAGTACCTTCGACTGAGTTCTGCGAGGATGGAGGAATCCGAGGGGGGCCCTAATTCCTTGGGTGCCCGTGTCTGAGTTTGTGAGGACCGGTGTGCGGAACTTCTCTGGAGAGTCCAGTGCAGCATCGCTGGTGACAGAGAGGCCTCCTGTTTCTCCCTTGGGCGGATCTCCTTCCCCTGACAGGGGCCGTGCTAGCAAAGGTAATTCACGTTCTACCTCACATAGTCAGTGGCAGTGACTATCCGCCACTGGTGATTTCACAGTGGTTAGCATCAGAAGGGAAGGGATTATGCCACGATCTATCCCCCATTATAACTCAGTAGAAGAAACTGTCTATTGTTTGGAAAGAAGAATAAAACTGAGTTGGACCTATTCACTGTGTGGAACTCTGGTTACTAGGAGCAAAGGAGTCAGGAACGAAGTACTGGACTTGACTCTAGGACACCTGCACAGGGCCCAAATTTCTAGCCTTCACCTCTTAGTTATGGAGGACATGGGCCGTGGTGTATCTCATCTCTCCCTCCCAGGGACCCCTAGACAACAGCCGCATAACCGATAAAGCAAGAGGGAGAGAGATGGTCGCTACATGTGGGGGCATCGTATCCGGGATGTGTATGGTGCCTGAATTTGAACTTTGCTGCCCGGAGGAGTTCCGAGTAGGTCGGCCATATTGGCCAACGCGCCACGAGGCAACCCATAGCTGCGTAGTTCGTGGGCGGGGAAAGAGAAAATCCCACAAACAAGTGCAGAAGGTGGGAGGAGTCTGGCCATGTGGACATACGCACGTGGAGATTCCGGCACGAGTGGGTCAGTGCGCAATGGAGCAGCGAAGAGAGAAGATGACTTCAACCACTCCATGGATTTCAGCTTCTTCTTGCATGGACATGACTTCTCTGGCTGCTCCGCTTATGGATACGGAGATAAGACTGAGGCCCCGGGGGCGATTGGCTCTGTACACCTGCAGAGACATGGAGGCCCTCAGTGTGATCTGTCCCGGCTGTTCGGGACTGGTGGTCCAGCTGAAGCCATTCGGGCGATGTGAGGTCTGCAAGGAGTTTCTCTTCGAGGTGGAACCATCCACAGAAAAGCCTCGTGCTTTCCACCTCAACTACCTCACAGGGACTGCCACTCCGGAAGGAGAGATCGATGCTGGTGCGTTCCCCGTGCGCACTGATCCGGGCGAAGTGACTGCCCAAGCAGAGATGAAAAGAGAAAAATCCGAGGATGATGCCTCGGTCACCAGCAGCTCCCTGCTCCGACCACCGAAGAGGAAAGTCGGCCTAGTGATGGCCTTGTGTGATCGTGGAAGAGCTTCGCCCTGCCACTTGCCTGGCCTGGATGGATCCAGTAGGAAGAGTCCTGGACATCCCTGTTCTTCTGAAGGCCCAGGTGAGCCAGGGGTTGGGACTGTCTGTGTGGTTACAAGTGGCGGAAGCCCACAGTCGGTAGAGGCCGTCAAGGGGGATAGTTCCGTGACTGGGAACTATCTACCCGCTGAATGCTACGACACCTCTGACCTGGATTTATTGTCTGACAATGGCGATGATGGGGAGATAGACAAAATCTTCCACCGAAGGGGATGGGACAAGATGAAGTTGCCCTTGTCCTGTGTCATCAGGGACCTGCCCATGTCTACTGGAGATAGTACACCTCGGGTGGAGGCCTCGGCGCCTAGGGAAGAATCTGGTCCTCTGTCCGAAGTTCCTCTTCTGGACTCAACATCCATTTCACCTGTTCCTGTTGCGGGAGTGCAACGCCAGTCATTGCGGACTCCTAGGCCCAGATCTACTGAGGTGGTGAACGCACCTCGTCACCCAGAAGCGATTGTTCGGCCTGGAGAAGGAGACCGGGCCACCATGCCACCCCTGTCAAGGTTGCAGCGTCTCTTCGGCCAGAAGGTTGCTCAGGAGTATGGGTGGGAATACCCGTACCTGCCTCGAGAACTGCTTTATGAGGTGGAAGTTTTTCGCCAAAGATGGTATGATACCTTTGTGTGGGACAAACTTAAAGTACAGCAAGCACGGCGGTGCCTTTCTTGTTCACCAACAGTTACCAAGAAGTTCCAGGACTGTAAAGCTAAGTGGATGCTGGAAGGCATATCCATGCGGACAGAGTGGTGATTTGCCGCAAGGAAGGAGGAAATGCTCAGTACCATGTGGAAGCTTTGGACACACATTTGAAGCCTGTTTTCCTACTGCATCCAAGGTTTTACCTTTAGGAGAAAAAGAAAGACTCCTGTGTGTGCTGTTTGATGTTCATTGCTGAACTTTCTGGAGTGTTTTCGCCAAAACACAGGGACTGTGCCCTAGTTTTTTTTTTGCATTTGGGCAGTTCTACTCTTTGGAGAAGTGGGAGCTGTTTTTGTTTTGTTCTCCCTCCTTCTTCTTGCACTTCAGAGGAAACAGTGACTTTGGGTTTTAGTTAGTGTAGAATCACAGAGAAATGATGAAGAGGAAAAGTTCATCTGGAAGTGATGAGTGTCTTGACCGCGGCATTGTCACCAGGTGGCAGTGTTGCGCAACGATTGTTTTTTTTTTTACATTATGCAGCACTTATTGGAGTGAATGGGTTTCTTCTCGGATAGACTCATTAATTCCAAGCAAACACACATATGTTGGTAGGATGTATGTTTCTTTTCTTTCCCTCTGCAGGAGTCTATCAAGGCTTCTGAGAATGGGTGGTCCTTAGATAGCCAGGGGGAGGGAAGAATGTAAATGTGTGAGATATTTACAGTGTTTTATTGAAAAAGTTTTAAAGTTATATTGTTTTAAGTTTCCCTTTCCCATTCAGGTCTTGGCACAATTCAGGGCTAAATTGTGTAGTTGGGTTTCTGGACTGAACTTATGTCACCA
Source organism: Rana muscosa (assembly GCA_029206835.1). Taxonomy (NCBI): domain Eukaryota; kingdom Metazoa; phylum Chordata; class Amphibia; order Anura; family Ranidae; genus Rana; species Rana muscosa. The sequence goes on along the minus strand of CM055116.1, from coordinate 657,072,326 downwards.
CCCTTGTGGGGTGTGAGTTTAGACCAGACACTGGGGACCAGTGTCAAATCACCAGGGGGAGAGTGTAGCGGGTACTTGAATTTAGGGGAGGCATCTGGGTGGTAGTGTAACCCAGATGCACAGATTGCTAGGGTATCCGGGACCTTTTTTTTTTGGTTCTTGGAGGACTCTGGTGGTGTGAGGTTCCTTGCGGCTCACGGGTGGCGCTGTTGCCTTGGGCCGGGGCTGAACTCACACCGCAAGACTGTACCTTTTTGTCCTTTCCTGGAGCTGGTACAGCGGGGCGGGGAACCCGCTGTGACGCAAAGGGAGAGGGGATAAAAGGCGCGGACGCCTTTACCACGGGTGTAGAGGTTCAGAGTTGGAGGACGCGGCCGCACCCAGGCACCTTCAGCCTGCGTGCTGGCATTCCGGTGTTCCAGGCCTAGGTTCCCTTGACCTGGCTGGAGCGAGGATGGAGTCCATCCCAGGCACCTTTAGCCAAGGTACTATGGCGGATGCCTGGGGCTCAGTACCTTCGACTGAGTTCCGCGAGGGTGGAGGAATCCGAGGGGGGCCCTAATTCCTTGGGGGCCTGTGTCTAAGTTCATGAGGACTGGTGTGCAGAACTTCTCTGGAGAGTCCGGCGCAGCATCGCTGGTGACAGAGAGGCCTCCTGTTTCTCCCTTGGGCGGATCTCCTTCCCCTGACAGGGGCCGTGCTAGCGATGGTAATTCACGTTCTACCTCACATAGTCAGTGGCAGTGACTATCCGCCACTGGTGATTTCACAGTGGTTAGCATCAGAAGGGTAAGGATTGTGCCTCGATCTATCCCCCATTATAACTCAGTAGAAGAAACTGTCTATTGTTTGGAAAGAAGAATAAAACTGAGTTGGACCTATTCACTGTGTGGAACTCTGGTTACTAGGAGCAAAGGAGTCAGGAACGAAGTACTGGACTTGACTCTAGGACACCTGCACAGGGCCCAAATTTCTAGCCTTCACCTCTTAGTTATGGAGGACATGGGCCGTGGTGTATCTCATCTCTCCCTCCCAGGGACCCCTAGACAACAGCCGCATAACCGATAAAGCAAGAGGGAGAGAGAGGGTCGCTACACAAGTCAAAAGTAAGCAGATCAAACGGCATCTGTGAACTGGACCATACAGGTAGTAAGCTAAACAAGAAACCCTATAATGTTTCACAGAAACGGCTTGAAGCTAATTCCCTCATTCAGGCCTGGAAATCGAGTTGCCTGTAATAGGTAGATCCATCTGCTTTCCAGCTGGAGAAGTTTCTTGTCTATCTCCCCCCTCGTTCGTGTTGGGGTATATGTTCCAGTGCAAAAAATTTGATCGATTTTAAATCAAAGTTATGGTACAAACCCACATGACGGCTGATTGGCGTCTCTATTCTATGTTTTGCAATCAGGGAAACATGGTCCCTGATCCTGCAAAACAGGGGACGCTTTATTTTCCCCACATAGAAGGCTCCGCAGGAGCACTTCATTATGTAGACGGCTCCAACTGATTGACAGTTACATCTATACTTTGGTGTCCATATGGTGTCATTTGGAAGCGCCACATTTTAACCTGTTAAGATAAAGCCACAAAAGTTACATTTCCCACAGGGATATGTGCCTGACACCCGTTTCTTTACTACATTACTGTTCATGTGGTGACTCGACACCAAGGTGTCCCTCAACGACCTCGACCTTTTGTATGTTATTTCTGGATAGGATTTTATAAATCTAGATATTCTCTGATCTGCGGTAAGCAGATACCAAAATTTGTTATAAATTGTTTGAATCTTTGCATGCTGACGATTGAATCTAGTGATGATTCTGGTAGATGTACTTGATTTATCCTGTCTGGACTTATAGATAAGTGCTTGTCTGTTAAGATTTTTTACTTTATAAAAAGCTTTTTTTAGACAAGTCTTGCTATAGCCCCTGGCTTAAAGGGGTTCATTTAGAGAATCAGACTCTCTTTGAAAGTCCTCATCTAGTGTGCAATTACGTTTCATCCTTAAAAATTTACTATACGGTAGGCTTGTGCAATTAGTTTCGTAACGAATTGAAATTCGTCCGAATTTAGCAACTTTCGGACATTCGGAAGCATTCGAATTTCCGAACAAAGCAATTACGAATAAGACCGAATCCGAAATAAATTATACCGCAAATAGCGAATGCCCGAATGTCTTCGGCATAATTCGTTATGAAAAAGTTACGAATGTACGAATCCATACGAAGCACAATAACACTCACTCTGCTCTGCTCTCTGCTTCTCCCACACCGTGCTGAACTCCCTCTCAAAATGGTGTACAGGGGCGGAGGTTATAGCCGCATGTAAAAAACGAAAGTAAAATACGAGATTTCGAATCCATTCGAAGCACAATAACACTCACTCTGCTCTGCTCTCTGCTTCTCCCTCACCGTGCTGAACCCTCTGAAAATGGTGTACAGGGGCGGAGCCTATAGCCGCATGTTAAAAACGAAAGTAAAATACGAGATTTCGAATCGTTACAAATAACCGCAATGTATTTAGAAAAGTACAAATCCATTCGAAGCACATTAGGCATAATAGGCAGCGTCGTTGTGAGAGAGACACGGAAAATTACGAATCAACGAACCCAAAAAAAGTTACGAAAGTAGGAGTTGTGTCCAGAATCAACGAAAAACAACGTACTCTACCGAAAGTACGAACCCAAAAAAAGTTACGAAAGTAGGAGTTGTGTCCAGAATCAACGAAAAACAACGTACTCTACCGAAAGTACGAATTATAAAGCAACAAAAAATTCAACGAAAAATGTCGCTTGCAAAAATACGAATGAGTCCGAACACGAAAAATCCCGTCTAGCAAAATTACGAATGATTACGAATCAACAGGACCGGAAAGAAACGAACCGAAACGGAACGAATTTTTCCGTTGTGCACAAGTCTACTATACGGTATACTCTTCTTTAACTGTTCAGGGTGCGAACTGTCCACATGTAGGAGACTATTGCCTGCTGAGGGCTTTCGAAAGAGAGTAGAGCAGAGTTCACCCTTATCGTTTATGAAAATCTCCACATCCAAAAAGGTGATTCGTGCCAAATCATAAGAATATGTAAATTTTAAATTGTAGGTATTTACCTGTAATTGTTCCAAAAAGCTAATCAATTCTTCTCTAGATCCCACCCAAACCATAAAAACATCATCGATATAGCGATGCCAGGATATCATCCTGCCTATATCGATTTGTTTAGACTCATCTGCAAAAAGGTCACGCTCCCACCACCCCAGATACAGGTTTGCAGTATGAGGGTGTACACTTGGCCCCCATAGCAACACCCTGCATCTGGAGGTAGTGGGAGCCCTTGAAAACAAAAATATTGTGAGTCAGAACAAAACTCAACAATTCAATAACAAAGTCATTTTACTTCCAAGAATTCAGGTCTCGCTCACCAAGGAATTCCCATATAACCTCGACACCCCTAGAGTGGTTGGTACAAATATTCGTCAATTAACTGGATTGCTCACTCAGTTAGAGATCCACAACCTGAAATGATCGGTCTGCCGGGTGGTTTTGTTAGACTTTTATGCACTTTCGGCAGTGCATAAAAGGTCGGAGTAGTGAATTTTTCCATATCCAGGTATTTGAAGGTGTTGGGATCTATAACGCCTTTGTGTTGGGCTCTGATGATGATGTTCCTATATTTTCTCATGTAGTATTGGATGTGTGACATGGGGACTGGACGATACCACTCAGAATTGCGAATGATATCATAACACATGCCCTCACATTAATCCACATCCATCACTACTAGATTCCCACCTTTATTGGATGGTTTAATTACTATGGACGTGTTGCTACTAAGAGTTTTTAATGCTGATTTAAGATGTTTTGGTAAATTGCATTGTGGTCCAGTTTGCCAATTGCCTGCCTCTATCTCTTTAGTGACCTGGATGACAAATGCCCAGATGTTCGAGTTGCCCTGCAGGACCGGGAACGATCTGGATTGGGGTTTGTACGATTTGGGTGTACCGAAGGCCATATCGGGGGTGGAGGGGAGGGCATTGGGGGAACCCGTGGACTGTGTTTGTAAAACACAACCACTCACTCCCGATGGGTTAAATACCCAACCCTCCTCCTCCGGATTTGCTCTCGTCCCACAGGTCCATAAGGTCCTGCATGGCTCTCAAGTCTTCAAAGGTGAGAGATTCCATGATAGGATGCAATTGATCCTTATCCTGGATGATGTCTGTATCTTTGTCATAGAGAACCTTGTACATAAGTCATCTGGCAAATAAGTGCAGATCCTTGATTAATACAAACTCATCTGCATTTTCATCAGGGCAAAAAGTTAGACCAAATTTGAGAACCTCAGATTCATCTGCAGACAAAGGATAAGAGGATAAGTTGATGATATTTAGTGTTTCCCGACCCATACAGCCTGCAGAGTCGGGATTCGCTAATTTAAAGGTTTGTTAGACCTTCATGCTGGAGTGGGTGTTACCAATGGTGTTTGTTTATTTTCGTTTACATTGGATGTAAATATTGGTGCCATTCGTAGGTCTCCAGAGGGACTTGCTCCAGAGGGACCTGCTATGGCTCCATGGGATTCAATTGGTTGTTGGGACAGGGGACCCGCCGGTAAAGATACTGCATTGAGACTCAATGTAGGTGTGGTTAAGGTCATCATAGAATGATTGAGCACATTACCCACAAAGGCAAACCCACTAAGGCAAACAATAAGGAGAAAAAATCACGGTCACAGCGATCACAGGTGCTGTTTGATTTTGTGATCGCTGTGACCGTGATTTTTTCTCCTTATTGTTTGCCTTAGTTGATCTTGAGGTGCCCTGTGAGCTCGTATCGCTATTGGGTTTCCTCTTCCTTGTAGCACCACTAGGATCAGGGCCGGCCCTACCATGGGACCCAGTGGGCCCATAGTCCCAGGCGGCATTTTAAGAGGGGCGGCAGCCATCCCGGCTGTCTCCCGAGATCTGCAGTGAAAGGCTGCATCTATTGAGTGTGCAGCCCTTACTGCCTGCGAGACAGTTTCACACTGAGCCGATTTTGACACTTGCCAGAGCCCTCAGTGTGAAACTGACATGTAAAATAACTGAATGCAGAGAGACCATCTGTCGGAATTGAAAGTTGATGTCGGGGTGGGTGGGGAGGTATTAAACACCAGCCAACGGGATGGGTCTGGGCGGGCCGCTATGTGTATGTAGCCCCCGCCCCCTTTCTTAAGCAGGACAATCATTGGCTGGTGTTCGATAGCTGGGTCCCGCCCACCCCACATCACCGCTGAATTTTGAAAGCTGGTCTCTCTCTGCACTGCCTATGCTGACACTGAATTCCATGTTACACCAGGCAGATATTTGGGCGCTGCAATCTTGAACACTGAGAGCCTGAGAGGAAGCATGGAGACATACTTGTTACAGTGTTTATGACAGTAGATGCGGAATCCAGGCAGAGATGTAGTGAGGAGGGCAGACAGACCAGTGTCAGTCTGCTAGTTCGCAGTCCCCTCTGCATGTGCTCTGTTTTGTTGAGTGACTGTGTAATCAGACACCTTGAGGCTGCAACTATCTGGGAGCCTCTGAAGCAAAAGGACAGTGTCATACCTTCTAATCATGCAGTTCCTGACCATCTGATTACACAAAACGAGGTTGGTGGGGAGAAGGGGGGCTGCTTCTAGTTCACAGGGTCTGCCCAGCCCCTTGTACCTGGCTGAAGTGCACTGATATGGTTGCTGGATTTAATAAAGGAAGGCTGCAAGTTCAGGAGCTCCTTCTATATTTTCTATTTTTTTAATTTTATTTTTATGTCCCTATGGCCACCATGGTCCCTAATAGAAGGTGTGTACTGAGATGGGGCTGGAATGGTGGTTTGTGCTGGGGGGAGTTTAGGACTGTGGGGGGAGATCTGTACTGAGTGGGGGTTTGGGGGGGATCGTCATGATAGAATATGACCTTGGAGGGGAGATTTGTACTGAAAGGACGGGGTTTGGTTGTCGTCAGTGTTCCCATGTGGTGCGATTTTGGAGCCCATTAATTTTAAATGGGCTTTAATTCACACCAGAACACAGAAAAAAACTGCATGCACTACTTTTGGTGGTGTGTTTGCAATCTGCTTTACAGGTGGCGTAAAGCACCCACAGCAGATCACAAGGGTAGTGCTTTCCAGCAGCATCAAAAATGCTCACAGAACAATAAATACAATTCTAAAAAACGAAAAAATGTCAATTCTAAAACATAATTGACAAAAAATTAAGGGCCGTTCACATGTACTTTGCTATCTGAAGAGCTGTCAGCATTTAGATTGCTCTTCAGAGAGCTTTTAACAGGTGGTGAGGAGGCATATTGCCTCCTTGCTGCCTGATTTAACCCCACACTAGCACGCTACAATCATGTGCTTTGCATGCTGTTGCAGGACACTTGCAGAGCAGCACTATTCACTTGACTTTTTCAACAAGGATATAATTTCTGCTATGGCTGTGAAGCACGGCATCGGATGTCGTGGCATGTGTATACCCCTAGCCACTGCCTCCACTGCTAAAGGGGGTAGCATTTTGGCAGGCAGTAAAAACACTGCTCAACCATGGGTTTTTACCACCCCCAAGCTCATGTGTAAATGAGCCCTAAGGACTCATTCAACCATGTATTCTGGCCTTGTAAATGAGTAAATTGTTCACACAGCTGGAGCTGCCTGTTAGGGACGCAGTGGTTGTATGAACACAGCCACAGGTCCAAATTTGACAGGTGTGCAATTGTAGGGGAGTGGTCCTGAATGCACACTTTGGGGCCGTACACCTGCACTCACACACCTGTCACCCATAGTGTAACATTTGCTGCCTGCACACAGTTCCAGGTGGCTCCAGCCACATAAACAAACCACTGATTTACATTGTACAGGCCACAGTACCCTTGTGAATGAGCCCCGATACCTCATTCACACATAAAGCTTTAATTCTCAATACACTTTCTTAGCTTTTAGACTTAGTAGGAATTCTGTTGTGTCAGGTAGACTGTACGGGGCCCCGCAATTTCTAACAGCAGCCCTGATTACATGACAGTGTTGCACACAGTTTCACTAAGGGTCAATATTGGCTCGGTGTGAAACTCCCTCTCCTCTGTCAGTGCTAATCAGTTCTACCTATCAGTGTTTCCAATCAGTGCCATCTGTGCGTGCCAAACAGTGTTTCCAAACAGTGCCACCTGTCAGTGCTAATCAGTGTTTCCAATCAGTGGTGCCTAATATCAGTGCCAACCAATGCCACCTATCGGTGCCAATCAGTGCTTCTAATCAGTGCCACCTACCAGTGCCAATCAATGCCAGTGTTTCCAAACAGTGCCCATCAGTACCGCCAATCAATGCCCACGAGTGGCACCTATCAGCGCCCATCAGTGCTGCCAATTGGTGTCCATCAGTGCTGCCAATTAGTGCCCATCAGCGCTGCCAATCAGTGCCACTAAATTCTGCCAAACAGTGCTGCCTATTAGTGCCAATCAGTGCTTTCTATGAGTGCCAATAAGGGCCGCCTGTCAGTGCCAATCATTGCTGCCTGTCAGTGCCAATCATTGCTGCCAATCTGCAAAACTGAGTGCCAGGCACATTGTCCATGGGGAGCTGGCCTGGTGGGGCACAACTAAAATATGTTGATGTTTATTAATTCCAAAAGCCGATCTTTAGTATAATAGGTAATCACCACACTACTATTTACAATAAACTACTGGAGGTAAAATAAAAAAAAGTGTCAGTAAAAGGCCTGCCCCTAAGCACTGTTATGTGTTCCCACACCACCAAGAAAAAAAAAAGTGCAGCGCTAACTTACTGATCAATAACTTAAAAAAAATGTCTTCATCAGTTCAGGCCAATATGTATTCTGCTACATATTTTTGGTTAAAAAAAATAAAATCACAATAAGCGTATATTGATTGGTTTGCGTAAAAGTTATAGCGTCTACAAAATAGGGAATAGATTTATGGCATTTATATACTGATTTTCTGAAAAAATAAATTTTAGTTATGATATAAAATAATGAATGTGGGTGCCTTTTGGTGGGCGTGATTTTTTTATTTTTTTTTGGGGGGGGGGGGGGGCGCAGCATTTCATTCTTGGGCCCAGGCAGCACAATGTCTTGGGCCGGCCCTGACTAGGATCATTAAATCTAGGGATAATTGGAACATGTGAAGTTGAGGACATTGATGACGAATCCGAGTCACCTATATCCATGCCATTTTTCTCCATGATTTTCATCCATATTGCCGGGACCAGACATTACATTAAAGCCGCAAGCAGTTTTAAATGGCTTTTTTTCCTTTAGAAATGTGATTTTGTGCAGGGACAGTTCTAAACACGGGAAACACATGCCACTTCACAGGCATACTTTAGACACCCCCCAGGTATGATATTTAAAGGAATATTTCACTTTTTTTATTCACTTTATGCATCATTAAAATCACTGCTCCAGAAAAACAACCGTTTTAAAAGATTCTTTTTACATTGATGCATGTCCCGTCAGGCAGGACCTGGGTCCCCAAACCCTTTTTTAGGACAATAACATGCATAATAGGTGTTATAATTAGCACTTTCGATTTCGAATGTTCGCATCCATTGTATTTAATAGGGTTCTAAAGTTTGCGCGAATGTTCGGTCCGTTCGAAGGTTCTGGTGCGAACCGAACGGGGGGGTGTTCGGCTCATCCCTATTGATCACTGAGGATCTGCATCATCTGTAACGAACATCCCTGTAAATTTGCTTCCCAGGCCTTTTTTACGGTTGGCTCCACCTTTTGTCAAGGTCACCTGTGGCCAGGTGACAGATGCACACCGTAGGGGGACAGGAGTGCACCGCAAGGTAGTGAACCCTATGGCTGACTGCTGCGGATAGGAAACTGGGTGGTTGTGGAAAGCGGGACCAGAGGAGCACAACCGGGATCCTAACGGAAGCTAGAGCCAAGATTCCCCAGGGCGCGGAGTCTAAGACCCAGCAGGTCTTCTCCAGGGCCTCTAGTGGTGAGGATGTTATGCTGCAGGCTGGGACCAGGTCGCGGCCCCTGGAGTTTCCGAGCTCACGCCCCGTAGGATAAGGGGAAAAGAGGGGAAGCAGCAGCACAAGATATGAGAGAACCGAATAACAAGCTGAAGGTCAGGGGCCACAAGCAGACAAGGATAACGAAAGAACGAGCCGAAGGTCAAGGGTCACGAGCAGACAGGGATAGTTGGGGACAAGCCAATAACGTAACAGAGAGACAGACGTAGCACACGGCAGGCAGGAACCCAAACACACAATGCCTAACAAAGACGTTGATCAGCAAAGCAGGCTTGCAGTGCACAGGTTAATATAGTGTTCTGTGATAGGGCCTGGGGTGGAGTCAGGCTGGGAGGAGATTATAAAGGAAGCCAGGTGAAAGGGTTCTGGCCTCTAAGATGAACACATGGGAAGGAAGGTAAGCTGACAGACAAACACTACTGCATATCCATGACACCTTTCTTATGTTGGGAAAATTTTGAATACGTAAACCCCAGGGTACAATTTGGTTAGTAATATACCTATCAAAAAAACTCTTTGTGCCAAAATAGGCGAGTTTTCCTTTCCACTTGGCGCTGTAAACCCAGAAAGTAGGTGTCTAAATCAGCTTCGGTAACGTCACCTTGTGAACGCACCTGTCTCACCTCTGTCACAAAACCCACCCATGCCTGTCCACAATAGTCAGTCATAGTGCCCGTCACTCACCACTCTCCTTTGGGTACGAGCAGAGAAAAAAGAAGCGAACCCTGGTGGTCATGTGTTGGAGTCACACCCGAGAGCTGCCTCAAACTCAATGCCATGCAAAAATAATAATTGTAAACAAAAAAGAAAACATAAATATACATAAAACTTTGATCAAATACTGTATATAGCATACACAAAATTTAAATAGACAAAAATAACAATTATATATGAAAATTTGCTTCAATGCTGATGTCTGACCACAAATAGGGTTATCATGGGTGTTTTATCCCCCCGGGGTAAAGTAGTCAAAAGAAGTGGACAGAGATCAGCATATATATGCACAAATATCTAATGGCACCATCATCCCTGTATTAAATATGAAAAATAACTGAACAGGATATGGGATTTTTAAGGTGCTAAGTTATAAAGATCACATAACAAATAATAAAAAAAGTAGAAAAAATATTTATTCATTACATACATTTAAGAAACTGATAAATACACATATTCTGGCCATCGCAGGTAAACACCCACTACCTAGCAAACAGACAGTCACAGAATGTGTTCAGTTGAAAGAAGCGTCTATTGTACTTCTACAGTTTCGCCTATAAGGCTTCGTCAGGAAAAAGACGCAGAGAAACACTTTAATGGGTATTGTAGATAATTTTCAGCTTTAAGGTGTAAAGACAAAGAGATCACAAATTAATATACATGATTATACATGAAATTATATATATGTAGAGTATATTCTGAAACAACACGCATATATATCCCCTATTGGGGGGCAGGTAGAACAGGGGGAGGGGGAGGGAAAGGACAGAAAAGGGAAAAGTTATGGGAAAAAGAAAGAAAAAAGAGACGGGGGAGGGGGGGAAAGGAAAGGGAGGGGGGAGAGAGGAGAAGGGGGAGGCGAAAGTGAAAACAGAGGAGTCGGAAAAAACGGGGGGAGGGGAGGGGGGGAGAAAAGAGGGGGGAAGGAGGGAGAGAAGGAAAGCGAAAAAAAGGAGGAAAGAGGGGAAGGGAAAGACAAGGGGAAGGAGAAGACAAGGGAAGGGAAATTCAAGATACAGACATCTCTTGAAAAAACACTCACCTCCCTTCTATCATTCAACTATCCGACCAATTTGGGGCTCATATGGGACAAGGACTGGGTAGAATTACTAGTTATCAAAACAATTTCCAGTTCAGGCTCATCTAAATAGAAGCATTATATATAGAGTTTCAATAATAAACTTCTAATTATTCCTATCTTAAAAACAAGACAGAGGAAAAACAAAGTGATATATTAATAACAGCTTCTCACCAAGTAGAAGGTCACAAACAGCCCGGACCAGTTCCACTTCTAAAGCAGGTATGGACACCTTATCCAAACACAGAACCTTACAGGCAATTACAGGTAAAGTCCTCAGTAAGTGTCACCTAATGGGAAAACGATCCACCTAAATGCAAAAAATACATATAAGGGGAAATCTATTAATATAGTAACTCCTCTAAGTAAAGTGATCACCTGTGAGTAAAGTAACTACCTGTTGTTCAGTCCAAGTCCAGCGCGAGCATCCTCAAGTGTCCCAATACAGCTGATGCTGCCTGGGATTTAAATATTCCCCCCAAAGCGCCAAAACGTGGCGTGTGACGTCACGCCGCATTGACACTTCACGGACACAAAAAGGAGAAAGACCTGGGTCCGTAGACTGACGCCCGGAATCCAGGAAGTGCGGTCACTTCCTCTGTACACCGCCCATACACAGGATGACCTTCTGTGCTGACACTGAAACACCGCACAAGTCAGGGATGTGCCATGTTCGTAATGAAGGGGTGCTGAAATTAATCCCGTGGGTGCCACGTACCATGGGTCCCTCTGTGTGAGCGAACACCGGACCGGGACACATGTGTGACCCAGTCCTGTATCCACCCGTGGGCATTCGTACGGGTATTTGATTGGCACAAAGAACAGAGCCCAATAAATATAATTGCGTTCACACCTATGGGGGAATGGATCCAACCACTCAGACTTGGGATGGTATAAGGGGGATGACTGACGCACATCGTGCATCCGCATGACACCTGGGGACACAAAGAAAATGCGCGTTGCATCAAAAGCTGCCACAAATGAACAAAACAAAAATTGACACAAAATCAAATGATAATTACAAACATTTATCAACTATACATCAATCGATCTAAAGAACATAACAAAAATGAACAATAAATAAATATACCTCCCATGCATAGAGAGGCAATGCTGGCATAGAATTTATGAGGCCCCACCCAGGTTGTACACCCCCCAAAAACTCCCATCCATAGGGTAAAGCATCCTCCTCAGTGATGGTAAACCCAGAACCCAAGGGGGCGGATGAGAAGGAAAAAATGAAATGAAAAATGAAAACAGACTGAGGGGGCCCGATGTATTTGGGATCCTAATGACCTGTATAACAATTCAAAAGTAAGCAGAACAAATGGCATCTGTGAACTGGACCATACAGGTAGTGAGCTAAACAAGAAAACCTATCATGTTTCACAGAAACGGCTTGAAGCTAATTCCCTCATTCAGGCCTGCAAATCGAGTTGCCTGTAATAGGTAGATCCATCTGCTTTCCAGCTGGAGAAGTTTCTTATCTATCTCCCCCCCTCGTTCATGTTGGGGTATATGTTCCAGTGCAAAAAATTTGATAGATTTTAAATCAAAGTTATGGTACAAACCCACATGACGGCTGATTGGCGTCTCCATTCTATGTTTTGCAATCAGGGAAACATGATTTGCAGTATGAGGGTGCACACTTGGCCCCCATAGCAACACCCTGCATCTGGAGGTAATGGGAGCCCTTGAAAACAAAAATATTGTGAGTCAGAACAAAACTCAACAATTCAATAACAAAGTCATTTTACTTCCAAGAATTCAGGTCTCGCTCACCGAGGAATTCCCATATAACCTCGACACCCCTAGAGTGGGGTATCGAATTATATAGGGCCTCGATGTCGATGGCTAAAAGCCAGGCTCAAGAGGGTATTTGTAGACCATCAATGAATTTCAGTAATTCAATAGTATCCCTCAGGTGGGAAAATAGGCCCTTTACATGTGGGTACAAATATTCGTCAATTAACTGGCTTGCTCGCTCAGTTAGAGATCCACAACCTGAAATGATCGGTCTGCCGGGTGTTTTTGTTAGACTTTTATGCACTTTCGGCAGTGCATAAAAGGTCAGAGTAGTGAGGTTTTCCAGATCCAGGTATTTGAAGGTGTTGGGATCTATAACGCCTTTGTGTTGGGCTCTGATGATGATGTCCCTATATTTTCTCATGTAGTATTGGATGTGTGATATGGGGACTGGACGATACCACTCAGAATTGTGAATGATATCATAACACATGCCCTCACATTGATCCACATCCATCACTACTAGATTCCCACCTTTATCGGATGGTTTAATTACTATGGACGTGTTGCTACTAAGAGTTTTTAATGCTGATTTAAGATGTTTTGGTAAATTGCATTGTGGTCCAGTTTGCCAATTGCCTGCCTCTATCTCTTTAGTGACCTGGATGACAAATGCCCAGATGTTCGAGTTGCCCTGCAGGACCGGGAACGATCTGGATTGGGGTTTGTACGATTTGGGTGTACCGAAGGCCATATCGGGGGTGGAGGGGAGGGCATTGGGGGAACCCGTGGACTGTGTTTGTGAAACACAACCACTCACTCCCGATGGGTTAAATACCCAACCCTCCTCCTCCGGATTTGCTCTCGTCCCACAGGTCCATAAGGTCCTGCATGGCTCTCAAGTCTTCAAAGGTGAGAGATTCCATGATAGGTTGCAATTGATCCTTATCCTGGATGATGTCTGTATCTTTGTCATAGAGAACCTTGTACATAAGTCGTCTGGCAAATAAGTACAGATCCTTGATTAATACAAACTTATCTGCATTTTCATCAGGGCAAAAAGTTAGACCCAATTGGAGAACCTCAGATTCATCTGCAGACAAAGAATAAGAGGATAATTTGATGATATCTAGTGTTTCCCGACCCATACAGCCTGCAGAGTCGGGATTCGCTAATTTAAAGGTTTGTTAGACCTACGTGCTGGAGTGGGTGTTACCAATGGTGTTCGTTTATTTTCGTTTATATTGGATGTAAATATTGGTGCCATTCGTAGGTCTCCAGAGGGACCTGCTATGGCTCCATGGGATTCAATTGGTTGTTGGGACAGGGGACCCGCCGGTAAAGATACTGCTTTGAGACTCAATGTAGGAGTGGTTAAGGTCATCATAGAATGATTGAGCACATTACCCACAAAGGGGGTATTAGGTGCTGTTTGATTTTGTGATCGCTGTGACCGTGATTTTTTCTCTTTATTGTTCGCCTTAGTTGATCTTGAGGTGCCCTGTGAGCTCATATCGCTATTGGGTTTCCTCTTCCTCGTAGCACCACTAGGATCATTAAATCTAGGGATAATTGGAACATATGAAGTTGAGGACATTGATGACGAATCCGAGTCACCTATATCCAGATTGGTGACTGGGGGTTCCTGGTTTTGAGGACCCCTACATCGTGGATAAGTCATCTGGGGAGTCCACTTATATGCCTGATCATAGTCATAGGCTTTTTCATCCCTGAAATAACGAACGGCCCACAATGCACTGCACCATCGCACTGCATTGCCGGCGCTGTGATTGGCCAAGCATGCTCTTTGACCCCGCTGTCATGTACTTGGGTGTATTTGAACCGGGATCTTCCTGGTCCCACAGCTGCAGCCTTACCTGTTGTGCTACGGAGCAGATCTAGACTTTTGGAAATGTCCTCTCAGTATTAAGCATTACCTTGGACTCACTAGCCCCACCTGCTGCCAGCTGTGGACAATTTTCAATCAAAGCAGCCCATAAAAAGGAAGTGATGCTATCTCTCAGCGCCCGTTTGTGTGGAATAGCTCCCTGGGTGTTGTGACTGCTTTTTGATCTTGATTTTTGTGTTGAACTTCTGCCTGAATTCCTGACTACTCTCTAGCCTGCTGATTTTGTACTTCACTGCCAGCTTGTGTATGACCTTTGCCTGCCTGACCACTCTGGATTCCGATCGTGTACCGTTTTGCCTGATCTGTTGCCAACCTAATCTGCCTGACTATGTTTTAGCCTGAATCCTCAGCACACAAGTTCCACTTCGGACACTACCTATCATAGGTACCTTACATTACAAATGGGCCACAATGACAGTGGACCCTGCTGAGATTGTTAAGGCGATTTCACATCAGGGACAATTGATTGGAGCTCATGAACAGCATCTTTCTTCCCTGGACGCCAAGTTAGATGAACTTTGTACAATGCTTCAATCTTGTTTGTCTGCTTCCTCTGCAAAGGTCCAGACTCCGGATCCTACTCCTGCTACAATCCAACCCGCCTCTTCTGTACCACCCAAACTTCTCTTGCCTGACAAATTTGGTGGTGATACTGAGGACTGCAGAGGCTTTTTAAATGTTTGCCGTTTGCATTTCCACAACAACCCTGGGACCTTTAGCACTTCGTCTGCCAAAATGACTTTTGTAATTTCCTTGTTAAAGGGGAAGGCCCTGGCCTGGGTCTCTCCTTATCTGGAACGCAGTGATCCTGTGCTGCAAGACGCTGACAAATTTCTGGCTTCTCTCCAGACTGTATTTGACAAGCCAGATAGAGCTTCTGCAGCTGAGTACACTCTTGGACATGCAACAAGGCACCAGGTCTGTGGCACAATATGCTATTGAGTTTCGTACCCTTGCTGCTGAGACTACTTGGGACTCAAGGGCATTACGTGCAGCCTTCTAAAAAGGTCTTGCAGATCGCATCAAAGACAAATTAGTCTATAAGGATTCCCCAGAAGACCAGGCACCTGTGGAACCCATGGATGTAAGCCGTCTCCACCTAACTGAGTCTGAGAAACAAAAGAGGCGTGCATTGGGCCTATGCCTATACTGTGGACCTAACGGACATTTATTATCTGTCTGCCCTTCCCGTCCAGTAAAAGGCAGGGTCTAACCAGTGTTGGAGGAGCTGGCTTAGACCTTACAGGTATATCCTCCAAGACCAAGATTACCATTCCTGCAATTATCCATTTACCCTCTAAACTTGTCTCCTGTGAGGCTTTTGTGGATACTGGAGCTGCTGGCATATTCTTGGACTACACTTTTGCTAAAAAAAATAATATCCCATTTGTTCCAAAATCTAGACCCCTGAACATTACCCCCGTGAATGGACAACCCTTGGGAGATGGCATTGTAAAATTTGAGACTATGACAACCACCCTTCAGGTAGGCGTACTCCACAAAGAGGAAGTTGTCTTGTCTCTTATTGATTCTCCACTTCTGCCTGTTATCCTTGGTTACCCATGGTTACAACAACATAACCCTTCTTTTAAATGGGAAAATGGAGAACTAACCTCTTGGGGGTCGTTCTGTCATTCAAACTGTTTGTCTCAACCCAAAAGACTTTCTGCTTGTATGTTGGCTTCCGTGGCCGTCCCACCTACCTTGCCTCATGAATACCATGCGTTTGCAGACGTATTTTGCAAGCAAAAGGCAGAGGTTTTACCTCCACATCGTTCTTTTGACTGTGCAATTAAATTGACTCCTGGAGCATCTCTTCCCAAAGGAAGGACCTATGCCCTGTCTTTGCCTAAACAAAAATCCATGGAGGAATACGTAAAAGACAACTTGGAAAGAGGTTTTATCCGACCCTCTTCTTCTCCAGTAGGGGCAGGTTTTTTCTTTGTTGAAAAAAAAGATGGGGGTCTTCGACCATGCATAGACTATCGAGGGTTAAATCAAATCACCGTAAAAGACTCCTACCCTTTGCCTCTCATTCTTGAACTGTTTGATGTACTTAAGGGGGCTGTTATCTTCTCCAAGCTAGACCTACGAGGGGCTTATAATCTGATTCGAATTAAATACGGGGACGAGTGGAAGACAGCATTCAACACTCGTAATGGACATTTTGAATATCTGGTTATGCCATTTGGGTTGTGTAACGCCCCTGCTGTCTTCCAACGTTTCATGAATGAAATTTTTCATGATTTCAGCAACAGTTTTGTGATCAACTACTTGGACGACATTTTAATCTTTTCCAAGACTCATCTAGAGCACATCTCGCATGTAAAGCAGGTATTGCAACGACTGAGAGAAAACCATCTTTACGCGAAGATTGAGAAATGCAGTTTCCATCAAAGCCGTATTCCTTTCCTTGGATACATTATAAGTGCTGTCGGTTTCCAAATGGACCCTCAAAAACTTTCCGCTGTCTTGCAATGGCCCCAACCGACCACTTTAAGAGGGCTCCAAAGCTTTCTAGGGTTCGCAAATTACTACAGACGCTTCATCAAAGGTTTTGTCTCCATTGCGGCCCCCCTTACTGCTATGACTAAGAAAAGGTACAAATTGCAAGGTATGGTCCTCAGAAGCAGAATCGGCTTTCCAGCAATATAAAGACATGTTCAGCAAAGCTCCAATTCTTCAGCATCCAAATCCCGATCTCCAGTACATAGTTGAGGTTGATGCCTCTGAGGTAGGAGCAGGTGCTGTGCTCTCCCAGAGACAGCCCAAGTCCGGTAGAATCCATCCAGTAGCATTTTTTTCTACTGGCCATCAAATTGGCATTGTCTGAATGGCGACATCTTCTGGAAGGGGCTTCCAAACCTTTTTCTATCCTCACTGACCATAAAAACCAACTGTATCTTCAGACTGCAAGACGTTTGAACTCACGTTAGGCTCGATGGGCTCTGTTTTTCTCCCGTTTTAATTTTGTTCTTTCTTATGTTCCTGGGCATAAAAACAAGAAAGCCGATGCTCTTTTCAGACAGTTCGCTACCTCTGAAGAAGACCAACCTACCGAGCAGTATATAATCCCACCTCACAAAATTGTCGCACAGATCTCTACGGCTCTTTCCCAACAGTTACAAGAAACCCAGAATCGTGTTCCCCAAGGCTTGAAGATACCACCAGGTCGCCTGTTCGTTGCCCCTAGCCTCAGAAAACCTGTACTCCTCTGGGCACATGATGGTGTGTTATCTGGTCATCCTGGTGTCACCATCACTCTTAAGACCTTGCAGCGTCATGTCTGGTGGCCTCATATGAAAAGGGATGTTACTGACTATGTGGCTGCCTTTCCAACTTGTGCTGTTAATAAAGTACCCCATACATTGCTAATGGACTGTTACAACCACTTTCGGCACCTCGTCAGCCTTGGACCCATTTGACTATGGACTTCATTACAGACTTACCCAAGTCCAAGGGCATGACTGCTATATGGGTCATAGTGAATCGCTTTTCCAAAATGTCTCATTTTGTGCCGCTCCCGGGATTACCTACAGCGGAAGCACTGTCTACTCTCTACCTTTCCCATATTGTGAGATATCATCATGGCATACCTACCAATGTCGTCTCAGACCGCGGATCCCAGTTTGTTTCCTGATTCTGGAGAGCGTTCTGCAAGAAACTGGGAGTAACGCTTACACTCTCTACCTCACATCTCCCTCAAACAGATGGTCAAACCGAACGCATGAACCAGACCCTAGAAACCTATCTTCGACATTATGTCAATGCCTTACACTCCAACTGGTCTGAGTATTTGCCTTTAGCTGAGTTCGCCATTAATTCCCGTTGGCACAGTGCTCTTCATACCACACCATTCTACGCAGCCCGAGGCTATCACCCTCAGACTTTTCCCCTACTTCAGCCTTCTTCTGGTGTACCAGCAGCAGATCAGCGGGTGAAAAATATTCTGCTACATTGGAAAAAGATTCGCTTATTACTACAGAAGTCAGCAGGCAAGTATGCACTTTTTTCCAACAAACAAAGGTGCCATATACCTCCATATGTGGTGGGGGACAGAGTTTGGCTATCAACCAAATATGTGAGACTGAAACAACCTTCTACCAAATTGGGCCCTCGATACTTTGGTCCTTACAGAATTATTGCTCGAGTCGGGCCAGTCTCCTATCGGTTGAAATTACCCTCCTCTCTCCGGATTCATCCTGTGTTCCACGTTTCCCTCCTCAAAAAAGCAATTTTCAATCACTACTCCAGAACGCAACAGCTACCTCCTCCTGTTCTTGTTGATGGACAAAATGAGTTTGAAGTCTTCAAGATTCTTGATTCTAGAAGACAGGGTCGTGGCCTTCGGTATCTGGTTCCTTGGAAGGGATATCCTGTCACAGACCGTTCCTGGTTTCCAGCCAAAGACCTGCATGCCCCTTCTATTATTTGAGAATTCCATGCCTCCTTTCCCACTAAGCCCCGCTAGGCACCCGGAGGGGTCCACTGGGGAGGGGGCCCTGTCATGTACCTGGGTGTATTTGAACCGGGATCTTCCTGGTCCCACAGCTGCAGCCTTACCTGTTGTGCTACGGAGCAGATCTAGACTTTTGGAAATGTCCTCTCAGTATTAAGCATTAGCTTGGACTCACTAGCCCCACCTGCTGCCAGCTGTGGACAATTTTCAATCAAAGCAGCCCATAAAAAGGAAGTGATGCCTTCTCTCAGCGCCCGTTTGTGTGTCATAGCTCCCTGGGTGTTGTGACTGCTTTTTGATCTTGATTTTTGTGTTGAACTTCTGCCTGAATTCCTGACTGCTCTCTAGCCTGCTGATTTTGTACTTCACTGCCAGCTTGTGTATGACCTTTGCCTGCCTGACCACTCTCTGGATTTCGATCGTGTACCGTTTTGCCTGATCTGTTGCCAACCTAATCTGCCTGACTACGTTTTTGCCTGAATCCTCAGCACACAAGTTCCACTTCGGACACTACCTATCATAGGTACCTTACACCCGCATGCTTGGCCAATCACAGCGCCGGCAGCAAGGAGAGACATAATTGGCCACAGGCAGGATGCCTGTGGCCAATCACAGCTCAGGGGGGTTTAGTACACGCCCCACACTATAAAAGGCCGCCAGCGCGGCGGCCTTGTGTAGTGTGTTCCGGCGTGCAGGGAAAGAGCTACATAGGCAGGGACAGTGTGTTCTGCAGTGTGTTCTTTTCTCAGGCATCTGCAGGAGTTAGTGGGTGTTGTGTGCCTCCAGTGCAGTATACACCTGTATCTACCCTTTATTGCTGTTCTCTAAGCTAGATAGGCAGGCAGGGACAGTGTGTTCTTTTCTCAGGCATCTGCAGGAGTTAGTGGGTGTTGTATGCCTCCAGCGCAGTATACACCTGTATCTACCCTTTATTGCTGTTCTCTAAGCTAGATAGGCAGGGACAGTGTGTTCTTTTCTCAGGCATCTGCAGGAGTTAGTGGGTGTTGTGGGCCCCAGCACAGTATACACTAGGGATGAGCCAAACACCCCCGAGTTCGGTTCGCACCAGAACCTGCGAACGGACCGAAAGTTTGCGCGAACTTTAGAACCCTATTAAATACAATGGACGCGAACGTTCGAAATCTAAAGTGCTAATTATAACGGCTAATATGCATGTTATTGTCCTAAAAAGGGTTTGGGGACCCGGGTTCTGCCCCAGGGGACATGTATCAATGCAAAAAAAAGTTTTAAAAACTGCCGTTTTTCAGGAGCAGTCATTTTAATGATGCATAAAGTGAAAAAAAAAAGTCAAATATTCCTTTAAATATCGTACCTGGGGGGTGTCTAAAGTATGCCTGTGAAGTGGCATATGTTTCCCGTGTTTAGAACTGTCCCTGCACAAAATGAAATTTCTAAAGGAAAAAAAAGCCATTTAAAACTGCTTGCGGCTTTAATGTCATGTCTGGTCCCGGTAATATGGATGAAAATCTTTGAGAAAAATGGCATGGCTACCCCATCAGCCCCCCCCCCCCCACCCCAGCCCATTACCAGCCCCTTTGGGTCTTGTATGGATATTAAGGGGAACCCCACACACAAAATAAAAAAGGCCCTATATACTCTGAACAGCCGTATACAGGCGGTGCAAACAAAACAGGGACTGTAGGTCTGTTCTTAAGTAGAATCTGTTTATAGTTTTGAACACGTACATTGTTTAAGTGTATCTCCAGCCAAAAAATCTATTTTTAAACTTTTGGGAAAACATAGGGAAGGGTTGTCACCCCTGTAACATTTGTTTTGCTGTCTGTGCCCCTGTTCAGAACATTTCACCTCACTTTCCGTCCCAATGACAACTGTTTTTGAAAAGTGGGGTTTTTATTGAAACAAGGATTGGTGATAAAGCATCAGTAGAGAGGAGACACATTTTTCCCATATTAACTCTTACAGGAGAGAATTTCCCTTCCTAGGGGTAGATTTCCTCTCACTTCCTGTTGTCTCCTTCCGTTTGCAAGTAGGAGTCGTTTGTAAGTTGGATGTTTGAAAGTATGGGCCTGCCGTATATACTCTGCAGAAATTGACCCCTTAGGTGATGGTGTTGGCACAACACTGTAAGCACTCATAGTTACTCTTGGTGGGCGCTGGAACACCCTGCTGTCAACTATTATATCAGGAATTGTAATTACATGCCATTGTTGAACAGTGGTAGGAAAAATTGGGCCTTTGATGGTGGTGCTGGTGCCACAACACTGTAAGCCCTCACAGTTACTCTTGGTGGGTGCATGAATGGGCCCTGCTGTGATTATTAGATCAAGAATTGTAATTGCATGCCCCTGTTGAACAGGGGCTGAAAAATTGGGCCTTTTGTGGTGGTGTTGGTGGTGGTGGTGTTGTCACAACACTGTAATCCCTCACATTTACTCTTGGTGGGTGCATGAATTGGCCCTGCTGTGAATTATTAGATCAATAATTGTAATTGCATGCCCCTGTTGAACAGGGGCTGAAAAATTGGGCCTGTGGTGGTGGTGGTGGTGTTGTCACAACACTGTAAGCCCTCACAGTTACTCTTGGTGGGCGCAGGAATGGGCCCTGCTGTGAATTATTAGATCAAGAATTTTAATTACATGCCCCTGTAGAACAGGGGCAGAAAAATTGGGCCTTAGCCACTGGTGCCACAACACTGCAACCCCTCACAGATACTGTACTTGGAGCACAGTAATGAGCCCTGTTGCAAAGTATTGCATCAAAAATTGTAATTACAAGCCCCTGTTAAACAGGGGCAGAAAAATTGGGCCTTAGGCACTGGTGCTGGTGCCACGACACTGCAACCTCTCCCAGATACTCTAGTTGGAGTGCAGGAATGAGCCCTGCTGCAAAGCATTGCATCAAAAATTGTAATTACATGCCCCTGTTAAACAGGGGCTGAAAAATTGGGCCTTAGCCACTGGTGGCGGCACCCAGAAACAAAAATGTTTTTCCAAGATATCATCATGAATCGGATCATTGAGGAGGAGGAGGATAGTCAGTCAACATAACAGGACAGTCACTCAGTCAGCATCAGCATCAGTCTTGAAGGGATGTGACATTTGAAAATAAATTATTCTGTTATATCAGCTTCAGGTGCTTGGTAGCTGGTGGTGAGCCAAGACTGGTTCATCTTTAGGAAGGTCAGTCGATCAACCGAATCAGTGGACAGGCGCACCCTGTGATCCGTGACAAATCCTCCAGCAGCACTGAATGTGCGTTCCGAAAGAACGCTGGATGCAGGACAGGCCAGTAGCTCAATTGCATACTGTGCAAGCTCTGGCCAGTGATCCATCCTTAAGACCCAGTAAGCCAGAGGATTTTCAGTGGGAAAGGTGTCCAAATCTGACCTTGCCCCTAGGTATTCCTGCACCATGTACATTAGACGCTGGCGATGGTTGCTGGAACCGATCATACCTTGGGGCTGCGGACTAAAGAATTGTCTGAACGCATCGGTCAAACGGCCAGATTCCCCACCGCTCCTTCTTTGACTGACCGAAGCTTCAGCAACTCGTTGTCCCAGACCAGAGTTTGTAACCTCCCAGTCTCTGGGAACGCGTTGCACAGACCTTTATGCAAGGCCTCCTGGAGTTGTCTCATCCTCTGCTCCCTCTGCGACGGTAAGATAAGGTCCGCCATCTTAGCCTTGTACCGTGGATCAAGGAGAGTGGCCAGCCAGTAATGGTCCCTCTCCTTGATCCGAAGAATACGAGGATCCTTCCGCAGACTTTGCAGGATCAGGGAGGCCATGCAGCGTAGGTTAGCTGAGGCATTAGGTCCGGAGTCCTCTGGGTCACTAAGGACGACATGATCCGCAGCCACCTCCTCCCAGCCATGTACAAGTCCACGGGTTTCTTGGGACTGTAAATCATCCTTAAAACACTGCTGCTGTTGATGCTGAGTGCCAGGCTTCACCTCCATGCTGACACAATCCTCCTCCTCCTCCTCCTCCTCGTCCTCTTCCTGTGCGATGGGTGGGACAGAAGGAACACTGTCTTGGTAAAGGGGGCCTTGAGAGGCAAGGAAGTCCTCTTCTTCCTGCCTCTGTTCTGCCTCAAGTGCCCTGTCCATTATTCCACGCAGCGTGTGCTCCAACAGGTGGACAAGAGGTACAGTGTCACTGATGCATGCACTGTCACTGCTCACCATCCTCGTGGCCTCCTCAAATGGTGCCAGGACAGTGCATGCATCCCTGATCATGCCCCACTGGCATGGGGGAAAAAAACCATAGCTCCCCTGACCCTGTCCTGGTGCCGTAGTCGCACAGGTACTCATTGATGGCCCTCTGATGCGTGTGCAGCCGCTGCAGCATGGCCAACGTTGAGTTCCACCTGGTGGGCATGTCACATATAAGGCGGTTCTTGGGCAGGTTCAACTCCTTTTGCAGCTAAGCCAGGCAAGAACTGGCATTATAAGATCTGCGGAAATGCACACAGACTTTCCTGGCCTGCCTCAGGACATCCTGTAAGCCCGGGTACCTGCCCAAGAACCGCTGCACCACCAGGTTAAGGACGTGAGCCACACAGGGCACATAGGTCAGTTGTCCCTATCGGAGGGCGGAGAAGAGGTTGGTGCCATTGTCGCAAACCACCATTCCTGGCTTAAGCTGGCGTGGCGTCAACCACCTCTCGGCCTGCCCCTGCAGAGCAGACAGAACCTCTGCCCCAGTGTGGCTCCTGTCCCCCAAATACACCAGCGCAAGCACGGCATGGCATCTTTTTGCCTGCGTACTTGCGTAGCCCCTTGAACGCCTATGGAGCACCGCTGGTTCCGAGGACAAAGCACAGGAAGAGGCCATGGAGGAAGAAGAAGAGTAGGGGGTGGAGGAGAGAGGTGTGTCACAACCAGTAGTAGCATTTTGGAGGTGTGGCGGCGGAACAACCTCCAACACTACTGCACCTTGTCCTGCATCCTTCCCAGCTGCCAAAAGAGTGACCCAATGGGCCGTGAAAGAAAGGTAACGTCCCTGTCCATGCCTGCTGGACCATGAGTCAGCGGTAATATGCACCTTACCGCTGACCGCCCTGTCCAGCGAGGCATGGACATTGCCTTCCACATGCCGGTAGAGAGCCGTAATCGCCTTCCGTGAGAAAAAGTGGCGTTTGGGAACCTGCCACTGAGGAACCGCACATTGCACAAACTCACAGAAGGGGGCTGAGTCTACCAACTGAAAAGGTGGCAGTTGAAGCGCTAGCAATTTAGCCAAGCTAGCATTCAACCGCTGGGCATGTGGATGGCTGGGAGTGAACTTCTTTCGACGGTACAGCAGCTGGGGCAGGGAAATTTGCCTGCTAGAATCGGACGTCGGTGTACTGCTAGCAGAGTGCCCGCAAGTACTTGGCTGTGACACACCTAATTCTACACCTTCATTCCTCTCAGTGCAGGTTTCAGAGAGGACTGAAGGTATAGTGGGGTTGGAGATCCCAGCTGATGCGGTGCAAGGAGAGGTCCGCTTTGTTCTTTAGTGTGGGTCTTTAAGGTAGGCTTGCCAACGAGCTGCATGGCAGGTCAACATATGTCTGGTCAAGCATGTGGTGCCCAAGCGGCTGATGTTTTGGCCACGCGATATACGCTTGAGACATATGTTGCAAACAGCAGCTGTGCGATCTGATGCACTTGACTCAAAAAAGGCCCACACCAAAGAACTTTTTGAATAACGGGCAGAGGCAGCGCCCTGCACAGGCGGAGCTCTGCAGTGTGATTCAGTCGGTGTACTGCCCTTACGCTGGCCCCCGGAGGGCATCCTGCCTCGTTGGAGATGTGCCTCCTCCTCATCCTCCTCCTCTCTCCTATTAGGCACCCACGTGGAGTCAGTGACCTCATCATTCCCTCCCTCCTCATCACTGGAGCCAATCTGGCAGTATGCTGCAGCTTCTGGAACATGACTGCCAGATTGGTGTCCTTCTTGAGCATCCCCTCTCTCTGCTTTCACGCTACTGCCTTCCTCTAGCTGGGTATCATCATCAGACCCTTCAAAACGCTGGGCATCCTCCTGGAGCATGTACCCAACACTGTGCTCAAACAGTTCGGGGGACTCCTCAGGAGGACATGGTGGGTCTAGGGAAGGAGTGACTGATGATGACATTGATACCAGGGAAGAGGACGCTTTGGCAGCTGCTTTGCCAGTACCCTGAGCCTGGGTGAGAGAGGATAAGGAGGATGAGGAGGGCTTGGTCATCCACTCTACCAAGTCTTCAGCATGATGCGGCTCAACACGTCCAGCTGCCAAAAAGAAGGACAAGCGTGTCCCATGGTCACGTGCTGATGACGATGCACTGCGTCCACGACCAGCACTGTTGTCTCTAGACACAGAGCCTGCTTGCCCTCTTTTATTGGCTCCTGACTGTCTGCCTCTCCTTGTTTGCCTTCCAGACATTCTAATGGCATGCAGGGAGATGGGAAAAACAGCAATAAGGGGTAGCTTCAGGTGTATATTTTGCAGGAAGCACGCAGCGCCCGCTGTAAGTGCTGCAGATGACTGCCTGTGTTACACAACAGGAAAAAAAACAGCAATAAGGGCTAGCTTCAGGTGTTTATTTTGCAGGAAGCACACTACACCCGCTGTAAGTGCTGCAAATGCCTGTTAGTGTAACACAAAAGAAAAAAAGCTCAAGCAATAAGGGCTAGCTTCAGGTGTATAATGTGCAGGAGGCACACTACGCCCGCTGTAAGTGCTGCAAATGCCTGTTAGTGTAACACACCAGGAAAACACAGCAATACGGGCTAGCTTCAGGTGTATACTGTGCAGGAGGCTTAGCAACAATGACACTGACACTGTCCCCTGCCTATCCTTCTCTCTCCCTGCACACAAGGTTTAGCAAAGAATATGACACTGACACTCTCCCTGCCTATCCTTCTCTCTCCCTACACACAAGGTTTAGCAAAGAATAGCACAATGACACTGTCCCTGCCTATCCATCTCTTTCCCTGCGCCGGTACACACTACACAAGGCCGCCGCGCTGGTGGCCTTTTATAGTATGGGGCGTGTGCTAAACCCCCTGAGCTATAATTGGCCATAGGCAACCTACCTGTGGCCAATTATGGCTCTCCTAGCTGCCGGCGCTGTGATTGGCCAAGCATGCAGGGTCACAGTGCATGCTTGGCCAATCACAGCGCCGGGATTGCACTGCGATGGTGCAGTGTATCGTGGGCCGTTTGCGTCACTCGAATTTGGCGCGAACGGCCCAAATCGTTCGATCTTCGTTGAACGAGCGAACAGCCGATGTTCGAGTCGAACGTATGTTCGACTCGAACACCAAGCTCATCCCTAGTATACACCTTTATCTACCCTTTATTACTGTTCTCTAAGCTAGATAGGCAGGGACAGTGTGTTCTTTTCTCAGGCATCTGCAGGAGTTAGTGGGTGTTGTGTGCCCCAGCACAGTATACACCTGTATCTACACTTTTTTGCTGTTCTATAATACAGGCATCTGCAGGAGTTAGTGGGTGTTGTGTGCCCCAGCACAGTATACACCTGTATCTACCCTTTATTGCTGGTGTTCTCTAATAAAGGCATCTGCAGGAGTTAGTGGGTGTTGGGTGCCCCAGCACAGTATACACATGTATCTACACTTTTTTGCTGTTCTATAATACAGGTATCTGCAGGAGTTAGTGGGTGTTGTGTGCCCCAGCACAGTATA
Organism: Rana muscosa; assembly: GCA_029206835.1. NCBI lineage: Eukaryota > Metazoa > Chordata > Amphibia > Anura > Ranidae > Rana > Rana muscosa. The sequence goes on along the minus strand of CM055116.1, from coordinate 657,045,740 downwards.
CACCTGTATCTACCCTTTATTGCTGGTGTTCTCTAATAAAGGCATCTGCAGGAGTTAGTGGGTGTTGTGTGCCCCAGCACAGTATACACATGTATCTACACTTTTTTGCTGTTCTATAATACAGGTATCTGCAGGAGTTAGTGGGTGTTGTGTGCCCCAGCACAGTATACACCTGTATCTACCCTTTATTGCTGGTGTTCTCTAATAAAGGCATCTGCAGGAGTTAGTGGGTGTTGTGTGCCTCCAGCACAATATACACTACTCCAATTCCTGGTTTTCCCATCTCCCTGCAGTCCATTACTATGTCTGGAAGGCCAACAAAAGAGGCAGACAGTCAGGAGCCAATAAAAGGGGGCAAGCAGGCTCTGTGTCTAGTGACAACAGTGCTGTTCTGTCAGGAAAGGCTGGCTAGAGGAAGGAATGTTCCCCGCAGATTAACTCCTGCTCCCCGAACTTGTGTCAAGGAAGCTGTGTTGGCACCTGCTAACGTAGGTTAGTGCATGCGCATCAGCGTGCATGGCGCATCGGCACATCAGCGTGCGCATCGGCGCATCAGTCGGCACATCGGCGCATCAACGTGCACGGCGCACCATGTGATCCATGAAGTGCCTATTTAAACCGGATCAGTGCACAGACCCCGTGCTGCCTTGTCTACAGCGTTCCCGTGAGACTCCTGTTTCCTGCAACCTGCATCTGATTCCTGTTACTTACCCTGCCTGCTCTGACTACTCCTGCTCTCTGTGTGCATCGACCCCGGCCTGAACCTAGACTATTCTCCAGCCTCTGAACCTGTACCTCATCTGACTGTCCTGTGTATGACCCGGCTTGCCTGACCCTGCTCCTGCCTCTGCCTTCCAGTCTGTGGAGTTCTGGTACCGTTGACCTGCATCTCCTGCATTCTGTCATCCACCGTCATCTGGCACGCCATTCAACTGGAAGCCCAGCAGATAGCACGACTACCGGCCCTCGTGCGACTCTGCACTCCTGCGCCACCTGTTTGCTCTATCAGGGGCCCAGAGTCAGAGGAGTAAGAGAAGCCTCCCTCTGCTAATCAGGCTCATCCCACCAGGTACATAACATGGTCGTGGACGCGGTGCATTGTCATCAGCACGTGGCCATGGAACACGCTTGTCCTTATTTTCGGCAGCTGGACGTGTTGAGCCGCATCATGCCGAAGACTTGGTAGAGTGGATGACCAAGCCCTCCTCATCCTCTCTCACCCAGGCTCAGGGTACTGGCAAAGCAGCTGCCAAAGCGTCCTCTTCCCTCGTATCAATGTCATCATCAGTCACTCCTTCCCTAGACCCACCATGTCCTCCTGAGGAGTCCCCCGAACTGTTTGAGCTCAGTGTTGGGTACATGCTCCTGGAGGATGCCCAGCGTTTTGAAGGGTCTGATGATGATACCCAGCTAGAGGAAGGCAGTAGCGTGAGCACAGAGAGAGGGGATGCTCAAGAAGGACAGCAATCTGGCAGTCATGTTCCAGCAGCTGCAGCATACTGCCATATTGGCTCCAGTGATGAGGAGGGAGGGGATGATGAGGTCACTGACTCCACGTGGGTGCCTGATAGGAAAGAGGAGAAGGAGGAGGAGGATGAGGAGGAGGCACATCTCCAATGAGGCAGGATGCCCTCCCGGGGCCAGCGTAAGGGCAGCACACCGACTGAATCACACCGCAGAGCTCCGCCTGTGCAGGGCGCTGCCTCTGCTCGTTATTCCAAAAGTTCTTTGGTGTGGGCCTTTTTTGAGTCGAGTGCATCAGATCGCACCGCTGCTATTTGCAACATATGTCTCAAGCGTATCTCGCGTGGCCAAAACATCAGCCGCTTGGGCACCACATGCTTGACCAGACATATGTTGACCTGCCATGCAGCTCATTGGCAAGCGTACCTTAAAGACCCACACCAAAGAACAAAGCGGACCTCTCCTTGCTCCTCATCAGCTGGGATCTCCAACCCCACTATACCTTCAGTCCTCTCTGAAACCTGCACTGAGAGGAATGAAGGTGTAGAATTAGGTGTGTCACAGCCAAGTACTTGCGGGCACTCTGTTAGCAGTACACCAACGTCCGATTCTAGCAGGCAAATTTCCCTGCCCCAGCTGCTGGACCGTCGAAAGAAGTTCAATCCCAGCCATCCACATGCCCAGCGGTTGAATGCTAGCTTGGCTAAATTGCTAGCGCTTCAACTGCTGCCTTTTCAGTTGGTAGACTCGGCCCCCTTCCGTGAGTTTGTGCAATGTGCGGTTCCTCAGTGGCAGGTTCCCAAACGCCACTTTTTCTCATGGAAGGCGATTCTGGCTCTCTACCGGCATGTGGAAGGCAATGTCCATGCCTCGCTGGACAGGGCGGTCAGCGGTAAGGTGCATATTACCACTGACTCATGGTCCAGCAGGCATGGACAGGGACGATACCTTTCTTTCACGGCCCATTTGGTCACTCTTTTGGCAGCTGGGAAGGATGCAGGACAAGGTGCAGTAGTGTTGGAGGTTGTTCCGCCGCCACACCTCCAAAATGCTACTACTGGTTGTGACACACCTCTCTCCTCCACCCCCTCCTCTTCTTCCTCCATGGCCTCTTCCTGTGCTTTGTCCTCGGAACCAGCGGTGCTCCGTAGGCTTTCAAGGGGCTACGCAAGTACGCAGGCAAAAAGATGCCATGCCGCGCTTGCGCTGGTGTGTTTGGGGGACAGGAGCCACACTGGGGCAGAGGTTCTGTCAGCTCTGCAGGGGCAGGCCGAGAGGTGGTTGATGCCACGCCAGCTTAAGCCAGGAATGGCGGTTTGCGACAATGGCACCAACCTCCTCTCCGCCCTCCGACAGGGACAACTGACCCATGTGCCCTGTGTGGCTCATGTCCTTAACCTGGTGGTGCAGCGGTTCTTGGGCAGGTACCCGGGCTTACAGGATGTTGTGAGGCAGGCCAGGAAAGTCTGTGTGCATTTCCGCAGATCATATAATGCCAGTGCTCGGCTGGCTGAGCTGCAAAAGGAGTTGAACCTGCCCAAGAACCGCCTTATATGTGACATGCCCACTAGGTGGAACTCAATGTTGGCCATGCTGCAGCGGCTGCACACGCAGCAGAGGGTCATCAATGAGTACCTGTGCGACTATGGCACCAGGACAGGGTCAGGGGAGCTCGAGTTTTTTTCACCACGCCAGTGGGGCATGATCAGGGATGCATGCACTGTCCTGGCACCATTTGAGGAGGCTACGAGGTTGGTGAGCAGTGACAGTGCATGTATCAGTGACACTGTACCTCTTGTCCACCTGTTGGAGCATACGCTGCATGGAATAATGGACAGGACACTTGAGGCAGAACAGAGGCAGGAAGAGGAGGACTTCCTTGCCTCTCAAGGCCCCCTTTACCCAGACAGTGTTCTTTCTGTCCCACCCATCGCACAGGAAGAGGAGGAGGAGGATTGTGTCAGCATGGAGGTGGAGCCTGGCACTCGGCATCAACAGCAGCAGTCTTTTAGGGATGATTTACAGTCCCAAGAAACCCGTGGACTTGTACGTGGCTGGAAGGAGGTGGCTGCGGATCATGTCGTCCTTAGTGACCCAGAGGACTCCGGACCGAATGCCTCAGCTAACCTATGCTGCATGGCCTCCCTGATCCTGCAAAGTCTGCGGAAGGATCCTCGTATTCTTCAGATCAAGGAGAGGGACCATTACTGGCTGGCCACTCTCCTTGATCCACGGTACAAGGGTAAGGTTGCGGACCTTATCTTACCGTCGCAGAGGGAGCAGAGGATGAGACATCTCCGGGAGGCCTTGCAGAAAGGTCTGTGCAACGCGTTCCCAGAGACTGGGAGGTTACAAACTCCTGGTCCTGGACAACGAGTTGCTGAGGCTTCGGTCAGTCAAAGAAGGAGCGGTGGGGAAGGTGGCCGTCTGACCGATGCGTTCAGACAATTTTTTAGTCTGCAGCCCCAAGGTATGATCGGTTCCAGCAACCATCGCCAGCGTCTGATATACATGGTGCAGGAATACCTAGGGGCAAGGTCAGACTTGGACACCTTTCCCACCGAAAATCCTCTGGCTTACTGGGTCTTGAGGATGGATCACTGGCCAGAGCTTGCACAGTATGCAATTGAGCTACTGGCCTGTCCTGCATCCAGCGTTCTTTCGGAACGCACATTCAGTGCTGCTGGAGGCTTTGTCACGGATCACAGGGTGCGCCTGTCCACCGACTCGGTTGATCGACTGACCTTCATAAAGATGAACCAGTCTTGGATTACCACCAGCTACCAAGCACCTGAAGCTGATATAACGGAATAATTTATTTTGAAATGTCACATCCCTTCAAGACTGCCTATGCTGATGCTGAGTGACTGTCCTGTTATGTTGACTGACTATCCTCCTCCTCAATGATCCGATTCCTGATGATAGCTTGGAAGAACATTTTTGTTTCTGGGTGCCACCACCAGTGGCTGAGGCCCAATTTTTTAGTCCCTGTTTAACAGGGGCATGTAATTAAAATTTTTGATGCAATACTTTGCAACAGGGCTCATTGCTGTGCTCCAAGTACAGTATCTGTGAGGTGTTGCAGTGTTGTGGCACCAGTGCCTAAGGCCCAATTTTTCTGCCCCTGTTCAACAGGGGCATGTAATTACAATTCTTGATCTAATAATTCACAGCAGGGCCCATTCCTGCGCCCACCAAGAGTAAATGTGAGGGCTTACAGTGTTGTGGCAACACCACCACCACCAAAGGCCCAATTTTTCTGCCCCTCTTTAACAGGGACATGCAATTACAGTTCTTGATCTAATAATTAACAGTAGGGCCCATTCATGCGCCCACCAAGAGTAACTGTGAGGGCTGACAGTGTTGTAGCACCAGCACCACCACCAAAGGCCCAATTTTTCCTACCAATGTTCAACAATGGCAAGTAATTACAATTTCTGATATAATAGTTCACAGCAGGGCGTTCCAGCGCCCACCAAGAGTAACTGAGGGCTCACAGTGTTGTGGCAACACCAACATCTAAGAGGCAAATTTCATCAGAGTATATACGGCTGGCCCCTACTTTCAAACATCCAACTTACAAACGACTCCTACTTGCAAACGGAAAGAGACAAAAAGGAAGTGAGAGGAAATCTACCCCTAGGAAGGTAAGTTCTCTCCTGTAAGAGTTTTTTTTTATAATCAAAATTGTATTTTATTTTATTATAAGCTTCAACATTTTACATTTCCATTCAACATTGTACGTTTACATAAGGACACATAAGCATTGCAAGACAGAACTAAGTACACAATTATCTTATCGAAATAATTTCCCCCCTCCCCCCCCCCCCAAGAGAGAGAAAAGAAGAAAAAAAGAAGTAGTATATAATTCCCTCTCCCCCCTCCCTCAGCGCCTTACCTGGCTGCGGTGGAGTAAGTCTGCTCTGTCCCCACTCACTCCTTTCTTTCTACTTATGTCGTGTGTTATCCTACTGTGTCCTTATTTGTCCCGTGAACAGTGCCCCCTCCTACTTCCAAAGAGGCCATTAATGGCCATGGTGTCTATTCTTTTTATGTGGGGGAAAAAAAAAAAAATAGAAAAATGCAGGAGAGAAAAAATAAATAAAAAATAAATATATGTGTACAGTATTTATTTGTGCCTCGTGGTTATGTATTGATTACCCATTGTTGTGTATAGCGGCCCCCATGGCCTAATTCCCCAGCTTGAGAAAGAACAAACAAACTTTAGAAAAAGTGTATTTATTAATTCCCCTCTACCAGGGCCTCTTAAGAGGCCACTAATAACCATGGTGTTTAGATATAAATAATTGTACCTTGTGATATCTTCGTCCGTGTTTACATTCAGGCGATCCTCCCGACCTACTCTTCCCCCAATTTTAAGTGACAGACCCATATTCCCCAAGGGAATAAAATGAAAAATTGTGATGTCCTCGCAGTGATCATGTAAAATCTCTATCCTTATATAACTTCCAGTCCCTCTTCTCCTGTGTGTGCCCTACTCCTTATCCTCCACCCCCCCTCCCATCCCTCCCCTCTCCGCCCCAGCATGACTCAACTCCCTCTCTCTCTCTCCCAGTCAGGGCAGACATCTCACTCCACACCATCAACGCAGTCAGAATTTATTAGGGAGGTCGATGGGAGAGAGAGGGAGGGGAGAAAAAGAAAAACAAAAGAAAAAAAAAAAAAAAACATATATCAGTCCTGGTCAAGGTTCATGATTCGGTTATTTATACTTCTATAGCTTAACCCATAAGCAACTATACTGGGGGTCCTTATGGATCCACTATGCCCCCTGCTTTCCCCCTCCAGCCTGCCCAAATCCTCTCAAATTCCCCTTTTTTGTCCTTCACTACTGGAGTCCACCTTTCGGCTTCCATTATCCGGTTAACCTCCTTTTTCCAGTCCTCTAGTGTTGAACAGGCGGCCTGTTTCCAAAATCTAGGGATCAATAATTTGGCTGCGTTCAATAGGTGTGGTGTGTTACTCTTCCTGTAAGCTTTAATGGAGCCGGGTGTTCCATGGAATAGTAAGCATAGAGGAGTAAACTCCATAGGTCTAGGGGTCAACCTCTCAATCCATGGTGCAATTGATACCCAAAATGTTTTAATCATGGGGCATTCCCACCACAGGTGGAGAAATGTACCCCTCTGCTCACATCCTCTCCAACACCGGGCATCTGCCTCTGGGTACATCTGAGTTAATCTTACTGGTGTCCTGTACCACCTTGTCATAAATTTATAGGCCATCTCTTGAACGTACGAACTTATAGATGTAGAGTAAGTTGATTTAATCATTTTTTTAATTTGTTCCTCTGACAGTTCTTTATTTAATTCTCTTTCCCACTCTCTAATAAAATATGGGACTGTACTCTTTTGGGCGCCTAATATCAGTCTATACATCTGAGACAGCAGGTGCCTAGCATCCCCCAAACGCACAAACTGGCTCTCAAACACCTTGATTGAGTTTAATGATCTCAATGGAGGTTTCATCTTGTTAAAGAAACCTGTCATTTGATAGTACCTCCAGCCTGATGTGGGTATATTCCCTAGGGCTGTAACCAGCTCCGAATAGGTTGCTAGGGTTCCCCGCGGGGTGAATTTACCACACGTGGTATCTCCTTCCCGACCCCATGCCCCCAGGAATCCCCCCTCCCCCGGGGGGAACCATGGGAATCCCTCCAATGAGGCTAGGGGGGACACCTGGGGGGAATACTCTCCTGTTTTATTCAACTTATCCCATATTGACAAGGAGTTCCATGTCAGGGGACATGTCCATTTCGAAAGTCCTCTCGACGTACTCGGGATCCAAGGGGCCCCTGCAAGATACCTCCCTGCTATTGTTTTTTCTAGTGGGACCCACATTTTATTAGAGGAGTCATGGCACCAGTTCAAAATTCGAACCAGCGACATTGTCTTATAGTACACTGATATATCTGGCAGCCCCATTCCTCCCTCTGCCTTACTTCTACGCAGGATGTCATATGCCAACCTTGGTCGTTTATCATTCCACACGAATGCTACAAAAGCCTTCCGTATCTGTTTAAAAAAGGTTCCTGGTAATTTAATCGGGACTGTGTGTAGTATATAGATACTTCTAGGTAATATACACATTTGAATGGCACTTACTCTTCCGAACCATGTTAGGTATTGTCCTGTCCATTTCTTTAAGTCCCCCACTGTCCTGGCCATTAGGGATTCATAATTAAGGTCATATAATATTTTTTGATCTGCGGTAATATGTACCCCCAAATAGAACAAGGAATCCTTCTTCCATACAAAGGGGTACGCCCTCCTCAACATCTTTGCCATCTCTTGAGGTACATAGCTGGGTAAAAGTATTGATTTTTCAAAATTTATTTTAAAGTTAGATAGGTGCCCATATCTGTCCACTTCCTGCATAAGAGCTGTTAAAGATGTCTGTGGTGTTTAAAGGTAGAATAATAGGTCGTCAGCATAAGCCGATACTTTGTGTTCCACATCCCCAATACATGTCCCTAATATCTCCCCATTACTTCTGATCTTACAAAGAAATGGTTCTAATATAATAGCAAATATTAATGGTGAAAGTGGGCACCGCTGTCTTGTCCCGTTTCGTATGTTAAGATAATCTGATACTGTACCATTTACTTTAACCCTTGCTCTTGGGTTTGCATAAAGGGCCATTATCCATCCCATCATGCGGTCACCCAGACCCACCCCTCTCAAGACTTCACTCATAAAGCCCCAGTTCACCCTATCAAAAGCTTTTATAGCATCCATTCATAGTACGATCTTTGGGGCTTTCTCTGGGCCATATTTCATCCAGTGAAGAAGGTGAAGTGCCCTGATAGTGTTATCCCTTGCCTCGCGTCCTTTCATAAAACCTGTCTGGTCTGGATGCACTAGCTCCCCGATATGTTCTTGCATTCGCAACGCTAGGATTTTGGCCAGCAGTTTAGTATCCGAGTTGAGCAGAGAAATAGGCCTGTAATTGGCACAGAACTGCGGGTCTTTCCCTTCCTTTGGTAGTACAGTAATGTACGCCAATAGGGCTTCTGAAGGCAACAGATTAGCCGCATTAATTGTATTAAAGTAATTGCATAACGGTCTTATCAACTCAGAGGAGAATTTTTTATAGTAATTATTTGTCAAGCCATCTGGGCCAGGGCTTTTCCCTATCGGTAAGGCTGCTATTGCTCTGCTCAACTCTTCAACTGTAATTGGATGTTCCATTTCTGCTGTCACTGTCTCCGATAGGGTGGGCATTGATGATTCCCTAATATAATCTCGTATATCCTCCCTTCTTTGGTCCTCCCTATCTTCTTTTTGTGAAGTCTCAAATGTCTGAATATTATATTGTGTTTCATAGAATCTGTGAAATTCTTTTGCTATGGCCTGGGTTTCCACTATCTTTTTATTTCGAATTAATAGGTTATGGACATGTCTAGATTCTTGTTTCTTTTTAAGTTGTTTAGCCAGTAGCCGACCGCATTTGTTCCCTTGTTCAAAGAACCTATGAGCAAAGTATCTACACTTATTATTAATTTTACGATCTAGACATTGTGCGAGTTCTGCTTGAAGATTCCATAGTTGTTGGATCTCTAAAGGGGTCAAGATTTTTTTAATGTTTAATCTCCAGTACGTTGATTTTCTCTAGCAACTCTGTTACTTCCTTCTTTCTTTCCTTCTTAATGTGGGCCCCATAAGCTATTAGTTCTCCTCTTATTACCGTTTTATGAGCCTCCCACACTGCCTGATCTGACACCTCACCTGGTATATTCCTCTCAAAATAGTCCCTTATTTTAACTGACAGTTCCTCGGTTATCTTTTTATTATCTAATATTGATTCGTTCAGTCTCCAAGTCCATTCTATATAGTCTGCCTGGGTCGGAGAGAGCGTCAACGTTATTGGTGCATGATCCGAAAGCGTTATGGACTCAATAGTACAATTTCTGACCTTTTCTAAGTAGAATTGATCTACCATAAATACATCAATACGCGAGTACATATTATGTGTTTTGGAGTAGTAACTATAGTCCTTTACTCCATTGTGCATTACCCGCCAACTGTCAATCAGATGTTGAATGCGTAAAAGTTGTTTTAAATGCTTTTACCACGTAAGCCCCGGACCATTACGCAGCTTAATGACCAGAGGTGATTTCACAATTTGGCACTGCGCTGCTTTAACTGGAAATTGTGCGGACATGCAATGTTGTACCCAAACTAAATTTGCGTCTTTTTCTTCCCACAAATAGAGCTTACTTTTAATGGTATTTGATTGCCTCTGCGATTTTTTTTTTTTTGCGACATAAACGGAAAAAGACTGAAAATTTTGAAAAAAATATATTTTCTACTTTTTGTTATAAGAAAAATCGAATAACTTAAATTTTAGTCATACATTTAGGCCAAAATTTATTCAGCCACATGTCTTTAGTAAAAAAAATGTCAATAAGCGTATACTTATTGGTTTGCGCAAAAGTTATAGCGTCCTACAAACTAGGGAACATTTTATGAAATTTACACAGCTTTTAATTTATGACTGCCTATCTCATTTCTTGAGGTGCTAAAATGGCAGGGCAGTACAAACCCCCCCAAATGACCCCATTTTGGAAAGTAGACACCCCAAGGAAATTGCTGAGAGGCATGTTGAGCCCATTGAATTTTTTTTTGTCCCAAGTGATTGAATAATGACTAAAAAAAAAAAAATAACAAAAAGTTGTCATTAAATGATATATTGCTCACACATGCCATGGTTATATGTGGAATTGCACCCCAAAATACATTTAGCTGCTTCTCCTGAGTACGGGGATACCACATGTGTGGGACTTTTTGGGAGCCTAGCCGCGTACGGGCCCCCGAAAACCAAGCACCGCCTTCAGGATTTCTAAGGGCGCAAATTTTTGATTTCACTCCTCACTACCTATCACAGTTTCGAAGGCCATAAAATGCCAAAATAGCACAAAACCCCCCAAATGACCCCATTTTAGAAAGTAGACACCCCAAGGAAATTTCTGAGAGGCATGTTGAGCCTATTGAATTTTTTTTTGTCCCAAGTGATTGAATAATGACAAAAAAAAATTACAAAAAGTTGTCACTAAATGATATATTGCTCACACATGCCATGGTTATATGTGGAATTGCACCCCAAAATACATTTTTCTGCTTCTCCTGAGTACGGGGATACCACATGTGTGGGACTTTTTAGGAGCCTAGCCGCGTACGGGACCCCGAAAACCAAGCACCGCCTTAAGGATTTCTAAGGGCACAAATTTTTGATTTCACTCCTCACTACCTACAGTATCACAGTTTCGAAGGCCATAAAATGCCAAAATAGCACAAAACCTCCCCAAATGACCCCATTTTGGAAAGTAGACACGCCAAGCTATTTGCTGAGAGGCATGGTGAGTATTTTACAGCTCTCATTTGTTTTTGAAAATGAAGAAATAAAATATTTATTATTTATTTTTTTTCAATTTTCAAAACTTTGTGACAAAAAGCGAGATCTGCAAAATACTCACCATACCTCTCAGCAAATAGCTTGGGGTGTCTACTTTCCAAAATGGGGTCATTTGGGGGGGGGGGGTTTGTGCCATCTGGGCATTCCATGGCCTCCAAAACTGTGATAGGCAGTGAGGAGTGAAATCAAAAATGTATACCCTTAGAAAGCCTGAAGGCGGTGCTTGGTTTTTGGGGTCCCGTACGCGGCTAGGCTCCCAAAAAGTCTCACACATATGGTATCGCCGTACTCAGGAGAAGCAACAGAATATATTTTGGGGTGTAATTCCACATATGCCCATGGCATGTTTGAGCAATATATCATTTAGTGACAACTTTGTGCAAAAAAAATAAAAATAAAAAATAAATTGTCTTTTTTCCGCAACTTGTGTCAACATATAAAATATTCCATGGACTCGACATGCCTCTCAGTATATAGCTTGGGGTGTCTGCTTTCCAAAATGGGGTCATTTGGGGGGGGTTTGAACTGTCCTGGCATTTTATACACAACATTAGGAAGCTTACATCCACTCTTCTAACCACTTGAAGACAAAGCCCTTTCTGACACTTTGTTTACATGAAAACATTTTTTTTTTTTTGCAAGAAAATTATGTTGAACCCCAAAAATTATATATATTTTTAAAGCAAAGGCCCTACAGATTAAAATGGTGGGTGTTGCATTTTTTTTCCACACAGTATTTGCGCAGCGATTTTTCAAACGCATTTTTTTGGGCAAAAAATACACTTTTTTTCATTTTAATGCACTAAAACACACTATATTGCCCAAATGTTTGATGAAATAAAAAAGATGATCTTAGGCCGAGTACATAGATACCAAACACGACATGCTTTAAACGCGCAGTGGCGACAAACTACATACATATTTAAAAGCCTTTACAGGGTACCACGTTAGATTTACAGAGGAAGTCTACTGCTAAAATGACTGCCCTCGATCTGACCTTCGCAGTGATACCTCACATGCATGATGCAATTGCTGTTTACATATGACGGTAGACCGACGCTTGCGTTCACCATTGCGCAAGAGCAGGGCGGGACAGGGGTGCTTTTTTTTTATTATTAATTTTGCTTTTTTATTTTATTTTTAAACTGTTCTTTCCATATTTTTTTTAAATAATTTTTATTGTTATCTCAGGGAATATAAATATCCCCTATGATAGCAATAGGTAGTGACAGGTACTCTTTTTGAAAAAAACTGGGGTCTATTGGACCCTAGATCTTTCCTCTGCCCTCAAAGCATCTGACCACACCAAGATCGGTGTGATAAAATGCTTTCCCAATGGCGCTTTTTATATCCGGGGGGGGACATTCCCTCCCACTGCTTGTAAAAGCAGTCCAGAGGCTAATTAGCCGCTAGGATTGCTTTTACATGAAAGTCGGCCGCTGGCTGAAAAGAATGATACCAAGATGATACCTAAACCCGCAGGCATCAATCTGGTATAACCAAAGTCCAGCGACATACCAGTACGTTGCTGGTCCTTGTTGGACATGTATTGTAATCTTTTTTTTCATGCAGCCTGTTGGCTGAACGTAAAAAAGAGATTGATCGGTGGGTATGCCCACCATTAGAATACCTCCCTTCATTCAGCCACTTCTAATAATGGGCATACATGAACCATTTATATATGCCGAAGCATGGGGGCATCCTCCCGCAAAAGTTATGCCGCACACACGGTCGGACTTTTCCACGGGCATGCCTCCGTCGGAATTTCGACCGTATGTACGCGGCATTAGGAGCAAAATCGCTCCTCCGCCCCTGCTGCCCCCCTGCTTCGGCATATATGCTCTTTTTTTTTAAACTGTGGTGGTGAAATCACCTCCTACAGCACTGGAGTCGCAGGGATCAGGCCTGTCTCTGCGAACGCTGCAGTTATGTGTGTTGTGTTTTGTAAGTGACAGTGATCGATTGATACTGCACTTGGGTGGCCTGGGCTGGACGGAGGGGCTAAACGCAGGTGCTAGCAGGTATCTGGGCTGATCCCGCTAACACTGCGTTTTTGGGAACCCTAAACTGCTGGGGACGCTAGTATAGATCTGATCAGATCAGATATTGATCTGTTCAGATACTATACCACTAAGGGAGGTGTATGCTTCACGTGTGGGTGTTAGCGTTCCTGGCACTAACCTGACGCTGCCTGGGGCGACGCAGACCCTCTGACACTAAAACCTAATTGCTATCACCCGCCGGGCGATCAGGGGGTTAAACCTTTATTGGGTTATATACAGCGGGTGCCCTGACACTATAAAAAGCAAACTAACTAACCAGGGTCACCCGTAACACTTATATGGTGGTCACTGGTGAAAAGGTTAACTAGGGGCAATCAGGGGGTTAAACCTTTATTAGGTAATATATGGGGGTACCTGACGCTATATAAAAACCTGACGGGGAACCTAAATAACAAAATAACTAACTGGCTAAACAGTGTCATCAGTAACACTTATACGGTGATCACTGGTGAAAGGGTTAACTAGGGGCAATTAGGGGGTTAAAACCTTTATTAGATAATATATGGGGGTACCTGACACTATAAAAACCTGCGGCGAACCTAAAAAAAATAACTGGCTACCTATCGGCATCACCGACACTAAGACAGCGATCAGAAAATGATCGCTTAGTGACACTGGCAAAAGGGGGTGAAAGGGTTAGCTGGGGGGGCGATCAAGGGGTTAAACCTTTATTAGGTAATATATGGGGGTACCTGATGCTATAAAAACCTGCAGCGAACCTAAAAAAAATAACTGGCTACCTATCGGTATCACCAACATTAAGACAGCGATCAGAAAAACGATCGCTTAGTGACAGCGGTGAAAGGGTTACCTGGGGGGCGATCAAGGGGTTAAACCTTTATTAGGGGGGTTAGGGGGCTACACTGGACCTAAACCTGACACTTTTACAGTCACAAATGTCACTGATTGCAGTGATCAGTAAATAAATGGTCACTGCAATCAGTGACACTGACTGGGGGCTGGGGGGTGATCTGGGGGGTGATCTGGGGGTGTTTGGGGGGGCGATCGTGTGCCTATGTGTCCTGGTGTCAGTGTGCTGTTTAGTGCACTAACCTGATGTCTTCTCTCATGCGGCACTCGGTATATGTGAGCGCCGCATGAGAGATGACATCACTTCCTCCTGCCTGTGTAAACACTACACAGGCAGAGGAAGCTTTTCATTCGCCGGGAGCGATCGCGAGGGGGTGGCCAGAATCTAATGGCGGCCCCCTCACAACGGATCGCTCCCGAAGCGATCCCGGCCGCTCACTGTACCGGAGGGGGGTCCGATCGGACCCCCCACCCATACGAAGGCAGGCACGTACAGGTACGTGATTGTGCCTGTCTGTGCCATTCTTCCGACGTATATATACAGTGAGCGGTCGTTAAGTGGTTAAAGCTCTAAAGGATAGAGATGTTTTCCCTGATGTTGTGTCCAAACTTGGATCCAGCACAATATTGAAGTCTCCGCCCAAGATCAAACAGCCTACCCTGAATTTCTCCAGCATCTTCAACATTTTAACAAGAAAATTAATTGTCCCGATATTTGGTGCATAGATCGCAGCAAATGTTTATCGCTGGCTATGTATTGTACCTTTAACAAATAAAAAGCGACCTTCTCTGTCAGCTTGTACAGACTCCAGTACCCATGGGCAAGTTTTCTTGAAAGCAATTGTAACCCCCCTTGCTCTGGCAATAGGCGATGTTGCATGGTACCAGTGATTGAACATGTGTCCAGGCATACCAGGTATAGACCCCTCCCTGAAATGCATTTCTTGCAAAAACGCTATGTCCGCTGCATAATGATGTAATTCATGCCATAAGCGGCCCCTTTTATGCTGTGAACACAGTCCCCTCACGTTATATGATACAATTTTTAATGGTATAGTCATCTCTCAGAATACCAGCCATATCTTGTACTCCTTGCCCTTGACCAGAATGAGAAAAAAAGAGAGAGAAAGAAAAAAAAAAAAACCCAAAACAATTACGGGAAAAACTCTATTACCTCCCCTCCCTCCCCCCCGCCTCCCCAGAGATGCTCCGAGTATATCTCCCCCTCGGAGCTTCCCAACTAACTGGTAGATGGGTCCGCGCACATGCCCTGTACCCGGGCCCCTCCACCCCCTCACTGATACCAGTTCAACCAATCCCATTATATTGGGACCGTCCTAAAAGGTCAAGATATCCCTGAGTTTCCCACTCCAATTCCCTAAGCCCCCGACGCTCTTCTCTTCTATTCACCCAATATCTAAGTCTTCTAACTGTACCATCCAGAAACCTTTTTTTTTTTTAGATTAAAGTGCCCCCTAT
The DNA here is from genome assembly GCA_029206835.1 of Rana muscosa. NCBI lineage: Eukaryota > Metazoa > Chordata > Amphibia > Anura > Ranidae > Rana > Rana muscosa. The sequence continues at coordinate 657,030,489 of CM055116.1, read as the reverse complement.
ATCCTCCCTCCATACTATAACTTATTATACTAGCATATATACTTCCCCCCCCTACAACAGAAAATAGTTTCTACTCTACCACATGCACATATTTACTTATACAGCACGTCTAACATATACCATAAGCCCCGGCCATCTCACCCCTTACATCAATTCACCTGGGTTTTTAATCCCCTACCCCCCCCCCTCTCCAGAAAAAAATAAAATAAAAATCAGTCCCATTGCCATATACAAATTTTACCCCATCATTCCAATGAGAGAAGGGGGGGAGGGAAAGGGAGAAAAAAAAAACCCACGTCCCTTCTTAGGAGCTTCATTCAGTAAATCATCTGTTAGGCCGTCTCGTCTTCTAAGTGGGTCTATATCTTCCTTAACGATTTCTGCATTGGCCCCTAGTAGAAACTTGTTGCCACTTTTCAGACCGCTGTACGGGAATCCCTACTTTATGTGTCCTCCAATCTACAAATTCTACTAATGGGAGATCCAATGTTTCCACAAAAAACTGCAAATCGTCTTTAGTACGCAAAGTTGCTGTTCTGCCATTCCGAGAGGCCGTCAAACTAAATGGGAACCCCCAGCGACAGTAAACCCCCTTTGAACGCATGGCTTCTAACAGGGGCCGAACTGCTCGGCGTTGGTACAGGGTCCTGCGTGTTAAGTCTGGGTACAATGATAGATTCGTACCATCAAGAGAGATTTCAGGACTACTGCGGGCCATTTTCATAATAGTTTCCTTTACTGCATATTTGTGCAATCTACATATAACATCCGTGGGTTTCTCCGCATTTGGAGTAGTGTACGTGGGGACTCGATGTACCCCATCTATTGCAATACATTCAGGCGCGGAGGCCCCCATAATCTGACCAAATACTTTTTGGACTACTGAGGCTAGTTTGGCTGTTTGAATTGTTTTGGGTAGCCCTTTTATTCGGATGTTCTGCCTTCTGTCTCTATTCTCATAGTCGTCCAATTGATCCTTGTATGAGTTTAGGGCATCCTCATGCTCTTTAATAGAGTCTTGAACCTCCGCCACTACCTGTACCATTACATCTTGGCTCTCTTCCACACTTTCCACCCTATGCCCTAGTGCCCGTGTGTCTTCTCTCAAGTCATCTACCGCTTGCTGGCAGGACTGCCCCACCGCACTAATTAGCTGTTGAATGTCAGTCTTTGTAGGAAGGGCCCTCAGTAGTTCCCTAATTTCCCTGATTTCCATCGCTGTATCCCCCTCCCTTAATGCCGGGGTCCACTTCTCACCCTCTTCCAGTGGGGGGCTTGTGGGTTTTGTGGCCTGTGGATTCAATTTTTCTTCTTGTGTCTTAGAGCTATGACTGGGACCAGCCATTGCTTGGTTCTCCTCCTCCACTGCCAGTTCCTCCTCCAATGTCAGGGTTCCTCTCCCCACTGCTGCCGGGCCCCCCTTTGGGGATAATGCCATTCCATTTGAGAGTTCAGGGAGGCTATCTTGGACAATTTCTGCCCTTTCCATAATGGGGCTCCCCTCTTCATGCATCAGACAGCCTTGTCCCTGCACTGCAGTTTCTTTTCCCTCACTCGGGGGGTATTGTTCTATATTAGGGGTGTCCCTCTCGGGAAGCTTCCTCCCCCATCCTATTGTCGGTGATCCCCTCCCATACTCTGCATGGGCTCGTCCAGCTGCTTGGACACCGCGACTTGGTGTCAAGGATTTAAAGTCCGATTGTTTCCCACTATCTCCCTTAATGTCCATAGCCCCACGTCTTCTCTCTTCCTGTTTTCCTATATGCAGCCCCTGCTCTGCCCAGGGGGGACATGTAAGCTCGTATTCCTCCTGTCTCGTTCCAACTTCCCTTAGCCAGCTGCTGTTGCGCAGCTTGTCGGCGTGTAGTCATTGCTGATGTCAATAGCACCTATATCGTCTTTGTGTTCTTGCGTGGAAACCTAGTCATTCCAAAAATATTTTCCACCCGTTTTTTAGATTCCAACAGAAACAGAAATAGATATTTTCCACCAGTTTGCAGTCTCTTTTTTTTAGGTTTTAAATTCCAACAAAAATTCAGGGTTTTTAATCAGTCTACCATCACGGCTCAATTTATAAGTAACTTGAAACTTGTGTGGAAACCTCTCATAGAAAAATGGCCAGATATAACAGTCACTTTATATAAATACACAGTCTCCTGTCATTGCACTCAGTTTTACATTCTGTTGATACAGAGGCAACATCCTACTGAGCCGCTAGGGGGAGCGTAAGCAAGTCCAATGCACAAGGGGAACACAGTTCAAAGGCTATTCAGACAGATACCGTTTTCTGTGATCATAGTTTTGTGACTCACCCCTCTGATGTTTCCGGTAGCGATTTCTGGTTTCTCCTGTAAGAGTTAATATGGGAAAAAGGTGTCTCCTATCTACTGATGCTTTATCACCAATCCTTGTTTCAGTAAAACCCCACTTTTCCAAAAACATTTGTCATTGGGACGGAAAGTGAGGTGAAATCTTTTGAACAGGTGAACAGATAGCAAAACAAAATTTTTGGCAAGATGTTAACGGACAGATTGGCCTCAGTTATCCCACCCTTAATCCACCCGGATCAATCAGGTTTTATCCCTGACAGGCAAATCACAGACAATATAAGATTAGCAACAAATATCATCCAAGACTCCAACCTACACACTAGAACCACACTACTACTTAGCTTGGACATTCATAAGGCCTTCGACAGCGTCAGCTGGTCTTACTTAGACTCACTTCTCCCCAGATACTGTATAAGGAATGAGTTTCTGCACGGGTTTAAAGCCCTTTACAATGATCCACATACTCGTATCAAACTCCCTGGCCACAATTCAGAGTTTTTCCCGCTTAGCAAAGGCACGAGACAGGGCTGCCCCTTATCCCCTCTCCTATTTGCTCTCGCGATCGAGCCCCTTGCATGCGCTATACGCAATAATATGAACATCAAAGGGTATACAAAAGGTTCGGCAGAATTTAAATTAAGTCTCTATGCAGATGACGTACTCTTGTTCCTCACTGAACCATTAATTTCACTACCAAACCTTATCAAAACTCTTGATACATTCCATGACCTAACAAGTTTAAGTATAAACTTATCTAAATGTTCTGCCCTTCCAATCAACTGCCCCCCTGATCTGACTGCTATATTAAAAGAGAAATTCCCATTTCAATGGTGTCCAGTATCCTTTAGATATTTAGGAATCAATATCACCCCATCTCACAAGACCCTATACCACTCTAATTACCATAAAATATTCCAAAATGTCAAAGAATTACTCAAATCATGGTCAACATACCACATTTCATTTACGGGTAGGATTGTTGCCACAAAAATGGTTATACTACCTAAGCTACTACTCCTCTTTAGAGCACTTCCTCTCTTGGTACCCAAAAACACCCTAGATTCTATACAGAGAGAGATAAACAAGTTCATATGGCAAAATAAAAAATCTAGATTTGGATATGCATTAATGTTCAGACCTCAATCAAGGGGCGGGCTGAGTATACCCAACCTATGGTTATATTATCTTTCAGCTAGATATACACAGCTCGCACAATGGTATTCACCATCCAGCCATATACCGTGGTTACTATTTGAGGAACAATCTGTCCTACCGTACCACCTTCAGGGCCTTCCCTGGTCCAAATCCATCAAAACTCAAAGAATTGGCCACCTCAACACAGAAGTACACCAAAACTTACTATTATGGCACAGACAAAAGCATAAATTTAACATCTCATCAGAGATTCCTCCCCTAGCCTCTTTCATAAGGGACCCCCTTTTTACCCCCCCCCCCCGACCTAAACTCAAATCAATATTCTATATGGCAACTCCTCAAACTATCCAACCTAAAATCACTCACAAAAAATAACTCATTTCGTACGTTCTCAGATTTGCAAACAGAATTTAAACTTACAGAAACTGAACTCTCTGACTACAACAACATCAAGCTATTTTACCAGAAATACTTCTCACTCACCCTCCAAACTCCTTTCACGATATTTGAACAAATCTGTCTTACTTCACCTCGCGATAGGGGGTTAATATCCAGAATTTATAAAAACCTAAATGAACACAACACACCAGACAAAACACGTCAGATGTACCAGTGGGAAGCAGACTTGAATGAATCCTTCTCTGTAGAACAATGGGACATTATGATCAACAATTTACGAAAATGCACCAGGACAGCCTTCATCAGAGAATCCGCCTTTAAACTTCAGTATAGGTGGTACCTCACCCCAGACAGAATCAACTCATTCTATCCGACAACCTCTCCCTTATGCTTTAGAGGATGCCCAGCACAGGGTTCCCTTAAACACACATTCTGGGAATGTACACACCTTAAAACTACAATGGCAACAAGCTAAAAACAAAATAGAACAAATAATAAGTAGAAGAATTGAGCTGACATCTAAAATGTGCCTCCCCTTCTATCCTATTCCTGATATTTCTATAGCACATACCAGGCTAATACACACATTGTTCAGCTCAATACACTGGGCTATAGCTCTTAACTGGCGTTCCTCTACTGTGCCATGGTCTCAAATTATGAATCGCATGCTAGCCATCAAGCTTTCAGAACATATCCATCACACCTTATTCGATACTATGGACACATATGATAATAAATGGAAACCTTGGGATCTTTCTCTGTTAACTCATGGAAATGCGGAGTGATACTATTGAATTTGTTTTGTGTTTACTTTTTATTAAACAGATCAAAAGACATTATAGAGGTATAAAGGCTGTATCAATAACTCAATTATACATCCCAACATTTGTATCCCTCCATCTTACATCATTTCTACTTAGAATTTATGGTGATATTTTTTGCACCCTTCTTTGTGTATGTACCCTTTACCAATGTACAGTTAATATTGTATTGAGACTTATTTTTCAATAAACCGTTTGTAAACAAAAAAACAAATGTTACAGGGGTGATAACCCTTCCCTATGTTTTCCAAAAAGCTTAAAAATATATTTTTTGGCTGGAGATACACTTAAACAATGTACCTGTTCAAAATTACAAACAGATTGTACTTAATAACAAACCTACAGTCCCTGTCTTGTTTGCACCGCCTGTATACTGCTGTTCAGAGTATATAGGGCCTTTTTTTATTTTGGGTGTGGGGTTCCCCTTAATATCCATACAAGACCCAAAGGGGCTGGTAATGGGCTGGGGTAGGGGGGGGGGGGGGGTGATGGGGTAGCCATGCCATTTTTCTCAAAGATTTTCATCCATATTGCCAGGACAAGACATGACATTAAAGTCGCAAGCAGTTTTAAATGGCTTTTTTTGCTTTAGAAATGTCATTTTGTGCAGGGACAGTTCTAAACACGGGAAACACATGCCACTTCACAGGCATATGTTAGACACCTCCCAGGTACGATATTTAAAGGAATGTTTCACTTTTTTTTTTCACTTTATGCATCATTAAAATGACTGCTCCCGAAAAAACGGCAGTTTTTAAAACTTATTTTTGCATTGATACATGTCCCCTGGGGCAGAACCCTTTTTAGGACAATAACATGCATATTAGCCGTTATAATTAGCACTTTAGATTTTGAACGTTCGCGTCCATTGTATTTAATAGGGTTCTAACGTTCGCGCAAACTTTCGGTCCGTTCACAGGTTCTGGTGCAAACCGAACCGGGGGGGTGTTCGGCTCATCCCTACTCACCACTCTCCTTGGGGTACGAACAGAGAAAAAAGAAGCGAACCCTGGTGGTCATGTGTTGGAGTCACACCCGAGAGCTGCCTCAAACTCAATGCCATGCAAAAATAATAATTGTAAACAAAAAAGAAAACATAAATATACATAAAACTTTGATCAAATACTGTATATAGCATACACAAGATTTAAATAGACAAAAATAACAATTATATATGAAAATTTGCTTCAATGCTGATGTCTGACCACAAATGGGGTTATCATGGGTGTATTATCCACCCGGGGTAAAGTAGTCAAAAGAAGTGGACAGAGATCAGCATATATATGCACAAATATCTAATGGCACCATCATCCCTGTATTAATATGAAAAATAGCTGAACAGGATATGGGATTTTTAAGGTGCTAAGTTATAAAGATCACATAACAAATAATATAAAAAAGTAGAAAAAATATTTATTCATTACATACATTTAAGAAACTGATAAATACACATATTCTGGCCATCGCAGGAAAACACCCACTACCTAGCAAACAGACAGTCACAGAATGTGTACAGTTGAAAGAAGCGTCTATTGTACTTCTACAGTTTCGCCTATAAGGCTTCGTCAGGAAATAGATGCAGAGAAACACTTTAATGGGTATTGTAGATCATTTTCAGCTTTAAAGGTGTAAAGACAAAGAGAGCACAAATTAATATACATGATTATACATGAAATTATATATATTGTGAGGGGGTTAGCTCGGCAGCGGGTGTGTGTGACCCCCGGGATGGGCTCCCCACACAAAAACAGGCCCAGCAGACGGAGCTTGTGGTTTTCAAAATCAAAAAGGTGCGGTTTATTTTCTATTTACAGTGACAAAACACAGCAAAGCAAAAGAAACATAAACAAAATAAATCCTGGTCAACTTGACCTCTGACTAAACATACAGGTTTCCTAACTAACAACTGGGATCAGCCTAGTGCTGTCCTAGTCCCTAAGTCCCTGGTTTTAAATGTCCAAGCAAATAGCCACACAGGCATTGTCTCACCGCACAAGGGTTCACTCTCTCCAGGAAGTCCACACAGGTCTGCTTCCAGGCATGAGCTAACCCCTAATGAAGCTGGGAGTTCTTATAGAGGCCTAAATGAGCTGACAAGCTTCAGCTGGTCTCATCAACTCCCTGTCTGCATGACGCCCCACACTCTCCCTAGAGGTATGAGTCATCCATGAGCCCACTATCCTCAGCTGGGCTTATACAACTAGTTGTATAAGTCGGCGTAAAGCCTGAATCTGGGCGAAATATATCTACCCCCCTGGATGCAACCAGGTGACTTTACCTTCCTGCTGTCACATACCCCCCCCTCTTGTTTTAACCTCGGGGTTGGAACACCAGCAATCAGGCATTCATGTACTCGAGACAAAGCATCCACATTCCCCATTTGAACGCCAGGGCGATGCTTTACTGTGAAGTTGAATTCCTGGAGGGCCAGGAACCACCTATTCACTCTTCTATTTGTTTCCTTGTTTTGAGCCATCCACTTTAACGGAGCGTGATCCGTAACCATGTCAAAGTGCCTACCTAGCAGGTAGTACCGAAGGGAATCTAGAGCCCACTTCACCGCTAAACACTCCTTTTCAACGGTGGCGTAATTTACCTCATGGGACTTCAACTTCCTGCTGAGGTAAATGACTGGGTGCTCTTCCCCGTTCCAGACCTGGGACAATACTGCTCCTAACCCCACATCTGACGCATCACTTTGTACGACAAAGTCTTTAGAGAAGTCGGGTGAGTACAACACTGGCTGGCTACATAAGGCTTGTTTCAAGAATTGGAATGCTGCCTCAGCCTCGGGGGTCCATTTAATCATGACCGACCCTTTCCCCTTCGTTAGGTTGGTTAGGGGCACAGCCTTAGAAGCAAAGTGGGGAATGAATCGCCGATAATACCCAGCGATTCCCAGAAAGGCTCGTACCTGCTTCTTGCTGTTGGGACGTGGCCAACTCTGGATGGCCTCGACTTTGTTGAGTTGGGGTTTTATTACTCCCCTCCCAATGGTGTACCCAAGATATTTGGCCTCCTCCTGCCCAATGGTACACTTCTTGGGGTTAGCCGTAAACCCCGCTTCCCGGATAGAGTCTAGGACTGCTTGCACTTTTGGCAGATGTGAGGCCCAATCTGTGCTATGGACAATTACGTCATCCAGGTAAGCCGCAGCATACTTCCGATGGGGCCTCAGCATCTGGTCCATTTTCCGCTGGAATGTGGCCGGTGCATTCTGTAACCCGAACGGCATTCTTTTATATTGGAACGCCCCGTCTGGGGTTACAAATGCGGTTTTCTCTTTGGCCAATTTGGCCAGGGGGATTTGCCAATACCCTTTTGTGAGGTCAAGAGTCGTCATGTATCGGGCTGTTCCCAGCCGGTCGATCAACTCATCTATACGTGGCATGGGGTAGGTGTCAAATTTTGTAACTTTGTTCAACTGACGAAAATCGTTACAAAATCGCCAGCTCCCATCCGGTTTAGGCACCAACACAATGGGACTAGACCAATCACTTTGGGACTCCTCTATCACCCCTAAGTTCAGCATTTTCTGTACTTCCTCCCGTATTGCCTCCCTTCGGGCCTCTGGGATCCGATAGGGTTTTAACTTCACCCTTTCACCGGGCGGGGTAATGATGTCATGCTCTACCCCAGATGTTTGTCCCGGCAGCTCAGAGAATACCTCCTTGTTGCGAAGCACAAACTCCTTAACCTCCTGTTGTTGGGGTTGTGACAAGGTGGCTGCTATTCCAACCTCAGGAATCACGCAACCAGTTTGAGCTGGTGACCAAGTGTCTGCGACTAGGGACTCTCTATCCCTCCAGGCTTTCAACAGATTAACGTGATAGATCTGTTCGGGCTTTCGCCTTCCTGGTTGTCTGACCTTGTAATTCACTTCGCTCACTTTTTCCATCATCTCGTAGGGGCCTTGCCATTTGGCAAGGAATTTACTTTCAACCGTAGGGACAAGTACCAGTATCCTATCCCCCGGGGAAAAGGTACGGGTCTTGGCTCCACGGTTGTACACTCTCTGCTGTGCTAACTGCGCTTGGGCCAAATGTTCCTTCACGATGGGCATTACCTGTGCAATTCGGTCTTGCATCAGGGCGACATGCTCAATCACACTCCTGTGGGGAGAACTCTCACTTTCCCAAGTTTCCTTGGCAATATCCAACAGCCCTCTTGGGTGTCTCCCATACAGTAACTCAAAGGGGGAGAATCCCGTAGAGGATTGGGGCACCTCCCTAATAGCAAACATCAGATAAGGAAGTAAACAGTCCCAATCCTTTCCATCTCTATCCACCACTTTCTTCAACATTTGTTTTAGGGTTTTGTTGAATCTTTCAACCAGCCCATCGGTTTGGGGGTGATACACAGATGTACGTAATTGCGTCACTTTGAACAATTTACACAGCTCCTTCATAACCCGGGACATAAAGGGTGTACCTTGGTCCGTAAGCAGTTCTTTACAAATACCCACCCGGCTAAACACAAGAGATAGCTCTTTGGCTATGGTTTTGGCCGAGGTATTTCGGAGAGGGATCGCTTCTGGATAATGGGTGGCATAGTCCATTATAACTAATATGTACTGGTGCCCCCTAGCGGACTTGATTATAGGACCTACCAAATCCATGGCGATCCTCTCAAACGGGACCTCAATGATGGGTAGAGGGACCAGCGGGCTACGGAAATGTGGCATCGGGGCCGACCTCTGACACACAGGGCAGGAGGAACAATAATTTTCTATGTCCTTCATCACCCCCGGCCAATAGAATCTCTGTAATACCCTCTCTCGGGTTTTCTCTGTCCCCAGATGACCTCCAAGAATGTGCCCATGGGCCAACTCCAACACCAACTTCCTGTAAGGTTTGGGCACCACAAGCTGCTCAACGGTTTCTTCTGCCCTTTTTGCCAACCGATACAGTAGGTCCTTCTCTACGCTGAAGTATGGGTAAGTGCAGGTATTATCTGGGTTCACTAACTCGCCATCTATTTTCACTACGTTTTCCCGTGCCTTTATTAGGGCGGGGTCTTTCAACTGTTCTGTGGCAAAGTTTTCCCTGTGAACCTCAAGATCAGAAAACTCCACAGATGGTAGGTTTTCGTCTGAGGAGGTGGGCTCCTCTCCAGTTTCTTGAGTCTCCCCTGCCAATACTGATAAGGGAAATTCCGGAGAGTCCTCACCACTCTCAGGGGAGTTCTGGCTATCACATTCCTGGTACATAGGGGCACCAGTGGGGGGCTCAGGATCATCCCACAGTTCCCAGAACTTCGGAAAATCCCTTCCCACAATGGCGTCATGCGGTAACTGAGATACTAAGCCCACTGGATGAGAGAGGGTACCTTTGGGGGTCTCGAAACACACTGTAGTCACTGGATACTCTCGGGTGTCCCCATGCACACAAATAACAGCTACCTTGCTATTCCCAGAGACCTCTGTTTTAACTAACTCAGCCTTTATCAGGGTCACAAGGCTACCTGAATCCAGCAATACCACAACATTTCTACCATTAACACACATTTTGCATAAATGTTTCTCAGTTCCTCGAATGGCAGTGCATGTGACTGTCGCACACAGCGACTGACGTCTGCCCGTCAGAAAGTCACACTGCATGGGTTCCTCCACAACCGGGCAATTGGCTGCAATATGTCCCGCTTGCCGGCAGCGGTAGCAAACGATCCTTCTTGCCGCCTCTTGAGCCGCTGATTTCCCAGGCTGTTCTCGCCAAACTTGGGGTAGAGCTCCCACCCTCTCACTCTCTCCACCCTCACCCCTTGGAATCCTCTTATCCGCCCCTGGGGATGGTCTGGTCTTAGGGTGGAAAGTCCGAGTGTCTCTGGAAGAGGCCGTCAGGTTCTCTGTAGCCAAGTATTTCTCCACACAATCCACAAGATCATCGGCCGTCTCTGGGTCTCCATGGCTTACCCACTTTTGGATGGCAGTAGGAAGAGCTCTCAAAAACCGATCCATTACAACACGTTCCACAATCTTTGGTGCGGACAAAGTCTCTGGCTGTAGCCACTTTCTGCTCAGGTGAATGAGATCATACATTTGAGACCTGGGGGGTTTTCCAAGCTGGAAAGTCCAGTTATGCACACGCTGAGCCCGGACAGCCTGGGTGACACCCAGCCTTGCCAATATTTCAGCTTTTAGCATCACATAGTCTTTTGCTTGGTCAGGCTCTAGGTCATAGTAAGCCTTCTGCGATTCACCAGTTAACAGAGGAGCCACCAGTCCAGCCCACTGCTCCTCAGGCCACTTTTCTCTTTCAGCAGTCCTTTCAAATGTGGTCAAAAATACCTCTGGATCATCCTCTCCAGTCATTTTTGTCAATAAACGACTCACCCCAAAGGACGCGGTATTAGTGGGATGGCTTCCCTCACTGGTCTGCGGACGTTGCTGCATTACTGCTTCCATTTGTTGTAGTCTCTGCTCTTGCTTCTGTAACAGGTCTATGAAGCGGGCCTCAGATTGCTGCTGGGCTTGTTGCTGAGCTTCCAGACTCTGTTGGTGAGCTTGCTGCTGGGCTGCAAGGCTCTGTTGATGAGCTTGCTGCTGGGCTGCGAAGTTCTGTTGTTGAGCTGCAAGGCTCTGTTGATGAGCTGCAAGGCTCTTTTGCAAACCTGCATTTGTCTGCTGTTGATTGGCATTTGCTAGAGCCAGCTGCTTCAGTATCTCCTCCATGCTGGCTTAAAAAAAAACTGCCACTGGTTCTCCACCAACTGTGAGGGGGTTAGCTCGGCAGCGGGTGTGTGTGACCCCCGGGATGGGCTCCCCACACAAAAACAGGCCCAGCAGACGGAGCTTGTGGTTTTCAAAATCAAAAAGGTGCGGTTTATTTTCTATTTACAGTGACAAAACACAGCAAAGCAAAAGAAACATAAACAAAATAAATCCTGGTCAACTTGACCTCTGACTAAACATACAGGTTTCCTAACTAACAACTGGGATCAGCCTAGTGCTGTCCTAGTCCCTAAGTCCCTGGTTTTAAATGTCCAAGCAAATAGCCACACAGGCTTTGTCTCACCGCACAAGGGTTCACTCTCTCCAGGAAGTCCACACAGGTCTGCTTCCAGGCATGAGCTAACCCCTAATGAAGCTGGGAGTTCTTATAGAGGCCTAAATGAGCTGACAAGCTTCAGCTGGTCTCATCAACTCCCTGTCTGCACGACGCCCCACACTCTCCCTAGAGGTATGAGTCATCCATGAGCCCACTATCCTCAGCTGGGCTTATACAACTCTCCACCTAGTTGTATAAGTCGGCGTAAAGCCTGAATCTGGGCGAAATATATCTACCCCCCTGGATGCAACCAGGTGACTTTACCTTCCTGCTGTCACAATATGTAGAGCATATTCTGAAACGACACGCATATATATCCCCTATTGGGGGGCAGGCAGAACACCCCACAAATATTCCGTAACTCATAGAACACGGGAATCTAAAAGCAGCCGGAGCAGCCCCCACCAGGTGCCAACACAAACAACTCCGTCCAGAATGTCCACAAGACCCGTAAGGGAGGATGAATTTAAGGCAATGATCATAATGTGCCTGTAATGAATGTACAAATTAATGTGTTATACTAGGAAGGGAGGAGAGGTGGAGGGGGGAGGGAAAGGACAGAAAAGGGAAAAGGAATGGGCAAAAGAAAGAAAAAAGAGACAGGAGGAGGGGGGAGAAAAAGGAAAGGGAGGGGTGAAGAAAGATGAGAAGGGGGGGGAAGGGAAAACAGAGGAGGCGGAAAAAACGGGGGGAGGAGGGGGGGGGGGAAGAAAAGAGGGGGGAAGGAGGGAGAGAAGGAAAAGGGAAGGAAAGCGGGAAAAAAAAGGAGAAAAGAGGGGAAGGGAAAGACAGGGGGAAGGAGAAGACAAGGGAAGGGAAATTCAAGATACAGATATCTCTTGAAAAAACACTCCCCTCCCTTCTATCATACAACTATCCGACCAATTTGGGGCTCATATGGGACAAGGACTGGGTAGAATTACTAGATATTAAAACAATTTCCAGTTCAGGCTCATCTAAATAGAAGCATTATATATAGAGTTTCAATAATAAACTTCTAATTATTCCCATCTTAAAAACAAGACAGAGGAAAAACAAAGTGATATATTAATAACAGCTTCTCGCCAAGTAGAAGGTCACAAACAGCCCGAACCAATTCCACTTCTAAAGCAGGTATAGACAACTTTTCCAAACACAGAACCTTACAGGAAATTACAGGTAAAGCCCTCAGTAAGTGTCATCTAATGGGGAAATGATCCACCTAAATGCAAAAAATACATATAAGAGGAAATCTATTAATATAGTAACTCCTCTAAGTAAAGAGATCACCTGTGAGTAAAGTAACTACCTGTTGTTCAGTCCAAGTCCAGCGTGAGCACCCTCAAGTGTCCCAATACAGCTGATGCTGACTGGGATTTAAATATCCCCCCCCCCCCCGAAGCGCCAAAACGTGGCGTGTGACGTCACGTCGCATTGACGCTTCACAGACACAAAAAGGAGAAGGACCTGGGTCCGTAGACTGACGCCCGGAATCCAGGAAGTGAGGTCACTTCCTCTGTGCACCGCCCATACACAGGATGACCTTCTGTGCTGACACTGGAACACCGCACAAGTCAGGGATGTGCCATGTTCGTAATGGAGGGGTGCTGAAATGAATCCCGTGGGTGCCACGTACCATGGGTCCCTCTGTGTGGGCGAACACCGGACCGGGACACGTGTGTGACCCAGTCCTGTATCTACCCTTGCGCGTCCGTACGGGTATTTGATGGGCACAAAGAACAGAGTCCAATAAATGTAATTGCGTTCACACCTATGGGGGAATGGATCCAACTACTCAGACTTGGAATGGTATAAGGGGCATGACTGCTGCACATCGTGCATCCGCATGACCCCTGGGTGCACAAAGAAAATGCATGTCACATCAAAAGCTGCCACAAACGAACAAAACAAAAATTGACACAAAATCAAATGATAATTACATACATTTATCAACTGTACATCAATCGATCTACAGAACATAACAAAAATGAACAATAAATAAATTTACCTCCCATGCATAGGGAGGTAATGCTGGCATAGAATTTATGAGGCCCCACCCAGGTTGTACACCCCCCCAAAAAACTCCCACCCATAGGGTAAAGCATCCTCCTCACTGATGGTAAACCCAGAACCCAAGGGGGCGGATGAGAAGGAAAAAATGAAATGAAAAATGAAAACAGACTGGGGGGGCCCGATGTATTTGGGATCCTAATGACCTGTATAACAAGTCAAAAGTAAGCAGATCAAACGGCATCTGTGGACCATACAGGTAGTAAGCTAAACAAGAAAACCTATAATGTTTAACAGAAACGGCTTGAAGCTAATTCCCTCATTCAGGCCTGGAAATCGAGTTGCCTGTAATAGGTAGATCCATCTGCTTTCCAGCTGGAGAAGTTTCTTGTCTATCTCCCTCCCTCGTTCGTGTTGGGGTATATGTTCCAGTGCAAAGAATTTGATAGATTTTAAATCAAAGTTATGGTACAAACCCACATGACGGCTGATTGGCGTCTCCATTCTATGTTTTGCAATCAGGGAAGCATGGTCCCTGATCCTGCAAAACAGGGGACGCTTTGTTTTCCCCACATAGAAGGCTCAGACGGCTCCAACTGATTGACAGTTACATCTATATTTTGGTGTCCATATGGTGTCATTTGGAAGCGCCACAGTTTTACCTGTTAAGATAAAGCCACAAAAGTTACATTTCCCACAGGGATATGTGCCTGACACCCGTTTCTTTACTACATTGCTGTTCATGTGGTGACTCGACACCAAGGTGTCCCTCAACGACCTAGACCTTTTGTATGTTATTTCTGGATAGGATTTTATAAATCTAGATATTCTCTGATCTGCGGTAAGCAGATACCAATAGTTGTTATAAATTGTTTGAATCTTTGCATGCTGACGATTGAATCTAGTGATGATTCTGGTAGATGTACTTGATCTATCCTGTCTAGACTTATAGATAAGAGCTTGTCTATTAAGATTTTTTACTTTATTAAAAGCTTTTTTTAGACAGGTCTTGCTATAGCCCCTGGCTTAAAGGGGTTCATTTAGAGAATCAGACTCTCTTTGAAAGTCCTCATCTAGTGTGCAATTACGTTTCACCCTTAAAAATTGACTATATGATATACTCTTCTTCAACTGTTCAGGGTGTGGACTGTCCGCATGTAGCAGACTATTGCCTGCTGAGGTCTTTCGAAAGAGAGTAGAGCAGAGTTCACCCTTATCGTTTATGAAAATCTCCACATCCAAAAAGGTGATTCGTGCCAAATCAAAAGAATATGTAAATTTTAAATTGTAGGTATTTACCTGTAATTAAATAAAAATTAAAGTGAAGTTCCCCTGGCCTTCTTTCACTATCCCAGCGCTAAAGAAGCTCACAGGTGACTTATAACAGACTACAATGAATACGTGACCGTATTCATTACCCAAATGTTCACTATATGTATCTATATCAGCAGCCGCTTAAACACAACAAATATTTTTGCAGAACATAAAACTATAAAACTTATAAAAAACACAATCAAATCCCTGGGTAGGATAATTAAAGTTTTCTATAGCAGCGCTAAGGTGGTCAATACACTCCCTTGTCCACTCACTCTTATTTACAGTTCATAAGAGTACATATAGAACTTATGAAAAAAATGTTGTTGTAAACGACATATAGCTCCAGATGTCTTCTTAATATGATCCACTTTAAATCATCAGTTGTATCCCCTTTCGGGTGGGTACTCACCACACACAGGATTTAAACAGGCACCTCACAGATCCCATCCGATGGTCATCCGATCATCCTAATCCTGGTTCTGATTACTCCTTCTAAAGCCTCCAGAGATCACCCGATAATCACCAGCAGATGTTCAAAGTGAAAAGAAAAAGAAGCCACCAATAGTGTAATCCCGTAGAGTATCTTTTAATCAGTCTATAAAAATTGTTTCCACAACATATCTTCCATATGGTAAAAATCAAGCAGTAAAATAGCAGCAGTGTAATTCAAAACCGCCGTGCTGTTCCCCCAGGCTCCTAACAGGTGCAGTGTATCAGCTGGTACAGCTTGTGTTTAACCAGACTTACTGCCGCTTCCTGTGTTTGGAGCGCACCTGGAACGCACCGACGTCACTTCCTTTCAGCCGCAAAGTCACACCCTGACGTTTCGTCTTCTCGACTTCCTCCTCTATTGCCGGGAGCCGACAATTCATTATAGCCGCGAGTGAGTTTTAAATGACTTTTTTTCCTTCAGAAATGACACTTTGTGCAGGGACAGTTCTAAGCACTGCAAACAAGCGCGACTTTACAGGCATACTATACACACACCCTAGGTACGAAATTTAAAGGAATATTTCACTTTTATTGTTTCACTTTAAGCATTAATAAAATCACTGTTCCCGAAAAAACGGCTGTTTTTAAAAAGTTTTTTGCATTGATACATGTCCCCTGGAGCAGGACCCGAGTCCCCAAACACTTTTTATGACAATAACTTGCATATTAGCCTTTATAATTATCACTTAAATTCATCCTCCCTTACGGGTCTTGTGGACATTCCGGACGGAGTTGTTTGTGTTGGCACCTGGTGGGGGCTGCTCCGACTGCTTTTAGATTCCCGTGCTCTATGAGGTACGGAATATTTGTGGGGTGTTTGCTTTCATTGACTGTGTTCTGCCTGCCCCCCAATAGGGGATATTTATGTGTGTCGTTTCAGAATATGCTCTACATATATATAATTTCATGTATAATCATGTATATTAATTTGTGCTCTCTTTGTCTTTACACCTTAAAGCTGAAAATGATCTACAATATCCATTAAAGTGTTTCTCTGCGTCTATTTCCTGACAAAGCCTTATAGGCGAAACTGTAGAAGTACGATAGACGCTTCTTTCAACTGAACACATTCTGTGACTGTCTGTTTGCTAGGTAGTGGGTGTTCACCTGCGATGGCCAGACTATGTGTATGTATCAGTTTCTTAAATGTATGTAATAAATAAATATTTTTTCTACTTTTTTATATTATTTGTTATGTGATCTTTATAACTTAGCACCTTAAAAATCCCATATCCAGTTCAGCTATTTTCCTTATGTTAAGAGGTAATGGTGGCAGGCAGAGGAAGGGTTTCCTGGGTTACCCATCCTGATTTTATAGGGGAGCCATCGGCCAAGTAGACGGAAAGTCTATGAGTCTTTTCCTGCAGGGGGATGTTGTGTTGATTGGCAAAGGTGGAGTCCATAAAACAGCTACATGCGCCAGAGTCAATGATAGCATTGACTGGAACTGTCCTTCCCTGGTGCTGCAATGAAAGAGGGAGAGCAAGGTGGGTTGCGTTGGTAGACAAGGCTGAGAGGTTTGCAGGAATTAAAGAGGGACACTTACGCATCTTGACAGGACAGTTGCGCATGTAGTGACCTGCTTTGCCACAGTAGAGGCACAGGTTCAGTTGACGGTGGTGTGCCCATTCTTCGGGTGGCAAGGCTGGTCTCATTAATCCAAGTTGCATGGGTTCAGAGGTGTCCGGACTTGGACTGGCAGGATTTAAACAGGTGGGAGACAGGTAGCGGGAAGCAGGCATTGGAGCTCTTGTGGTCATCCATACTGGGCGACTTTGCTGGGAGGAACGGTCTGCCCGGCGTTCACAAAGTCTACGGTCAATCTGGATGGCCTGGGTAATTAAGGCTTCGAGGGTGTCTGGTACCCCAACTCGGGCGAGTTCATCTTCAAGGCCCTCGGAGAGGCCCAAGCGGAATTGGTGCCGCAGGGCTGCGTCGTTCCACTGAGTGTCTGCGTGACATAGTCCTCAGCCGACCATGCTGGAGCGCAAACAGGGCAGACTCATCGGTGGAAGTCCGTTGGGGATCTTCATAAAGCTGGGCCATGGCTTCGAAGAAGGCTAGCAGGGATTGTGTCTGAATGCTATTCTCTCCTTGTAACCGATGGGCCCAGGTCTGGGGTTCACCCTGGAGCAATGAGATCACAAAGCCCACTTTTGTGACTTCTAAGGAAAAAGTCTGGGGTTGAAGAGCAAAATATAGCTGGCAGGCATTACGGAAGGCTTGGAATTTTGTTCGGTCTCCTGAAAACCTCTCTGGAACAGGAACTCTTAGTTCAGGTGGAAGCATCACCACTGAAGGAGCGGAGGCAGTCTGTGAAGACTTGGCAGAGGGTGCAGGGGCCACATCACCGGAGGCAGAGAGACTCCAGGCTTGTCCTTCCAGCCTGACGTAGCCTTCCTGTAGACTTTTCACTGCTTGTGTGAGGGCCGCCAGGTGTTTTCAAATCTCCTCTATGGGAGGAACTTCTCATGCAGGCTCTGTCATGGCTGTCTGATGTTCCGTCTATTAGGAGAGGACTAGGCAGAACATGTTAGATATTTAATACATGTTACTTTAACAGAGTTGAACAGCCCCGCCCAGGGGGCGGTCCCTCCGTACATAACCCTACACCCTGCAGTCAGCAGCCTCAGTTCGTAGAAAAGCAGTACAAACTAAAAAAGGAGGGGTGGGTGCTGTGTCCGTCCATGGACGACAGAGAAAAGGATTTTACGGTGAGTACAAAAATCCTATTTTCTCCTTTCGTCCATGGACGGACACAGCTCCTTAATTCTTGACAGTTGGGACGTCTCAAAGCAGTGTCAAAAATGAGGGGTGGGAACAGCAATCAAAAACCAATTTCACCCCAAACAAGCAGAGCTCCATCTACCTGATCCATCGAGAAATGGTGGCCGACGAGACCGTCAGACCCTTCTGCGACCAGATACTAACACAAACAGTGAGTGAGACCTCCGGAACGGAGCCGTAGCAGACAGGTACACCCGCAAGGCACGTACTGTCAGGTCTGCCAGGAAACTACAACCGTCCCTCCGCTTTCCTGACCGGTAGTCTTGTTATCCCGGTGTCAGGTGGAGGGACGGCTGAGATCTCCCACAGACAGGAAATAAGGAACCACAAAGGAAGGTGCAGATAGCCTAACCACAACCCCCAGCAACAACTCACGGTTAGTAGGCAGAAGACAGGATCCCAGGAGGGAAAAGGACAATCCAGGTAACGTAGTCAGAACAAGCCAGGGAGGGTCGGCAGCAAGGTTAACCAGGTTCAAGGGATAATCCAGGAATCGTAGTCAAGACGAGCCATGTAGATAACCAAAAAGCAAGAGCATCCATAAACAGGAACCTATCCTAAGGCACGGACAGGAAGGGGAAGTGGGAATATATAGGGACACTAATGAGAAGACTGCTGACAGCTGGTCCCAGGGTGGAGCAAACATCCCCACTAGTGAAAAAGAACATAACTACGATGCTAACATAAAACCAGTTCACTGGTGGCTCAGGACATAGGAAAACAGTCTATGAACACCAGGCCCTGGGATCAAATCCCAGACACGGCGTGACAGTACCCCCCACACAAAGATGCCCCCAAACCTATTTGGGTTTGGATGGGTGCCTGTCGTGGAAGGACTTGACAAGCCGTGGGGCATGAACATCACGAGCAGGCACCCAAGTCCTCTCTGCAATGGAGTAGCCCTTCCAGTCCACCAGATATTGTAATTGTCTACCCCTATGTCGGGAATCCAGAATTTTGCTAACTTCATACTCTTGATGGTCATCCACAGAGACTGGAGAGGGACGTCTAGAGGGGAGAGAGAATCTATTCTTGACAAAGGGCTTAAGCAAAGATACATGAAATGTATTGGGAATACGAAGATGAAGGGGCAAGCGTAGTTTATAAGCCACAGGGTTGACCTGACAGAGAATGCGAAAAGGTCCTATAAATCTAGGACCTAACTTGGAGGAAGGTTGTCGCAGTTTCATGTTCTTGGTGGACAACCAAACCAGCTGATTAAGACGACAGCGGGGTGCAGGTTTTCTGTGACGATCTGCATACCCCTTGTATCTATGTACAGACTGAAGCAGAACCTTTCTTATGTTTCTCCAGTGCGTAGTCAATCTTGATACCATGTTGGCTGCCGCAGGTACCTCCACCAAGGAAGACTGGAAGGGGAGAACCCTGGGTTGATACCCAAAGGCAGCTTGGAAAGGGGAACATCTAAGGGAAGAGTGCCACTGCGAATTGTGTGCTAGTTCTGCTAGAGGTAACATCTCGCTCCAGTTGTCATGTTCAGCATTAATATAAGCTCGTAGGTAGGTCTCCAAATCTTGATTGACCCTCTCTGTCTGGCCATTAGATTGAGGATGGTATCCAGAGGACAGGGAATTCTTGATCCCCAGATGTTTGCAAATGGCCCTCCAGAACGAGGATATGAATTGAGGGCCTCTATCGCTAACAATATCAACAGGGATGCCGTGTAAGCGGATGACATTCTCAATAAAGGATAAAGCCAGGCTTGGGGCAGAAGGTAGTGCGGGCATGGGAATGAAGTGGGCCAACTTTGAAAATCGGTCCACTATCACCCAAATTACGGTATTTCCACTGGAGGTGGGCAAGTCCACGATAAAATCCATGCTGATATGAGTCCAGGGAGCACGAGGAACAGGTAACGGTTGAAGTAGACCTTGTGGAACAGAACGATGCATTTTGATGGCAGCACAAACCGAACAGGCTCTAACAAAGGCTATAACATCCTTTTTTAGAGTAGGCCACCAAACCAGGGACTTCAAACGTAGGAAGGTTTGGTTGATACCAGGGTGTCCGGATACCATCTGGCCATGGGCCCACTGTAACACTTCTTTTCGTAATTCTAGGGGAACAAACAAGGTATTGGGTGGAACTGAGAGATTAGAAGGTGCCCGAGACTGTGCGGCCAACAAGTTCCTTTGTAAGGCAGTATCCAGTTGTGCAATAATTCGTTCCGGAGGAACAATATGATCAGGAGGTATTTGCAGATTCTCACAAGGGAATTGCCGAGACAGGGCATCGGCCTTGGTGTTCTTGGTGCCAGGAATGTACGTCACTACAAAGTTGAATCGGGTGAAGAATAACGCCCAGCGGGCTTGTCTGGGATTCAGTCTTTGGGCCTTCTCTAAGTAGATTAGGTTCTTATGGTCAGTTTGAACCACAACAGGAAGTTCCGTACCTTCTAAAAGATGTCTCCATTCGGAAAATGCATCAACTTCCAAGAAATATTGAGCCGAAGGCTGAGGATGGCGAAGAACAGGAGCAGCGCAAAAAGCAGATTTTAGAAGGTCGAAAGCCTCCAGAGCTTCAGGAGGCCACTGAGAGCATTTGGTCCTTTTTTTTGTGAGGAGGGTGATGGGAGCCAAAATTTTGGAGAAATTCTTGATGAATTTGCGGTAGTAGTTACAAAATCCAATAAAACGCTGTATTTCCTTTAAGGTAGAAGGTCTAGGCCATTGTAAGATAGCATCGAGTTTCTTGGAGTCCATCTGGAATCCATTAGATGAAATTATATAACCTAAGAAAGGTATTTCCGATTGTTCAAAAGAGCACTTGGAAGGTTTGGCGTACAGCTTATGATCTCTTAAACGTTGGAGAACAGTGCAAACATGGCCACGATGAAGCTTTAAGTCTTTAGAGTGAATGAGTATATCATCTAAATAGACAACAACAAAAGAGTCATGTAGATCCCTGAAAATGTCATTCACAAACTCTTGAAATACCGCGGGAGCATTGCAAAGCCCAAAAGGCATCACAAGACACTCATAATGCCCCCTTCTGGTATTAAAAGCTGTCTTCCATTCATCTCCTGCTTTAATTCTAATGAGGTTATATGCAGACCGAAGATCCAATTTGGTAAAGATCTTTGACCCCTGGACACGGTCAAACAGCTCAGTAATTAAGGGCAACGGATACCGATTTTTTACAGTAATATGGTTGAGAGATCTGTAGTCAACGCAGGGTCTAAGTCCTCCATCTTTTTTCTCCACGAAAAAGAAGCCTGCTCCCACAGGAGAGGAGGAAGGCCGGATGAAACCCTTTTTTAGACTGTCTTCAATGTATTCCTCCATAGCCTTGGTTTCCGCAAGGTTAAGAGGATAGGTTCTCCCCTTAGGAAGAGGAGAACCGGGAAGCAAGTCAATAGCACAGTCATAGGGGCGGTGTGGAGGGAGGCCCTCTGCTTCTTTTTCAGAAAATACGTCAGCAAACCCGGCATAAGCCTCCGGTAGTTCAGGGACAGTAGAGACCCCAAGAATGGACACTTTATTACGTATAAACTTTTGGATACAGTGAACATGACAAAAGGTGCTCCAGGCAGAAATTTGACCAGAGGACCAGTCAATAGTTGGGTTATGTTTACATAACCAAGGGAACCCAAGAATTACAGGATACTTAGGAGACGGAATGACATTAAATGATAGCTCTTCAGAATGCAGAGCCCCCACTAGAACGGAAAGGGGCTTGGTCTCTAGAGAGATAAGTCCATCACCAAGAGGTTCTCCGCCAAGAGTAGTTACACACAGAGGTGGATCTTTCGGAACCGTCGGAATCTGAAGACTCTTAACCAGCGTTGCATCGAGAAATACCCCACCTGCACCGGAATCAACAAAGGCAACGGTGGAGTAGCTCTTATTGTTCCAAGATAATAATACGGGTACTACTAATCTCTCTAGAGGAGGTTTCAAAACAGTGTGGCCTAATGGGGCTCCTTGATCTCCCATTAAGCCCGGGAGTTTTTTCAGTCGCATCGGACAAGAATGCAGGAAGTGACCCGGCTTACCACAAAATAGACAGAGGCCTAGAGTTCTGCGTTTGGTACGTTCATCATCAGATAAACGCACAGCCCCTACATCCATGGGTTCTTCCTCAAACCCGGCGGTTGGAGGAAAAAATTGTCTCTGACGCTCCCTCTCAGACTGGCGTTCAGAGAAGCGAGTATCCACGAGGATACACAAATTGATGAAATCCTCCAATGCCACTGGGATCTCACGGTAAGTTAATTCGTCCTTAATGTGTTCCGCTAGACCTCTGCGGAAGGCGGCCTTAAGGGCGCAATTATCCCAGGAAGTATCTGCCGCAAGTGTGCGGAATTCTATTGCATAAGATGCTACTGTGCGTTTACCCTGGTGTAAGTCAAGAATACTGGCCTCAGCTGCCCTTACTCTGTCAGGAACGTCAAATATTCTCTCAACGGTTTGCATAAACGTGGGGTAATCAGTAAGTACAGGAGAATCTTTCTCAAGAAGAGGCGACACCCAGGACAGAGCTCTACCCTTAAGCAAGGAAATAATAAATGTCACCTTGGCTTGGGTAGAGGTAAACACAGAAGGTTGATTTTTAAAATGCAACCGGCAATGGTTGAGAAATCCCCTGCAATCCAAGGGGTTCCCATCATACTTATCGGGGAGAGGTATCTTTGGAGCGGGAGAACCCACAGATTTAGACACAACTACAGGTTCCCCAACTCCAGACTCAAGATTTTTTGGTGTAGCAGGACTAGTACCATGTGCCGAGGCCAAAGTAGATAACAGAGTAGCGATGGCACCCAATTTCTCCTCCAATGACTGTACATGATTAGCCTGCTCACCCAACATCTGACCCTGTAGAGAGACTGCCTGCACCAGCTCGCTGAGGTCCATCTGGCCTTAGGATAATGTCAGGTCTGCCAGGAAACTACAACCGTCCCTCCGCTTTCCTGACCGGTAGTCTTGTTATCCCGGTGTCAGGTGGAGGGACGGCTGAGATCTCCCACAGACAGGAAATAAGGAACCACAAAGGAAGGTGCAGATAGCCTAACCACAACCCCCAGCAACAACTCACGGTTAGTAGGCAGAAGACAGGATCCCAGGAGGGAAAAGGACAATCCAGGTAACGTAGTCAGAACAAGCCAGGGAGGGTCGGCAGCAAGGTTAACCAGGTTCAAGGGATAATCCAGGAATCGTAGTCAAGACGAGCCATGTAGATAACCAAAAAGCAAGAGCATCCATAAACAGGAACCTATCCTAAGGCACGGACAGGAAGGGGAAGTGGGAATATATAGGGACACTAATGAGAAGACTGCTGACAGCTGGTCCCAGGGTGGAGCAAACATCCCCACTAGTGAAAAAGAACATAACTACGATGCTAACATAAAACCAGTTCACTGGTGGCTCAGGACATAGGAAAACAGTCTATGAACACCAGGCCCTGGGATCAAATCCCAGACACGGCGTGACACGTACCACGTCTAAAGAGTGCAGCGCAACCTCCTTGGAATGCGATGGCTGAGGACACAAGGATGGAAGTACAATGTCCTCATTCAGTTGAAAGGCCGAAACTATCTTCGGAAGGAAGGAAGGCTGCGGGCGTAGCACCGTTTTGTCCTTATGGAGGACCAAATATGGGGACTTGCAAGACAATTCAGAACCCTCCTGATTGATGTTATGGCTACTAGGAAGGCAACCTTCTGAGAGAGCGTCAAAAGAGGAATTTCCCTGATGTCCTCAATGGAGGTTTCTGAAGTACTGAGAGCACCAGATTTAAATCCTACGAAGGTAGTGGTGGTCGGAACGGAGGGGCCACATGCTGGACCCCTTGTACAAAAGTGCTCACCAATGAATGAGCCGCCAGGGGTCGCTGAAAGAAAACAGCCAAGGCTGAAATCTGGCCCTTAATGGTGCTTAAGGCAAGTTTCTGATCCACTGTAAAAACAGCAGGATCCTGGAAACCGAATATGCCCGTGGACGCCATTCCATCTCCTCACACATACACCCTGTTCCAAATTATTATGCCAATGATATTTTTCTCATTTACCTAAATAATTGATGTGAACAACAGTCAGCATAATTCTCATGTTATCAACTATTAAGAGTACAATTCAAATTTTATTGAACAAACCTCCTAAATTTCAAAATAAAAATCTTACAATGCACTGTTCCAAATTATTACGTGCCACAGGGCTGCGTCGTTTGTAAGTTTCAAAACACTTTATAGGTTGTAAAGAACTGAAAATGGTCATTTGTTGTGTTTGCAGCATATTTTTCTGAAATCAAAAGCTATTTCAATCAAACTTGAAACAACATTTTACCTTTTTTAAACATTTTAACAGATCACGTTACATTTTAACATAGGACCCCTTATTTGATAGCAGATTCACAAGTCTTGCATCCATTGAACTTGTGAGTTTTTGGACAATTTCTGCTTGAATTTGTTTGCAAGATGTCAGAATAGCCTCCCAGATCTGCTGTTTGAATGTAAACTGCCTCCCACCCTCATAGATCTTTTTCTTGAGGATGTTTCAAAGGTTCTCAATAGGATTGAGGTCAGGGGAGGATGGAGGCCACACCATGACTTCTCTCCTTTTATCCCCATAGCAGCCATTGATGCAGAGGTATTCTTTGCAGCATGAGATGGTGCATTGTCATGCATGAAGATGATTTTATTATGGAAAGCATAGTTATTCCCTCTGTACCAGGGAAGGAAGTGGTCAGTCAGGAACTCCACATACTTTGCAGAGGTCATCTTTACACCTTCAGGGACCCTAAAGGGGCCGACCAGCTCTCTTCCAATGATTCCAACCCAAAACATGACTCCACCACCGCCTTGCTGACGTTGCAGCCTTGTTGGAACACGGTGGCCATCCACCAACCCTCCACTACTCCATCCATCTGGACCATCCAGGGTTGCACGGCGCTCATCAGTGAACAGGACTGGTTGAAAATTAGTCTTCATGTATTTTTCTGCCCAATGCAGCCGTTTCTGCTTGTGAGCATTGGTTAGTGGTGGCCGAATGGAAGGTTTTTGCACAGTTGCAAGACTCTGGAAGACTCTACACCTTGATGGCCTTCGGACTCCAGAGGCACCAGCAGCTTCAAATATCTGTTTTCTGCTATGTAATGGTGTTTTAGCAGTTGCTCTCTTGATCCGATGCATGGATCTGGCAGAAATCTTCCTCAATGTGCCTTTATCTGCACGAAACCCATCTGTGCTCTGAATCAACCACAAATCTCTTAATAGTGCGATGATCACGCTTAAGTTTTTGTGAAATATCTAATGTTTTCATACCTCGTCCAAGGCATTGAACTATTTCACTCTTTTCGGCAGCAGAGAGATCCTTTTTCTTCCCCATATTGCTTGAAAATGGTACTCTGCTTAATAATGTGGAACACCCTCCTTTAGTAGTTTTTCCTTTAATTGGTCTCACCTAGCAATCTAATTATCACAGGTGTCCGAGATTGTTTTCAGTGATCAAAAGAGCCCTGAGACACAATGCCATACATGAGTTAAACTGAAAAAAAAAAAAAAAAAATCTTTGTGACACTGAAATAGAATTTGCATAATATTTTGGAACAGGGTGTAAGTAGGTCAGAAATTACCTGGTCTGGCCACCTGGCGGCCTTTAAAATTGTGTTGCTACCTTAATTCATCAATTTTTTCAGGACCTTCCATATCCCAGTTCCAGAGAGCTTCTTCAACACAGCACAGTCGATGATAAATAAATTCCTCTGGCATGGGAGGAAAGCTAGATTTGCCTTCCAAAAGCTAATTAAGTCTAGGATAGCGGGGGGGAGTTGGACATATACTTCTCAAGGACTATCATACGGCAGCAATCCTAGCCCAACTAAAACAATGGATCCCGCGTAATTGTACCTCAAGATGGCAGGAACTAGAGCAGTGGTTCTCAACTCCAGTCCTCAGGGCCCACCAACAGGCCAGGTTTGCAAGATAACTGAAATGCATCACAGGTGATACAATTTGCTGCTCATGGATTTCAGTATTCTAGTCTGCATCTCACCAAGGTAATACTTAAAATCTGGCCTGTTAGTGGGTCCTGAGGACAGGAGTTGAGAACCACTGAACTAGAGTCTTCCCAATGTTCCAATCTCAAATTGTATGACTTATTATTGTCTAGCAGATTCATGTCCCATTTCCCACCTAACCTATCGCCTACTATGAGAGCTTCTCTTCAGGTCTGGAAGCTACTTTTAACCACTCGCCGCCCGCCCTATGGCGGATTGACGTCGGCAAAGTGGTTGTATAATCCTGACTGGACGTCATATGACGTCCGTCAGGATTCGGTGTTATTGCGCGCCCCCGGGGGCGCGCACTGCACCGATCGGTAATGCCGCTTGTCCCCCGGACACAGCGCATACCCGATGAGGGTAAACAGCCAATTTCATTGGCTGTTTACCATGTGATCGGCTGAATCACAGCCGGTCACATGTCCAAACAAATAGGAGGCGCGCCTTATTTGCGCCGCCGGGAGCGCGCTGCTCGCCGATCGGGGATGGCGCGTGTCCCTCGGACATAGCCCATCCTCGATCAGGGTAAACTGCCAATAAAATTGGTTGTTTACCCACGTGATCGGCTGTGACCAATCACAGCCGGTCACAAGTATAAACAATGTGGCGGTTTCCAGGGATCTCTCCTTCTCTCTCTCACACACCGATTGTGTGAGGAGAGAGAAGGAGAGATCTGTGAGTCATTTTGATTTAGAAAAACTACTGTCTGCACTACACATCCCCCCCCACCCCCCCAATAAAGAGAACCTGTCACAGCCCATCTGGACCTGTCACAGCCCATCTGGACCTGTCACAGCCCACCATCAGTACCATCTGGATCTGACAGCCCATCTGTCACACAGGCCACCAACGGTACCGCCATCGGTACCGCCATCAGTACCGCCATCGGTACTGCCATCAGTACCATCTGGATCTGACAGCCCATCTGTCACAGCCCATCTGTCACACAGGCCACCAATGGTACCGCCATCAGTACCGCCATCAGTACCGCCATCGGTACCATCTGGATCTGTCACAGCCCATCTGTCACAGCCCATCTGTCACAGCCCGTCTGTCACAGCCCGTCTGTCACACAGGCCACCAACGGTACCGCCATCAGTACCGCCATCGGTACTGCCATCGGTACCGCCATCAGTACCATCTGGATCTGACAGCCCATCTGTCACAGCCCATCTGTCACACAGGCCACCAACGGTACCGCCATCAGTACCGCCATCAGTGCCGCCATCGGTACCATCTGGATCTGTCACAGCCCATCTGTCACAGCCCATCTGTCACAGCCCGTCTGTCACAGCCCGTCTGTCACACAGGCCACCAACGGTACCGCCATCAGTACCGCCATCGGTACTGCCATCGGTACCGCCATCGGTACCATCTGGATCTGACAGCCCATCTGTCACAGCCCATCTGTCACACAGGCCACCAACGGTACCGCCATCAGTACCGCCAGGATCTGACAGCCCATCTGTCACACAGGTAGCCATCAGTACCGCCATCGGTACCACTATCACTACCGCCGCACAGTCCCGCCATAAGTACCATCACACAGGTCATCAGTAACAGGCCTGCCATCAGTGAGCTGTCAGTAGCACCACCAGTACCGCCATGTCGCAAAGAATGTACACACCTGAGGAGGCATATAACATCCTTACCATGTCGGATGATGAGAGCAACGGGGAGCTCCCATTATCCGATTCTGGTTCGGAATACGAGCCAGTGGAGGGTAGTGGATCGGAGTCCGAGTCAGAGGAGGAAACCGCCCCTCCTAAAAGAGAAAGGAGATTAGGACCTAGATCAGAAGACCTGCCTACCACCAGCAGTGCCAGACCCCAGGAAGAGGAGCCGAATACCAGTACTGGAATTTCTCATCCAGCCCAAAGAATCCGGGCCCAGTCCTACCTTCCTGATGCCCTGGCAAACCCCTTATGGTTGCCTGCCAACTCAGGATCCGCTACAATCCCCCCTTTCACCGCACAGCCAGGTGTGCAGCCCAACACGGCAAATTTTTCCAAATTGGACTATTTTTATTTGTTTTTCCCCGAAGATTTGTTGCAGTACATGGTGGACCAAACAAATCTTTACGCAGAGCAATTTATTGCTGCCAACCCCAATTCGTCCTACGCCCGTATGTTTAATTGGCGACGTCTCACACTAGAGGAATTTAAATTGTTTTTGGGCCTTATGCCGCGTACACACGATCATTTTTCCCGTCGGGAAAAATGTCATTTTTTCCTTTGGACGAGAAAAACAATCGTCTGTGGGCTTTTTGCCGTTTTTCCAGACGGGAAAAACGGCATTAATCACGATGAGAAAAATTAGAACATGTTCTAATTTTTCTCGTCGTTTTTCCTGACATTTCTTCCGCGGCAGTGTTTCCCATAGGGAAACACTGCCGCAGAGCCCATAGACGATCGTTTTTCTCGTCATTTTAAAAAATGACGAGAAAAATGACCGTGTGTGGGGAACAAGCTGTTCCCTCGTTTAAAATGTCATTATTCACGGCGGTTTTTAAACCGCCATGAATAATGATCGTGTGTACGCGGCATCAGTTTTAATATGGGGCTTACAAAGAAAAGCGAAATGCATGCCTACTGGTCCACCTGCCCCATCCACCACATGCCCATATTTTCTGCTGTCATGTCCAGGACACAGTACGATATGATAATGGGCTTTCTTCATTTTAATGACAATTCGCAGTGCCCTCCCCGAGATCACCCCAACCATGACAAATTATATAAGCTTCGCCCCCTAATAAATTCTTTTTCCCCACGGTTTTCTGAAGTGTTTATCCCCGACAAAAATATTTGTGTAGACGAATCCCTTATCCACTTTACTGGCCGGCTGCAGTTCAAGCAGTACATCCCAAGTAAAAGAGCCAGGTACGGGGTAAAATTTAACAAATTGTGCGATCGAGCCACTGGATACGTGCACAAATTTCGTATTTACGAAGGCAAAGATTCCCAGCTCCAGCCCCGTGATTGCCGCACATATATAGGAACCAGTGGTAAAATTGTCTGGGACCTTGCATACCCCTTGTTCAAAAAAGGATACCACATTTATGTAGATAATTACTACAGCAGCTTGCCCCTTTTCCGTCACCTGTATCGTGAACAAACCCTGGCCTGCGGTACCTTCCGAAAAAATAGGAAGGGGTTCCCACAGAATTTGCTTTCAAAACGGCTACAAAAGGGGGAAGCCGCATTCATGAGGAATGAGGAGGTGTTGGCCATGAAGTGGCGGGACAAGAAGGATGTTCATATGATGTCTACAATCCACGATGACAACTTGGTGGAGATTCAGAGAAGACGTGGCCCCATAGTAAAGCCTGAATGTGTTCATGACTACAATATGTACATGGGGGGGTGGATTTAAACGATCAGATGCTACAACCCTATTTATCAACCCGAAAGTCAAAATATTGGTATAAAAAAGTAGCATTTCATCTCTTTAACATGGCCCTGTTCAATTCATTTGTCTGCTATCAAAAATCACCCGAAAACCAACCCACCACCTACCTCAAATATTTTGAAGACATTGTCACTGCCCTGATTTACCAGCAAGGACCCGCCCCAGGAAGCATTCGCTCCGATAGTGTGAGTCGACTGCATGAGCCACATTTGCCCTATAGTATTCCCCCCGCAGAATCCGGAAGAAGACGCCAAAAGAGATGTCGTGTATGCTCAAGAGGAGGAGTTAGAAGAGATACAAGTTATCATTGTCCCTAATGTCCCTCCCAACCTGGCCTGTGTATCGGCGATTGCTTCAAAAATTAGCACCGATCTATCAGATACTAGTTCCCCTTATTAGTAACAGACTGCCATTTTCCCCTTTCTAATACCTGTGCCTGCCTGCTACTGACCCTGGCCTGTTTACCGACAATGTCTTTGCCTGCCGTTTTAACACCTTTCTGACTTCCACGTGCACCAACCTCAGCCTGTTTACCGACGATGCCTCTGCCTGCCGTTTTAACCACGTTTCTGACTTCCACGTGTACCGACCTCGGCCTGTTAATCGACCATGTTTTTGCCTGCCACTTGGACTGATCTTTGCCCTTCTACTTTAGCACAGGGGTCTCACATATGTGAGGGGCTCCAGAATAGCGTTCTGAGTACAGAAAATCAGTTTTTGGTTTTCTGTGTTCCCAGAACAGGGTCTGGTTGCCCGGAGGCTTCAAAGAGATTTGGGTGGGAGAAGCCTCTACCCCTGTCCCCCTGGCTCTTAGCTTGATGGTCCTTCCTGCTGCCTGGACCAATACTTTGGCTGTGCTGACCATATCGATGCCTGTAATGACCCAGGACTTTATGGACTATGTTTCTTTCTGCTGCCTGGACCAATACTTTGGCTGTGTTGACCATTTCTCTGCCTGCTGCCTCTACTGACTATGGACAGTATTTCTGCCTGGACATCTCTGCCTGCTGCCTGGACCTGTGCTTTGGCTGTGCGGTGTCTCTGCCTGTCTATTCCTGCCTGCTGCCTGGACCGATGCTCTCCTCTGTGGACCACTGCACTACTAAAACCACAGGTAATCTTTTGTTATTTTGTATGTACCTGCTATGTGTTAGAAATATGAAGGGCCTTCAAAAATGTGATTGGTAGTCAGAAAATTATATGTGTAATTTTATGCTGCTAGAATGCCTGGAGGTGCTATTTGGATGTTGGGCCTCTGTATATGGCCAGGCTGTGTAAAAGTCTCACACATGTGGTATTGTTCTACTCAGGAGGAGTAGCAGAATGTATTTTGGGGTGTAATTTTTGCTATGTACATGCTATGTGTTGGAAATATTTTATAAATGGACAACTTTGTGTAAAAAAAATGCGTGTTCATTTTTTTCCCACGTTTTCCGAAAACTTCTGGAAAAAAATGAACCTTTCAAAATGCTCATTATGCCTCATAGATTACCGTATTTATCGGCGTATAACACGCACTTTTTTCCCCTGAAAATCAGGGGAAAATCGTGGGTGCGTGTTATACGCCGATACTGTCATCCCTGAGCTGTCTCCGCTGACTGTGAGCGGAGCGGAGCGAGATACACATAGCCGAATGTACTCGGCTATACTCGGCTTTTCTCGGCTTTTCTCGGCTCCGCTCACTGTCACGCCCAGTCCCGCCATTGGACCTGTGTTATGTCCATCATAGGGCGTGACTCGGCGTGACTGTGAGCGGAGCCGAGAAAAGCCGAGTATAGCCGAGTACACTCGGCTATGTGTATCTCGGCGGCGGCTCCGCCCAGTCCCTGCATCCCCTGCGTCCCCTGCGTCCCCGGCGTTCGCACAGTCTCGGCGCTAATTTTAAAATGATGCACGGCGACACTGGGGGCAAGGCTGCACGGCGACACTGGGGGCAAGGCTGCACGGCGACACTGGGGGCAAGGCTGCACGGCGACTCTGGGGCAAGGCTGCACGGCAACTCTGGGGCAAGGCTGAAATGGACTCTGGGGCAAGGCTGCAATGGACACTGACAAGGCTGCACTGTGACAAGGCTGCAATGGACACTGACAAGGCTGCACTGTGACAAGGCTGCAATGGACACTGACAAGGCTGCACTGTGACAAGGCTGCAATGGACACTGACAAGGCTGCAATGGACACTGACAAGGCTGCATTTAAATGTAAGTTATTTTTCCTTAAACTTCCCTGCTAAAAGTTTTTTTCCCTAAAATTTCCTCCTAAACTTGGGGTGCGTGTTATACGCCGGTGCGTGTTATACGCCGATAAATACGGTATACGTTGGGGTGTTAGCTTTCCAAAATGGGGTCATTTTGTGGATGTTTCCATTGTCCTGGTGCTCCAGGGCCTTCAAAATTGAGATAGGTCATCATGAAATTATATGTGTAATTTTGCTCCTAAAATGCCTGGAGGTGCTATTTGGATGTTGGGCCTCTGTATATGGCCAGACTGTGTAAAAGTCTCACACATGTGGTATTGTTCTACTCAGGAGGAGTAGCAGAATGTATTTTGGCGTGTAATTTTTGCTATGTACATGCTATGTGTTGGAAATATTTTATAAATGGACAACTTTGTGTAAAAAAAATGCGTGTTCATTTTTTTCCCATGTTTTCCGAAAACTTCTGGAAAAAAATGAACCGTTCAAAAGGCTCATTATGCCTCATAGATTATACGTTGGGGTGTTAGCTTTCCAAAATGGGGTCATTTTGTGGATGTTTCCATTGTCCTGGCGCTCCAGGGCCTTCAAAATTGAGATAGGTCATCATGAAATTATATGTGTAATTTTGCTCCTAAAATGCCCGGAGGTGCTATTTGGATGTTGGGCCTCTGTATATGGCCAGACTGTGTAAAAGTCTCACACATGTGGTATTGTTCTACTCAGGAGGAGGAGCAGAATGTATTTTGGGGTGTAATTTTTGCTATGTACATGCTATGTGTTGGAAATATTTTATAAATGGACAACTTTGTGTAAAAAAAATGCGTGTTCATTTTTTTCCCACGTTTTCCGAAAACTTCTGAAAAAAAATGAACCGTTCAAAAGGCTCATTATGCCTCATAGATTATACGTTGGGGTGTTAGCTTTCCAAAATGGGGTCATTTTGTGGATGTTTCCATTGTCCTGGTGCTCCAGGGTCTTCAAAATTGAGATAGGTCATCATGAAATTATATGTGTAATTTTGCTCCTAAAATGCCTGGAGGGGCTACTTGGATGTTGGGCCTCTGTATGTGGCCAGGCTGTGTAAAAGTCTCACACATGTGGTATCGCCATACTCAGGAGGAGTAGCAGAATGTATTTTTGGGTGTAGTTGCAAGTATGCATATGCTGTTTTCAAGAAATAACCTATCAATACAATAAGTTTGTGTAAAAAAAAAAAAAAAAATTCTTAATTTTCCCAAGAATTGTGGGAAAAAATTACAACTTCAAAAAACTCACCATGCATCTTACTAAATACCTTGATCTGTCTACTTTCCAAAAAGGGGACATTTTGGGGGTATTTGTACTTTCCTGGATTGTTATTGTATCAAGAAATGAGATAGGCCTTCAGTACATCAGGTGTGATCAGATGTGATCAATTTTCAGTGATTTGCACCCTAACTTGTAGACTCTATAACTTTCACACAGACTAAATAATATCCACAAATTTGGGTTATTTTTACCAAAGATATGTAGCAGTATAAATATTGGCCCAAATTTATGAAGACAAATTACTTCTTTGCAAAATTTTACAATAGAAACTAAAAAAAAGTGTTTTTTTTTCAAAATTTTCACTTTTTTTCCGCTTATATCGCAAAAAATAAAAAACCCAGCAGTGATTAAACACCACCAAAAGAAAGCTCTATTTGTGAGAAAAAAATGATAAAAAATTTGTTTGGATACAGTGTAGCATGAATGAGTAATTGTCAATCAAAGCGTGAGAGCACTGAAAGCTGAAAATTGGTCTGGGCGGGAAGGTGTTTAAGTGCCCTGTATGGAAGTGGTTAAATGACCCTCTAGAGGATACGAATTCCAAATCTCTTCATCTTCCTATCACTAGCTTACAACTGTTGATCCCAAACCTAAACATCAAACATTGGGGTTCCAAGGGTATTATAACCATTGCAGATTTTCAAATAGGCCCTACAATTAAAACCTTTGGATCACTCCAGCTTGAATACGGGCTGGAATCCAAGGACCACTATCCCTATATTCAAATCGTACATCTACTAAATCCTTTTACTGAGATGTCCACTGCCATTACGTGGTGGATGTTTCTATACTTCACCAACCCAAATACTTCTATCAAGGGTATATCCCTGTTCTACAACTTTCTCCACCAAAAAACTCTATGTACCAAGACCCCTTCCATGAGGACTTGGGAAATAGATCTAAAAATATCCTATACACCTGACCAGTGGAAGTATGCCATTACATCTATTTATAAAGCTACCAAGAGTGTTAACTTGTGGGAACTATATCAAAAAATTCTCCTGAGATGGTACTTGACTCCTACAAGATTAGCGGGTTTTGATCCCCAAATATTCCCCCTTTGTTGGAGACAATGTGGTTAAAGGGGCTCCATGATACATATATTTGGGACCTGTCCACTTCTGCAAACTTACTGGTCAGAGATTTTTAATCTCATAGGACATATAACCAATTCCCCAAAACCTGGCAACCACAGCATGGCTGTCTTATCCTTGGGAATAGACACTATCCCTTATTCCTATAGGCACATTGTGTCTCATATTCTCCTAAGCGCACGTTTGGAACTGACGAGGCGTTGGAAGAGGCCCGAGCTTCCAACCCCTACGTATGTAATTAGGACCACTAACCTACATATCACTTACAAAATTATGTTTGCTGCCTACCAAAACAGTTATACCTCCAGAAGCCAGATCTGGATACCTTGGACAGACTGGTATGAACGTAACAAAAATATATCATAACTTCCATCTTAGGACCACAATGTATTACTAGATGTCACATCCAATCCCTTCTCTCTTTCTTTCCTCTTTCTTGTAAATCCTTAAGTTCACTAATACATGTTTCAGTTACCTCCAATGCTATAATCTACTGTGAAAAATTAAAATAAGATAATTCTGATTGTAGCGGACTCACCCCTCTCTCTTTCTTTATCGGTTATGCGGCTGCCGTCTAGGGGTACCTGGGAGAGAGAGATGAGACGCACCACGGCCCACGTCCTCCGTAACTAAGAGGTGAAGGCCAGAAGATTGGGCTTTTGTGTAGGTGTCCTAGAGTCAAGTCCAGTCCTTTGTCCCTGACTCCTTTGCTTTAGTAACCCGAGTTCCACACAGTGAATAGGTCCAACTCAGTTTTATTCTTCTTGCCAAGCAATAAAACAATCTCTTTTCTTTGCAAAATGGGGACAGATCGAGGCACAATCCTTTCCCTGCTGCTGCTGCCCACTGTGCTGTCACCAGTGGTGAATAGTGACTGCCACTCACTAAGTGATATAGAACGTGAATTACCTTCGCTCACTTTGCCCCTGTCAGAGGAAGAAATCCGTCCAAGGGAGAAGTGGAGGCCTCTCGGTCACCAGCGATGCAGCGCCGGACTCTTCAGAGAAGTTACTGCGAACCAGTCCTCACAAACTCAGACACGGGCACCCAAGGAGTTAGGGCCCCCTCGGATTCCTCCACCCTTGCGGAACTCAGTCGAAGGTACTGAGCCCCAGGCATCCGCCATAGTACCTCACCCCAGGCTAAAGGTGCCTGAGATGGACTCCATCTCCGCTCCAGCCAGGCCAAGGGCACCTAGGCCTGGAGCACCGGAACGCCAGCACCCAAGCTGAAGGTGCCTGGGTGCGGCCGCGTCCTCCAACTCTGAACCCCAAGGTCAGGGCTTCCGCCCCTTTTATGCCCTCTCCCTTCGCGTCACAGCGGGTTCCCCGCCCCGCTGTACCAGCTCCAGGGGAGGATAAAAAGGCACAGTCTTGCGGTGCGAGCCCAGCCCCGGTCCAAGGCAACAACGCCACCTTTAGGCCGGCAAGAACTTCACACCACCAGAGTCCTCCAAGACTCACAAAGGGAACCTTGAATTTCCTAACAATCAAAGCACCTGGGTTACACTAGCACCCAGATGCTTCCCTAAATTCAAGTACCCGCTACATGATTTGTTAGATTTTACATGGACCACAATGCTATATTGTCTTTCAGATACAGACATAAATGGTGAGACCTTGATCTCCGGAGTGCAGTGTGTTCCCTCACTATAACTAGCTGTCAAACTATACTCTAAACTATGATTTGTTATTTAGTACTGCCATGAGATCGTGCATGATCCAACAATAGTCAACTGTATCATTGTGACTTTGAATATACTGTTCGCTTTTGTGTTGTTGATTGTAAACCTGTGTTTAAATATTTTCAATAAAAATCTATTAAAAAAAATAAAAAATAAAGTGCAAAATTAAAAATATATATATATTTGCAAATAAATATGCCATCATTTTTATCAGAAACATCTTTTCGCTTCAAAGAAAATGGTTTTCCTTTAAAATTTAGATATACAGAAAATGCAAAACTTTGTTTTGCCAAGAGCATTTCTACATTTTGTTTGCTAATCTTTGTTTTCCGTTTCAGAGTAGTACTGTGAACAATGGGGAACTTATTACCGGCTGGTGAAAAATTTAAAGAAAAACATGCTGCAAGGTTATCACCTGAAGGAGAACAAATAATGGAATTTAAAACAAGGCTTTTTTAGAATTGCATTATTTATTTGACACTAGTAGAAGCTAGGGGCATGATGAACAATTCTAAACAAAGTACTGGTATATATTTTTAGTCACTTTACTTAATACTGGGAATCCACAGCACTTTAGATTTCATAGTGCTCTGTACTGGCACAAAGTCCCAACCGAGCAGCAACATTTATGGCTAGAAAGTGGTTTCCTGGCTGAAGAGGGAAATTGGGTGATATAAAGAACATTAAGTTCATAAAAAATGCAAACATGGTACCAAAAAACTGTGGCAAAAATCACTTATTAATGAACCTCTACATTAAAGGGATACTATGTTTTTTTTTTTGTTTTTTGTTTTTTAAATAAACATGTCATACTTATCTCCACTGTGCAGTTCGTTTTGCACAGAGTGGCCCGAACGTCCTATTGTGGGGTCCCATGGCGACTCTCGCGGCTCCTCCCCACAAGAGCTAACCCCCTCTGGGAAGCTCTTTCCTGAAGGGGTTAGCTTGCGGGCCTGCTCCCGTGTGATACACTCGGCGGCCATAGCTGCCGAGTGTATCACTCGGCCCCGCCGCCGATACGCTGTGTCATTGGATTTGATTGACAGCAGCCCGAGCCAATGGCTGCGCTGATATCAATCTATCCAAAGAAGAGCCGAGAAGCCCGGGC
The DNA here is from genome assembly GCA_029206835.1 of Rana muscosa. Taxonomy (NCBI): domain Eukaryota; kingdom Metazoa; phylum Chordata; class Amphibia; order Anura; family Ranidae; genus Rana; species Rana muscosa. Next base: position 656,993,340 of record CM055116.1, on the reverse strand, counting down.
AATGATCAAGCGTGTTCGCGACGCGGGACTTTCCAGGGCTCGGGTAAGTAAACGGGGGGGCTGGGGGGGGGGCGCTAATCGTCAGATGTTTTTTCACCTTAATGCATAGAATGCATTAAGGTGAAAAAACATGTACCTTTACAACCCCTTTAAGTAAAGAGAGTTTGTTTATTTATTCCTGAAGCTAGCTTAGTTATGTAATGTCAGAAAGCTGAAGTTACTAAGACACCATACTGTATGTCTCCATGCACAATGGGCTTACAAAAATGCCAGTTTCCTTGGGAAAAAAAAAGAATGCTCATATAGCGTGTTTTTGTACAGGAGTTTAAGAGCTTAGGAGTGTTTAGCATTTTTCTGCCAGAAAGCTCCAAGCAAACACAAACCGGAAAGGTTTTTTTTTTGCCTGCCTCTAAACGCTGAGCTTAAACTATGCCTCCTCTAAACATCCTAATGTGCATGGACACACAGGATAACATTGAGGTGCCTCTACAGGAAAAACACACAACTCCTATAGAAGCAGCGATCTTTAAGCCAGTGTGCATGTACCCTTATAGTTACTGAGCTAGGAAAGCTCTGCATTCTGATCTCACTAATCCTATCTACAATCCCAACTCAGCAGTCAGCAGGTAGTAGAATATCCATCTATTATTGTCATTTCTTCCATTTCTAACTGCAGCCATAAGTAGAGAAATAATGGATCTTACGTGTAGAAATACCCCCGAAGGAGCTGCTTTTATTTGTTCAGTCCGTTACTCTGTCTCTCAACCCCAAAGGACTGTGCCCCCAGGCCGTCCTATGATACCTCCAATACATACAATGAAGTAATTTCAACACCCGTGGCATGTCCCCTTTAAGAGCAACAACTGTAATGTTCTATGAGCAAAGCTTTGCGTTTGTTCTCTTCACCTGCATGTAGAAGCTCTGTGGACAAAGGTCCCTCAATTTAACAGAGTGATACGAAGGAATGTGAAGTAGATGGTGCTGTGATGTAGCACTCCTCTATGTGATCCAGATAACAGGTGTCTGTGCACAGTATTCAGATGTGGTATCTTATGGAAGGCAATAAGGTTCCTGGGCAAAGCCCCCTCACTAATCATGTACGCAATCAGCGGTCCTCCACAGAGCGATCGACCGACTCTCCTGGCTGCATGTGTGTTGCAATGGCGTTCAGTCTCTGACCTGTTGAATCGGCCGATTCTGTGACACTTTGCGCCGCTGCAGAGTGTTCTTCTGGAGCATGCAGGTTCTGTTCCACTGGGCTGGAGCTGCAGACTGTGTGCCCCTTGGTAGGCTGAAATCCCCCTCACACACAGCAACAGAGGGGTTGCTCTCCCGATGGGATCCAGGAACAAGGCTTCCTGGCCAAGTCTGCTTTGTGTCTTTTATAGTCTCTCCCACAATCCTCCTGACTCTGAGCAGTACAGCATAGGATTTTCAGTCCTGTCCCCTTACACAGTCAATCAGGTTGCCTTGTGTTTACAATTCATATTTCACACTTCTCTGCTGCTGTTTCCAATAGGAAGGCTACAAAGTGGGCAGTGCTGTGTGTCTGTGTGTGTGAGAAGAGAGGAAGGGGCCGCTAGCAGGAAGCCCACTCCCTCATGGATTCAATCAGCCTGGAGCGGTACCTGCTACATACATTTTATGGCCAATAAAAATCTAGGTGAGTGAACCTCTTTTGGCTGCTACATTGGCTTTGAAGTCAACATACTCAGCTCAGCCTTCCTCGGTTGTTACAGAAAATAGGATGAATTATTTTCCTCCCAATGCTGCGGTTATAAAACTAGAATCAATTGATAATTCACTGATTACAGTGTGATTATGTAATAAGCAGACAAGGTAGCTTAAGACTACTTAAAACTACTATAAGCAATTACTACTATAAGTAATACAGTGTCCCAGTAAAAAACAGTTCCCTGACATTACATGATCCAAGCACCTTAATAAACAATTAACACTGGGGGGGGGGTGGTCTAGCTCTGTTCCATGATAGCCACTTGAGCAGAATCCTCCTGCATGACGGAGCTTCAAACCAGCACTTCAGTTACACAATGAGCTCCACCAACACCGCAATCAAGGGGAAAAATTATCACAATGCCCCGGCTTCCCGCAGCCTCAAAGACCAGGTCTCCCACTGGAAAAATACCAGAGATGTTTTGTATTGCCTCATGTGGGCGGCGGCAACACGGCCTCTGGAATGGAGGAGCCATGCACTACTAACAACCCCACACCAGCTCAATGGGAAACCGGAGGCCCACTTGCCTCAGCTACACAGTCTGTATGCCTTACAGACCTACAGGCCATAGCAGCGGATGTCAAAGCTACCCTGTCAGTGGCAATTACAGACCTAAAGAATTTCCTGTTGTTTTTTTTTTCCATCGGAAAAATTTAAAACATGTTCTACTTTTTAACACCAATGGAAAAAAGTCTGTTGGGGCCCAGACACGATCGTTTTTTCATTGGAAAAACCGACCATGTGTACAGGGCATTAGTTATACTATAATATCTAATCATTGACCTTATTGTTGAAAACTTTTGTTGTGAAATAATATCCAGATGCTACTTACCAATATCTCATAGTATCTATCTGACACAACATACATAGAGTAGCTACTGTAACTAGCTATCAATAGATGCCATATTTAGCATTAGACTTTGTAATATCCCGGATGATCCTCATGCTTATGGTCACCATAATTACTGTTGCAGAAAAAATATTAAACCTGGTTTTCTCCATATGATTGTACATGTTATCTCCAAACTACTTAACATTAGTTACCCCTAGGCAATTACAGAGGCTTATGTATTGTCAATTGGGTCGGTAGTAATACATTATTAATGTGCAAACACTGACACCAATCATATATAACTTCCTACTGGATTGAAATGGCTTATCAGTCACGACTGAGGCATCTAGACATTATATGGGGTAAGGTAGAAGCCTTGTTTCACTGCCAAACCCACTCTAACATAGCTCATCATTACTTGTAGCCTTTTGTTTCCATTATAATTAAGTTTAAAATGCTGACTCGTTATGCCATTGGGCTTGTTTGAGGTTGTTAGAGAAAAGAATTAATATAGTAATCTAATGCAATATTGTAGAAATTACAGTATTTTCATGGATCTTTACTGATTGACTCTATGTTAGACTGGTTGCTCAGTCATGTTTTAAGATTTTGATACTATGGGGGATAGGAGAAGTCTTTATACTCTTAACCATCCCCACTATGGTATACTTAAAGTGGTTGTAAACCCACTTAGACAACTTGCACCTACAGGTAAGCCTAGATTAAGGCTTACCTGTAGGTGCAAGAAATATCTCCTTAACCTACATGGTTAAGGAGATATTTACTATAAACCGATGCGCCAATGACGTCACACGCATGCGCACTAGCGGGCCGGCTTCATTGCTGGTTTTCTGAATGGCTTCTTGCCGGCCCGAGCACGCATGCGTGTGACGTCATCGCAGCTCCGGGCCAATCACAGCGCCGGAGTGGCGATACATTGACGGCAGTGACGGGACATCGAGGCAAGATGGCGACGGTGGCGGAGGTGACCGAGGACCGCTGCGGGGGCTTCGATCTCAGGTAAATCATTCATAATGAGCTAGTATGCTATGCATACTAGCTCATTATGCCTTTAGTTTGCAGGGTTTTTTTTTTTCTTTTTTTCTTTGGCTTTACTTCCTCTTTAAAGTTCTACTACTAATAATCTGTATCAGTATCTAGTTCTCTTGTGTATATATATATATATATATATATATATATATATATATATATATATATATTATTATTTTTCTGTTTTCTTATCTTTATCAAGAATATTATTCAAAATAACACACCACAAAGCTCAGATTAACTAACAGAGTCCACTCCAAGAATTGGCTAAATTAACCGCTAAATTAACCGCTTCAGCCCCGGACCATTTTGCTGGTCAAAGACCAGGCTACTTTTTGCGTTTCGGCACTGCCTCGCTTTAAATGACAATTGCGCGGTCGTGCGACGTGGCTCCCAAACAAAATTTACGTCCTTTTTTTCCCACAAATAGAGCTTTCTTTTGGTGGTATTTGATCACCTCTGCGGTTTTTATTTTTTGCACTATAAACAAAAATATAGCCACAATTTTGAAAAAAATTCAATATTTTTTTACTTTTTGCTATAATAAATATACCCAAAAAATATATAAAAAATTTTTTTTTTTCCTCATTTTAGGTTGATACGTATTCTTCTACATATTTTTGGTTTAAAAAATCGCAATAAGCGTTAGTTGATTGGTTTGCGCAAAAGTTACAGCATCTACAAAATAGGGGGTAGTTTTATGGCATTTTTATTAATATTTTTTTTTTTTTACTAGTAACTGGCAGCGATCTGCGATTTTTATCATGACTGTGACATTATGGCGGACACATCGGACACTTTTGACACATTTTTGGGACCATTGTCATTTTTACAGCGATCAGTTCTATAAAAATGCACTGATTACTGTAAAAATGACACTGGCAGTGAAGGGGTTAACCACTAGGTGGCGTTGCAGGGGTTAAGTCAGTACTAGGGAGTGATTCTTACTGTTAGGGGGCGTGGCTACACGTGACACGTCACTGATGACCGTTCCCGATCACGGGGAAAAGCCATCAGTGACAGTGTCACTAGGCAGAATAGGGGAATGCTTTGTTCTGCCTTTTCCGACCGCAATCGCGGGCCGCCCGGGAACATCGAGTTCCCGGGACCCGCAAGCGCGCTCACGAGGCACGCGGCGGGTGCACACGCGTGCCCGCTGGGCGACAAATTTAAAGGGACGTACAGGTACGCCCATGTGCCTGCCAGTGCCATTCTGCCGATGTACATCTGCGTGCGTCGGTCGCCAAGTGGTTAACTAACTTTACTTCCATATATTCATAACATGGTCAAAAACACATATCTACTGTATAATTGATATATTGACAATGCTGCTTAGGTATTTCCATTCTTTTTAAGATTGTACCGCTTGCTGTTGCCTACCAAAATTCCACCATAGCTTACAAGATCCCACCATAGCTTACAAACCCTATTATGATCACCCCACTCTACTATCTCTACTTGTCAACTCCCGTCTACCTTTATCTATCCTTACCCATATGCCCAGCTCCAACCTTGCAGGATTTGGTTCTCCATCACACTCAACTAGAACCTGAACCCACTCAGAGAGAAATTTTCTTCTCCTCTGAACCATCCGGATCACTCCTCACTCTTTTATCCCTTCTATACACTAGGTAGAATAGCCGGCCTATCTCTGCCTCCAGTTTACAACCCCCCCTCTTCCCTCCTAGCAAGCTTCCCAATACAGCTTCCTTCCACATTCCCACATCGGCCTAAACTGAGGAAGAAATTTGTAAAAAATATTGTGTTTTTATCAAAATTGTTGGTCTTCTTTTGTTTATAGCGCATAGAATAATAATAATAGGTGATCAAATACCACCAAAAGAAAGCTCTCTCTAACCTTCCTCTCCACCCTCCCCCTTGATCTTTTTCTCCTCTTTCCCTTTTCATTTCTCCGACACCCCTCTCTCTCCACAAAACAAAAACATACGCTGTACCCATAAACTCCTACTCTAAAAACAAACCACATTCAAATTTTTGCCTGACACTTTCTGACGAGACCTCAGACCGATGAAAATATATTTTAACCACTTCAATACAGGGCATTTTCACCCCCTTCCTGGCCCAGGCCAATTTTCAGCTTTCAGCGCTGTAACATTTTGAATGACAATTGCGCAGTCATGCAACACTGTACCCATATGAAATTTTTATAAATTCCCCCCCCCACAAATAGAGCTTTATTTTGGTGGTATTTGATCACCTCTCCGGTTATTATTCTATGCGCTATAATCAAAAGAAGAGCGACAATTTTGAAAAAAACACAATATTTTTTACAAATTTCTTCCTCAGTTTAGGCCGATATGTGTTCTTCTACATATTTTTGGCAAAAAAAATGCAATAAACATATATTGATTGGTTTGCGCAAAAGTTATAGCGCCTACAAAATAGGTTATTGATTTATGTTTTTTTTATTATTATTTTTTCTTTACTAGTAATGGCGGCGATCTGCGATTTTTGTCAGGACTGTGACATTGCGGCGGACATATCGAACACTTTTGACACTATTTTGAAATCATTGACAATTATAAAGCGATCAGTGCTATAAATATGAACTGATTACTGTATAAATGTCTATGGCAGGGAAGGGGTTAACACTAGGGGGCAATTAAGGGGTTAAATGTGTTACCTAGGGAGTGATTCTAACTGTGGGGGGAGGGGACTGACTGGGGGAGGTGACCGATCGGTGTTCCTATATACAAGGAACACACGATCTGTCTCCTCTCCCCTGACAGGACGTGGATCTGTGTGTTTACGCACACAGATCCACGTTCCTGTTCTGTGACCAGACATCGCGGCCACCAGGCACGCGCATCTGCTCCCGAGTGACCAGCTGGGAAGCCGAGGAAGTTATATGACGGCCCCCGGGGTGGCAGAGCCACCTTGCGGCCGTCATATTACAATACGTGGGATGGGAAATGGTTAAGGTAGCTTTTAAAAAAGGTTGGTTATTTAAGTTCACCAGGACCTTTCAGGTGTAGAAGCCAGGATTTCCAATTCTCTGTGAAAGATTGGATTTTCACATTTGCCTTGGCGTAGGCATATTCGAGCGGGCAGTTTTTATTCAGAATACAAATTACTTCAGCCATTGTAGGCGGTTGAGTACATTTCAATTATCTAAGCGAATGTAAATGAAGATATGTGTTATGAAGGTGTTAAGGTTGGGAGGCCACAGGTGAGAGTCCATGCTGAGTAACACCATCTGAGGAGTCAAAGAGAGGGATAGGCCTGTAGAGGAGCTGATAAATGTTGCTATGTCCGACCAGAATATCCTCAGCATCAGGCAGCTCCACCAAATGTGAAACAGTGAACATTGGTGGCCACACTGTCTCCAGCAGGTGGATGGAGCCATCGAGTACATGTGAGCCAGTCTAGCCGGGGTCAAATACCAGTTACGAAAGTTATTTTGTGCAGTTTCCCAATCGGAGATGCATTGTGAGGCTTTAGAAATTGAGTTCAGGGCAGAGTGCCATTGTTCCATGGTGTAGGTGTGGTTTACCCATTGTTCCCAGTGGCACATAGAGGAGGATAACCGTGAAGAAGAGGGCTCAGGAGGAGTTTGTAGATAATCAATATTTCTTTGGAAGATGATCATCCAATGGTGTAGAAGTGAATTGGGTTTGAAATAATAGTATCACGAGAGAGCTGCAGCCGATGAAGCGCAGACTGCAGTTGAAGGTACATGTAAAATTACTTGGCGTTGAGTGGGTATGACCGACATAGATGTTGAAATGATTTGAGTACAGAGTTAGCATAAAGTGCTCCTAGGTTGCCTAGGCCAACTTTAGTCGATGAGGTAAAGGATGTATTTGGGATAAGAAGTTCCAGTGTGTTTAGGGGATGGTAGGAGAGTAGTGAAGTTGGAATGCCATTGAATTTTTGATAAATTGATTTCCGTACTCAAGTCGTAGCTGTGACAGTGTCCAAGAAGGATGTAGGCGGTTGCATGTTTAGGAGATATTTTGGGGCTGTCGTCATGGCTGTACGCTTGATTTGATGACAGGTTGGTTGGGTGAATAGGGTCCACCATACTTTAGCTTGGTCCAATATGGTTTCTTTGTAATAAGCTCCAATGTTGGGGACACCCAGGTCGGCAAATTTAGTTGGCGTGCATAGTAGTTTGCGGTCAATTCTGGGACGATTGTTTTTCCAAGTGCAGGTGTTGAATATGGCGTTTTTTTGCGATGTGGGAGGAGAGAATGGACACAGGTAATGATCTAAATAGATACAGCACATGTGGTAGCATAAACATTTTTGTCAGAGCCATTCGGCCTGCCAAGAGAGGTTGATTGGATACCAAGGTAGTTCAGGGTCGAGTTAGGATGCCACAAGAAAAGGTTATTAGCTGAGATAAATTCTTTAGTTGATTGCAATAAGGAGATGCCAAGGATAGAAGATATACTGTGATTAATCTTCTACAGGGAAATACGGCTGAATCGGTCCAGGAGATTTTGTAAGGCTGGTAAAGATTTAAGGGGTTCTGTCACTGATACTATTATGTCGTCCACGTATAGTCCTATTTTGTGTGTTACATTACCAATTTGAATACCCAAGATTGAGGAGGAGTCTCGGATGGCATGGGCTAGAGATTCCATTACTAAAGCAAATATTAGAGGTGATAAGGGGCACCCCTGTCTGGTGCCATTGGAGATGTTGAAGGGGTCAGATGTCATTCCATTGATCTAAACCTTGGCACTGGGATTGGTATAAAAACTAAGGATAGACTTAAGTATGTTCCATTGTAAACCAAGTTTGTGTAACACCGCCGTCAAATATTGCCAATGAACTTGGTCAAACGCCTTCTTTGCATCCTAATAAAGAAGCAGAGAAGGCGTTCTATGATGTTCCACCCATTGTATCAAGTCAAAATATCACCTGGTGCCATCTGGGTCCTGTCCGCCCGTCACAAATTCTGCCTGATTCTTCTGTACCAGCAATGGGATGATAGACGAGAGTTGGACTGCTATTATTTGGCGAATATCTTGGTGTCTGTGTTGAGGAGGCACATGGATCGAAAGTTGACAGGGGAGTTAGGGGCTTTGCCGGGTTTGGGGATAGTTGTTATTAGGGCTTCCAAATATTCCCTAGGGATATTTCCGGAATTGGCCGTGTTGTTAAAAGAGTCACATAGAAGGGGAGAAATTTGGGAGGAGTAAATATTGTAGTACTGATTTCCGTATCCATCAGGGCCAGAAGCCTTGTGGAGAGGAAGGGAAGCAATGGCTATTTGTACTTCTTGTAATGTGAAGGGGGTCGATAGTTGGTCAAGGTAGTCTTACGAGATTGAGGGTAGATGATAGTTCTTGCAAAAATTGTTGGATTTCTGTAGGGTCAGGGGTTGTTGGGGTATCAGGTTATTAAGGTTATATAGTTTTGAGTAGAAGGTTGCAAACTGGTTTTTGTCTGTTGGTTCTTGTATTGTTTGGCTAAAAGGGAGCCAGGTTTGTTGGTTTGGACATACCAGGTAATTTTAAGTCGTTTGAGGTCAAAGTCATAGCTATAGCACAGAGTGTCTCCTAACTTCTGACAGAGTTTTTTTAAGGTATCAGCAACTGGTTGGGAAGGGTTAGATTTGTTGGCTTGCTCTAGAGATTTGATATGGTGTAGGAGTTGAGTGATCTTGGCATTCTAGATTTTTTTTGTCATGAGCTCCAATTTTTATCAGCGTTCCCCTCAAAAAGGCCTTGTGAGCATTCCAGTGAATATAGGGACTGCTCACAGAGCCTTTGTTTTCTTTAAAGAAGTTCTCAATCTCAGAAGAAATCTGCTCTTTGTATGGAGATCGAGCCAAGTTATGGTGTATGCCATGAGGGGGAATAGAGAGGTGCCTAAGAGTGTATGATAACATTATACATTTTGGTGCTCCGAGTGTCCAGTACACATATAATATGGAGAGAAATGAAAATTGGTGTACAATGTTTTCCTGTAATAAAAAAAGCAAAAAAAACAAAAAAACAAGGCAATACGAAAGGAAAAAGAAATTAAATTGACAACCTATTAAACGTGTAAACAGTAGTAAATAATACTATTGTATTAGAACCTATAGGTGTTCTTAGCACCCTATGCAAAACTGAGGTGCCAAGTAGTAAGAGTAACGATGAACTGCCACTGGGACATTTTTGTGGCTGATTAACAGATACAGGTCAGTTCTGGAACAACAGAGCCACTAATCAATAGTACAAAGAAAAGTATATTATGATGTATGTTGTTTGGTATGTCGTGGCTTCAGGCGTCACTGGGAAGGTAGGCTGCATGGAGGAGACTGTGGGGGAGCATTTATGAGGCCCCAGTTGAGGAGGTTTTTTATGCCATCTTTAGGTGAGGCGAGTGTGGTAGAGTGATCTCTATTTGTGACGATGAGCTTAGCTGGAAAGTCCCACTTGTAGGGAATATTGTGGTCTCGGAGGACAGAGGTAACTGGGGCAAATTCTTTCCTGTGTTGAGCAGTAGCTGCAGATATGTTGGCATATAGAGAGAGATCCCTGTGTAGGGAGATGGGAGAGACTTGAGGTTCTGGCTGCTCTGAGGATCTGATCCTTGACGTGATAAAAGTGTATACATGCCAATTCATCACAAGGAACATCATTAGGTAGGTAGGCTGGCTTAGGAAGCCTGTGGGTTTGATCTATTGTGAGATAAGGTATGGTGAAATGTGGGAGAAATTTTAGAAACAGATGTTGTATATATGTAATTAGGTCAGCAGGTTTAATGCTCTCAGGTATTCTGCAAAAATGTAATATTATTACGACGCGACCTATCCTCAAGGTCCACCATCTTTACTTGCAGGTATCGGAGCTCTTGTGACTGCTATTAGAATGCAGAGACCTGGTCGTTGTATGCTTTAGTGTTGTCAGAGATCTCAGTTATGTCAACACGCTTCTCAGTGTGGTCTACTCTCATAAAAAAATGAGAAATCAAGGAGCGGAGTTCCCTTTTAATTTCTTTGTGGAGGGAGAGCAGCATAAGTTTTAATGTGTACTCAGATGCAGGCTGGTCACTAGTAGGAAGAGCTGCCAGTGACTCCTGAGTGTCTTCCTCAAAGTGGGGTTGTGGGGGAGGGGAGCATAGTTGTTTTTTATAGAGGGGGTCTTATCAGGGGATTGATTTGGAGTAGGTGGAGGCTGCTTACTTCTGTCAGAGAGCTGTGAGGGAGAGGAAACCATAGTCAGAGTATCAGGCTCTGCTTCTTCCATTCCCTGGTTTGTGGTGTGTGGGGAGGGAGAGCCTCGTGTCTGCGGCTCTGTGTCCCCGTCGGCGCCATCTTGGAATGGCTGCGAGGAAGAGGTGGGAGGAAAGAACTCTGTGAGGTGGCGCAGGGTGGTGAATTTTTCCCTCATGCTATGATTGCCCACCAGATCCGGAGTGTCTGCACTTTGTGCTGGGGTGTGTGTCGCCTGTGATCGCTGGTGCTGCAAGCCACCTAGAGTTGTTGTGGAGCAGAGCTGCCCATGTATGTCATGATCTTGGTCTGGTCAGCCGCTCGTTCTCTCTCTCTGGGGTATCAGGGGTCTTAGGAGTGACAGTGCTGCCAGGTGGGGTGTGTTACACCCGTTTCTGTTGCCGCTGTGATCCCCTGTGCCCCGATGTGGAGCGGAGCTGCATAATTAAGCAGCCATCTCGGTCCACCGCTTGGCCACACCCACTTAACATACACCCTTTCAACTGATAGATTCAATGTATGATAAAGCAGGTAGATATCTCTTCCTAAAGGGAAAGATAGGTTCACGGCCTATCACAATCACCAACATCTATGCTCCTAGCAAGAAACAAGTCGCATTCTTTCGCCAAATTGGGGACTTTTTGTCCTCATTCTCAACAGGGATTCTCATTCACGGGGGAGATTTCAATCCACTTTTGGATACATCCTCTGGCACCTCAGCCACGCCCTATAGAGTGCTAAAACAAATCAAACTGCAACTCCAAGGCCTCATGTTACATGACACCTGGAGAATGTTGAATCCACAAGGTAAAGACTATACTTATGTTGTGCCCCTACACCAGAAATACTCACAAATTGATTATTTTTTCATCTCCCAACCTTATATCCCCTTTCTACAAAAAGCTACAATAGAGCACATGACACTCTCAGACCATCATCCGATTACCATCCATCTAGTTTTCCTGGAAACTATTTCCAGAACGAAAACCTTAAGACTCAATGCCTCCTTACTCAAAGATCCAGCAGATACACAAAGATTCACTACATGCATTCGAGAATACTTCTCACTCAATGACACCTCTGAGACATTGCACCTTACTCAGTGGGAAGCACATACAATTGTCATCCAAGGAGAGTTTCTAAAAGTCGCTTCCAAAATTAAAAAAGAACGGCAAGCTAAAATTTCATCCCTCATGACTCGCATACACACACTAGCTTCCAAGACCCATCAAGAACTTGTCCAAACAAGAACTTTGAAGAACTTTATCTGAAAACCAAAAAACAGCACATTCTACGACACAAAATCTACTATGAACAAGGTAATAAAAATGGTAGACTCCTTGCCAAAGCAGTTCAAAATAAAAAGAGTAGTGCCACAGTGCATTACATAAAAGACAAACAGGGGACGCTACACTCCTCCAATGAGGGTATAGCACACCAAGTCAAAAATATTACCAATCTACAACATGAAACAAGAGCTCACGCTATCCAAAACTTTCTTACAAAATATGGTGCTTCGCCGATCTCTACAGAAGCCTCCAGTAAACTTAATGTCCCCCTTTCAGAAGAGGAATTCGAAAAAGCCCTCAAAGACATAAAAGTCGGTAAAGCGCCTGGCCCAGATGGCCTACCGCTACAATATTACAAAACTTTTAAAGACATCCTACAACCTTCCTTAATTTCAGCCTTTCGCTCATTTAAATCTTTTTTTTTTTTTAAACCATAAAGCTTTTAATAATGCTTAATAATAACATTTGTACAATCATACTAGCATTTGTACATAAGTATCATATAAAAGTATAACATTGTATAATTGAGTTCAATAGTAGAGAATTTTAATAATAAAACCATTGAAGTGGCTTCGTAATTAACCGATCATTGCATCGATAGTCTATTTAGAAATACTCTGAATATTTGTAGAAAAAGTTGATTATTTAATCTCAAAAAGAAAGGAACAAAAGTAAAACTTTGTGGACCTCAGGGAGAAGCCCATAGAAGAAGGTATAATGATAGAAATGAAAGGGAATAGAAGGAAGGGAAATAAAAATAAGGAGAGATATTGTTCATTCACGTTTCTCTATATTTGAAGGTCTATGTTCGAGTAAAGGTGGTATAGGAATCAGAGTATTTAAAAATGATCCACGGTTGCCACATTTTATAGAATTTTTCTGTATTCTCCTGTGATGTAGCCCTGATCTCCTCCATACCTCTGAGTAGATGTATCTCTTCTAGCCATTCTTTAATCGTGGGTGCGGCGGTACTTCTCCAGTGCCTCGGTATCACTGTTTTTGCTGCAGTGATTAAGAATCTGGTCAAGGAGTTTTTGTATTTTCTCATGGTGCAATTGGTGATGTTTATAAGACAGCAAGCTGCGTTTAAATGAATTTTCGTTTCTGTAATGTGTTTTATGATCTTGATTACTTGGTCCCAAAAGGGTTTAATCAAGTCACATTCCCACCAGATGTGGTATAAGGTGCCTTCTTCCCGGTTGCAGCGCCAACAATGTCCAGGAACCGTCGAGAACCATTTGTGTAATTTAGTTGGTGTGATATACCAATTTGTTAGGATTTTGAATGAAGTTTCTTGTAATCTCACACTGATTGCGCATTTGTGTGGGAACACACAGGCTTGTAGCCATTGATCTCTCGTAAAGGTTCTTTTTAAGGGTTGTTTCCCAGAATATTTTGTGTCTGTTGGGCTCCTGTAAATCATAGGACTGCAACCAGGTGTATGTTAAGGAGATGTTCTTTGTGGTCGTGGTAGCCAAGAAACATATGGTTTCGAAGGGCGTTAAGGGTCTAGTGAAATGTTTTTGTCTTTGAGAGTTCGTGATGAAATCATGTATTTGTTGATATTCCATGATGTGTAGGGGTATTTGTCCTACTTCCTTTTGCAAATCTACATGAGACTTGATTTTGTTATTCTTTAAGCAGTGTGCAACTAAGAGTGGTGTGTTTCTGTTGCAAAGAGATCGGATAGAACCATCCATTCCCAATGGAAAGTCAGGGTTAGTTGTCAGTGGGGTTAGTGGCCCCAATGAGGATGTGAGTGAGTGTCTCTGAGTAATTGTTTGTAGGTTTTTTAGTGTTGCCCTTATGAGAGGATGTTGTTTCAGTATTTTCGGACATGAGTTCCAGGGTATCCATGGGGTGTGTGACACCGGTATAGGTCCCATGCTATTCTCCAATCCCACCCAATCTTTATTCTCATTGTGGCAAGTCCAATCTATGATTCTAGTTAGATGCGTAGCTAGGTAATAATTTTTAAAATTGGGAAAATCCATGCCTCCATTTTGTTTATTCATAGTAAGTAAGTTCAGACTGATTCTTGGTTTTTTGGAGGCCCAAAGAAATTTTCTTAACAAGCTATGTAAGGATTTGAAGAACTTCGAGGGTAGTAGTATAGGTACTGTTTGGAAAAAATATAGTATTCGAGGCAGAATTGACATTTTAATTATAGCTGCCCTGCCAAAGCAAGAAAAAAATTTCAACGTCCACTTCTCTAGATCTTTGGTAATGTTTTGTAAGAGTGGTTGAAAATTTACTTTGTACATTGAGTCTAATTTCGGAGTTAATTGTATCCCCAAGTATGTGAGGGATGTTGTTTCCCATTTGAATTTGCAATTGTTTTTTGCATTATTTAGTGTGGTTTCCCGTAGTGTCAAGTTCAAAGCTTTGGATTTATTGTAATTAATTTTGAAATTTGATATATAGCTATATTGGGAGAATATGTTACATAAGTTGATAAGGTGATATGTGGTTGGGATATAAAAAACAGTAAATCGTCCGCATTTGCTGCGCATTTATATATTTTGTCATTGACATTGAAACCATGAATGTCAGGTAGTTTATTTATAGTGCGGATTAGTGGTTCCAGGGTGAGAATGAATAGCAGGGGTGATAATGGGCATCCCTGTCTAGTCCCATTTTGAATTCTTACTTTGTCAGATAGTGTACCATTTATTTTGATCTGGGCTGTCGGGTTGTGGTATAAGGCCTTTATCCAAGTTAGCATATGTGTTTTTAGACCTATATGGGAGCATGTGGCAAATAGGAAGTCCCACGACACTCGGTCGAAGGCCTTCTCCGCATCAGTTGATAATGGCATGCTTTTGTGTTTATCTATGTGTGTTTTATGTATGAGGTTCATAGCTTTTATCACATTATATTTGGCTTTCCTGCCAGGCATGAATCCCACCTGTTCTGGTCCTATTAGCTGATTCAGTAAAGGTCTTAGTCGGTTTGCTAGTATTTTTGCATGCAATTTCAAGTCAAGGTTAAGTAGGGATATCGGTCTGTAATTGGCACAGTCGGTTGGGTCTTTATTAGGTTTAGGTAATACCGTTACATGAGCTCTTAAAAAGTCTTCAGAGATGGCTTGTGGGTTTTTTAGTGAGTTCAGAGTCTTGAGGAGGTGAGGTGTCAGGATATCGGAGAATGTCTTGTAATAGTGTGCCGTGAGGCCGTCTGGTCCTGGGCTTTTCCCTGATTTAAGGGATTTAATAGCTTCGGTCATTTCTAGTACTGTTATTGGTTCCTCTAATGTTTGTGTGTCTGTGTCATTTAGAGTGGGGAGTCCGCTATCTGTGAGGAATTTGTGAATTATTTCTGCTCTTGGTCCTGTAAAGTCTTTGGGTTTGTGTGTAGGTGGTAGATTATACAGATCTGTATAATATTCTTGGAATCGTCGGGCAATCTTTTGAGTATCATTAGTTATTCGGTCTTGTCTAGTTTTAATGGCTAGAATATTTGTGAATAACAATGTTTCTTTTAATGCTTTTGCTAAAAATTTACCTGATTTATCCCCATGTTCATAGAAAAAACCCCTTCTTGAAAAGAGGATCTTTTGAGCCTTAAGGTTCAGAATAGACTGTAGTTTTTCCCGTAAGTCAAGTAAAGCTGTGGCTGTTTCAATTGCTAAAGATTGTTTATGTTTGGCTTCCATATCACTTATGGCCTGCGTTAAAGCCAAGAGTTCTTTTTCAGCTTCTCTCTTTTTTGCAGCCCCCAACCTGATAAATTCCCCTCGGACCACGCATTTGTGAGCTTCCCATATGTTCATAGGTAATATGTCTTCCGACTCGTTTTCTTTAAAATAATATTTAATTGTTTCTGATATTTTGTTCGCGTCTGCCATATCAGTGAGCAGGGAAGGGTTTAACCTCCAATTTGTGGCTCTAGGCCTTCTGGGTTTTTTTTATGCAAGGTCATTGATATGGGTGCATGGTCCGAGAAAGTCTTTATTCCAATCTTGGCTGATTGTAAGAGGGGTAAGTCTCTTTGTGTAAGGAAGATGTAATCAATGCGTGTGAATTTGTTGTGTATTGCTGAGAAGTATGTAAAATCCTTTCCTGTTGGGTTACATGAGCGCCATGAGTCAATTAAAGTGAGTGAGGCAAGGAGTGTTTTGATCTTCTTTAGTTTTTTATATGGCACACTAGATTTGCCATCTGATGTGTCCTGTAAGGGATTCAGAGCTAAGTTAAAATCCCCCCCAAACACGATGCAACCTGTTGCAAAGCTTTTTAGTTCATCAATTACATGTTGGCAAAATGTGATTTGTGCGGAATTAGGAAAATATACATTGGCCAACGTAATTGGAATCCCCGCCCATTCACCTTTGAGGAAGATGTATCTCCCTTCTGCATCCGTTAATTGTTGTGAAACAGCAATCTCTGAATTTTTATGTAATAGAATGGAAACTCCTTTAGATTTGGATGTGGGGTTAGTTGCGTGAAAGGTTTGTGGATAGTGTTTGTCATGTAGTTTGGGGATGTTACCTGTTTGAAGTGAGTCTCCAGGAGAAATACCACCGCAGGCTTAGCTTTATGTATTTCACAAAGTAGCGATACTCTTTTCTCTGGTGTATTCAAGCCCCTGACATTGTGGGATATCACAAAAAATGGTTATTTATCGATGTATATAACATTTTGATAGATCAGAGATTATGATCTATTTACTTAAGAGACAACCGTGAATATCCTACTGTCAAATTAAAGGTCTGTGTTTAAGATAAAATAAAATATATGTAAAATTGGGAAGAGGAAGGAAGGAAGGGAGAAAGGTGAGAAAAAGGAGGAGAAAGTTTTAGTAAAAGGTAAAGGTAAGAAAAAGAAAAAGTAAGGTTATAGTAACTCTCCAGATTAGTGTTACTTGCAATGAGAAGTAGTAAACACGTCTCCAGGTGTTATCCTAAGGAGAGAAATATAGTGGGTGTGTGTTGGTAATGCCAACCCACATCCACTGATGGGAGCAATGGGAGGTAGTCACTGTAGGGGATCAGGGGTAGTTATACCTTAAAACCTGATCAAGTAACTTGGTGTAAGTACAATAGTGAGTGTGAACTCCCGTGACTCATCTTAAAGCATATAAAAATAAAATGAGTCATGTACCCCTTCCAGCCTTTGAGGCGATAACATGAGTTTGGTATAAAATTTTAACAGTGTAAACAATGTGGAGCAGTGGTGCATAGCAACAATCATGCACCAGTTTTCCATTAAACTTATATTAAGGACATCCAGGCGCCCTCCAACTTAGTTAAACCTTGTAAAATCGGGCATGTGTCTATACCTCCAAACTGAGTGTAATAACAATGGTTATGTAACATCTATGAGTAGTTATGCCGTCATATTCGCCCCTCCGGGTGGACCAACTAGGTCCCACCTACAGAAACGACATATTTGGCATCAGAAGATATCTATCATCTCGCTCCTAGATCCATCATAATTGTTGACAGTCTAGTGGGGGTTACAAGTCAGGCGGGGGAGCATCTTTCCGACCGGCTCATAACTGATCTGGACCATATAGAATCCACTTCTCCACCTGAGAATTTTGTGTGCACAGTTTGAGTTTCTTAGTAAATGCTAGACATGCAGTTGCCCTTTCCCATAAATCTATCTCTTTCATTAGGAGCTCATGCATTGTATTCAAACTGGCATATATTTGAAATTAATGAAAATAAACAGAGAACGCTGAGCAGTGGGCATACATAACTGGAAACTCGAGTCAATATACATCCCACTTTGCTGTTTTAAGACTCTATGACCTGTGAAGAGAGAATGTTTTCCCTTCTCTAATGCCATTTCAACTTTTCACCATGAGGTGTCACACTTGTATCAAAAATCTTAAGCAGAAGCAATGTTATACTTTAAGATGACAGTTTGTTCTAGTTGCTGAAGGGAATTGAGAGAAAAAAGAGAGAAGAAAAAACAGGAAAAAATCTTTTCCATCATTCTCTCTACATAATCAAACCAATAAAAAAAAAAGAAAAAAGGCAGTTATGTTCAGCCAAAACCTTTCACGATAGCATATTTCAAACCTTGCCATATATTTTGTGATTGGATATGCCGTAAGGTTTCTTTGCCTGTAAAAGGCTTAAATAATGCCATCCCAGTTTCCTCCAGTAGATGTCACTCCTGAACAAGAAATTTTATATGGAGTCAAAGCATTTATGGACTTTTCTGCTAAGACACTTCCTGTATTCAAGAAATATGATTACATTATGGTGAAGTTGGATGGCTATTGCTGCCATGAAAGGTTAGTACAGGCTCTCATGTTTATTGTGGCCAGTCTTGTGATGCTATAAACTGTCTGTGCATGCCAGGTCAGACAATGTGGTGGTTGCAGAAACTAGTCAAGTCTCATGGTCCAGATAAGCGAGACAGAAAGGATATAAGGTAAGGAAGTTAGGCATTTTCCTGTATTCTCATGCCTTTGGAGGTGTAGGCTTATCTGCTTGTGCTGGATCCCGAGTATTTGTCGGGCTTGGCTTTTTTGGAATATGAAGGCCTAAAAGGTGACGCTTGGGGAGTAGTTGGTGGGGATGAGCCCTGTGATGGAATGCGGAATTCTTTGTACCAGTCTGGCAAATCAATCAGGGGAAGCTGTAGATGTTCACAAAAAGCTGGGATGTCTTCAGGCATTCTTAAGTAGTATTGTTTTCCCATGTATGTGGCATTCATGGCAAAAGGAAAACGCCAACGATATGGTATGCCTTTATCTTTCAATGCAGTGATCATAGGCCGCATGGCTCGTCTGTTCTGCCGTGTTATGTGAGATAGATCCTGGAACAGGGTCACAGCATGTGCTTCAAAAAGGATCCTTTCATTGCGCCTGGCCTTGTTCAATATCTCCTCCTTTAGTGGGAAATTTTGTAAACAGCAAACTATATCCCTTGGTGGAGCTGCATCTGAGGGACAGGGTGCAAGGGCCCTGTGCGACCCAGACAAATTCAATGTCAGTGTCCTTAGGGCGATCAAGCAGGTCATTAAAGACTGCTTGGAGTGTTGGTTTGATTTGTGCAGCTTCTATATGTTCCGGTATTCCTCTCACTCTAATGTTCGCCCTGCGTCCTCTGTTATCGAAATCTTCTAAATGTCTATTAATAAGAATTAAATGTGTGGCATGGGATGAGACTGTGGATGTCAGCTTCTCCACCGCTCTGTCTCTTTTGGCTTCTGCTCTCTCAGTATGAGACAAGCGGTCTGATAGTGCCATAAAATCTGCTCTTAGGTCAGTGATGGCTGAGGAGAATGTACTTTTAATGTCTGCCATCTCAGAGAAGCGCAGTGGGTGGTCAGAGTGGTTTGTGTCTCTTACCATGTCCTCTGAAGCCGACATTGAGTCCTCACTGTGTGCAGCCTCATGCTCCAGCAGCGCCATCTTGGCAGCAGCACGTCCCCTTATCCTCAGAGCTTGTGTCTCAAATATCTCCGGTTTTCTCTGGGATCCAGGGGTAGATTGTAACCTATTTTGTCAGTTGCTAGTGGGCACGTTGTCTCGTCTGCCCATCGCCGATTTTATCAAGGCTGGAAGGGGTTTTCGAGCCACAGAGGTGCAGAGCTCAGCTAGTCTGCTGCCATTCCCTTCAAGCTCCAGGCCACGCCCCCCGCTCATTTAAATCTGACACTCAGCCCTCCTCACAACTCCTAGAAGCGTATATATAGTGGTTATTCCAAAGGAAGGAAAAGATGCCTCACTTGTTACAAATTATTGTCCAATATCACTCCCATCCCAAAAAGGCAATATCTCAAATTGCTAGCAATGTTTATGATAAATGCAGCAAAGATTTGTATACCTTGCCACTGGCGTTCTTCTGCCACCCCGATGAAGGAGGAGTGATATCGCAGACTCAACAATATAGAAAAAATTTAAGAACTCATCAGTATTTTGCATGAAAAGATATCCAAATTCACATCAACATGGTACAGTTGGCAACACTTTAAAACAACACCTTCATATTCGATGAATGTGTGTTGATTTCTTCTAGATAAAACTGTTCTATTGAAATAGATACCAATAAACACTCTGCCTGATGTTTATTCTCCCGGTCCCTAACATGAAACTGTTGAACAGAGGGACCTACCATTTCATCTCGTAATAAACGTTTAATTCCAATACGCCTTTAATTAGCCCAATGCAGCTTAAGTGGAGAGAGAGGGGAATCTGAAACCACCCTTCCCCTCCTCACTCCCCCCTTCTTCACCCCTACTTTTTCTCCTAATTTTGTACCCCTTATTAATCCCCTTATAAAAATAAAATAAAATAAGCACACCATTTTCCACAGCCAATATCTCTTAAAATGTGACATGCCCTATATTATGTATAGGCATTAACTAGCCAAAACCCTTTTATGGTTATCTCTGTCTAGAGAATAATACATGGAGCCACTCTGGAATGAAAATGAATAATCTTTATTATATGTTATTTGAAAACCTTCCAAAGTTCATGTGTTTCAATTAACTACCTGTTAATTCATGCTGTATTAATATCATAATGTGAGATATGTTATTTGTATGTCTCATTAACTTTAATAAAAATTAATGAAAAAAACGAACAAAAAAACACTGCGCCTACTTTGGAAGAAACATAGTGTAACCTGCTCATCACTGTGTACATTGACAGTCTGACATTCTAATCATAAGTTAAGTTATTTTTAATACATGTTACATTGTCACTTTGCTTATCTCACACTCACTTTTCTTTTTTACCTGTTGGAAAGACAGAAATTGTCATCATTTTACAAATATTTGTTGTTTTTTTTATTTTGTGTTTTAAACTTTTTCTAGGGATATACTAAAACATTTAATGTGAAAATGGCTTAATGTAGCTTAACGAGCAAAAAAGTACCTAAACCTCAACCAATTGCCCTGAAACGTTGCACAGCCTAAGATCTCAACTTCCCAAACCTATCCAAGAAGTTTTGTGCGATTCTGTGTTCCTCAACGCAAACTAGGGACATTAAGCTTGTTTTTTGGGGAGCTTAATGTGGCTTAATGTACGAAAAAGACCTTAAATGTTAACCAATTTCCCCCAATCTTCACACAGTAGAAGACTCTATCCATGCCAACATATTCTGAAAAATTCAGCTCATTTTGTTAATCACACCAAAAGTTATTCACATTTAGCTATATTTTACAATGCTAAAACATTTAATATGAAAATGGCTTAATGTAGCTTAACGAGTTATAAAGTGCCTTAACCTCAATCAATTGTCTTGAAACTTTGCACAGCCTAAGTTCTCAACTTCTCAAACCCATCCTATAAGTTTCATGCGATTCAGTGTTCCACAAGGCAAACTAGAGACATTAAGCTTGTTTTTTGGCAAGCTTAACCACTTACGGACCGCCGCATGCCGATATACGTCGGCTGTTGAAGAGGGATATCTTTGTTATGGCAGCAACTATCTACCATAACCCTGGTATCCTCTTCTTCAGCCTGCAGTCCGGTTTCCGATAATGGTGGTCTCTGCGGCGGATTCGCCGCAAGATTACCGTTATCGGAGGCGATAGGGTCCTTGTTGTGGCTGGGTATGGAGACGAGTGTGGGGAACATGAGGTGAAGATGGCCCCCACCCGTCTCTATACCATAACAGGGGGGAAGAAACGTCAAAACATCACTTCCGTCCAAAGCTCTTAAAGGGACATTTTTTTTTTAAATTACATTGTTTTGACTTAATTTTTTTATTCCATTTTTGTCTAAATATGAGATCTGAGGTCTTTTTGACCCCAAATCTCATATTTAACCACTTCAGTTCCCGCCCATAGTCAAATGACGTCCACAGATGGGATCTCCCATCCTGGGTGGACGTCACATGACGTCCTGGCTTCCCGGCCGTCTAGGGGGCGCACGCCCGCGCCCGCGGCATTGCTCGGTACCCGGTGCGCATGCCCGGCGGCGGTGATGTCCGCCGGCCACCCGCGATTGCCTACAATCACGGCAGGACCGTGTATATATACAATGTAAACACACAGATCCATGTCCTGTCATAGTAGAGGCGACCGATGTGTGTTCTTAGTACAGAGGAACACCAATCGGTCTCCTCCCCTTGTGAGTCCCCTCCCTTTACAGTTAGAATCACTCCCTAGGGAACATAGTTAACCCCTTCAGTGCCCCCTAGTATGAACCCCTTCCCTGCCAGTCACATTTACACAGTAATCAGTGGAGTTTTCTAGCTCTGATCGCTGTATAAATGTGAATGGTCTAAAAAATGTGTCAAAAGTGTCCAATATGTCAGTCGCAATGTCACAGTCACAATAAAAATCGCAGATCGCTGCCATTACTAGTAAAAAATTTAAATAAATAAAAATGCAATAAATCTATCCCCTATTTTGTAGACGCTATAACTTTTGCGCAAACCAATCAATATACGCTTATTGCGATTATTTTTTTTTTAACAAAAATATGTAGAAGAATACATATCGGCCTAAACTGAGGAAAAACTAATTTTTTTATATTTTTTGGGGGGATATTTATTATAGCAAAAAGTAAAAAATATTGCTTTTTTTTCAAAATTGTCATTCTATTTTTGTTTATAGCGCAAAAAATAAAAACCACAGAGGTGATCAAACACCACCAAAAGAAAGCTCTGTTTGTGGAAAAAAAAGGCGTCAATTTTGTTTGGGAACCACATTGCACGACCAAGCTATTGTCAGTTAAAGCGACACAGTGCCGAATCGCAAAAAGTAGCCTGGTCTTTGACCAGCAAAATGGTCCGGGGCTGAAGCGGTTAAGCTACATTAAACCATTTTCACATTAAATGTTTTATCATTGTAAAATATGG
Source organism: Rana muscosa (assembly GCA_029206835.1). Lineage (NCBI taxonomy): Eukaryota > Metazoa > Chordata > Amphibia > Anura > Ranidae > Rana > Rana muscosa. Next base: position 656,970,489 of record CM055116.1, on the reverse strand, counting down.
TTTTTTTCAATTGCTTAACATTTAAGGTTTTTTTTGTACGTTAAGCCACATTAAACTCCCCAAAAAAGAAGCTTAATGTCGCTAGTTTGCCTTGTGGAATACCAAACTGCATGAAACTTATAAGATAGGTTTGGGAAGTTGAGATCTTATGCCGCGTACACACGACCGCTTTTCTCGATGAGAAAAATGGCATTTTTTTTTTCGCTGAGAAAAACGATCGTCTGTGGGCTTTATGTCGTTTTTCTCGTCTAGAAAAACGGCATAAAAAACGACGAGAAAATTTAGAACATGTTCTAAATTTTCTCATCGTTTTTTCCAGCATTTTTTTCCGCGGCAGTTTTCCCATAGGGAGACACTGCCGCGGAGCCCACAGACGGTCGTTTTTCTCGTCAAGAGAAAAAATGACGGGAAAAACGACCGTGTGTAGGGAACCAAGCGGTTCCCTCGTTTTTCCTGTCATTATTCACGGCGGTTTTTTAACCGCCGTGAATAATGATTGTGTGTACGCGGCATTAGGCTGTGCAAAGTTTCAGGGCAATTGATTGAGGTTTAGGGACTTTTTTTACTCGTTAAGCTATGTTAACCACTTAGGCCCCGGACCATTTTGTTGCTAAATGACGGGGCCACTTTTTGCGATTCGGCACTGCGTCGCTTTAACTACAAATTGCGCGGTCGTGCGACGTGGCTCCCAAACAAAATTGACGTATTTTTTATCCCACAAATAGAGCTTTCTTTTGGTGGTATTTGATCACCTCTGCAGTTTTTATTTTTTGCGCTATAAACAAAAATAGAGCGATAATTTTGAAAAAAAATCAATATTTTTTACTTTTTGCTATAATAAATATTCTCAAAAAAGATATAAAAAAAAGTTTTTTCCTCAGTTTAGGCCGATACCTATTCTTCTACATATTATTGGTAAAAAAAAATTGCAATTGATTGGTTTGCTCAAAAGTTACAGCGTCTACAAAATAGGGGATAGTTTTATAGCATTTTTATTAATATTTTTTTTTTTACTAGTAATGGCGGCGATCTGCGATTTTTATTGTGACAGCAACATTATGGCGGACACATCGGACACTTTTGACACATTTTTGGGACCATTGTCATTTTTACAGCGATCAGTGTGAAAATTACACTGGCAGTGAAGGGGTTAACCTCTAGGGGTGCTGTAGGGGTTAAGTGTTCCCTAAGGAGTGATTTTTACTGTAGGGGGATGTGGCTTGCTGTGACACATCACTGATCGTGTTCCCGATGACAGGGAACACGATCAGTGACAGTGTCACTAGGCAGAACGGGGAGATGTTGTGTTTACACTAACATCTCCCAGTTCTATTTCTCCATGAGACGATCGCGGGTATGCCCACGGCGATCGAGTCCGCGCGACCCGTGTGCGCGCTCAAGGAGATAGCGGCGGGCGCGCGAGCCTGCCTGTGCCATGCTGCAGACGTATATCTGCGTGCGGCGTGCAGCAAGCGGTTAAGCTACATTAAGCCATTTTCACATTAAATGTTTTAGCATTGTAAAATATAGCTTAATGTGAATAACTTTTGGTGTGATTAACCAAATGAGCTGAAATTTTCTGAATATATTGACATGGATAGAGTCTTCTATTGTGTGAAGTTGGTTAACACTTAAGGTCTTTTTGGTACGTTAAGCTACATTAAGCTCCCCAAAAAAGAAGTTTAATGTCGCTAGTTTGCCTTGTGGAACACCGAATCGCACAAAACGTCTTGGATAGGTTTAGGCACTTTATTACACGTTAAACTATATTAAGCCATTTTCACATTACCGTATATACTCGAGTATAAGCCGAGTTTTTCAGCACATTTTTTTGTGCTGAAAATGCCCCCCTCGGCTTATACTCGAGTCACCTTTTTGCGCCTGATCTCCCAGATTTTGGGGACCCATTATTTGGCACACATGTAGCCCCACTCTTCCTCTACGAGTGTGCAAAGTTTGTTGTCCGGAGGACTTACGGACGGGGAGCACCAATTTTTCAAAACCGGGCACCCCTTCCATAGACTCCCATGTTAAACGTCAGTCTAGTCATGGACACAGTGAGGCATGGGCACAGTGAGGCATGGACACAGAGAGGCATGGGTACAGTGAGGCATGCACATGGACACAGTGAGGCAAAGTGAGGCACAGTGAGGCATGCAGATGGACATTCTAGGCTCATACTCGAGTCAATACGTTTCCCCATTTTTTTGTGGTAAAATTAGGTGCCTCGGCTTATATTCGGGTCGGCTCATACTCGAGTATGTACGGTAAATGTTTTAGCATTTAACAAATGTTTTAGCATTGTAAAATATAGCTTAATGTGAATAACTTTTCAATAACCAAATGAGCTGAATTTTTCAGAATATGTTGACATGGATAGAGTCATCTATTGTGTGAAGTTTGGGGAAAATTGGTTAACATTTAAGATCTTTTTTGTACGTTAAGCCACATTAAGCTCCCCAAAAAAGAAACTTAATGTTGTTAGTTTGCCTTGTAGAACACTGAATCGCACAAAACATATTGGATAGGTTTAGGAAGTTGAGATCTTAGGCTGTGCAAAGTTTCAGGGTGCCGACATCTCGCGCTCGCTGCAATAGCGAGAAGGAGACGCGACATTGTATTGAACGGGATCTGATGTGGATTCCCGCCAATACCAGGCACTGTGTTTGATATGAGTCCTGAGCGGGAACTCCACGCCAATTTTTAAATAAAAAACCGGCATGGGTTCCCCCACCAGGAGCATACCAGGCCCTTCGGTCTGGTATGGATTTGAAGGGGAATCCCCTAAGCCGAAAAAACGGCGTGGGGGTCCCCCTCAAAATCCAAACCAGACCCTTATCTGAGCACGCAACCTGGCAGGCCGCAGGAAAAGAGGGGGGGACGAGAGAGCGCCCCCCCCCTCCCTCCTGAACTGTACCAGGCCACATGCCCTCAACATGGGGGGTTTGGTGCTTTGGGGCAGGGGGGCGACCTGCACCCCCCACCCCACCCCAAAGCACCCTGTCCCCGTTGATGGGGACAAGGGCCTCGTCCCGACAACCCTGGCCGTTGGTTGTCGGGGTCTGCCGGCGGGGGCTTATCGGAATCCGGGAGCCCCCTTTAATAAGGGGGCCCCCAGATCCCAGCCCCCCACCCTATGTGAATAAGTATGGGGTACATCGTACCCCTACCCGTTCACCTGGTGGAAAAAAAATGTCAATAAAAAAACACACACAGGTTTTTAAAGTAATTTATTACACAGCTCCGGGGGTCTTCCGACTCCGGGGGTCTCTTCCGACTTCGGAGGTCTCTTCTTCCGACTTCGGGGGTCTTCTTCATCTCTCAGGTGCCTTTTTCCTTCTGCCGGGCTTTTCCGCTATCTTCTTCCAGCTCTTTTGCTAGCGGAGAGGCCCGGTCTTCCCCGTCGTCTCGTCCGGCTCTCCATTGTCCTTCTGCCGGGCTGCTCCACTATCTTCTTCCAGCTCTTTTGCTAGTGAAGGGGCCCGGTCTTCCCATCGCCATCTTCTTCCCTCTTCTCCTCCTCGATGTTCACTCGTCGCTTCCACCCGCTGTAATGCTGGGTGTTCGGTCCGCAATGATTTATATAGGCCTCTCATGATGTCACAGTCACATGCTCCCATGACGTCACAGTCACATGCTCCGGGGCTACCTTTCGGGGCCCCAAAGCACCAAACCCCCCATGTTGAGGGCATGTGGCCTGGTACGGTTCAGGAGGGAGGGGGGCCACTCTCTTATCCCCCCTCTTTTCCTGCGGCCTGCCAGGTTGCGTGCTCGGACGGACTCCCGGCAATTGAGGACCGTGCTGTGGCCGTCGATCAGCTATAGCACTGATCTCAAGTGATTAAAGAGGGTCTAAATGGGCCATTGACATGCATCACAATTCAACTTAGGAATGTGTCTTTGCAAAGTTAAACTAAATGAAATCCTTTCTTATTTTTGCTTGGGGATAGAGTGCAGAGGGATTAGAAGTCTAGACAGTTTTTGGGGATGTCTGCACCCCTGATAGGGTGAAGACAACTCCCAAATAATTCACTTCCTGTCACATAGCCACACAGGAGGTGAGGGTAAATCCCTCCCAATGTCTTTCCTTGTAAACACAGGTCAATCTAAATACTTTCCCCATTATGTACATTGCACTCCAGCATTTTGCTGGGTACACCCCAAATTATTAGGTACTTTGGGGTTTATTTACTAAAGGCAAATCCACTTTGCACTACAAGTGCACTTGCTGGATATCCGAGGGGGACATGCAAGGAAACAAAAAAAAAAAAAACACCATCTTCTACATGATTGGATGTTAAAATCACCAGTGCTTCCCCTCAGATTTTCAGCAACTACACTTGTACTGCAGAGTGATTTGCCTTTACTAAACCCCAAACTACCTAATGATTTGGGGTGTACACAACAAAGTGCTAGAGTGCAATTTTCTTAATGGGGACACTAGTTAGATTGATCTGTGTGTCCAAGAACAGACATTGGTAGGGTTTTACCTTCACTTCCTGTTTAGCTGTGTGACAGGAAGTGAAGCCAATTTTACTAAAAGGGACACATCCTAAAAAAACAGGGGTTCTAACACTTACTTGGTTTCCTTCAAAATGCCCACAATTAGAATAGTATTGCCTTGAGCTATTTTTAAGTGCAGTGCTCTAAATCAGTACTTCTCAATTACCCCCAACAGGCCATGTTTGCAGGTTTTCCTTCATCTTGCACATGTGCTTTAAATCACAGTCAATGGTTTGGTATTTTGGACAGCAATTCTCAATAAGATACAGTCACAAAACATGTCCTGTTGGGGGTACTTGAGGACTGAGGCTGAGAACCACTACAGTAAAAAAGGAAAATTGAATACTTACCGCTCTGTATTTTTTATTTCCTGGTGACTATCCATGGCAGCACACAATACATGCATATGCTACCATGAAGGCACCAGGTTAGACAAATCACACCTGTTTTGTTATGCCAATAAGCATAGTTAAGCTGCAGCTGTCACATTTGTTGCACAGAAAACAAAATAGAAACATCAAACTTTGCATCAAATTTTATTGGTCAACAAAACAGGACTTGGAAAACACAAAGGGAAGCAAAAAAAAAAAAAAACATGAAGGTAAATTTTAAACATTAGTCACATCTTGAGAAAGATTTAGTAAAATAATGCAGCACAGACAATTAAATCAAAGCGAACAAAAGACACACATTAACCACATCAAAAATATTTCAGGGGAACATATCCCTCACACAAAAAAGCAATCAACAAAAGTAAAACAAACATCTGTTTTGCAAAGACATAACAAATAAAATGCATGTGTTACAAACTCGATAAGGACACCAAAATTTACTTTTTGCCAGCCGGCGCCACACACACAATCTTGCCTCTTTTCAGGGCAAGGGAGAGAATGCTATCTGCAAGATTTATATGACATAGGTTTGTGTGCTAATGAGGCAATTGAAAACACATGCACAGTCCATGAAACACCCAAAATGCAAGTTCACCCAATGTAGAGACTGAACTTCAAAGTGGGTACACCTGTTAAGGATGTCCTTCAATTACTAACCCAAAAAGTACATTCTGTCTGAGCATGCCGACAAATATCCAGGTGCTGTTCACACACAAAAAGCGCCAAAAAAAAACCCTAAGTTCCTCAGCATGCTCAGACCAACATAAATGCAGCTAGCAGAAAAAAATAACCCCCCCCCCCCCCCGTCCAAAATTAAGCACATTAAGCAAACAAAGAGCCTAACATGGGCAAAAGTTATACAAAAAAGTTATACAATAAATACCATTGCAGTCTATGGGAGCTGACTTGTTAATTTTGCTAGTCCCCACTTGGCTGGCTTATCTTCTAGTTATTGGCCTTAAAATGGGGGCCCAGGTCCCACCCTAAGGGACATATATCAATGTCACCAATTTGGACAACACCAAAAACAAAACAAGAAGTGCCTTTAAATATGCCAAATTGCTTAAGGGCCATTTCACACCACATGCAGTCCATTGCGTTTTTTCTGCATCAAAAATGCATGGAAAGTTGGTTATATGGTTCTAAATGGCAGTGTTTGTTCCAGTGCGTTCCAGTTCCATAAAAAAAATAGAACATGCTGCATTTTACCTCCACTGGACTGTACTGGAACGCTGCAAAACGCATCAAAAGCGCACTGGAACGCACCGGAACACACCTAAATGCACCAAAAACGCACTGGAACACACTTGTCCTTATCTATGGTTAATAAAAAAGAGGGGTGAAAGAAAAAGCACTGGACTGCATCAAAAACCTAAGGGCCAGTTCACACCATAGAAACGCAGTCTGGATGCGTTCTAGGTGCTTTTCTGCATGCACATTTTTGACGCGTTCCAGTGCATTTTGATGTGTTTTTGGTGCAGTCCTATGCTTTTCACTTAACCTTAAGGGTCAGTTCACACCAGACTCAGTTCCGTTCAGTTTCGTGCACATTTTTTCTGCACTAAAAATGCATGCACAGTGTTTTCCATGTATTCCAATGGCTCTTGTTGGCTCTAGTTCACACCATACAGTCAGTTTACGGTCCAGAAACTGACCGGAAACTGACTGCATGGTGTAAACTAGAGCCAACTAGAGCCATTGGAATACATGGAAAATACTGTGCATGCATTTTGTGCAGAAAAAAAGCACACAGAATTGCGTCTGGTGTGAACTGGCGCTAAAAAAGGACAAGCGTGTTGCAGTGCGTCTTTGGTGCATGTAGGTGCGTTCCAGGTACGTTCCGGTGCGTTTTTGATGTGTTTTACTGCGGTCCAGTACAGTTCTGTACATAAAAAATGCAGCATGACCAATTTTTTTTTCCTTTCTGAAACGCACTGGAACGGACTGCAGTGGTGTAAACTATGCCATTGGCATTAATGTGATCAACTTTCTTTGCGTTTTTCATGCATCAAAAAATGCACTGCACTGCATCCGGTGTGAACTGGCCCTAAATATCATACCTGGGGGGTGTCTATAATATGACTGTAAAGTAGAGCATGTTTTCCATGTTTATAACAGTCCGAGAGCAAAATGACATTTCTAAAGTAAAATAATAGTCATTTAAAAGTACTCGCGGCTGTAATGAATTGCTGGTTCCCGTCAATACAGATAAAAGTCATTGAAAGTCTTTGAAAAAAAAAATGCGTGGGGGTCCCCCCAAATTCCATTACCAGGCCCTTCAGGTCTGGTATGGATATTAAGGGGAACTCCGTGACAAATTAAAAAAAAATGGCGTGGGGGTTCCCCTCAAAATCCATACCAGGCCCTTCAGGTCTGGTATGGATTTTAAGGAGACCCCCGCGGCAAACTTAAAGCGGAGGTTCAGCCAAAATAACATCCATATACGAGCACACTGCTTACACTACGAACATGTACAGTAGCCCCTTTTTTTGTTGTACATATCGTACTATTGTAATTTCAATTCCGGGTACTCACTCCCGCGGGAGTAGGCGTTTCTATTCTCCCGCAATGTAATCTGGGAGTTCGCCCAGATGTGACATGTCCTGCAGAAAAAGTTCCCCGGCGGATAAGGTTCCCCTCCTGTACTGCGCATGCGCGGCACAAACCTCAACGGAGTTTCCGAAAGTAGCCGAACATGTAGAGCTGTGAGTCGGCTCTACACGGCGCCTGCGCAGTCAGCTCTACATGGCTCCTAGTCATGGCGCAGGCGCCATGTAGAGCTAGCTAGCAGCTCTACATGTTCGGCTACTTTCGGAAACTCCGTTGAGCACGCAACCTGGCAGGCCGCAGGAAAAGAGGGGGGACGAGAGAGCGCCACCCCCCCTCCTGAACCATACCAGGCCACATGTACTCAACATTGGGAGGATGCTTTGGGGTCTGTGACCCCAAAGCACCATGTCCCCATGTTGATGGGACAAGGGCCTCATCCCCACAACCCTTGCCCTTGGTTGTGGGGGTCTACGGGCAGCTGGCTTATCGGAATCTGGAAGTCCCCTTTAACAAAGGGGACCCCAGATCCCGCCCCCCTGTGTGAAATGGTAATGGGATACAAATGTACCCCTACCATTTCACAAAAAAAGTGTAAAAAATATTAAAAATGACAATAGCCGGTTTTTGACAATTCCTTTATTAATGTCTTCTCCTTTCTTCTATCTTCTTCCTTCTTCTTCTTCCACCTTCTTCTTCCATCTTCTTCTTTTCTCCATTCGGATTTCTTCCTCCATCTTGTTCTTCATCTTCATCTTCCTTCTTCCATCCGTATTCTCGTCCGCATCTTGCTCCGGCTTGTTGTTCCCCTCTTCTTTCTCCGGACGATCCGCTGGAATTTAAGGTTCCCGCTGTGTGACGCTTCATTTCTGACAGTTCTCCTCTGAGTCCGCGCCCACACGGTGGCTCCGCCCCCCTCTGACACCACAGGGAAAGTCCCCGTGAAATCCATGTGTGTCAGAGAGGGGCGGGGTCACCAGGTGGCAACGGTCCCAGAGGAGAACTGATGAACTGAAGCATCACACAGCGTGAACCTCAAATTCAAACGGATCATCAGGAGAAAGAAGAGGGGAACAAGAAGCTGGAGCAAGATGCGGACGAGAACACCGAAGGAAGAAGGAAGATGAAGATGAAGAACAAGATGGAGGAAGAAACCCGAATGGAGAAAAGAAGAAGATGGAAGAAGAAGGTGGAAGAAGAAGAAGGAAGAAGATGGAAGAAAGGAGTAGACATTAATAAAGGAATTGTCAAAAACCGGCTATTGTAATTTTTACAATTTTTGACACTTTTTTTGTGCAATGGTAGGGGTACATTTGTACCCCATTACCATTTCACACAGGAGGGGCGCTGGGATCTGGGGGTCCCCTTTGTTAAAGGGGACTTCCAAATTCCGATAAGCCCCCTGCCCGCAGACCCCCACAACCACCAGCAAGGGTTGTGGGGATGAGGCCCTTGTCCCCATCAACATGGGGACATGGTGCTTTGAGGGGTCACAGACCCCCAAAGCATCCTCCCAATGTTGAGGGCATGTGGCCTGGTACGGTTCAGGAGGGGGGGCCCTCTCTCGTCCCCCCCCTCTTTTCCTGTGGCCTGCCAGGTTGTGTGCTCGGATAAGGGTCTGGTGTGGATTTTTAGGGGGACTCCACGCCATTTTTTTTAAGTTTGCCGCAGGAGTCCCCTTAAAATCCATACCAGACCTGAAGGGCCTGGTACGGATTTTGAGGGGAACCCCACGTCATTTTTTTTTTTATTTGGCGCGGAGTTCCTCTTAATATCCATACCAGACCTCAAGGGCCTGTTAATGGAATTTGGGGGGACCCCACGCATTTTTTTTTTCAAAGACTTTCAATGACTTTTCTCTGTATTGCCTTTTTTTTTCCTTTAGAAATGTCATTTTGTGCAGGGACTGTTATATAATGGCAAGTTTAGGAGGTGCGCCTGTTCAACTTATGCAAATGCATTTACGTGACTTGACATTTACTAAGATTTTGCCGGCGCAGTGAACCGGCGCAGTTGAACAAGTGAAATTGCCGCGCAGAGCACAAAAAAAACTCTCACAGTTCTAAATGTAATTGCTGGCGCAGCGGGCTGGTTCAGAAAAAGTTACTTTTTCATTCTATTTTGGGCATATTTGTTACTTGGGCAGTTGTCACTATACTTCCTTACATCACCCCACATCAGCCCATTATATTGGCACTTCCAGCTTCTTTATATTTTTATTTGAAGATGCCGTGCCCCAGGTCCATAGTGGCGCACTGAGCGCCTCCTCCCGTGCGCCGAGAACACTATAGTAAATAGGGAATAGTGCTGCGTTACCGGCACAAATGTTTCGTAAATACCAAAACTACTCATGGCGCAAACGTTTCGTAAATCAGCCCCTATGTGTCATATATATATATATATATATATATATATATACACACATATATATATGGTGCTTTAGAAGCACATGGTAAAAGACTCTAGGAGTGTAAGGTTCTAAGAAACCTCATATATATATGGTGCTTTGGAAGCACATAAAATAATAAAGAGACTCTTGGGGAGTCGAGGAAATAAAACAGTACTGTTTTTTTTTTTTAAATATATTTTCCTTCTCCATAGCCTGCAGATAGAAAACAGGGGAAACTGGGCACGGTTCAAAAATGTCTGGACTCATGAGGCGGGTCTGAGCATTTTTGGAAATGCTAAATGACCGATCCGTTTTATGTAGATTCCATAATTTTTGTTAGACCTCGACAGTTTAACTGTTCTAAGAAGTAGTAGTAAAAACTCTGGGTGAGAAAAAAAACTCAGACCTCTGTCGCTGTCCTTCCTGCCGTGAAACAAATATAAGATAATCTGTTTGTTATGTGGAGTTGTCTAGAAGCCGTGGGTGAGGCGGCCTCTGTCCATTGTGTTGTGGTTTGTGATTATGGGGAAGGTACAGGAAAATCTTATACCTCTATGAGCCAAGGTGTTCTATAAGTTAATGTGAGAACTTACAAATGCTGACAGTAAGGGTCAGTTAATGTTACTGTAAATACAGTCCAGTGGACTCCCGACCAAAAAGACGTGGAACTCACTTTGAACAGAAGAGTGGCCACGATGAAGAAACGATTATTCTCATTCAATTTGGTTCTCAAGTTCTGTGGCAAGTAATTAGTCGGTGTCTGGAGTCCATTGGCTAATAAAAAAGGGGAAAATCTCCTGTCAATTTTTTCTAATACTACCTGTGAGTAGAGAGGAGCTCCTCCACAGAAGCCCCCACCCTCGGGGTTCTCTGTGAGGAATTTGCCCCTCCTTTCACATTCTTATGGAGAGAAAAAAGAGTGTTAACTTTTGGCTAGAAAAGGAACTTGTGCATTTATTGTTTATTGTTTATATTGCTAGGTAAACATTATATATGTTGTAGGACTCATCCAATGTACACCCTGTAAAGCCATGCGAAAATCAGGCGGGGGGGGGGGGTCCAATAAAAATAATTGGCAGGATACCAAATAGGTATATCTCTTAACAAAAGGTTTATTTAGAAAAATTGATTTTTGCACATTGCCCCCCACGTACCGGGGTATCTCTGTGCAAAATATTGCCATTTAGCATTTGGCCAAAAAATTACGGAGTTTTATAAACATGACATCTTAAGGGGACATAACACTTTAAACACTTATTAAGCCTAAAATGTGTATACAGCCTAATCTGTGTATTGGTGAGCGAGTGTAGTAGTGTTGATAGTGTCGGTGTTCTAAGGCATAGTCAAAAAATGTATAATTTACAAATTTCTAGAAGAGGGGAGATCACCCTACAACACCTCTATAAACCCTGTAAAATAAAGGAACTTACTGCTTTGTACAGGACTTGAGGGAAATTAACAGTTTAGTTATACCTAGACCACCAGTTGTACCTGATGTGCCATGCCACAGCCATACCATCCGATGCTACCCACTTCACTTCATAGTGATTGGTTTAGCAAATGCGTTTTAGCATCCTGGTGGATGAGAGGAGGGCATCCCCTTGTGGACACAGCCCATCTTTTCATTTATCCTTCACGACCGGTGACTAACCTGGCGGATGATATCCTCAGGGTTAAGCACCCTTTGTTGTCTATTATGCTCCAGACCACATTGCGAGCCCACCTGCGAGACCACACCTACACATAGATCGGTCCAGTTACAGTATGTAATTACTCTTTGGAGGCCGGTTAAAAGGATGGGTTGAGTTTGCACCCAGAAGGACGCTCTGTATTCAGAGTCATTGGATCCTTTGTTCGGGGTCGTTGGATATATTTATATATTTAATCGAGAGATAGAGAGATAGAGGGTTTTTTGGTTTAATTTTAAGGGCCAGAAGTTTGTTTCACTTCGGCAGGTAAACCAAGCAATAGGTTAAAATGATTGGCTGTTTTCAGCTTTCCAGGTTCTTGCTGAGGTAGCCATCCTAGCTTTTGAGACTCACATATGGACGCAGACCAAGTGGCTAAGGATGCTGCATTACAGCCTCGGACACTTGATGGGTCTGTGCAACTCACAGATTCCACCTAGTTATGGCCCAGTATAGCTGGGATTAATAATTCAACTTTAAGGACCCCAGAACGAGAAGAACAAGTGGTCCACAGGGGGCAATTTCCTGTGAAACAAGACCTTGGAATCAATATTATCTTTTATGTCTGCCAGCCATTCTGACCCCTCCACAGCCCTATTCCCTCCAGCTTGACACATGGAACGTGTCTTCAGTCAAAAGCAGTTATGGCTGCCCTAGTAAACGAACATGAGATAGAGACAGGGTTCACCACAGTTGGTTTTATAATATACCACTTCTTGTTTTACCTGTTACCAAAGGTGTTGCCAAAGGCTAAATCTCCCTTCCGGAGATATAAAAAGATATTTCCGGGTGCCCGAGTAAAGGTATCTGAAAAGTGTTGTGGTTGTAGCACCCAGACTTGGCCTCCTCGGTGGAAAAAATAATGTTTTATTTGTATGCAAGGGACAATTGTAAGACTATGACAGGTGTCCTTGCCAAAAACATGGTGGATAACTGCGCCCTGTAGGGGTTTTTTTTCTCCCAAAGATGGTCCCAGTTCAGGTTCAAGGCATGCCTATGTGCCTCCGAGCATTAGCATCCTGTGCGATGGTAGTCAGGATGGCAACATCATTTACCCTGGGTAGACCTACTACTTTACCCACCACTCGCAATGTGACAACGTTACTTAAAATATTCACACCCAGCCCGATTTTAATGCCTTTTTAGGATTAAATGGGAGAACAGGGTGAGGTAGTACCACAACATGACTGTATACACATTGCTCAACGGGACACTTCTCCCAGGTCATTTATGTTTTCCACTGTTTTACCTGATGTACACAAGGGTTTGTAGATTCTGCTGTTATTAGAGTGCATTTGAAGAGTCAGCTGCTAGAGCAGCCAGCACATACCCAAATGCTAGTACTAATACCTGAAATAGCACTGCTATATTATACATTATTAGATCTCCAGACACATGCCACAGAGATAGATTTGAAGGATTGGGCGTGGTGTGACTTGGAAAAGACCATAAATGGACTTTTCCTCAAAGAGGGGACGCCATGCATCCCCGCAGCTAGTGCATCTTTGCTTATAGCCCAATACCACGGGGTAGGCCATAGGGGATGGTGGAATACATGTGAAGTTTTACTGAAAGATTATTTTTATTTCAGGCCTACCTAAACTTGTTAAAGCTTATGTGTCACGGTGCATCACATAATAACCCAAACACACCACACAAAGTGAAACATGGACACCTTCCGTATCCTACTACACCTTTCACTCTTTCACAGCCTTTACATCAAAACTCTGTCGAGAGCTAGTGGGAGCACTTAAAATACAGTGGAAATGTCACATCCCCTATCACCCCCAAAGTTAGTGGAGAGAATGAATAGAACCATCAGAGATAAACTTAGGAAAGCCACAGGGGAAGTTTCCATAAATGGGATAAAATGTTACCAGTGGTTCTTGCCGAGATCAGAATGACCCCCAGTAAAACCACAGAGTTATCTCCATTCGAGATTCTTATGGGTAGACCCTTTCCCACCCCTTGGGCTAAGAACACCCCTTATCTTGGAAGCAGGAGATCTTGATCAGATAAGGGAGGGAAAATGTCAGAAAGTTAATTGAAACTTTAGACCAAGTTGAAAGAAATTTTGCTCGCACATCTCTTCTTTTTCTTCACAGAAACCAACACATCCCTTTCGAGTAGAGGACAAAGTAGGAGTAGGACCAAAAAGCAGGAATATCCCTTTGGACCTCCTACCACAATAGTCGCGGTGACCCGGACAGCCATCCATTGTGGAGAATTCCCAAGCCTGGATCCATGGCAGTCGAGTAAAAATGTCATGGTGGATTGTGCGAAGCAAGACAAAGACGCAGATAAAGCTTCAGTTCCGGAACAAAGAGGTGAAGCAGATGTTGTATATCCTCGAAAAGCGAATACAGCAAATTGACTTTGTTTGCTGCTCAGGATTCTGAGAAACTTTGGACACTCCTGGGGGTGACCCCACTTTCAGTGTTTCCCCCAACATGAATCATAACTAACTGTATATACCACCCAGAACATTTCGGTGTCATAAAAGACATCTGTGGAAAAGGAACTAACTCTAGCCACACTGAAAGACATGCTAGAGTGAAAAGAGAAATTGGTGAAAGTTTTACAGACAAAATGTTATTGTTAAAGTTTAAATATGCTTATGCTAGAAAATCAGGATATAACAAATGTTGGATATGTAGTAAACTCCACCCGGGTACCACTAGAGTCCCTTTTATGGCGGTGCCTTTGAGGCTTCACCTCTAAAAGGGTACCCCACTAGGGATGAGCCGAACACCCCCCTGTTCGGTTTGCACCAGAACCTGTGAACAGACCTAAAGTTCGGGTGAACTTTAGAACCCTATTAAATACAATGGACTCGAACGTTCAAAATCTAAAGTGCTAATTATGAAGGCTAATATGCAAGTTATTGTCCTAAAAAGGGTTTGGGGACCCGGGTCCTGCCCCAGGGGACATGTATCAATGTAAAAAAACGTTTTAAAAACGGCCGTTTTTTCGGGAGCAGTGATTTTAATAATGCATAAAGTGAAACAATAAAAAGTGAAATATTCCTTTAAATTTCGTACCTGGGGGGGTGTATAGTATGCCTGTAAAGCAGCGGTTGTTTCCCATGCTTAGAACTGTCCCTGCACAAAATGTCATTTCTGAAGGAAAAAAAGCCATTTAAAACCACTCACGGCTATAATGAATTGTCGGCTCCCGGCAATACAGAGAAAAGTCATTGATAAAAAAAAAAAAAATGCGTGGGGGTCCCCCCAAATTCAATTACCAGGCCCTTCAGGTCTGGTATGGATATTAAGGGGAACCCTACATCAAATTAAAAAAAAAATTACGTGGGGTTCCCCCCAAATATCCATACTAGACCCTTCAGGTCTGGTATGGATTTTAAGGGGAACTCCACCCCAAATGTAAAAAAAAAATGGCGTGGAGTTCCCCCAAAAATCCATACCAGACCCTTTATCCGAGCACGCAACCTGGCAGGCAGCAGGAAAATAGGCGGGGGACGAGAGAGCGCCCTCCCCCTCCTGAACCGTACCAGGCCACATGCCCTCAACATGGGGAGGATGTCCCCATGTTGATGGGGACAAGGGCCTCATCCCCACAACCCTTGCTCCGGTGGTTGTGGGGGTCTGCAGGCAGGAGGCTTATCGGAATCTGGAAGACCTCTTTAACAAAGGGGACACCCAGATCCTGCCCCCACCCTATGTGAATTGGTAAGGGGTACATCGTACCCCTACCATTTTACGAAGAAAGTGTAAAAAAAAAAAAAAAACACACAGACACCTTCGAAAAGTCCTTTATTAAAAATAAAAAATAAAAAACACATTCCAGCGATGTAATCCAATGTCCCGCGGCGATCCGATGTCCAGCGCTGCAGTCTCCACTCGAAACGTCATTGGCTGAGCGGACCTACACTGTGGAGGAAGTTTCCCATCAGGTCCGCTCAGCCAATGACATAGGCGGGGTCTGAGGTACGAAGGGGCGGGGGTGCCCTCGTATCTCAGACCCCACCTACGTCTTGGCTGAGTGGACCTGATGGGGAACTTCCTCTTCAGTGTAAATAATTAATAGACCCGCCCCTTCTCATGTTCCCCATCAGCTCCGCTCCTGATGGGGAACGTGAGAAGGGGCGGATCTATTCATTTTTTTACACTGAAGAGGAAGTTCCCCATCAGGTCCGCTTAGCCAATGACGTAGGCGGGGTCTGAGATACAAGGGCGCCCCCGCCCGCTCGTACCTCAGACCCCACCTACGTCATTGGCTGAGCGGACCTGATGGGGAACTTCCTCCGCAGTGTAGGTCCGCTCAGCCAATGACGTTTCGAGTGGAGACTGCAGCGCTGGACATCGGATCGCCGCGGGACATTGGATTACATCGCTGAAATTTGTTTTTTATTTTTTATTTTTAATAAAGGACTTTTCCATGGTGTCTGTGTGGTTTTTTTTTTATTTATTTTTTACACTTTCTTTGTGAAATGGTAGGGGTACAATATACCCCTTACCAATTCGCATAGGGGGGGCGGGATCTGGGGGTCCCCTTTGTTAAAGGGGTCTTCCAGATTCCGATAAGCCCCCTGCCCGCAGACCCCCACAACCACCAGGCAAGGGTTGTGGGGATGAGGCCCTTGTCCCCATCAACATGGGGACAAATTCCCCATGTTGAGGGCATGTAGCCTGGTACGGTTCAGGAGGGGGGGCGCTCTCTCGTCCCCCCCCCTCTTTTCCTGTGGCCTGCCAGGTTACGTGCTCGGATAAGGGTCTGGTATGGATTTTTGGGGGAACTCCACGCCATTTTTTTTTTAATTTGGGGTGGAGTTCCCCTTAAAATCCATACCAGACCTGAAGGGCCTGGTATGGATATTTGGGGGGACCCCACGCATTTTTTTTTTAAATTTGCGGCAGGGTTCCCCTTAATATCCATACCAGACCTGAAGGGCCTGGTAATTGAATTTGGGGGGACCCCCACGCATTTTTTATTTTTTTTATCAATAACTTTTCTATGTATTGCCGGGAGCCGACAATTCATTATAGCTGCGAGTGAGTTTTAAATGACTTTCTTTCCTTCAGAAATGACACTTTGTGCAGGGACAGTTCTAAGCACGGGAAACAAGCACGACTTTACAGGCATACTATACACACACCCTAGGTACGAAATTTAAAGGAATATTTCACTTTTATTGTTTCACTTTAACCACTTCAATACCATGCACTTATACACTTTCCTGCCCAAGCCAATTTTGAGCTTTCAGCGCTGTCGCAATTTGAATGACAATTGCGCGGTCATGCAACACTGTACCCAAACAATTTTTTTATAATTTTGTTCCCACAAATAGAGCTTTCTTTCGGTGGTATTTGATCGCCTCTGCGATTTTAATTTTTTGCACAACAAATAAAAAAAGAGCGAACATTTTGAAAAAAAATAAGTTTTTCTTTGTTTCTGTCAATTTTTTTGTAAATAAGTACCTTTTCTACTTCAATGATGGGCACTGATAAGGCGGCACTGATGGGCACTGATAAGGTGACACTGATGGGCACCGATGAGGTGGCACCAATGAGGTGGCACTGATGAGGTGGCACTGATGGGCACTGATGATGGGCACTGATAGGCGGCACTGATGGGCACTGATAGGCGGCACTGATGGGCACTGATATGTGGCACTGGTATGCGGCACTGATGGGCACTCATAGGCGGCACTGATGGACACTCATAGGCGGCACTGATGGGCACTTATAGGCGGCACTGATGAACACTTATGGGTGGCACTGATAGGTGGCACAGATGGGCACTGATAGGTGGGCACTTATGGGCACAGATGGGCACTGATAGGTGGCACTTATGGACACTGGTAGGTGGCACTGTTGACACTTGTAGGTGGCACTGTTGACACTGGTAGGTGGCATTGCTGGGCATTGCACATTGTGGTGTGCCAGTCAGTGCCCATTTGCGGGCACTGATTGGCATATGTTTTTTGAGAAATTTTACATGTGGATGGCCATGGGGTACTTACCTGGCCATCCACATGCTTTGGGGTTCCCTGGTGGTCCTGGGGGGCTTCCCTGGTGGTCCAGTGTGGGTATCCGAGGGGGGGCTGCGCTGATAAACAATCAGCGCGAACCCCCCCTGTCAGGAGAGCCGCCGATCGGCTCTCCTCTACACGTGTCTGTCAGACGCGAGTGAGGAAGAGCCGATAAAGGCTCTTCCTGTTTACATCCTGATCAGCCGTGATTGGACACGGCTGATCACGTGGTAAAAAGCCTCCGCCGGAGGCTTTTTACCGAGATCAGTGTAGCGGTGTGTCAGACTGACACACCGCTCCACCGATCGCCGCGATGCGCGCCCCCCCGGGCGCGCGGCGGCTGTTATCCTGCAGGACGTCATATGACGTCCAGTGTGGATAACAAAACCACTTCCTGGACGTCAATATGCTATTGACTGGGCGGGAAGTGGTTAAGCATTATTAAAATCACTGCTCCCGAAAAAACGTCAGTTTTTAAAACTTTTTTTTCTCATTGATATATGTCCCCTGGGGCAGGACCCGGGACCCCAAACACTTTTTATGACAATAACTTGCATATAAGCCTTTAAAATTAGCACTTTAGATTTCTCCCATAAACTTTTACAGGGTGTTTCGCGGCTTTTCGAATTTGCCACGAACACCCCAAATTGTTCGCTGTTCGCCGAACATGCGAACAGGCAATGTTCGAGTCGAACATGAGTTTGACTCGAACTCGAAGCTCATCCCTATACCCCACCTATTTGTCTTACTGATGTCACAAGAACATTTTCAAACAACACTTTTGTGTTCCAAGCCATGGGTAGAAGCCATTCCCCAGATTTGTGCTACAAGTTAGGTAATTCCACAAGAGGTGCTACAGCCTGCCAACATGCTGCACTTAAATTTTCAGCAGCATCACGGTATAGCTCCTTCTTCCATACCTCAGACCCTTTATTTAATTCTACGTTGCTAGAATTCCTAAGCACCAACCCACCTCTACAGTAGGACAATTGTTGTCAACTATAGCATTCTCTGGTCTCTCTTACGAGCTAAGGAGGATTTTCCAAAGGTTGCTTTTAGTCCTTGTCAATTATACATACATCTGTTGCAAGGATGTTATCCCCGGATCTCTTTCGAATCCCAGAGATGGTGTTATTTAGCGGCCCTGGTTCCAGTACAGGTTGGGGAATAGATTTAATAAAGAGGCTCAATAATTACACGGGTGTTATTGATAATGTAATGGTGATATTACCAAATTAAATATAGAAACTAGAGCAATCAGGAAACAATTCGAACTCCATGACCTGGCCATTGAAAGTATGAGTGCTGCACTAACAGGCCTATGCGAAGTTACTGAGGACTATGAGTGTTGCACTTGGGTTCATAATACATCCATTGAGGTCCCTGATTATTATGACATTATTGCCCAACAAAGAAAGGAGGTATACAAGCTACCACAAGAGGCCAGGGATATTGCCAAAACATGGAGCCCCTTTCGGAGAAGGAGGTTTTGGATTTGGAGGTATTTCCTCTTGGTTTAAGGATATCGTGCTTACCATTATAATGATCTTAATCCTTGTACTAATACTCTACTTATGCTTTAAGTGTTGTATTTGCATAGAGGAAAGGGTCCAACAGCCCCCTAGTGATATATTGCCTTATGCAATGTATATGAAAGCTTTTAAGCACATTCAGATAGGTTCTTAAGCACTCTGCATATAGTTATTAGAAATTACACATATAATTTAAGAGGGGTTACAACTCTCTGTATTGCTACATGTATTATTACCCCATCCCCCATATGTACATATAAGCTAGGTCACCATATAATCAAAAGCTGTAGAAATTAATTTTCATGAATTAAGAGGGGATTGAAGGAATATGAACTAATGTGACTCCATTTTGTAGTCAGCATCCATTTAAGATGAAATAGCTTACTTTGTATAAACTTGTCCTTTGCACAGATATTTGTCTCATCTGTTATTAGTTCCCACAGAGTATGCAATTCCCCGAAGTGACGTTAATACACTTCTATCTCATGTCTAGAGGTGCAACGGATCAAAAAACTCACGGATCGGATCGATCCTCGGATCAGAGCCACGGATCGGATCATTTTTGGATCGGCAAAAAAAAAAAAAATTACTAATATCCACAATCTCCCCCACTGTAATATCCACGTCATCTCCCCCTCACTGTAATATCCACGTCATCTCCCCCTCACTGTAATATCCACGTCATCTCCCCCTCACTGTAATATCCACGTAATCTCCCCCTCACTGTAATATCCACAGTAATCTTCTCCCCCTGTAATATCCACAGTAATATTCTCCCCCTGTAATATCCACAGTAATCTTCTCCCCCTGTAATATCCACAGTAATCTTCTCCCCCTGTAATATCCACAGTAATCTTCTCCCCTGTAATATCCATAGAATTCTTCTCCCCCTGTAATATCCACAGTAATCTTCTCCCCCTGTAATATCCACAGTAATCTTCTCCCCCTGTAATATCCACAGTAATCTTCTCCCCCTGTAATATCCACAGTAATCTTCTCCCCCAGTAATGGGCATCTCCCCCACGTACTTTAGTCTCTCCCGCCGGCCAGTTCAGATCCACGAGCAGCGAGGGTGAGGGGTGATGACGTCAGCGCGCACAAGGCGGCCGCCGCCGCCGGGTGTACCAAGATGGCCGCGGCTTCGGAGCTAGGCCGAAGCCGCGAAAAATGTTTAACAAAATGGCGTAGGGGTCCCCTCCCCAATCCATATCAGGCCCTTCAGGTCTGGTATGGGTTTTAAGGGGAACCCCAAGCCAACATTTTTTGTCCTCCCCAAAATCCATACCAGACCCTCATCCGAGTATGCAGCCTGGCAGCGCCCCACCCACCCCAAAGCCTCTTGTCCTCATGTTGATGGGGACAAGGGCTTCTTCCCAGCAAACCATAGGCTGTGGTTGTAGGGGTCTGCGGGCAGGATGCTTATTGGAATCTGGAAGCCCCCAGATCCCACCCCCCCCTATCCATTCACCAAAAAAAAGTGTCAAAAAGTAATAAAAACAAGAGACACGTTTTTGACAATTCCATTATTAAAAAATAAAAAAATAGTGTCCCTCGCTAAAAGTGCATCTTTAATCACGCTGCCCACCGACCCGAGGCCTCCCGGTGAATGCCTGCTCTGCACTTTGACATTTCTTTCAGATATCAGATCCTGGCCCCCTCCCTCTATGAATGAGTATGGGGTACATTGTACCTCTACCCATTCACCAAAAAAAGTGTCAAAAATAACTAAAGACAGGAGTCAGTTTTTGACAATTCCTTTATTAAAAAAACAAAACAATGCTCCCTGATGTAGATCCATTGTCAATTGTAATGCCCACCGCAAAACCGCTCCGCTTGCGATGAATGCTAACCGCAGATTGCCTGCTCCGCCATTTGACAGTTCTTAACCACTTGCTTACTGGGCACTTAAACCCCCTTCGTACCCAGACCAATTTTCGGTTTTCAGCACTGACGCACTTTGAATGACAATTGCGCTGTCATACAACGTTGTACCCAAATTATATTTTTATAATTTTTTTCCCACAAATAGAGCTTTCTTTGGGGGGTATTTGATCACCTCTGCATTTTTTTATTTGCGCTATAAACAAAAAAAGACAGAAAAATGTGAAAAAAAAAAAACAATATTTTTTTACTTTCTGTTATAATAATATCCCAATTTTTTTTAAAAAACTTTTTTTTTTCTCAGTTTAGGCCGATACGTATTCTTCTATATATTTTTGGTAAAAAATGCAATAAGCATACAGTGATTGGTTTGGGCAAAAGTTATAGCGCCTACAAAATAGGGGATAGAATTATGACATTTTTATTATATATATTTTTTTTACTAGTAATAGCGGCGATCTGCGATTTTTGTCAGGCCTGCAATTTTGCGGCGTCATATCGGACACTTTTGACACTATTTTGGGACCATTCACATTTATACAGCGAACAGTGCTATAAATATGCATTGATTACTGTATAAATGTGACTGGCAGGGAAGGGGTTAACACTAGGAGGCGGGGAAGGGGTTAAATATGTTCCCTATTAGTGATTCTTACTGTGTGGGGGAGGGGACTAACTGGGGGAGGTGACCGATCTGTGTCCCTATGTACAAGGGACAATGCATCAGTCTCCTCTCTCCCTGACAGGACGTGGATCTCTGTGTTTACACACAGAGATCCACGTCCTGCCTCTGTAACAGCCGATCGCGTGTACCTGGCGGACATCGCGGCTACTAGGCACGCGCATTGGCATCACGTGACGCGGCAGGCACAGCTGGGGATGTAAACACAGCAGGATGTCCAGGGACGTCCACCCGGCACTTGAGAGCCGCGCTGCAGACGTCTTTCGTCTATAGCGCGGGTCTCAAGTGGTTAAATAGGTAGGGGGCAGGGCCACCTGGTGACATCTCCTGGTGGCACCACCCCCTTGTGACATCACCGACCAGTGCATGCTGGGTCAGTGACATCCCAAGGGGGCGGGGCCACCAGGTGATATCACCAGGTTGTCTTGCCACTTACCTATTTAGGAACTGTGAAACGGCAAAGCAGGCATTCAGTGGTTAGCCTTTGTCGAGGCGGAACATTTTTTTTTTCGGGTCCGGTGGTGGTGCGGGCGCCATTTTCTTTCTGCGTTGGGGTTGCCCTTAAAATCCATACCAGACCCGATGGCCCCCCACATTCAGCTGTCAGCGGGGAAGCCCGTTGACAGCTGATGACTCATACATTGTTAATGACGCAGCGGCCGGCTTCCCGGCCCGCTCCTTAACAACCAGCTATTCCCTATGCCATTAGAATGCACTCGGCAGGCGAAAATCCCACCGAACAGCACGCAAATTTGGGCGTTTACCGAACGGGCGAAAAGCGATGTTGAAGTTTTGCTCAGCTCAAACTGTTCGCCCAACTCAAACGGTAATGTCTTAGAGCATATGAGCTTAGTAAATGTGGTAAAGCTCTGCTGATTTCCATCATCCAATCATGTGCAAGCAAAAATATATATTTTTTTCCTTGCACCTGTCTGGGTATTTTTTTTACAAAGCTTCATCACATGACATTTACTAAGGAAAATTAGTGCAACTGCACTTGCAGAGTGCAAGTGCACTTGAAAAGTGCAAAGTCTATTTGCCTTTAGTAAATCAGTATATTTATGTGTTTTCAATGTTGTGATATCCAAAATTCCAATTGAGATCACTTAGTATGTGTATTTTACAATTTTCTCCAAGAAGCAACAACCACAATGCAAATGTAGGCACCTGGATGAACAAGTACCAAAAATATTTCACATTGGTATGTCCTCAGCCAATGATTCAGCATTTCCAGCATTCTGCACAATCTCACATATTAGGGATCTTGTATTGGTAGATGAGTGCTAATTTAACCAGACCCTTGTCCAGGAATTCAGCCTGGGTGGTCTGAAAAGAGAGAGCAGTTAGTATGCACCCTCCTTCCTTTATCTTACCAGGTCACATCCTTATCCCAGTGTTGAGGGCCAAGAGGCTCTTTGTTGCATCCGGTCCCACTAAAATGATGTGGAGGTGTGTGGGGAAGACTTATAGGAATCTGAAAGCTTTGTTAAAGTGGTTGTAAACCCTTACAGACCACTTTAACCTACAGGTAAGCCTAGATTAAGGCTTATCTGTAGGTGCAACAAATATCTCCTACATCTACACGGTTTAGGAGATATTTGCAAAAGAAAGGCACCAATGACAACGGCACGCAGGCTCACTGAGCGTGCCTCTTCTAATGGCAATCATGCCGTTAGTGGCGGCACCCGCGCGCATGCGCGGGAGTGACGTCATCGTGACTCCGGCCAGTCACAGCGCAGCGGAAGTCACTCCTGGAGAGATGGCGCCGACAGAGGAGGGCAACGAGCACTGCTGCGGGGGCTTCGATCTCAGGTAAGTACTTCATAATGAGCTAGTATGCTATGCATACTAGCTCATTATGCCTTTGTCTTGCAGGGTGTTTAAAAAAAAAAAAAAAAAAAAAGGGAGTGCGCATGCGCGGAGTATCCAAGATGGCCGCTTGAGCCGGAGCTCCGCCACACCTAGCTCTAGCGCCGCTCACAGCACCGCACAGAGGGACCATCGACGAGCTACAACGGGCGTTCCAGACTCCCAGATCACCAGGGAACCCCGCCGTATGAGAGGAAGCCAGGTACGGAGAGACCTCGGGCCGCAATTTGACCGGGTTCAGCCGCCGGGGTATACCAAGATGGCCGCCGCGGCCCAGCTACACGCTGCTGACATGGAGGGACATCCAGAGCAGAGGCAAGTGCTAGCGCCCGCCACCCTGCCATACACCCCAGCCAGCCAAAGCATGATCATGCACCATATGACCCCATCCCCAGCATCGACTGAATCATTACTTAGCAGACACTTTGGAGACAATGCTGTCCCTTTAGCAGGGACACCCTCTCATGCACACCAAGGGGGCCCCTACCTCACACCCCCGATTAATGAAGAAAGTCCCCATCACGATGACCTATTCCAGAAGTTGTCTGCCTTACTGGAGAGGGGATTGGCCAACACAGCAGCTAAGATTACTGGCGATATAAAAGCTGACTTCCAGAACTTAGGTTCCAGGATGGAAGCCATAGAGAACAAGCTGGATTTGACAGTTACAATCACTAACCAGAATGCTAGCCACATCCAGACACTTCAAGACAGGCTAGATTCAGCCCTATTGAGAATCGATGAACTTGA
Organism: Rana muscosa; assembly: GCA_029206835.1. Classification (NCBI taxonomy): domain Eukaryota; kingdom Metazoa; phylum Chordata; class Amphibia; order Anura; family Ranidae; genus Rana; species Rana muscosa. The sequence goes on along the minus strand of CM055116.1, from coordinate 656,946,264 downwards.
AGATAGATCCAGGAGATCCAATTTCAGAATCAGGGGTCTCCCTGAAACCTTTTCAGAGGTCTCACAAGCGACACAGGAAATAATTAAATCCCTGATCCCTAACATACCGCAACACCGTCTGGAATTGGACAGGGTTCATAGAGCCCTGGGCCCTCCTAGAAAAGATGGTTCCCCCAGGGATGTAATCGCTAAACCTCACTTTTACCAGGTTAAGGAGGAAATAATGAAGCAATCCAGAGCAGCGAAACAGATCTCCCATCAAGGTCACCCTATCCAAATTTTCGCTGACCTATCCCCCTCCACGATCCAGAGAAGAAGGGCCCTGAAACCTCTCTTAGGGATCATGGCCCAGAAGGACATCAAATACTGGTGGGCATTCCCATTTGCCGTTAAATTCATTTTCAAGAGTAAACCTTATTCGTTCTCTAATTTCCAAGATGGCGAGAAGACCCTCCTCACACTGAAGCTGATCTCGCTAGATTCGGATATGGACACTTCAAACCCAGCAAACAACTCTACTAAGAGGCCACCACCCTCCAGCCCCCTGACGCCCCTGTGGAACAACCCGAAAACGAAGAAAGCGAAAGACACTCGCCCGACCTGAGTATTGCCAGCTATTAATTTGATTTTATTTTTATATCTCCTACTCTCTTCCTTGGCTCCCAAAGGGAGTACTAATCAGAGACTTCCTATTACTCTAAAAGGGGCAATTGCCCTCCCAAATTCTACTGAACAAACTTTCTTAATTTTTAGTATACATAGATATGGACCCGACCTGGGGTTTTCCCAAATTGATTTTACTTATAGTTCTGGATAAGGCCTTAAACGAACCGGTAGGCTCATTATCACCATTCACTGGATGACAGAAACCTTATGTTTCTCAAGTGGTTGTTTCTACGAGTTGGGCTCATAGTGGCCCCCTAATGTTGGTGGGTTAGTTACTGAACCAAATGTTTTCCCACCATTATAATGGATAGTAGATCTAAGTTGTTCACCACAATGCCTGCTCTGAAAAGGGGCGGGTGAGGGGTAGTTATCCAGTTGCTCATCCCGGAGGAGTGGGGTTCCCTCCTTTATGGGAATTTAAACCTTCTGTGCTAGATTTTTCTAAAATTGAATAAAAGTTAGTTGAGCGCCGTGGAGCTGGGTGCTCAGCATGCGCCTCCGCCTATCCCTCAGTCTCCCGAAGATTTGTGGGATGGGTTGTCTGCTCACAGTGGTGCAGACACTTTTTGTAAGGTCCGGCCCGGGGGAAGAGTTATTTCCCCCGGGAGCGGACCGCTTTTCTCTGAAGAGGCTGTCTATGGTCTCTTCCTCTATCTTTTCGATCTTGCTCTTTCTGTATACCCCTTCCCTCTCCCTCCTCCCCTCCCCCATCTACGATCTAAGATGCTTAATATTTGTGTGTTTCTCAGAATCCATCCAGGCTGTCACTGAGGCTCCCAGTCAAACTAAACCATCTCACAGAGGGTCCACACAGAAGGCGACTAGAGATCCGGCTCACCTAAAGGTAAGTGACGCAGGGATAGACAGCGTACACTCAACTCTTCTCCATGGCTAATGCACCAAAACCTATACTTAAAATAGCTACCCACAACGCTCAGGGTCTTAATTCTCCAATAAAAAGGAGGAAAATATTTGACAGTTACAAATCCCTGGGAATAGAAGTGGTTCTGATTCAGGAAACTCACTTCCCTAGACGGTACAGCCCTGTCTTTTTACACCATCACTTCCCGGTCTTTTATTTGGCAAAGGCAGAAGACAAATCAAAAGGGGTTGCAATTTTATTTTCAAAATCTTGTAATTTCACTTGGCAAGCCGAGTACAAGGATCCAGAGGGCAGGTTTCTATTAGTGAAAGGCCTAATTAAGGGGCACGTTTTCTCCTTTGTCTCATACTATGCTCCAAATAAAGGGCAACTGAGGTTTTTTCAGTCAATGATGTCAACCCTGAGCCCTATGCTGGAGGGGACTCCCATATTTGGGGGTGACTCCAACGTGGCGCTTGATCGTGGGCTAGATAAGTCCAACCCAGCCAAACCCATTCTAACTCGCCCCACCAGGGCCAGCCTAAAATTTGCTAGACTTCTCCATGCGCATGGTTTGGCGGACGTTTGGCGTGAACAGAACCCAACGACAAGAGATTATACCCATTTCTCTTACCCCCATCAATCCTATGCCAGGATAGATCACATTCTCATCCCCTCACATCACCTACCACATGTCAATGAGGCTCGGATTATAGACACGTCACTCTCGGATCACTCTATAGTGTTAGCATCTCTCGACTCACTCTCACACAGACCCAAACATTTCCAGTGGAGGCTTAATGAGTCAATTTTGTCAGACCCCATTAATGTGATCGAGATTAATAAAGCACTAACCGAATACTTCTCTTTAAATAACAATGGGGAGGTATCCGCAGAAGTACTCTGGGCAGCCCATAAAGTAACCGTCAGAGGTAAACTTATCCAGCTCGCATCCAAAATCAAAAGAGAAAGAATGGCGGATATCGTTAGACTGGAGAGAATGTACGCTTCTCTCAGAGCCCAACATAAAAAAGACCCGACCAGAATTAGCATGACACAAATAGACTCAGTCAGACTGCAACTTAACTTAGCCCTGACAACACGAGCCGAAAAACTGATCCGATGGAGCGGAGCGAAATTTTATACCCAGAAGGATAAATTAGGCAAGATGCTGGCCAATAAACTCACCCCCAGGGTGAGGCTAAACACAATCCCGAGGATCAAATCACTTAATCAGATCACGACTTCTGATCCCTCCAAAATCCTGACAGCTTTCAGAGAGTTTTATGACAAGCTTTATAGTGCGGGTCAGCAGGTTACCGCTAGTTCCATTTCACGTTTTCTAGACACCCTCCCTATTCCTAAACTCTCTGATGAACACAAAACCATCATGGAGGACCCAATTTCAGTGGAAGAAGCCATGGAGGTTATCAAAAACCTAAAGGGGGGAACGGCTCCAGGTCCGGACGGTCTATCAGTCCCCTAATATAAAACCTTCTCAGAGATAGTAACGCCCTTTATGACAAAAATTTTTAACAAAAAAACCTCCGGCTCTCCCCTACAACCTGACCTGAACTCAGCATTCATTACTGTTATCCCGAAACCCGATAAAAATCCAGAAGAGGTAGCTAACTATAGACCAATATCATTGATAAATAACGATTTAAAGATCCTCACCAAAGTCCTTGCAAACAGACTAAACTCATTCATCAGCTCCTATATTCACAGAGACCAAGTGGGATTTATCCCAGGCAGACAGGGCCCTGATCAAACTAGAAGAGCTATTGATATAGTCTCAATCTTACAGTCTAATTGGCCAGGAGGACCTAAGCAACAGGGAATGCTACTTTCCCTGGACATACAAAAAGCATTCGATACTGTGTCCTGGCAGTACATCTTTACCCTGTTAGAGCAGTGGGGCTTTGGGCATCAATTTATAGGAACCTTGAAAGCACTATACTCCACACCCACAGCGCGAATTCGAATTCAAGGACATTACTCCTCCCCGGTCCACATAGCAAGAGGAACAAGGCAAGGCTGCCCGTTGTCACCCGCAATTTTTGCATTGGCCATAGAGACACTGGCGATAGCTATACGAGAGAATCCTGATGTAAAGGGGGTTACTTGTGGGCCCCAAATGCACAAATGTGGATTATTTGCGGATGACTTAATACTCTTTATCACCTCCCCACTAACCTCCCTACCTAATTTGAATAAAATTATTTTCTCTTTTGCGACAGTTTCAGGTTTGCAGGTTAACTTTGCCAAATCCCAAGCCCTAAACGTCTCTCTTAACCCTGAGATGGTCTCCCTACTTAAAATGAATTTTAAATTTGCCTGGAATGATTGTAATATCAAATACTTGGGTATCTCCCTGACTTCTAAATTTGAGTCCCTTTATGCTAAAAACTTCCCTCCCATGTATCACAAGTTAGAGCAAGACATAAAACTATGGTCAAGGCAAAATTTATCTTGGTTGGGAAGAATAAATGCTGTCAAGATGACACTATTGCCTAGACTGCTCTACCTCTTCCGAGCTCTCCCCATTCCACTGAGGAGGGACCATCTCAAGTCACTCCAGAGCAAAATTATACAATTTATTTGGGGGGGATCGGGATACAGGATCAACCAACAGACTCTTTATCACTCCAGAAAACGAGGAGGACTGGGTGTGCCAAACTTGTATAGATATTTCTTAGCATCAAGACTGTCCCAGTTCTCCACTGTATATGCTAAAGGGAGAAAACCAGATTGGATACAAATCGAACGCCAGGCGGTTCCACATCATACCCTGGATTACCTATTGTGGTGTTCACCTAAGAATAGACCACCTATCTTGGCCCCCACTCTCTCACACTCTTTTGCTATGTGGGATAAAGTGAAATTGAACCCTAACCTTACCTCAGCCATGCAACCCCTCTCACACCTATTCCGTAACCCGAGTTTCCCCCCGGGGTTAAACATAAAGGCCTTTCAATGGTGGCTGGACAAAGGGCTGTACCGTATAGGCCATTTCTTCACGTCCAGAGGCCCAATTTCTCTGGCCTATTGTGTAAGCAACCTCGACCTTCCTCAGTCGGAGAGATTTCGGTTTCAGCAAATTAGCCATTTCTTGCATAAAATATGGCCCGAAAAGCCTGATCCTCCCAAATTTTCAAATTATGAACTTTGGTGCAGCCAACCCATGGAGCAGAGGGGAGGCATTTCAGTCATCTATGCGTCACTTTCCCACCCGACTGAAAAATCCCCTTACATGGTAGCCTGGGAGGGAGATTTCAAGTTTCAGTGGAACTTGGAGACCTGGCAGTCTGCTCTAACCACAGCATATAAAGGAATCATCAATACATCTCTCATGGAGGCAAATTTAAAAATTATGACTAGATGGTATATGACACCAACACGATTGGCCAAGATTTTTCCAACGGCTGATCCGTTATGCTTCCGGGGGTGTCATCTGAGGGGCACAATCGCCCACGTGTGGTGGGAATGCCCTAGAATCAGGTCCTTCTGGAGAAAGATATTAAATCTCATTAAAAGAGTCACGGGATGCGAGATTCCCAGGTCTCCGGAAACCATTTTACTAAACGCTCATATTCCCAAGATATCCAAACACGATCGTTTACTAATCCACTATATATTGCTAGGAGCCAAAATTACACTAGCCAAGGCGTGGAAGCACCCAAATGTCTCCACTAAAGCAGTTATCAGGAAAGTATCTTGGATCATGGCCCAGGAAAAGCTTGCCAGTATCATCAACGATTCAACAAGTAAATTTGAGAAGGTTTGGGAACCATGGGCTCAGTTCTTGGGTATTTCTCTAGTTCCTGGATTAGCGCAGATTTAAAACCTAGCTTAAATTAAGCACTTAGTGAACCTCGCCTCCCTCCCCTCCCCCACCCTACCCTATCCCCCTTCTTCCCTACCTTTCTTCTTTCTGACTATCTATCCTTTCTTCTAACAGGGTATCGAATTACTATTATTGGTACAACTTTAGAGGTCCTCTTAGGAGTGAGTTAGCCCCATCGGGGGTTTCCCCCCTGGGGGGAGGGGGGGTTACCTCCCTCTGGCACAGTAGGTGCCCTTTTGGGGTGCCGGGGGGAGGTGGCTCCGTGACACCTTCCCTATCCAGGATGTTGGGGACTGGGGGAGAGCATTTAGCTCCCCGAGCTCTGTTGAGGGGGTGAGGTTGGGAGGAAGTATGCCCTTGATTGAAATCTGTAGGTCGGGTGATATGATTAACCACATGATAGAGTTTTTTACGAGTACGGACCCTCCTTAATTTAAGCTCTTTCGTGGTGTTCTCTTCCAGCCCCCCCATGCTACCAGTTAAAAACTGTTATCTTCTATATTGCTATCGTATATGTTACTCTGTATTTTCCTATTTTGAAAATAAAATACTTTGAAAGTAAAAAAAAAAAAAAAAAAAAAAAAAAAAGGGTTTACTTCCTCTTTAAGAATAAGGGAACATCCTGATTTCCACCTCCTCACAAAGGAATTAGTACATGGGTATTTTAATACACCTTATTATTAATTTCCCAAAAGAGTAAAATGTAAATAAACACAATATGAAATGGGCTTTTTAATTACATTACAAAAAAACACATGTAGCAATACCCCCAGTTAAGAGGGCTGCTGGTATAGATTTTGGGCCTGTAACACACTGCTGTCAACCCCCAGTGACTGGCTCTAAGCTCCCTTGGCACAGATAGCAGTAAATATGGGATTGTGAAACCCGTTACCTAAGGGAATCACAATACCGCAATAAACATATAACCACACAGCATATTTGCTTAACCACAAGTAAGTTTTACTGAATATAAAGTATGAAGTTAGACAATAGTACATATGCCTATGCAGAGCCCTGCAATATAACTGTTAAGCATATGAAAAAGCAATAAGTTCTAATAGTATTTCACACACACAATGTCAATCAACTACGCTCGCGAGCTTCCCCCTCGTGAGCAAAGATGGCGCCCAAACAGTGTCTAATTGCTTTAGAGTCAGGCCTGACTATTGCAGATACGATGCTCCGTTGGGAGAGATCTTTGCTAGCAATGGTGGTGCACTTAAAAAAAGGTATTTGTAATCCACAAGGAAAATTGAGTACTGTCCTTGATACTTTTTTTATTATTTGCACTAACATACAATTTTTCAGGACAAGCTTTCGGGGTATGTCCCCTTCTTCAAGGTCCAAGCGGTACTGATTCACAATTTTTTTAGCAGAATGTTAAAACAAAACAAGAAAAAAATCTCAGAGGGAAAGGAAAAAAAAAATCCACAGGGAAAACAACAGTCATTTACTCGATATGCAATAAATGGTTCAACTATTGCTGCACAACACACTGTCCCTCTTACGTGCAAATGCGACACTCCGGCAAACTGTGGTCCCTGAACAAGGGATCCTGAGCCTAAAGATTAGTCAATTAATCCTTGAGCAAGTGCTCTCTCACCCGACCTGACCAGTTCGTACAACCAACTTCCGTAACTGGGCTCCTGTACACAGTCTAACGACTCCCGTAGTCTCCGATCCATCCCGACAGTCCTTAGAAGGATGATGGATGAGGTGACTCTTGGGTTTTCCCGTGAAGGCCGGAGGCTCTTTGGATCACAAGGCCCGACTCTCAGGCCCAGTCCAATGACAGACCCAGCGCAGGCTCCACTTGCTAGGTGAGCGACGTCCAAAGAGAGCCGCGTGTTACTCCGCTCCTCCTTAAATAGGCCTTCCCCAGCAGACCTTGCACCGGGCAATGCACTGTGGGTGTCCCGCTGTACACTGGGTATAGTAGTCTTTTGGGCTCCTTAAAGTGACACCCCGCTACACATACAAAAAATAATAGGAAATCTTTTTTCACTAATGTTATCCAGCAATGTAAATCCATCTTCAATCAGGATGACTTGCCACCTGATGATGTTTTCCTGTCACTACAATGGATCTCTGCCCAACAATGTTTCCACACTGCACTCCCATCACTAAATGTCAGATTTTCAGCTGCTATAATGTAAAAAAATAGCCAGAGATATGGGGTCAATGATGTGGCCCTGAATTATTGCCTGTTTATTTACATTCAAGCATCCAGGGATTTAGAGGGGTCAACTGGTCAATTAGGGCCAGTATGTTTGGCCATTTGACCCGCTTCTGAATGTCATCCCTATTTATGAGCAATGGGAATAGAGAGGACTGCAATAGAAGAGTGGAATCTCAATGAAAGTTGTGTTGAACAATCTACTCAAAGCTAGACTTGACATATGATAGATGACACAAGTGCTGCACAAACTAAGATGTGGTGATAGTTTGGTAAGTTCTAGTGCAGTTACTTAGACCATGATCTATTTAGTAAAGAAAACAGAGCACAGTTGCCAATGAAATTAGATGATTCATAGATAATCAGCTGAGCAGATAATTAGATGAGGATATTAATCCAAATTTGAAGGCTTGAAAAAATTTGTGTTTATTTTCCAAACATAGGCTTTAATGAACCTATTAAAACAGAAGATTTATGATAGTATAAAAGTGCTCAGCATTTAGTTTTTGTAAGAAATAATGTGGTGTGTTAAAAAAATATTGTAAGAAGCATTCATTTAATACACTGTTTTCCTCATTTCACAAAGCAGAAAACAAATTTTGTTTAAAAAAAATATATATATATATTTTTTTAAGAACACATCAACATCTTTATAATTGCCACAACTCAAAGGATTTAATTTTCCATTTTAACAATTTCAACTGAAGCATTTGTAAGTTTTTTATACATTCTTTATTTTTAGAAAAGGATGGGAAAACACCATAAAACTGTACAATGCACATTCTAGTTGTAATTGTGATACAGGTTATACTATAGTTTATAGTACTAAAAACCCTAATGGTAAAGAGACAATACAGTATCAATCTGAACAAAAGCATTTGGTGGCAGCAATGTAAGCAAGGCCAAGCTAACATGTCAAATGAGATAGGAGATGGGCCACTGAGACATACTGGAGATGGCTCAGACTGTTTTCTATTTCAATTCCTTTTTTTTTGAGAAAACATTGAAAAACATAGGTAAGCATGCATATATTTTGTAAATAGTGACTATACAAACATGAAGACTTTTGAGAAATGTGACCTATCAGTAGGTCATTATTTTTAGGAAATTTCAAGTAATGTGTATCCCTTGGTAGTGGGGGAGAAAGTTATTTATATAAAGATTTGTGATTGCCACTAGATTGCAAATCTCCCAAAAATAAGGGTGAGTTACACTGCCCCACCCTGTGCAAAAATGTAATATCTGAACAATGATGACATTATGGGAAGATACCCATTTTGAAGTGTATTAACCTTAAGATCAGATTTTTGGCTTAAAAAGGGAAATCAAAAGGAGAGGAAATGGAAAGAAAGACAGGGAGGGCAATAAGTTGGATCTGGGCCAAAGCGGGTCCCCACCTGAGGATCAGGCCTCTGTTATTTAACTTTAATGAAGTTAAATTGTCTATATTGATTCATTAATGTTTCCCGCTAAGCAATTTGTTTCCATATTTAATTTTATTTTTAAACTTGTTGTGTAAAATGGCTGCTCATATTGAATTAAACAGGTACTATGACATTGTTTGTTTTACCTGTGCCATAGTAGGAGCACCCGATGTCCCTGCCTTTACCAAGATTTGTCTGGCAGTGGTAAAAATAAAGGCTACCAAATTAAATTTATTTAGGTACATGAGGAAAGCTTGGGGTTTAGCAGGACCTCGCAGAGATTATTAGGAAGACTATGTCCCAGAACTGTATAGACCAATTGACATACTCTTGTCCAAAATCATAAAATTCTCGGGTATTCCAGCTTTTTATTTATTTTTCTTTCTCGTACATCACGGGACACAGAGCGACATAGTCATTACTAATGGGTTATATAGATACCGTCAGGTGCTGGCACTGGCAACTTCCAAAACCGGAAGTACCCTCCCCTATATAAGCCCCTCCCATCCGGGAGCACCTCAGTTTTTTGCCAGTGTCTAAGGTGTTGGCCAAGAAGAAACATGTGTTTTTCACTGAGCTTGCGTACAGGTTCTTTTGGGCCTCAGTAAGCTATTCCGGATCCGACCAAAAAAGCTTCATAGCTAAACGGTCGGTACCCGGGCCTTGCAGAGAAGAGCAAGGTTTTGCCTGTAATGCTTCTCTTAGGAGAGCTGGACCCTGGGATCCAGAGCTCTGGTCATACCCACGACCAAGATGTTTTCTGTGCAGGGTGCTATACAGGTCCAGGGGAGTGGAATCCTTGGGAACCCGGTCCCTGAAGGTTTGATTACAATGCCTGCCGTGATAGGTGAAGTTTGGGCTTTTGTGGACCAAACAAAGTCCTGCGGCGGGGAACAGGTAAGTGGGGGCCCCCAGGAACTTGGTTCTATTGGGGGACCCCCAAGCCTAATTTGTCTTTCTGTCTGTTACCTAACGGTATTCCCGCTAATATTCTGTGTATGCCTGTTACTACTGAGAAAATGTAAAAATTTTAATAGTAGGCAAGAAAAAAAAAAATGTAAGACCGCGGTACCTGTGTTAGACACTAGAGGCCGCTATGGTTCTTTTTCTTGTAATGTGGATTTTTTTCTCCCAGAAGCAAATCCAGGCAGTTGGTATGTTCTCTGCTGGGAAGCTGTCTCCTCTGCCCTGTTGCTGCGCTCATCCATCCCCGGGCCCTGCGGCAAAGGGACCCTGGCTCCCATCTAGCTCCTGGTTGTTTTCAAAAAAGGCGCCGAAGGCGCACGTGCCCGCGCGCGTGCGCGTGCACGCGCCTCTATTCATAGAGGCGATCTGGAAAAAGGGGCGGAGCGGATGGATGACGCTCAGGTGTGCGCCGCGGCGCTACTGCGCATGTGCGGGCGTCCAGCGTGTTTTGAAGCACATTATAGCTGGCTGTTGAAGTGCACAGACAGAGCTAGCAACAATATAAAGGCACATAGAGGCGGTTGATGCAGGCATCCCCTAGAAAGGCACTTTAGTAGACACCAATTGTGATATAGCAGCAATTGTGCTAGACTATTCTCAGTAAAAGTGGTGTATTACGGCTGGAATACCTCAGCTTTAGGCTTAGGAATATGCCATCCAGAAGCTCCGGAACTGAATCTCTTAGGAAGCGAAGGGGGTCTCATCGGGCTCTGAGGATCTTGGGCATACTTCTGCTGCACCAGTCTCCCCTGAAGTTCAGAGGTAAGTGACCGTAGAGACCCCGCAGGGGTACTTGGTACTGTGGCTGTCCTCAGTTCACCTGCTCCTGTGTATGTAACAGAGGAGGTTTTTTCCTCAGCTCTGGGAGGATTAGAGAGAGATTGTCAACATTGATCGGTGCCTCCCTGTCAGGGAAAGCACGCCCGATCTCCGTCTCCTCCTTCAGAGTGCCTGTTAGCAGAGCAACAGTCCCATACAGGGATCGACCTGCCTGAAGGGGATCAGGATGAGGTTGATTCTGTTATAGAGGAATCAACAGTGGGGGAACCTTTTCTCAGCATCTCAAGCTGAAAGATTATGGGTTCAGTCTCTGACTAACATGGTCCGATCAGCATTTAAAAATGCACCTTGCGGAACCATCAACCACTACTGTATCCTCGTTGGGGTCGCTAGAAGCCCCAGACTGTCTGTTCTTTTCCACTTCACCCTTTGCTGAAAGGGCTCATTTACCAGGATTGGGAACATCCTGAGAAAATATTTATTCCCCCAAGAGATTTCCGGTGGTCTATCCCATGGAGGATAAGTTCATCAAAAAAAAAAAAATGGAAGGTCCCTACAGTGGACGCAGCCATCTCTTGTATGTATAAATCACTCACATGTCCAGTGGATAATGTCTAAATGTTCAAGAACCCAATAGATAAAAGATTGGAGTCCTTATGAAAATCTGCTTCTTTCTACAGCAAGCTTGGTGACACAACCAGCAGTAGCAGCTATTGGGGTCTGCTAAGCAGTGAAGGATCAGTTGAAACAGGTCTTGAGGGACTTGACAGATCAGCAGGCTTTGCCCTAGCTGATCTACCTAGAGCCTTAGGCTTTGCGGTTGACGCCATAAAGGATTCAGTCCATCAGGCCTCCCGCCTTACGCTGTCTATAGTACATATGCGTAGGCTCCTATGGCTCAAAAACTGGTCTGCTGAAGCTCCCTGTAAAGAATGGCTGGTTAGCGTCCCATTTCATGGTGAACGCTTATTCAGGGAAAACCTGGACAAATATATCCAGAAAATTTCCAGCGGTAAAAATACGCTCTTGCCGGTTAAAAACAGATAGAGGTCCCTCTTTAAGAGGCCTGCTTCTCCAGTCCCTGGGGCATCGGCTGTGTAACAGTTCCGACGGCCTCCTCGGTCAATTCCCGGGGGTAAAAAACAGGGACAATAGCAGGGTAATGAGAAACCCTGGGTCAGGGGAGGTACAAAACCTCCCCCAAAGTTAAATTCATTGAAGCCCCCACTCAGTCGGGTGGGGGGAGGACTCCAGTTGTTCGCAAGAGACCTGGACACGATCAAGACAGATAGGTGCTCTCCGCAGTATGTTTGGGATACAGTTTGGAGTTAAAAGACTCTCCTCCTTCCCATTTTTTGAGGTCAAACGTGCCAAGGGATCCCCGGAAGAGAGAGTCCCTCCTGTTGGCACTAGAACAACTATTGCTCCAAGGAGTAATTATGGAGGTTCCCCTGGAAGAATGAGGGTTCGGGTTTTACTCAAACCTCTTTACAGTCCCGAAGCAAACGCGGACGGGAGGCCCATATTAATTCTAAAAGGGCTATACAAATTCCTGTATATCAGGACTTTTCGATGGAGTCGATCCGATCGGTGGCCACTGCCCTACAAGGGGAGGATTGGTTAGCCGCGATCGACATCAAAGATGCTTATTTGCGCATTCCCATCTTTCCAGTCCACCAAAAATTTCTACGCTTTGCAGTAGAAGGGCGCCATTTTCAGTTCAGAGCCTTACCCTTCGGTTTGGCCACAGCACCACGAGTGTTTACAAAAATTCTGGCCCTTTATTGGCCAATCTAAGAACACAAGGTGTAATGATAATGGCATATCTGGATGACTTGTTGCTGATAGACCACTCGGTGAAAAAACTAGACGTGGTCGTTCACAAGACAATCAAGTATCTGGAATCTCACGGTTGGATTATCAACCGAGACAAGTCAGCCCTAAAAACCAGTCAAAAGTCTGGAATACTTGGGGCTAGGGTTGGATTCAGGCCAGAGAAAAATATTCTTGCCTCGAGGAAAGGTGTTGTCTTTGAAAGATTTGATCCACTTAGTGGGTACAAAAAAGACAGCCGTCCATACGCCTGTATATGAGGCTGCTGGGAAAAATGGTGGCATCATTCGAAGCAGTACCCTACGGTCAATTCCATTCAAGGAATTTGCAAGGGGCCATACTGTCAGCCTGGAACAAAAAAGTTCAGGCCCTAGACTTACAATGTCCTTGTCCCCTTCCGTTCGCAAGAGCCTCCGTTGGTGGTTGGTTCCCCAGAATCTGGAGAAAAGGAAATCCTTCAGTCCGATTTCTTGGAAGGTGGTCACTACAGATGCCAGCCTTATAGGCTGGGGAGCAGTACTGGAGCAATAGTCTCTCCAGGGCAGATGGTCGGATGCAGAAAAGGCCCTGCCCATCAATCTCTTAGAGATACGAGCAGCCCGGTATGCCCTAGTAGCATGGACATCCAAACTCCAAGGGTCCCCTGTCAGAATTCAATCAGATAATGCCACAGCAGTGGCATATATCAATCATCAGGGGGGCACCAGGAGTCGTGCAGCCCAGAGGGAAGTAAATTACATCCTGAAATGGGCAGAAAGATATGTCCCAGCCATATCTGCGGTATTTATTCCAGGAGTGGAGAATTGGAAGGCGGACTTTCTAAGTCGCCAGCAATTAGGCCCAGAGGAAGGGTCCCTTCACCCCGAGGTTTTCCGGACAATATGTCAGCGGTGGGGAACATCGGATGTAGATCTTCTAGCATCCAGATTCAACGCAAAGGTGGACAGGTTTGTCTCTCGGACAAGGGATCCCCTAGCTTGCGGCTCGGATGCCCTAGTGATCCCTTGGGATCAGTTCAAGCTGATATATGCATTCACACCGCCACAATGGTTACCTCGATGACTCCGCAGAATCAGGGTAGAAAAGGAACCAGTGATTCTGGTGGCTCCAGCGTGGCCCCGAAGAGCGTGGTACGCGGAGATTGTAAAATGTCAGTGGGGAGTCCTTGGTCTCTCCCACGTCGTCCGGACCTGCTTTCGCAAGGACCGATATACCACCCTTCCTTACCAGCCCTAGGTTTGACGGCCTGGCTATTGAAGCCCACATCCTAAAAAAGAGAGGGCTCTCTAATCCTGTGGTATCTACCATGATCAATGCCAGGAAGCCGGTATCCAGGCAGATCTACTATAGAATCTGGAAGGCGTACATCGCGTGGTGTGAGGCCAATAAATGGCATCCACATAAGTACGTAATAGGTAGGATTCTGGACTTCCTACAATGGGCTGTAGATAGGAAGCTTGCCTTGAGTACTATCAAGGGTCAGATTTCGGCCTTGTCAATATTTTTTCAAAGGCCCTTGGCTTCGCATTCACTAGTCAAAGCCTTTATACAAGGAGTGATGCGTATTAGTCCTCCGGTTAATATTCCCATATGTCCATGGGATCTAAACTTGGTTCTGTCGGTTCTACAGAAACAACCATTTGAACCATTACAGCATATTTCTTTGGGAAATTGATTTTTCTAGTAGCCATTTGTTCGGCTAAAAGAGTGTCGGAATTAGCAGCTATGTCCTGTAAGGAGCCATATCTGGTTATCCATAAGGATAGAGTAGTGTTACGTCCTCATCCAGCCTTTCTTCCTAAGGTGGTATCGAGGTTTCATTCGAACCAAGATGTGGTTCTTCCTTCTTTTTTCCCCAAACCTACTTCGGTAGAGGAAAAGTTATTGCATTCTTTGGATGTAGTAAGAGCAGTTAAAGCTTATCTAAAAGCCACTGCTCAGATTCGCAGAACGGATACTTTGTTTATTCTGCCGGAAGGCCCCAGAAAGGGTCAGGCAGCGTCAAAATCTACTTTAGCCAAGTGGATTCGACAGGTCATAATACAAGCCTATGGCTTGAGAAGGAGACCGCCTCCGTTCAAAGTTAGAGCGCACTCCACGAGAGCAGTTGGAACTTCATGGGCAGTGCATCACCAGGCCTCCCTGGCTCAGATCTGTAAGGCCGCAAAATGGTCTTCAGTACACACGTTTACTAGGTTCTACCAGGTGGACGTTAGAAGTCAGGAGGATGTCGCCTTTGGGCGCAGTGTGTTGCAGGCCGCAAAAGATCCTCATGTCTGATAGCGCTCAGCTTATATATGGTGTATCCCCCCCCCCTCATGTGGCATTGCTTTAGGACATCCCATTAGTAATGACTATGTCGCTCTGTGTCCCGTGATGTACGAGAAAGAAAATAGGATTTTTATAACAGCTTACCTGTAAAATCCTTTTCTTGGAGTACATCACGGGACACAGAGCTCCCGCCCCTCTTTGGGGACACTTATTGCTTTGCTACAAAACTGAGGTGCTCCCGGATGGGAGGGGCTTATATAGGGGAGGGTACTTCCAGTTTTGGAAGTTGCCAGTGCCAGCACCTGACGGTATCTATATAACCCATTAGTAATGACTATGTCGCTCTGTGTCCCGTGATGTACTCCAAGAAAAGGATTTTACAGATAAGCTGTTATAAAAATCCTATTTTATTTTACCTAAATAACGAAGTGGGAGGGAATATGTGTAGGGAGCTCCTGTTATGATTAGGGGGGTAAGGAAATCAGGGGTGCAGAGGGAGGATGTAAGACCAGATTTACTAATGGCCAGGTTATGGGAAAGGGATGCAGGGGGTTGTTTAGGTAAGTCCAGAAGGTAAAAAGAGAGTAGAAGAAAAGGGGAATGTAAGGCAGAGGAAGGCAGGACCCCATCCTGGGTGGGGGGGGGGGATGTAGGGGGTGAAGGAGAGGGAGAGGGACAAGTGCAAATTAGGATGGGATGGGAAAGAGCAGAGGAAGCATGAGAAAGAATGTTAAAGTGTTACTAAAACCACAACAGTAAAATCAGTCTGTATATGCAACAAAGCATGCTTGTTATACTCACTGTGGAACCTAAGGGGTTAATACTCTGCATTGTCTAAAAAGGCTGTTTGATCATGTCTTCTCTGATCCTTCCCTTCTTCCACTGTCCCCAATCCATCTGCTGATAGTACAGAGCCTTTAAATCACTCTGAACATGCTCAGTTTGGTGTGTAGTGCTAGACTGTTTTTTTCTTGGGAGGGTAAATGTGATCAGCATAGGGCCAATTGACACTGTCCAGACAGGGGGTCAGGGGTCCTGCAGCCTCATAGGACAGTCAGAGTAGAATGAAAACTCTGCCTACGAGCTTTAACCAGACACTGATAGATGTCACAAGACTGCTATATACTGTTGATGAGAAAAGGTATTTAGCAGTTTATATTTACTAAAATAATTGCATTTCCATGTTTTGTGTACTGTGGGAGTCTAGATATAGTGAATGCAGGGTCCTGGTTTTAGTAATACTTTATCCTCTTGCCGACCAGCCGCTGCAGTTATACTGCAGCAGGTTGGCTCGGCTGTGCGAATCACCATAGGTGTACATCGGTTCGTGCACGAGGTTCTGTGGCCGTGTGCGTAACGCACGCGCGCTGATTAGCCAGGCTCAATGTCCGCCGGCAGACTCAATGTCCGCCGCCCGCCCTTGATCATTCCCCACAGAGACAGAACGGGGATCTGCCTGTGTAAACAACCCAGATCTCCGTTCTGACAGGGGATGACACAGGATCTTGTCTTCCTGCTAAGCTATGCAGGAAGACGGATCTGTGTGTTGTCCCAGGCGGCCCACCCCCCCCCCACACACAGTTAGAAACACATTTAACCCCTTGATCACCCCTGCTTTTAACCCCCTCTTCTCTGCCAGTGTCATTAGTATGATGTCGGTGCATATTTTTAGCACTGATCACAATTACCATATATACTTGAGTATAAGCCGAGTTTTTCAGCACATTTTTTGGTGCTGAAAATGCCCCCCTCGGCTTATACTCGAGTCACCTTTTTGGCCAGCTGTAGGTCCCCTGGACCCCAAACTTGGCACACATATAGCCCCACTCTTCCTCTACAAGTGTGCAAAGTTTTTTGTCCGGGGAACCTACGGCCGGGGAGCATCGATTTTTCAAAGCCGGGCACCCCTTCCATATACTCCCATGTTAATTGTAAGTCTAGTCATGGACACAGTGAGGCATGTACAAAGTGAGGCATGGACACAGTGAGGCATGGACACAGTGAGGCATGGACACAGTGAGGCATCGGCACAGTGAGACAACGGCACAGTGAGACATCGGCACAGTGAGGCACGGACACAGTGAGGCATGCATATGGACACAGTGAGTCAAAGTGAGACACAGTGAGGCATGCAGATGGACACCCTAGGCTTATACTCGAGTTAATACGTTTTCCCATTTTTTTTATAGTAAAATTAGGTGCCTCGGCTTATATTCAGGTCGGCTTATACTCGGGTATATACGGTATATCATCATAATTTCACTGGTTCCCAAAAAGTGTAAAAAATGTCAGTTAGGTGTCTTATCTGTCCGCCGCAATGTTGCAGTCCCGGTAAAAATCACTGATCACCGCCATTACTAGTAAAAAATAAATAAATAATAATAAATGCCATAAATCTTTCCCCTATTTTATAGACGCTATAACTTTTGCACATACAAATCAATATACAATTATTGTTTTGTTTTTTACCAAAAATATGTAGCAGAATACATATTTGCCTAAATTTATGAAGAAATTTGATTTTAAAATGTTTTATATTGGATTTATTTTGTAGCAGAAAGTAAAAATATTGTTTTTTTTCACAATTGTCTGTCTTTTTTTGTTTATAGCGGAAAAAATAAAAACCTCAGGGGTGATCAAATACCACCAAAAGAAAACTCTATTTGTGGAAAAAAAGGGCATACATTTTATTTGGGCACAGCATCACACGACCATGCAATTGTCAGTTAAAGTAACGCAGTGCCGAATCGCAAAAAGTGGCCTGGTCGGGAAGGGGCTAAATCCTTCCGGGGCTAAAGTGGTTAAGATACAGGCAGAAAGTGCAGTAGATTGGTTGGTGTGCAGTGTGGAAGGCATCTGGGTAGGGCTGGATAGAGTGGGGCTGGAAAGAAGCCATTTGTATTCCTTGGTGAAGGAGAAGTCTATTGAACAGAACCACATAACCTGAAACTTAGTTTGTCGCTTTGAGAAAGCTAGTCAGATCTTCCATGAATTTATTTATCTTTAATATCTGATGGTGGGAAAGAGGACTTTCCCAATGTTGGGATTCACTAATGTGTTGCGCTAACCAATTTATTATAAACAAATGTTTCTTAAGCCTATACACACGACCGGTTTTCTTGGCAAGAAACGACAAGAAAACTGCTGGCAGAGCTTTTTGCCGAGAAAACCGTTCGTGTGTATGGTTTTTCGTCGAGAAAACTGCCGGGAATCTCAACGAGAAAAATAGAGAACCTGCTCTCTATTTTATCGTCAGGATTTTCGTTTTTCTCATCGGAATTCTCGTCGGCCTGTTTCCCCACGAGAAAACCTGACGTGTGTATGCTTTTCCGAGTCTTAAAAAACCGCGCATGCTCAGAATCAAGTATGAGACGGGAGCGCTCCTTCTGGTAAAACTAGCGTTCCTAATGGAGATAGCACATTCGTCACGCTGTAAATTATTGCATTGTTTAAATGGTGCGCATTAAGGGGGCGGAGCTAGCCGGAGACCGGGATGGACATGCAGTAGCCGAGCTCCTGTCCCAGCGGTACTTTATCGGCTCATTGCGGCTCATCCAGGCGACTAAAAATTGCCCAAACACAGTGATCTATCTCCCCAATACCCGCGGAGACGATAACCAGCATGACACGGCGCAAGAAGGAGGGGAACCGGCCTACCAATCTCACAAGTTCTTCACCCTGGAAGCCAAGCAAGATGGCGCTGGCTCATCCTGCACGCCATTGCACGGAGCTTCTCAGCAATCATCACAGAAGGGTTCAACACTGAAAAGGAGCAGTCCTCCCAAAAGCCCACATTCCCCACTAGCTACTCCTTCATCTGGGAGCCCGGAGAAGGCGAGATTCCAGATGGATGCCGCGGATGCTGGACGTGAGGTGAGCTCTCCCAATGAATCAGGGGATGACACTAGGGAACTGCCTGACTCTATTGATCTGTTCCCAACCAACAATAAACTTGTTTTAGACACAGTTCTGAAGGAGATGCTGGTGTCCCTCAGGAGTAGGGATGAGCCGAACACCCCCCGGTTTGGTTCGCACCAGAACCTGCGAACGGACCGAAAGTTCGCGAGAACGTTAGAACCCTATTAAATACAATGGACGCAATCGTTTGAAATCTAAAGTGCTAATTATAACGGCTAATATGCATGTTATTGTCCTAAAAAGGGTTTGGGGACCCGGGTTCTGCCCCAGGGGACATGTATCAATGCAAAAAGAAGTTTTAAAAACTGCAGTTTTTTCGGGAGCAGTCATTTTAATGATCCATAAAGTGAAAAAAAAGAGTGAAATATTCCTTTAAATATCGTACCAGGAGAGAATTTCCCTTCCTAGGGGTAGATTTCCTCTCACTTCCTGTTGTCTCCTTCCGTTTGCAAGTAGGAGTCGTTTGTAAGTTGGATGTTTGAAAGTAGGGGCCTGCCGTATATACTCTGCTGAAATTTGCCCCTTAGATGTTGGTGTTGCCACAACACTGTGAGCCCTCACAGTTACTCTTGGTGGGCGCTGGAACGCCCTGCTGTGAACTATTATATCAGGAATTGTAATTACATGCCATTGTTGAACAGTTGTAGGAAAAATTGGGCCTTTGGTGGTGGCGCTGGTGCTACAACACTGTCAGTCCTCACAGCTACTCTTGGTGGGCGCATGAATGGGCCCTACTGTAAATTATTAGATCAAGAATTGTAATTGCATGCCCCTGTTGAAGAGGGGCAGAAAAATTGGGCCTTTGGTGGTGGTGGTGGTGTTGGTGGTGTTGCCACAACACTGTAAGCCCTCACAGTTACTCTTGGTGGGCGCAGGAATGGGCCCTGCTGTGAATTATTAGATCAAGAATTGTAATTACATGCCCCTGTTGAACAGGGGCAGAAAAATTGGGCCTTGGTGGTGGTGGTGGTGGTGGTGGTGTTGCCACAACACTGTAAGCCCTCACAGTTACTCTTGGTGGGCGCAGGAATGGGCCCTGCTTTGAATTATTAGATCAAGAATTGTAATTACATGCCCCTGTTGAACAGGGGCAGAAAAATTGGGCCTTAGGCACTGGTGCCACAACACTGCAACCCCTCACAGATACTGTACTTGGAGCACAGCAATGAGCCCTGTTGCAAAGTATTGCATCAAAAATTGTAATTACACGCCCCTGCTAAACAGGGGCTGAAAAATTGGGCCTTAGGCACTGGTGCCACAACACTGCAACCCCTCACAGATACTGTACTTGGAGCACAGCAATGAGCCCTGTTGCAAAGTATTGCATCAAAAATTGTAATTACACGCCCCTGCTAAACAGGGGCTGAAAAATTGGGCCTTAGGCACTGGTGCCACAACACTGCAACCCCTCACAGATACTGTATTTGGAGCACAGCAATGAACCCTGTTGCAAAGTATTGCATCAAAAATTGTAATTACACGTCCCTGTTAAACAGGGGCTGAAAAATTGGGCCTTAGGCACTGGTGCTGGTGCCACGACACTGCAACCTCTCCCAGATACTCTAGTTGGAGTGCAGGAATGAGCCCTGCTGCAAAGCATTGCATAAAAAATTGTAATTACATGTCCCTGTTAAACAGGGGCTGAAAAATTGGGCCTTAGCCACTGGTGGCGGCACCCAGAAACAAAAATGTTCTTCCAAGCTATCCTCAGGAATCGGATCATTGAGGAGCAGGAGGATAGTCAGTCAACATAACAGGACAGTCACTCAGCATCAGCATAGGCAGTCTTGAAGGGATGTGACATTTCAAAATAAATTATTCTGTTACATCAGCTTCAGGTGCTTGGTAGCTGGTGGTGATCCAAGACTGGTTCATCTTTATGAAGGTCAGTCGATCAACCGAGTCGGTGGACAGGCGCACCCTGTGATCCGTGACAAAGCCTCCAGCAGCACTGAATGTGCGTTCCGAAAGAACGCTAGATGCAGGACAGGCCAGTAGCTCAATTGCATACTGTGCAAGCTCTGGCCAGTGATCCATCCTCAAGACCCAGAAAGCCAGAGGATTTTTGGTGGGAAAGGTGTCCAAGTCTGACCTTGACCCTAGGTATTCCTGCACAATGTATATCAGACGCTGGCGATGGTTGCTGGAACCGATCAAACCTTGGGGCTGCGGACTAAAAACTACTTGTCTGAACGCATCGGTCAGATGGCCACCTTCTCCACCGCTCCTTCTGCTACTGACCGAAGCCTCAGCAACTCGTTGTCCAGGACCAAGAGTTTGTAACCTCCCAGTCTCTGGGAACGCGTTGCACAGACCTTTCTGCAAGGCCTCCCGGAGATGTCTCATCCTCTTCTCCCTCTGCGACGGCAAGATAAGGTCCGCAACCTTACCCTTGTACCGTGGATCAAGGAGAGTGGCCAGCCAGTAATGATCCCTCTCCTTGATCCGAAGAATACGAGGATCCTTCCGCAGACTTTGCAGGATCAGGGAGGCCATGCAGCGTAGGTTAGCTGAGGCATTCGCTCCGGAGTCCTCTGGGTCACTAAGGACGACATGATCCGCAGCCACCTCCTCCCAGCCACGTACAAGTCTACGGGTTTCTTGGGACTGTAAATCATCCCTAAAAGACTGCTGCTGTTGATGCTGATTGCTAGGCTCCACCTCTATGCTGACACAATCCTCCCCCTCCTCCTCGTCCTCTTCCTGTGCGATGGGTGGGACAGAAGGAACACTGTCTGGGTAAAGGGGGCCTTGAGAGGCAAGGAAGTCCTCCTCTTCCTGCCTCTGTTCTGCCTCAAGTGCCCTGTCCATTATTCCACGCAGTGTATGCTCCAACAGGTGGACAAGAGGTACAGTGTCACTGATGCATGCACAGTCACTGCTCACCATCCTCGTGGCCTCCTCAAATGGTGCCAGGACAGTGCATGCATCCCTGATCATGCCCCACTGGCGTGGTGAAAAAAACCTGAGCTCCCCTGACCCTGTCCTGGTGCCGTAGTCGCACAGGTACTCATTGATGGCCCTCTGCTGCATGTGCAGCCGCTGCAGAATGGCCAACGTTGAGTTCCACCTGGTGGGCATGTCACATATAAGGCGGTTCTTCGGCAGGTTCAACTCCTTTTGCAGCTCAGCCAGCCGAGCACTGGCATTATATGATCTGCGGAAATGCACACAGATTTTCCTGGCCTGCCTCAGGACATCCTATAAGCCCGGGTACCTGCCCAAGAACCGCTGCACCACCAGTTTAAGGACGTGAGCCACACAGGGCACATGGGTCAGTTGTCCCTGTCGGAGGGCGGAGAGGAGGTTGGTGCCATTGTCGCAAACCACCATTCCTGGCTTAAGCTGGCGTGGCGTCAACCACCTCTGGGCCTGCCCCTGCAGAGCTGACAGAACCTCTGCCCCAGTGTGACTCCTGTCACCCAAACACACCAGCGCAAGCACGGCATGGCATCTTTTTGCCTGCGTACTTGCGTAGCCCCTTGAACGCCTACGGAGCACCGCTGGTTCCGAGTACAAAGCACAGGAAGAGGCCATGGAGGAAGAAGAAGCAGAGGAGGGGGTGGAGGAGAGAGGTGTATCACAACCAGTAGTAGCATTATGGAGGCATGGAGGCGGAACAACCTCCAACACTACTGCACCTTGTCCCGCATCCTTCCCAGCTGCCAAAAGAGTGACCCAATGGGCCATGAAAGAAAGGTAACGTCCCTGCCCATGCCTGCTGGACCATGAGTCAGTGGTAATATGCACCTTACCGCTGACCGCCCTGTCCAGCGAGGCAAGGACATTGCCTTCCACATGCCGGTAGAGAGCCGGAATCGCCTTCCGTGAGAAAAAGTGGCGTTTAGGAACCTGCCACTGAGGAACCGCACATTGCACAAACTCACAAAAGGGGGCCGAGTCTTCCAACTGAAAAGGGAGCAGTAGAAGTGCTAGCAATTTAGCCAAGCTAGCATTCAACCGCTGGACATGTGGATGGCTGGGAGTGAACTTCTTTCGACGGTCCAGCAGCTAGGGCAGGGAAATTTGCCTGCTACAATCGGACGTCGGTGTACTGCTAGCAGAGTGCCCGCAAGTACTTGGCTGTGACACACCTAATTCTACACCTTTATTCCTCTCAGTGCAGGTTTCAGAGAGGACTGAAGGTATAGTGGGGTTGGAGATCCCAGCTGATGAGGAGCAAGGAGAGGTCCACTTTGTTCTTTGGTGTGGGTCTTTAAGGTACGCTTGCCAACGAGCTGCATGGCAGGTCAACATATGTCTGGTCAAGCATGTGGTGCCCAAGCGGCCGATGTTTTTGCCACGCGAGATACGCTTGAGACATATGTTGCAAATAGCAGCGGTGCGATCTGATACACTCGACTCAAAAAAGGCCCACACCAAAGAACTTTTGGAATAACGGGCAGAGGCAGCGCCCTGCACAGGCGGAGCTCTGTGGTGTGATTCAGTCGGTGTGCTGCCCTTACGCTGGCCCCCGGAGGGCATCCTGCCTCGTTAAAGTTGTGCCTCCTTCTCATCCTCCTCCTCCTCCTCTCTCCTATCAGGCACCCACGTGGAGTCAGTGACCTCATCATCCCCTCCCTCCTCATCACTGTAGCCAATCTGGCAGTATGCTGCAGCTGCTGGAACATGACTGCCAGATTGCTGTCCTTCTTGAGCATCCCCTCTCTCTGCGCTCACGCTACTGCCTTCCTCTAGCTGGGTATAATCATCAGACCCTTCAAAACGCTGGGCATCCTCCTGGAGCATGTACCCAACACTGTGCTCAAACAGTTCGGGGGACTCCTCAGGAGGACATGGTGGGTCTAGGGAAGGAGTGGCTGATGATGACATTGATACGAGGGAAGAGGACGCTTTGGCAGCTGCTTTGCCAGTACCCTGAGCCTGGGTGAGAGAGGATGAGGAGGATGAGGAGGACTTGGTCATCCACTCTACCAAGTCTTCGGCATGATGCGGCTCAACACGTCCAGCTGCCGAAAATAAGGACAAGCGTGTCCCATGGCCACGTGCTGATGACGATGCACCTCGTCCACGACCAGCACTGTTGTCTCTAGACACAGAGCCTGCTTGCCCTCTTTTATTGGCACATGACTGTCTGCCTCTCCTTGTTGGCCTTCCAGACATAGTAATGGCCTGCAGGGAGATGGGAAAACCAGCAATTGGGTAGTGTATATTGTGCTGGAGGCACACAACACCCACAAACTCCTGCAGATGCCTGTATTAGAGAACACCAGCAATAAAGGGTAGATACAGGTGTATACTGTGCTGTGCTGGAGGCTCACAACACCCACTATCTCCTGCAGATGCCTTTATTAGAGAACACCAGCAAAAAAGGGTAGATACAGGTGTATACTGTGCTGGAGGCACACAACACCCACTAACTCCTGCAGATGCCTGTATTAGAGAACAGCAATGAAGTGTAGATACAGGTGTATACTGTGCTGGGGCACACAACACCCACTAACTCCTGCAGATGCCTGTATTAGAGACCAGCAAAAAAGTGTAGATACAGGTGTATACTGTGCTGGGGCACACAACACCCACTAACTCCTGCAGATGCCTGTATTAGAGAACAGCAAAAAAGTGTATATACAGGTGTATACTGTGCTGGGGCACACAACACCCATTAACTCCTGCATATGGCTGTATTAGAGAACAGCAATAAAGTGTAGATACAGGTGTATACTGTGCTGGGGCACACAACACCCACTAACTCCTGCAGATGCCTGTATTAGAGAACAGCAAAAAAGTGTATATACAGGTGTATACTGTGCTGGGGCACACAACACCCACTAACTCCTGCAGATGCCTGTATTAGAGAACAGCAAAAAAGTGTATATACAGGTGTATACTGTGCTGGGGCACACAACACCCACTAACTCCTGCAGATGCCTGTATTAGAGAACAGCAATAAATTGTAGATACGGGTGTATACTGTGCTGGGGCACACAATACCCACTAACTCCTGCAGATGCCTGTATTAGAGAACAGCAAAAAAGTGTATATACAGGTCTATACTGTGCTGGGGCACACAACACCCACTAACTCCTGCATATGGCTGTATTAGAGAACAGCAATAAAGTGTAGATACAGGTGTATACTGTGCTGGGGCACACAACACCCACTAACTCCTGCAGATGCCTGTATTAGAGAACAGCAAAAAAGTGTATATACAGGTGTATACTGTGCTGGGGCACACAACACCCACTAACTCCTGCAGATGCCTGTATTAGAGAACAGCAATAAAGTGTATATACAGGTGTATTCTGTGCTGGGGCAGACAACTCCCACTAATTCCTGCAGATGCCTGTATTAGAGAACAGCAATAAAGTGTAGAAAAAGGTGTATACTGTGCTGGGGCACACAACACCCACTAACTCCTGCAGATGCCTGTATTAGAGAACAGCAAAAAAGTGTATATACAGGTGTATACTGTGCTGGGGCACACAACACCCACTAACTCCTGCAGATGCCTGTATTAGAGAACAGCAAAAAAGTGTATATACAGGTGTATACTGTGCTGGGGCACGCAGCACCCACTAACTCCTGCAGATGCCTGTATTAGAGAACAGCAAAAAAGTGTATATACAGGTGAATACTGTGCTGGGGCACACAGCACCCACTAACTCCTGCAGATGCCTGTATTAGAGAACAGCAAAAAAGTGTATATACAGGTGAATACTGTGCTGGGGCACACAACACCCACTAACTCCTGCAGATGCCTGTATTAGAGAACAGCAATAACGGGTATATACAGGTGTATACTGTGCTGGGGCACACAACACCCACTAACTCCTGCAGATGCCTGTATTAGAGAACAGCAAAAAAGTGTATATACAGGTGAATACTGTGCTGGGGCACACAACACCCACTAACTCCTGCAGATGCCTGTATTAGAGAACAGCAAAAAAGTGTATATACAGGTGTATACTGTGCTGGGGCAGACAACACCCATTAACTCCTGCATATGGCTGTATTAAAAAACAGCAATAAAGTGTAGCTACAGGTGTATACTGTGCTGGGGCACACAACACCCACTAACTCCTGCAGATGCCTGTATTAGAGAACAGCAGAAAAGTGTATATACAGGTGTATACTGTGCTGGGGCACACAACACCCACTAACTCCTGCAGATGCCTGTATTAGAGAACAGCAAAAAAGTGTATATACAGGTGTATACTGTGCTGGGGCACACAACACCCACTAACTCCTGCAGATGCCTGTATTAGAGAACAGCAATAAATTGTAGATATGGGTGTATACTGTGCTGGGGCACACAATACCCACTAACTCCTGCAGATGCCTGTATTAGAGAACAGCAAAAAAGTGTATATACAGGTCTATACTGTGCTGGGGCACACAACATCCACTAACTCCTGCATATGGCTGTATTAGAGAACAGCAATAAAGTGTAGATACAGGTGTATACTGTGCTGGGGCACACAACACCCTTTAACTCCTGCAGATGCCTGTATTAGAGAACAGCAAAAAAGTGTATATACAGGTGTATACTGTGCTGGGGCACACAACACCCACTAACTCCTGCAGATGCCTGTATTAGAGAACAGCAATAAAGTTTATATACAGGTGTATTCTGTGCTGGGGCAGACAACTCCCACTAATTCCTGCAGATGCCTGTATTAGAGAACAGCAATAAAGTGTAGAAAAAGGTGTATACTGTGCTGGGGCACACAACACCCACTAACTCCTGCAGATGCCTGTATTAAAGAACAGCAAAAAAGTGTATATACAGGTGTATACTGTGCTGGGGCACACAGCACCCACTAACTCCTGCAGATGCCTGTATTAGAGAACAGCAATAAAGTGTAGATACAGGTGTATACTGTGCTGGGGCACACAACACCCACTAACTCCTGCAGATGCCTGCATTAGAGAACAGCAATAAAGTGTAGATACAGGTGTATACTGTGCTGGGGCACACAACACCCACTAACTCCTGCAGATGCCTGCATTAGAGAACAGCAATAAAGTGTAGATACAGGTGTATACTGTGCTGGGGCACACAACACCCACTAACTCCTGCAGATGCCTGTATTAGAGAACAGCAATAAAGTGTAGATACAGGTGTATACTGTGCTGGGGCACACAACACCCACTAACTCCTGCAGATGCACCATACTCCACTCTCCAATTCTATGCGGACTTTTCGCAGTATACACTTCAAAAACGCAGGAACCTCATCACTGTTACAAAGGCCCTTAGAAACCACAAATTAAGTTATAAATGGGGTTTCCCGACTAAGCTGATAGTTACGAAAGATGACAAGGAGTATGTTATGGACTCCCTTGCCAAAGGAATGGCACTGCTACAATCCTGGGGAATAGTTCCTGACCCACAATCTCACCCGCATCAGAGGAACGCCACAAAAAGCCCAGAACCTGAGTGGCGCACAGTTGACCGCAAAAATGCTCGCTCTCACAACTGACCTGGATTGAGACTTTGATTCTACGCAAATTTGCCCGCTGGGGAGGAAATATTATTTGTTTTATTTCCTATCTCCCCACCTACCTCTCGAGTGACTATGAGTCACACCCATTTAAGTTTTGTTGCCTGGCATTTAGCCACTGTTTTGTTTTTACATGTTTTTCTTGAACTCATTTTTTTTGCCCTGCTAGCCAGAAACATCATTGCCCCCTCCAGGACGATGGAGTTGTACATAGGTACACGCACAGAAAGTTGATCATGTGCCAACTATTCGCATGCAATCTCCTGCGGAATCTACCGATACCACATGTAAGTGTTCAGATACACCCTGTAAAATCAAACATGACATTATCACCTATAAATGGCAGTGAATTTTTTGACCTTAAATACTAAAGGCCTTAACCATCCGGCCAAGAGGAGATCTTTCTGGAAAGAGGCATTGCATCAATATTGTGACATCCTATGCATTCAGGAGACCCACTTTATGCAGAGCTCGCCTCCTAGATGCACACAAAAAAGGGGGTGCTGATAGCGGTCAGAGACTCGATCACTTTCCAACTCCATGATGTTATTATATATGACCCACAGGGACGCTTTCTTATTCTGATCTGTGACATCAACTCCACCACGTATACTGTGGCAAACGTATATGCCCCGAATGTCAGACAGCTTAGATTTTTTCATAGGATTATGAAAAAAGTTTGGCTAGTGCAGAAAGGACTATTAGTGATATGTGGAGACTTCAATATTACACCGGATCTAAGCATGGATTCAACCTCCTCCCCAAAGAGGTCTCCACCATCTCTGAAAGCGTCCCTACAGAACCATGAACTTTACGACTCCTGGAGATGCTTGAATGCCAATGAGAGAGATTATACCTTTTTTTCAAACTGTCATAGGTCTTATAGCAGAATTGACTTATTCCTGGTTGATATAGGTTGTTGCTGTTGAAATGTAAGTCGGTCAAAATCAATAGTATCACCAGGTCGGACCACGCTTCGGTGTGTCTAACTGTAGGGGATCCTTCCCTTCAAAAATCTACATTAATGTGGAGAGCTAATCCTCGTCTCTTTCAGGGTGGTCTGTGCAGGTCTTACATTGAACAGAAGCTAATAGATTTTTTTGATGACAACCAAGGGTCGGTGACAGACCCATTTATCATTTGGAACGCCCATAAGGCGGTTATAAGGGGTATCATGATACAACAAGGGGCGAGAAACAAGAGGGAAAGGCAGCAGCAGACCGTTCAATTAATCTCCAAAATAGAAGTACTAGACAGACAAAACATGACTAATCCCTCCCAACTATTGTCTGACCAATTAACACAATTACGTACAGAATTAGGTTAAAATTTCTTGATGATTTTGAAAAAGCCTCCAGAAGATTAAAACTAGCTTATTATACTAGTGGCAACAAGGCAGGGAAGCTACTGGCCAATAAATTAAAGGGTCATAGAGCCAAAACTCAAATTTCTCACATAGTGCAGCCAAACACGCATATTAAAAAAACTCAACCTCAGGCAATAGCTGATGCGTTTAGCCATTATTACGGCTCGCTTTATAACTTAAAAGAAGACCCCGCCACTATACAACCCACTAAAGATACTATTGACGCCTTTCTAGACAAACTTAAATTCCCCAAGCTTACGCAGGAAAACCTTCAGAGCCTTAATTCCACTATCACTGACCTGTAGCTGAAAAAGGTCATACAGTCTCTTCCCCTTAACAAATCCCTGGGTCCAGATGGTTATACAGCGGAGTAGGGATGAGCTTCGTGTTCGAGTCGAACATACGTTCGACTCGAACATCGGATGTTCGATCGTTCGCCGAAGATCGAACGTTATGGGCCGTTCGCGCCAAATTCGAGTGACGCGAACGGCCCAAATACGCTGCGCTATCGCAGTGCAATCCAGGCGCTGTGATTGGCCAAGCATGCACTGTGACCCCGCATGCTTGGCCAATCACAGTGCCGGCAGCAAGGAGAGCCATAATTGGCCACAGGCAGGATGCCTGTGGCCAATCATAGCTCAGGGGGGTTTAGTACACGCCCCACACTATAAAAGGCCGCCAGCGTGGCGGCCTTGTGCAGTGTGTTCCAGGGAAAGAGATACATAGGCAGGGACAGTGTGTTCTATGTTCTATTCTTTTCTCAGGCATCTGCAGGAGTTAGTGGGTGTTGTGTGCCTCCAGCACAGTATACACCTAGATCTACACTTTATTGCTGTTCTCTAAGCTAGATAGGCAGGCAGGGACAGTGTATTATTTTCTCAGGCATCTGCAGCAGTTAGTGGGTGTTGTGTGCCCCAGCACAGTATACACCTGTATATACCCATCATTGCTGTTCTCTAATACAGGCATCTGCAGGAGTTAGTGGCACAGTGTACACCTGTATATACCCGTCATTGCTGTTCTCTAATACAGGCATCTGCAGGAGTTAGTGGCACAGTATACACCTGTATATACCCGTCATTGCTATTCTCTAATACAGGCATCTGCAGGAGTTAGTGGCACAGTGTACACCTGTATATACCCGTCATTGCTGTTCTCTAATACAGGCATCAGCAGGAGTTAGTGGCACAGTGTACACCTGTATATACCCGTCATTGCTGTTCTCTAATACAGGCATCTGCAGGAGTTAGTGGCACAGCATACACCTGTATATACCCGTCATTGCTGTTCTCTAATACAGGCATCTTCAGGAGTTAGTGGCACAGTGTACACCTGTATATACCCGTCATTGCTGTTCTCTAATACAGGCATCTGCAGGAGTTAGTGGCACAGTGTACACCTGTATATACCCATCATTGCTGTTCTCTAATACATGCATCTGCAGGAGTTAGTGGCACAGTGTACACCTGTATATACCCGTCATTGCTGTTCTCTAATACAGGCATCTGCAGGAGTTAGTGGCACAGTATACACCTGTATATACCTGTCATTGCTGTTCTCTAATACAGGCCTCTGCAGGAGTTAGTGGCACAGTATACACCTGCATATACCCGTCATTGCTGTTCTCTAATACAGGCATCTGCAGGAGATAGTGGGTGTTGTGTGCCCTAGTACAGTATACACCTGTATATACCCATCATTGCCATTCTCTAATAAAGGCATCTGCTGGAGTTAGTGGGTGTTGTGTGCCTCCAGCACAATATATACTACCCAATTGCTGGTTTTCCCATCTCCCTGCAGGCCATTACTATGTCTGGAAGGCCAACAAAGAGAGGCACACAGTCACGAGCCAATAAAAGAGGGCAAGCAGGCTCTGTGTCTAGAGACAACAGTGCTGGTCGTGGACGCGGTGCATTGTCATCAGCACGTGGCCATGGGACACGCTTGTCCTTATTTTCGGCAGCTGGACGTGTTGAGCCGCATCATGCCGAAGACTTGGTAGAGTGGATGACCAAGCCCTCCTCATCCTCCTTATCCTCTCTCACCCAGGCTCAGGGTACTGGCAAAGCAGCTGCCAAAGCGTCCTCTTCCCTCGTATCAATGTCATCATCAGTCACTCCTTCCCTAGACCCACCATGTCCTCCTGAGGAGTCCCCCGAACTGTTTCAGCACAGTGTTGGGTACATGCTCCAGGAGGATGCCCAGCGTTTTGAAGGGTCTGATGATTATACCCAGCTAGAGGAAGGCAGTAGCGTGAGCGCAGAGAGAGGGTATGCTCAAGAAGGACAGCAATCTGGCAGTCATGTTCCAGCAGCTGCAGCATACTGCCAGATTGGCTCCAGTGATGAGGAGGGAGGGGATGATGAGGTCACTGACTCCACGTGGGTGCCTGATAGGAGAGAGGAGGCACATCTCC
The DNA here is from genome assembly GCA_029206835.1 of Rana muscosa. Taxonomy (NCBI): domain Eukaryota; kingdom Metazoa; phylum Chordata; class Amphibia; order Anura; family Ranidae; genus Rana; species Rana muscosa. Next base: position 656,915,272 of record CM055116.1, on the reverse strand, counting down.
AACGAGGCAGGATGCCCTCCGGGGGCCAGCTTAAGGGCAGCACACCGACTGAATCACACCGCAGAGCTACGCCTGTGCAGGGCGCTGCCTCTGCCCGTTATTCCAAAAGTTCTTTGGTGTGGGCCTTTTTTGAGTCGAGTGCATCAGATCGCACCGCTGCTATTTGCAACATATGTCTCAAGCGTATCTCGCGTGGCCAAAACATCAGCCGCTTGGGCACCACTCGCTTGAGTAGACATATGTTGACCTGCCATGCAGCTCGTTGGCAAGCGTACCTTAAAGACCCACACCAAAGAACAAAGCAGACCTCTCCTTGCTCCTCATCAGCTGGGATCTCCAACCCCACTATACCTTCAGTTCTCTCTGAAACCTGCACTGAGAGGAATGAAGGTGTAGAATTAGGTGTGTCACAGCCAAGTACTTGCGGGCACTCTGCTAGCAGTACACCGACGTCCGATTGTATCAGGCAAATTTCCCTGCCCCAGCTGCTGGACCGTCAAAAGAAGTTCACTCCCAGCCATCCACATGCCCAGCGGTTGAATGCTAGCTTGGCTAAATTGCTAGCAATTCAACTGCTGCCTTTTCAGTTGGTAGACTCGCCCCCCTTCGGTGAGTTTATGCAATTTGCGGTTCCTCAGTGGCAGGTTCCCAAACGCCACTTTTTCTCACGGAAGGCGATTCCGGCTCTCTACCGGCATGTGGAAGGCAATGTCCATGCATCGCTGGACAGGGCGGTCAGCGGTAAGGTGCATATTACCGCTGACTCATGGTCCAGCAGGCATGGACAGGGACGTTACCGTTCTTTCACGGCCCATTGGGTAACTCTTTTGGCAGCTGGGAAGGATGCAGGACAAGGTGCAGTAGTGTTGGAGGTTGTTCCGCCGCCACGCCTCCAAAATTCTACTACTGGTTGTGACACACCTCTCTCCTCCACCCCCTCCTCTTCTTCTTCCTCCATGGCCTCTTCCTGTGCTTTGTCCTCGGAACCAGTGGTGCTCCGTAGGCGTTTAAGGGGCTATGCAAGTACGCAGGCAAAAAGATGCCATGCCGTTCTTGCGCTGGTGTGTTTGGGGGACAGGAGCCACACTGGGGCAGAGGTTCTGTCAGCTCTGCAGGGGCAAGCCGAGAGGTGGTTGATGCCACGCCAGCTTAAGCCAGGAATGGTGGTTTGCGACAATTGCACCAACCTCCTCTCCGCCCTCTGACAGGGACAACTGACCCATGTGTCCTGTGTGGCTCACGTCCTTAACCTGGTGGTGCAGCGGTTCTTGGGCAGGTACCCGGGCTTACAGGATGTCCTGAGGCAGGCCAGGAAAGTCTGTGTGCATTTTCGCAGATCATATAATGCCAGTGCTTGGCTGGCTGAGCTACAAAAGGAGTTGAACCTGCCCAAGAACTGCCTTATATGTGACATGCCCACCAGGTGGAACTCAACGTTGGCCATGCTGCAGTGGCTGCACACGCAGCAGAGGGCCATCAATGGTACCTGTGCGACTATGGCACCAGGACAGGGTCAGGGGAGCTCTGTTTTTTTCACCACGCCAGTGGGGCATGATCAGGGATGCATGCACTGTCCTGGCACCATTTGAGGAGGCCACGAGGATGGTGAGCAGTGACAGTGCATGCATCCGTGACACTGTACCTCTTGTCCACCTGTTGGAGCATACGCTGCGTGGAATAATGGACAGGGCACTTGAGGCAGAAGAGAGGCAGAAAGAGGAGGACTTCCTTGCCTCTCAAGGCCCCCTTTACCCAGACAGTGTTCCTTGTGTCCCACCCATCACACAGGAAGAGGAGGAGGAGGAGGAGGAGGAGGATTGAGTCAGCATGGAGGTGGAGCATGGCACTCAGCATCAACAGCAGCAGTCTTTTAGGGATGATTCACAGTCCCAGCAAACCAGTGGACTTGTACGTGGCTGGGAGGAGGTGGCTGTGGATCATGTCGTCCTTAGAGACCTAGAGGACTCCGGTCCGAATGACTCAGCTAACCTACGCTGCATGGCCTCCCTGATCCTGCAAAGTCTGCGGAAGGATCCTCGTATTCTTCGGATCAAGGAGAGGGACCATTACTGGCTGGCCACTCTCCTTGATCCACGGTACAAGGGTAAGGATGCGGACCTTATCTTAACGTCGCAGAGGGAGCAGAGGATGAGACAACTCCGGGAGGCCTTGCAGAAAGGTCTGTGCAATGCGTTTCCAGAGACTGGGAGGTTACAAACTCCTGGTCCTGAACAACGAGTTGCTGAGGCTTCGGTCAGTAGCAGAAGGAGCGGTGGAGAAGGTGGCCGTCTGACCAATGCGTTCAGACAGTTTTTTAGTTCGCAGCCCCAAGGTATGATCGGTTCCAGCAACCATCGCCAGCGTCTGATATACATGGTGCAGGAATACCTAGGGGCAAGGTCAGACTTGGACACCTTTCCCACCGAAAATCCTCTGGCTTACTGGGTCTTGAGGATGGATCACTGGCCAGAGCTTGCGCAGTATGAAATTGAGCTACTGGCCTGTCCTGCATCCAGCGTTCTTTCGGAATGCACATTCAGTGCTGCTGGAGGCTTTGTCATGGATCACAGGGTGCGCCTGTCCACCGACTCGGTTGATCGCCTGACCTTCATAAAGATGAACCAGTCTTGGATCACCACCAGCTACCAAGCACCTGAAGCTGATATAACAGAATCATTTATTTTCAAATGTCAAATACCTTCAAGACTGATGCTGATGCTGAGTGACTTTCCTGTTATGTTGACTGACTATCCTCCTCCTCCTCAATGATCTGATTCTTGATGATAGCTTGGAAGAACTTTTTTGTTTCTGGGTGCCGCCACCAGTGGCTAAGGCCCAATTTTTCAGCCCCTGTTTAACAGGGGCATGTAATTACAATTTTTTATGCAATGCTTTGCAGCAGGGCTCATTCCTGCACTCCAACTAGAGTATCTGGGAGAGGTTGCAGTGTCGTGGCACCAGCACCAGTGCCTAAGGCCCAATTTTTCAGCCCCTGTTTAACAGGGGCATGTAATTACAATTTTTTATGCAATGCTTTGCAGCAGGGCTCATTCTTGCACTCCAACTAGAGTATCTGGGAGAGGTTGCAGTGTCATGGCACCAGCACCAGTGCCTAAGGCCCAATTTTTCAGCCCCTGTTTAACAGGGGCATGAAATTACAATTTTTGATGCAATACTTTGCAACAGGGCTCATTACTGTGCTCCAAGTACAGTATCTGTGAGGGGTTGCAGTGTTGTGGCACCAGTGCCTAAGGCCCAATTTTTCTGCCCCTGTTCAACAGGGGCATGTAATTACAATTCTTGATCTAATAATTCACAGCAGGGCCCCTTCCTGCGCCCACCAAGAGTAACTATGAGGGCTTACAGTGTTGTGGCAACACCACCACCACCACCAAAGACCCAATTTTTCTGCCCCTCTTCAACAGGGGCATGCAATTACAATTCTTGATCTAATAATTTACAGTAGGGCCCATTCATGTGCCCACCAAGAGTAACTGTGACAGTGTTGTAGCACCAGCACCACTACCAAAGGCCCAATTTTTCCTACCACTGTTCAACAATGGCATGTAATTACAATTCCTGATATAATAGTTCACAGCAGGGAGTTCCAGCGCCCACCAAGAGTAACTGTGAGGGCTCACAGTGTTGTGGCAACACCAACATCTAAGGGGCAAATTTCAGCAGAGTATATACGGCAGGCCCCTACTTTCAAACATCCAACTTACAAACGACTCCTACTTGCAAATGGAAGGAGACAACAGGAAGTGAGAGGAAATCTACCCCTAGGAAGGGAAATTCTCTCCTGTAAGAGTTAATATGGGAAAAAGGTGTCTCCTCTCTACTGATGCTTTATCACCAATCCTTGTTTCAATAAAAACGCCACTTTTCAAAAACATTTGTCATTGGGACGGAAAGTGAGGTGAAATGTTCTGAACAGGTGTACAGACAGCAAAACAAATGTTACAGGGGTGATAACCCTTCCCTATGTTTTCCAAAAAGCTTAAAAATAGATTTTTGGGCTGGAGCTACACTTAAACAATGTACCTGTTCAAAATTACAAACAGATTCTACTTAAGAACAAACCTACAGTCCCTGTCTTGTTTGAACCGCCTGTATACTGCTGTTCAGAGTATATATGGCCTTTTTTTATTTTGGGTGCGGTGTTTCCCTTAATATCCATACAAGACCCAAAGGGGCTGGTAATGGGCTGGGGTGGGGGGGGGGGGGGGGTTATTGGGTAGCCATGCCATTTTTCTCAAAGATTTTCATCCGAATTACTGGGACCAGACATTACATTAAAGCCGCAAGCAGTTTTAAATGGCTTTTTTTCCTTTACAAATGTCATTTTGTGCAGGGACAGTTCTAAACACGGGAAACACATGCCACTTTACAGGCATACTTTAGACACCCCCCAGGTACGATATTTAAAGAAATATTTCACTTTTTTTTTCACTTTATGCATCATTAAAATGACTGCTCCAGAAAAACTGACGTTTTTAAAACTTCGTTTTGCATTGATACATGTCCCCTGGGGAAGAACCGGGTCCCCAAACCCTTTTTAGGACAATAACATGCATATTAGTCATTATAATTAGCACTTTAGATTTCAAACGTTCGCGTCCATTGTATTCAATAGGGTTCTAACGTTCGTGCGAACTTTCGGTCCGTTCGAAGGTTCTGGTGCGAACCGAACCGGGGGGTGTTCGGCTCATCCCTACAGGGGAGTATTACAAGGCATTTCAGGACATTCTTTGCCCACATCTGACTAAAACGTTTAACTCTGCTGCTGCGTCTTCTTCATTCCCCCCTGAGATGTTTACAGCAACAATTATAGCCTTGCCAAAACTAGGGAAACCGCCAGATGTACCACAGAACTTTAGACTTATTTCATTACTGAACAATGATGTTAAGATATATGCTAAACTTCTGGCTACAAGATTGGTGGACATTTTGCCTGACATTGTGGATGTGGATCATTCTGGGTTTACCAAGGGGAGACAGCTGACGCCACCAGGCGCCTGATCAATTTGATCCACATTGCCAAACAGAGGGGAACGCCTTCTCTGCTCCTATCTTTGGATGCAGAGAAGGCGTTCGATAGGATACACTGGGGATTTCTCACAGAGGTGTTGAGCAGATTTGGATTTAGTGGCTTCATACTCACAGCCATTATGGCTTTATACACACAACCTTAAGCCCAGGTTTACATTGCAGGAGCACTTTCAACCCCCTTTGCCATCACAAATGGTACGCACTAGGGGTGCCCCCTATCACCGCTCATTTTTAATTTACTGATGGAATTACTAGCCATTTATATGATAAATCATCCTCAAATCACTGGGTTGAGGGTGGGTTCTAGAAACCATGTCATCAGCCTATTCGCTGATGACGTAATTCTAATTCTTACCAAAGTTGACAAGTCATTGGCCGCAGTTCATTAAGCATTACAGACTTTTTCTTCAATTTCCTATTATAAAGTTAATGAAACAAAATCCTATTTATTGGGTCTGAACATAGATGCAGAAACCAAGAAAGCTTTACAAAGCAAAATTCCTTATGTATGGAAAGACAAAGGTATTGATTATCTGGGTATCACATTGAATCCAGACACAGTTGATTTACTTAATGCTAATTACACACCATTCTCGAACTCTCTCAAAAACAAACTACACAAACTCACCCAATCTGAACTATCCTGGCTAGGCAGATTAGCAGCCTTTAAGATGATGATATAGCCTCAACTGTTGTACATATTCAGAACCCTTCCAATCCCTCTACCCATTGCCTACTTTACCTCTCTACAATCCATTCTTAACAGTTTTCTGTGGCAGGGGAAAAAAGACAGCTGTGCCTTCAGTAAACTAATTAAAAGTAGATCAGCAGAGGGAATAGGCCACGTTCACTTGCAAGACTACTATTTTGCATCCATTCTGGCCCAGCTTAGACACTGGTTGGAACCTGATTCCAATACATTATGGAAAGAGTTAGAACAAACGCAGATTCCGAAAGAGGATTTGAGGAACTTCTAATGACAGCTCGTCATTATAAATCACTAGATAAGAATTTAGCACCACACATTCTAGCCTCACTGAGAGCTTGGGCTCATCTTTGCTCAGCACAAAAATGGGAAGATAAAACAGTCTCTTTCAACCTTAATATTACAGCAGTCCAACATATAATCCCAGACATTAACCTTACTCTATGGAAAGGAACATGGCATATATTATCTAGAAGATGTCCTTGTTAATTCCCAACTACGGCCATTTCAAACTCTGCAACAACAGTACAGACTGCCAGCAAGCGAGCAATACAAATATATTCAATTATCTCAAATGATAAACAAGACCACTCACTTGCTCACTCACCTTCTGGCGAACATAGTCAAATTCTATCAATAAAACACTAAAGGGACCAAAGTTATATCAATTATATATAAGGGACTGCAGAGTAAAGACATATTGGTTAAATCTCTGATTATCCTAGCTTGGGAACAAGATATTGGGATAGTTTATACTGCTCCACATTGGGAGAAAGCAATCAAAATGCAACTAACCACCACGAAAAGTACTAACTTGTGGGAAATGCACCAGAAATTGCTCCTTCGCTGGTACCCTACTCCACACCGCCTGTCGAGAATTTTCTCGGACACTTCCTCCGAGTGTTGGAGACTATGTGGGGACAAAGGTATATTAGTTCACATACTATGGGGCTGTCCAAAAATTAAATCACTAAGGGGCCAGGTTGAGAGGTTAATAGATAATACAGTCAGGTCCATAAATATTGGGACATCGACACAATTCAAATCTTTTTGGCTCTATACACCACCACAATGGATTTGATATGAAACGAACAAGATTTGCTTTAACTGCAGACTTTCAGCTTTAATTTGAGGGTATTTACATCCAAATCGGGTGAACGGTGTAGGAATTACAACAGTTTGTATATGCGCCTCCCACTTTTTAATGAACAAAAAGTAATGGGACAGATTAACAATCATCAATCAAACTTTCACTTTTTAATACTTGGTTGCAAATCCTTTGCAGTCAATTACAGCCTGAAGTCTGGAATGCATAGACATCACCAGACACTGGGTTTCATCCCTGGTGATGCTCTGCCAGGCCTCTACTGCAACTGTCTTCAGTTCCTGCTTGTTCTTAGGGGCCTTTTCCCTTCAGTTTTGTCTTCAGCAAGTGAAATGCATGCTCAATCGAATTCAGGTCAGGTGATTGACTTGGCCATTGCATAACATTCCACTTCATTCCCTTAAAAAACTCTTTGGTTGCTTTTGCAGTATGCTTCGGGTCATTGTCCATCTGCACTGTGAAGCGCCGTCCAATGAGTTCTGAAGCATTTGGCTGAATATGAGCAGATAATATTGCCCGAAACACTTCAGAATTCATCCTGCTGCTTTTGTCAGCAGTCACATCATCAATAAATACAAGAGAACCAGTTCCATTGGCAGCCATACATGTCCACGCCATGACACTACCACCACCATGCTTCACCGATGAGGTGGTATGCTTTGGATCATGAGCAGTTCCTTTCCTTCTCCATACTCTTCTCTTCCCATCACTCTGGTACAAGTTGATCTTGGTCTCATCTGTCCATAGGATGTTGTTCCAGAACTGTGAAGGCTTTTTTAGATGTTGTTTGGCAAACTCTAATCTGGCCTTCCAGTTTTTGAGGCTCACCAATGGTTTACATCTTGTGGTGAACCCTCTGTATTCACTCTGGTGAAGTTGTCTCTTGATTGTTGACTTTGACACACATACACCTACCTCCTGGAGAGTGTTCTTAATCTGGCCAACTGTTGTGAAGGGTGTTTTGTTCACCAGGGAAAGAATTCTTCGGTCATCAACCAGAGTTGTTTTCCGTGGTCTTCCGGGTCGTTTGGTGTTGCTGAGCTCACTGGTGCTATCTTTCTTTTTAAGGATGTTCCAAACAGTTGATTTGGCCACACCTAATGTTTTTGCTATCTCTGATGGGTTTGTTTTGTTTTTTCAGCCTAATGATGGCTTGCTTCACTGATAGTGACAGCTCTTTGGATCTCATATTGAGAGTTGACAGCAACATATTCCAAATGCAAATAGCACACTTGAAATGAACTCTGGACATTTTATCTGCTCCTTGTAAATGGGATAATGAGGGAATAACACACACCTGGCCATGGAACAGCTGAGCAGCCAATTGTCCCATTACTTTTGGTCCCTTTAAAAAGTGGGAGGCACATATACAAACTGTTGTAATTCCTACACCGTTTACCTGATTTGGATGTAAATACCCTCAAATTAAAGCTGAAAGTCTGCAGTTAAAGCAGATCTTGTTTGTTTCATTGCAAATCCATTGTGGTGGTGTATAGAGCCAAAAAGATTAGAATTGTGTCGATGTGCCAATATTTATGGACCTGACTGTATATCACCCCTTAACAAACCAATGCATCCTAGTATGGCTATACTCTCTTTGGAATTGGGATTGGTTCCTATACCATACCGAACTGTAGTCTCACACATACTGATGGCCACATGCTTAACTATTCTCAGACACTGGAAGAATATTGAAGCTCCAAAACTCTCAGAAGTTATAAATACAGTACAAACACATAGTACATACAAAATTTTACATGCATCAGCAATGGGTAAATTTGAGATAGCATCCAAATTGTGGGAACCTTGGCAAAATTGGAGTGCAGGGAGAAGGGACATTTGATTGGTGAATTATATTGTATTGACTAAACAGGGCAATAGTTATAGTTATGGTTAATGTAACTGTTATTTCATTTTCTGTAATTTTATTTCATAATTCTCAGTGGTTTGAAATCCTGATACAAAGTTTGAATATGACAGCTGTCTTAGAACGCTAATGCTGTTACTATGTAATCTTGGGGATACTATTGTATTTTGGGGTTGACCACTGCGACCATTTTGAGAGATCGCACGTGATTGACCATAGCTTGTGCCCTATTGAGGGAGTCAAACACTATCCCATTAAAAGGCTTGAAGAGAGTCACTTTACTTGTACAACAAGAATAATAATCAACCTATTGTATAAAAAGAATGTTGTTCCTTTCCTTACTTTACTTTATTTTGTCTTATTTTGTCTTGCTTTATGTTACTTTATCTTTTGTATAATGAAAAATTCAATAAAAATGATTGAAACAAATAAAGCATAAAAGAAAAAAAATGGTGCGCATTAAAATCTTCTTTAGAATGGTACAATAATGAACAATAATGAACTTGTTTTGCTGCTGATATTCACACAGAGTTCTGACTAACGTTTTGCAACATTTTTAATGTTGATCTCATGAATATATTTTATTATTATATAGAGCAAGATCTTTTATTTATTTTTTGAATACAGGTCTTCATTTTAAATGATTATTTAATTTCTAGTGATCTCCGTGATTTGACTTTAAATTGTGTTGTGTCAAGTTTCCACAATTAACATTATTATCTTGTATTTTTTGACCTTCAAGGAGATTGGTTGGTGTTATCTGTCCCTTTTTAATTAAACGTTTTTATTTATTTTTTTAAATGTATCTGCCTACTCAAAAGCTACATATTTTAGTTTAATAAAAACACATAGTCAAGTATTAACTGTAAAAAAAAAATTCCATTTATTATGGTATATAAGAAAATAAATATAAGGCAGCGCTGGAGAACCTGCTACAATTTGTGCATCCTTGGGACTCCAGAGCACACATCAACTCTGTGTGGACACTAAAATTAGGACCTTAAGAAGCACATCCAGTTGTGAGCACAATCTGGTCCTGGACTCCCAGAGGTCAGGAACAGCAGCAGGTGAGAAATATGTCCCAAGTCTGTGGTACTACAACAGCCTGCCTTCTGTCAGACCACATTGAAGCAAGGCCATCACTTCCTGGTCTTCTTGGTAGCCTTCTTTGCAGGCTTCCCTGCGGCCTTCTCTGCAGCCTTCCTTGTGCGCGTGTTTGGAACCTGTGGCACTGGAGGTGTACTCGTGTCAGGAGGAGGAGAAGGAGGTGGAGGAGGAGGAGGTGGAGAAGGCTGGGCGACCTCAAAAATGGCAGTATTGGTGGTAATTGTCCCCATCAACCCATTTTTAAGCAAGCTGAGAAGCAGGGGCTCACATAGTAGGTGTTGGTCCATCGCCATCTGTTTCATTTTTGCCCCAACTAGGGCGGCATAGGCCTCTTCTGTTGTGGTTGGCTCTTGGAGGGTGGCATGTGCCTCTCTTATCAGTACCATTGCTGCATCGCTTGTGCTCCTCGACCTCCTGGTCCTTCTGGTTGTAAGGCGGATGGGAGGCACCTGACATCTTGTTCTGCCACTTGGCCTGGCCACATCCTGGCTGCCACTGGGCCCTGCCTCCTCCTGTGTGCCACTGGGCCCTGCCTCCTCCTGTGTGCCACTTGGCCCTGCCTCCTCCTGGCTCACAGTGGGCCCTGCCTCCTCCTGTCTGACAGTGGGCCCTGCCTCCACCTGCCTGACAATTTCCAGCCTCTCCTCCTGGCTGATGTCATCCTGTGTATGAAAAGGGGTCATAGTTTGAGTTTTTGGTTCATCAATCACACACAATTTTCAGCTCATGACTGTTGCAAATTGAATGTAAATAAATAGAAAAGACTATCATTATGACCCCAGCAGTTTTCATTCTTCTCCCCAACTTTTTGGGCCACTAATGTCTATTGATATGTCAAACACTTTTTGATCAAACATTTTTGATTTCTTTCCATATTAACAATTTTTTCCAGCATTCATTTTATCACAATAAATTTTTCAAAAATACTATACCTGGCTCCAGATGTCCAAATCAGGTTCTTCCAGTACGGAAGGCTCTTCTTGCTCCAGAGAAGGCTCAGTTTGGCTGCAGGGAAGTCTGGAGGGAAGACTAGAAAGTGATGGCCTTGCCTCAAGTTGGTCGTTCAGAAAGGACAATCTGCTGTATTACCACAACTTCGGGACATATACATCCGCTGCTGCTGCTCCTGACCTCTGAGAAGCCAGGACCTTAAAGCACTCACTCCTGTATGTCCCTCTCAAGGTCCCAATTTTAGTATCCACCTGTTGCATGGTTGCTATGGGCATCCTGGTGTGCACAAATGGGAGCAGGGTCTCCAGCGCTGCTGTCCGTACCCCTTTTTTTCTATGAATGGGGTTTTTTGTCTCCCACAGAGTGGGCAGCTCCCTTAATCTATCAATAAATTTGCTAAGAAAATCTTTATCCAGAAATGGATTAAATATTTCTGCAAGACAAAAATAGTAATGTCAGTCACAGTCTAAACTCTAGTAATCTTTATCCCCATATATATCCTCAATCAATCTCTATGCAGTATAGGCCACTGATGTCCCAAGTTAAAAATCATACCTTCAGTCTGACGTTCGTCGCTTTTCCTCCTATCTTCGCACACAGAACGTAGTAACATCACACGTGTGTTAGCTTTATATACACTACGCATGCGTGAAACTCCGCACACGTCGCCTGCCCATGACCTTCATTCTAGACTTCTCCCCGCCTCTTGTCTTTCGGCGCGCAGACGACATGGTGGAATCACAGCAGGTGTCTGCTAATTCCTCTAACGACTAGACAAGCCCAGAGCATGAAACGTCACGATCAAGGAGGAGATACAAGGCATCTAATATGTCCTTCGCGGAGATGGTGGAGATGGTGGACATATTGAAAAAGGCGGATTATGATGGCAATATATACCCACCCTAATCTAAGGAAGTTCAAAATTATGAAGAAAGTAGCCAAAAGTCTGAAGAAGAATTTCGGGGTACGCAGATCAAAGGAGCAGCTTAGAAAGAGGTGGTCTGACCTGAAACTGAGGGAGCCGGAGCAGTTAAGGAGTATTAAGAGAATGCTAGAAAAAAGCACCTCTCCTGTGTTCCTATTATTGTATTTCAGAACTTGCATGTTGCTCCATGTTGTTGCTTTTTACTATTGGACCTTAGAAAATGTAATCTCAAAAAATTTAGTGGGCACAGTAATCGGTCGTTACAGACACATCGTTCATCCACTACATACAATGTTTTTGTAAGATACAGGGTTAAAATTATTTTGAAATGCCTGTTTGTATTCCATAAATGTTATTACATTGTTGTCTAGATGATGTGTTTGTAACTAGAATGAAATGCAAACTTGATTCACAGTGTAAAGGAGAGGACACTCAGCAGCTGTTTACACATCTGCACATCTGCACCTTTTTAGGGTGTCCCACACAGGTGCTCCAGTGGATTCTTGGGGTGTCTCCATGTGTGAAACTTGTCCCAAAAAGGTGAGTAGTCAAGATTTGTGTTTAGAAAAATAATGTCTTCAGCTTGTAACTCTGCCCAAACAGACACTTGTACCCCACTTCCAAGCAATGTATCATGTTCCTATTTTTCCCCTGAAATATCTGTGTGCTAAGTAAACCTTTTCTTTCATTCATTCTCATAGGAAAGAGAAGACTGGGAGGACACCACTCAGGGGAGCACAGGAACCCCACACCTCAGCAAGAACCCCAAAACCAGGATGTGGAGGAAGAAGTGGAGAAAGGAGAAGTTGAGGAAGGAGAAGTGGAGGAAGGAGAGGTGGATGATGTGGTGGAAACTGTCACCACCACAACAGGTTAGTGTCTGTCACCACAGCTTCAGGTAAGAGATGTAGGTCTGCAGAATTATAATACCTTTTTTTTTTTTTTTTTTTAGGGGATGAGGAAGAAAGTCCTCGTTTCTCAAGTGATAGTGCACAAAGAATCATCCAGCAAGTAATGGAGTGTAGTAGTGAACGTGACATAATGAAGAAAAGGATGAATGTTATGGAGCAAACATTTAAGGACATCAATCATGTTTTGGGGCGAATTGAATGAAACACAAACCCCCCCTTTTTCTATTTTTCAAGTTTTAAAAATAAAAATTTTAACTTTTTCAATCAAGTCAAATTTTGAAGATGCACACAGTGTGTCAACATGTGCTATCTGCCATCAGGGGATATCCATGTACGTGTTTTGTGGGTGCGACCCCTTCCTCGCAACTCAAGTAGGTGAAAGGAAGAAGGGGTTGCACCCCCAAAACACGTCCATTGATCATCCATGATGGCAGATAGCACATGTTGACAATAGGGATCAGGAGGGAAGTACCTCTTTTTAAAAACCCTAAAATTGTGTGCATCTTCAAATTTTGGCTTGTTTAGGGGTGATAACACCCCATATTATGAAGGGCAGATAGAGACATTTTTCAAAAACTAGAATGTCTGATATTGCCTAAAGGTTTACGATGTTGTATTTTGTTGTATGTTAATGAGAGTTGTGTATTTTCTTATAAAAAAAAAAAAAAAACATGCCTGTTTATGGCCAAAAAAAATAAAATAAATGTATCTTTTATACCACAAAAAATGTTATAAAGACCATGTGTGAATGTGCACAGAGTAAAAATTTTGAACAACAACAAAGTGTGGCTTCTTTATCAAATCCGCTATAACCTTTTTTGTGTTTAGTTTTGGTGTTACCAGTGAAATGGTTGATATTTACTAAAGGAAAATACACTTGGCACTACAAGTGCACTAGGAAAAACTAGGAGACAGCTAAAAGAAACACAAGCAATACATCCAAAAATAAATTTAAGCAGATTTTAATTTTTTTGGTTTATAAAAGGATTAAACATTGGCTGGCATAGGAATGGCCCCCCTACCCGTGAAATAGTCCACATATTGCTGCCGAACCTCACGGGCATTTTGGGGGGGCAAGCCAGGATGGCCAGATTCAAGGCCCGGCAAGGTATTGTCACCTGAAAGTCCGGCCTCAGGCCCAATTGAGGCCTTATAAGTTGGCCCATTTCTCCACACGAAATTGTGGAGAATGCAGCAGCAAAAAACAATGCAATTTATTTTGTACTCCGCCATGTTGATCGAAGTCATAAACAGGCGGAACCGGCTGGCCATTATCCCGAAGGCATTCTCCACAACTCTTCGGGCTCTGGCTGGCCGGTAATTGAATACCCTCATCTCCGGGGTAAGGGTCCTTTGGGGGAATGGCCTCATGATATGCGGTCCCAGTCCAAAGGCTTCATCAGCCAAAAAAACAAAGGGGAGTCCTTCCACATTCCCTGCATCCAGGGGCAATGCAAGGTCATCACTCTGGAGACGAAGAGCAAACTCCGTCTGGGCGAAGGCTCCCCCATCTGACATCCGGCCATTCTTCCCCACATCAACATAGAGGAACTCATACTGTGCTGACACCACCACCATCAGCACGATGCTATGAAACCCCTTGTAGTTGAAGAAAAATGACCCCGAACGGGGTGGTGGGACAATGTGGACGTGCTTCCCATCTATTGCCCCTCCGCAGTTGGGGAAGTCCCACCGCGTGGCAAACTGGGATGCCATAGTCTGCCATTCCTGTGGCATGTAAGGCAGCTGAGGAGTCAAACAAGATAAAAAATATTAGTACTTTTGCACATAACATTGCTAGTAGATTAAACAAAAAAACATTCTTGTCCAACATCATTATAACTTTTATTTTAAGGAGTATTTAAAAACAAAAATAGAAAGCCCAATTATAAGATTCATAGCCCCCTCTGATGGCCCATTGTACAAATTTGAGGGGGGGGGCTAGATGAGTTTGGGAACAAAACAAAAAAACACTCAGAATTTAATGTGAAGAAACACTTTTATAGACATTTTAGGGGGTGTTTAGGGGGGGGGAGGGTAAAGCTCTACAATGGAGCTGACAAAATACATTGGGAAGTGACTAGGCTAGGTGTGTTTGGGCCCAGGATAGCATGCTGGAGAGGTTAGTGAAGGGAAATATGCATGTAGGCCAAAAAACGAGCATTAAAAGCTTACAGCATGCATGGGGACAAATGGGACATTCACAGCATATTACAATCATGGTAATTAGGGAAGGATGAAAGAAATACAATACATTAGCATACATGAAATACATAGAATGTGATGTTAAAGGAGAAAACTTACCTTAATATAGTCCTTCTGCAGGACTTGGATGATGGCAGAACAGGTGTCTGGGATAATGAGTCCCAGAGCCTGGGGGGAGATGCCTGTCCTGAAATTCACGTCCTGCAGACTTCTCCCAGTCGCCAGGTATGGTAACATGGCGATGAGCCTCTGCTCAGCTGTGATGGCCTGGTGATATAGGGGGACACCAAAGCCAACAGATGCTAAAAAACGGGGTCCTACATCCAGAGAAAATTCCTGTAGTCATCAGGATTATTCTCCTGGATCTCCTGCAGCAAAAACATGTGAGAGAATTGGTCCCGCTGGAGCAATCAATTATTGGTCCATGAACTCCTCCTCACCCTGTTCATGGACTGGTCTTGGTCCAATACAAGAAGACCAACACCAAGCGCCCGCACAGCACGAACTCTACGAAGTGAATGTAACATGGCTAGAAAACGGTCGTCTGGGGGGGCGCATGCGCGGCGCGAAACTGGCAGGAAGCTAAACGAGTGAGGTCCGAGGGTACTGGAGACAATACCGCACTCCCAGGGGGTTTTATTGCCCGAAAATATCACCTTGCACGACCTACACCCCTAGTGGGACCTGCTGTGCATGCCTTCGGCAAAAAAGAACAAACAAAAACCCGCCCAGCGGTCTTTAACAAACTATTTGCTGTGGGTCCGTGAACTGACGGAGATGTCTCAAGATGGCGCCGACCAGGGGTCGTCCATGCTGGAGGCACTCCCCATCTCACTAAGGCAGACCTGGACCACAGTTTGTCCACTATGTATGACAAACTGGCACGCAAGTTCCAAGCGGAGCTCCACAAGTCCACCAGCACTCTCTCCCAGAAGATCGCAAAGCTCGGTGGGAGAACGGATGTCCTGGAGGTAAAGCATGATGAGCTCCAACTGGCTTATGCTGACCTCCGCACAGACCATGAATCACTCTCGGATACGGTTCTCCTGCTGCAGAACAACCTGGAAGATTTGGACAACCGCAATAGGAGGAACAATATCAGAGTCCGGGGATTACCAGAGACAGTCACCGATCTTCCCGATGCCATTAAGAGACTGTTCCACTCCCTCCTCCCTGAACAACCTGAGGACATCTTCGTCTGTGATCGGCTCCACAGGGCTCTGAGGCCCAAACCGCCCCCGGAGAAACCACCAAGAGATGTGGTGATGTGCCTAAAGGATTATCTTGTGAAGGAGGAAATTCTCCGGGCCTCCCGCAACACCCCACATATACAACTGGACGGGGTCACCGTCCAAATATACCCAGATATCTCCCCGGCGACACTGGAGAAACGCAGGCGGATGAAGGAGATCACCTCGGTTCTGCAGGCTGCCAGGATCCGCTATAGATGGGGCTTCCCGTTCAAACTGTCGATCCCCCACAACGGCACAATGTACACCGCCACCACGGTACTGGAAGGAAAAGCCATCCTCGTGAAGCTGGGCCTCCTGGAGCAACAACAGGTACCGAGACACCCCTCCACCCCCCGTCCGTCGCCTCTGTGGGCTATTCCGTCCCCGCAGCGGGACCGCAGATCGCATCAAACTCCCAGACACTAGGAGAAATGGTTTTGCCCGGGCTCCTTCCTTCAGCCTACAGGTCAGCGGTCTCTGTTTTCCTTTGCACCTTGCTTATTGACAGTTTGCCACTTCTTTGCCTGCTGACCCCCCTGATTTTTTTTCCCCGTCCTTTTGAGGAGCCCCTGCTGGATTCCGCCACAGGCCCGACCCCCCCCCAGGCATATGTTTGAGCCTTCTAGTCTCCATCCCTTGGACACCTGCCATTCTTCGTCCGTTTATTTACCCCCCACCCACGTTAGTGTTCAAGAAAGACGCGATTCTCTCCCATCTTTCCTATTTTGATATAGGGAGAGAACTTGAACTTGACTCTTGCCACTTTCTCTTCCCCCCCACTTTTTTTTGTTTAGGGGGAGATTGAGTGCACGTGGAGGACTGTTCTATACAGTCCGTTGAATTTTGACATCCTGGCCTGGATGGCCTCCCCATCCAGCCCCCTGATAGTCTGGTTACTCCTGTTTTACCTTTTAAGTTTTAGTTTTTATCTGTTCTATGTTAGTTATGCTGCTGCTTTTTCAAACCTGCTGTACAATCTTTTACTGCCTGACTCAGAAATCTGGCTGACCCCTCTGGTGGCGGACCCATATACCCTGCAACCTGGATTTAGTCTCTTTGTTCTTTGCCTATTTAAAGCACTCAAATCTCAATTAGCCCTTTTTATGAAATGGGTTTGACGGTCATTTCTCACAATGTGAGAGGCTTCAACTCCCCACAGAAGAGGAGGAAGGCCTTCCGTGAATACAAGCAGTTGGGGGCGGACATAGTGCTATTACAAGAGACTCACTTCTCTGCTGTATCCCACCCCAATTTCTTTGATAAGTCATACAGGTTGCATTATTTCACTACCTTTGGGTCTAAAGCCAGGGGGGTAGCCATTTTTATTAGAAACACTACGCTCTTTGATATAAAACATGTTTACAAAGACCCTGATAGCAGATTCTTGACCCTCCAAGGTGAAGTACAGGGTAAGGCCTTGACAGTGGCTAATGTCTATGCTCCCAACACCGCTCAAAGTGCATTTTTTAGATCATTCTTCCACACATTAGATAGATACACCTCTGCACATACGATTGTAGGTGGAGATTTCAATCTGGTAGCCCACTCCACATTAGACCGGAGCAAAGCTACCCATTCATCTAAAGCCTTTCCCAAGTCCCTTATGAGGTCCCTTGAGACGCACCAGCTCATTGATACCTGGAGGGCCTTGAATACAGGAGCCAGGGAATACACTCATTATTCGTGCCCGCACGATAGCTATGCAAGGCTGGATTATATCCTTAGCTCCCCGATCCTACTGGCTAACTCCTCATCTGCCACTATACATACATGTCCCTGGTCTGACCATCATATGGTCATGTTTAAAACTTCCCATGTGGGTCTTTCCCCTATGACAGCCTCCTGGAGGCTGAATGACTCCTTATTGACAGACCCTGACATTGCTGGACAAGTGGCGGACCAGCTGGCTGAGTATTTCAGGCTGAATGATGTAGAAGATATCTCCCCCCCTATCCTATGGGCTGCCCACAAGGCAGTGTTACGTGGCCGCTTAATTGAATTGGCTGTTTATAAAAAAAGACAAAAATTATCCAAAATCAAATTTCTAACGTTAGAACTTAACAAATTGTACCATGTGCATTCACAATCCCATTCCCCAGACACTCTTAAGCAAATTGATCTGAAGAGAGTGGAATTGGATACCATTCTCTCAGACCATACGGAGAAATCTATTAGGTGGTCTATGGCGAAGTTCCTGTTACACAGTAACGCAGCCTCTGCTATGTTTACCCGTAAACTGCACCACTCCATTCAGCCTACGCATGTTTACAAGCTACGGAATGCCTCTGGCCAGCTGGTCTCCCACCCTAAAGAGGTACTCAGTACCTTCACTTCTTTCTATAGCTCCTTACTGTCGGCCCCAGGGTCACCCCCTCCTGACGGCGTTGAAGCCTGGTTGGATTCTCTCCACCTTCCGTCCCTAACGCAGGACCAACTGTCCGCTCTGAATGCCCCTTGCACGGAACAGGAAATCATAGCTATCATTAAGTCACTTAAACCCTCTGCAGCCCCTGGCCCTGACGGTTATACTGCCACGTACTACAAAAAATTTGCAGGTACACCGGCCCCCAATTTGACTAAGTTAATCAACCACATTCTCCAAGGCCATACACTCCCAGATGATATGCTTGCAGCCAACATGACCCTTATCCCTAAACCCAATAAGGACCACTCACTACCCCAAAATTATAGACCGATTTCGATTTTGAACAATGATATCAAAATTCTGGGCCGAGTTCTAGCAGACAGACTAGCTCCCATTATTTCCACCCTGATAGGCCCTGAACAGACCAGATTTATCCCCACTAGGCAGATCACGGATAACATCCGCCTGGCGACCAATATTATCCAGGATGCTGACCATTTCTCCCGTAGGGTCCTTCTATTGGGCCTCGATATACATAAGGTCTTCGATAGTGTCTTATGGCCCTATATAGACGCTGTCTTGACTAGGTTTGGCTTTTCGGGGGAGTTTGTTAATGGATTTAAAGCCTTATATCACAACCCCCATACCCGTGTTAAGCTTCCAGGTTGCTCCTCAGAGTACTTCCCCCTCGGTAGGGGCACCCGTCAGGGTTGCCCCCTGTCCCCTCTGATGTTTGCCCTGACCATTGAGCCTTTGGCCAGGGCGATCATCTCTAACCCCAACATTAGGGGATATCAGAAGGGGGACGGAGAGTATAAGCTGAGTCTCTATGCTGACGATGTCCTTATGTTCCTTCAAGACCCTGTGGTTTCCCTCCCCAATTTGATTTCTACCTTACAATCCTTCCATTCATTTTCTGGCCTTGGAGTTAATTTAGCAAAATGTTCGGCCCTACCTATCAACATTCCTCCCCAAGTCGCCTCGAACCTTAGGGATACATTTGGCTTTTCAATGTCCAATAACACCCTCCAATATCTCGGTGTACATAGGGCCCTCCCTCTTTATGTATCCCGACAAACGCTAATACAGATCCAACGAGAGATAAACCACTTCATCTGGAACAATAAGCGCCCCAGGTATGGAGGTCTACTCACACACAGACCTATGTCTCAGGGGGGTTTGGGACTCCCCAATATCTGGCTCTATTACCTGTTGGCCAGACTGGCTCAGACGGCGCAATGGCATGCCTCTCCACATAGTATCCCCTGGCTCCAGTTTGAAATGTCCTCTGTCCGCCCATACCATGTTCCGGGTCTTCTTTTGGCAGACTGGCTTGAAACCTAGGGATCTTGGGGCACTGAACAACGTAGTAGGTCAGACGATTCATTTATGGTCTCTTTATCACCACAAATTTAAGCTTTGGGCGTGCAGGCCTCCCCTCGCTTCCTTTGTAGGCACACCGAGCTTCCCCCCAGCTTTTCGTTCCCCGGAGGATTTTCCTTGGTGGGAACGGAACTCCCTCACAACACTCACGACACTCACGCCTGGCGCACATTTTTATTCATTCCCCCAACTCCAAGAACAATTTGATATCCCGCGAACTGAATTCTTTAAATTTTTGCAAATCAGACACTTTTTTGAATCCCTCTTTACACTCAACGCCAGCACTAACTTTACCCCCTTCGAAAAACTCTGCCAGAACCTCTCTAGAGAAAGGGGAACGATCTCTACAATATACAAACTTCTCAATGAGTCGCAACTTCCTGCGAAATCTACGGCCATGCTTCGTTGGGAATCGGACCTGGGCGTAACATTTTCCCCGGATGACTGGCTTGACATGCTCCAGAGTATTGCCAAATGTACCCGAAAAAGACTGTAGTGAAATTACACACGAGATGGTACCTTACCCCAGACAGGGTTCACAAGTTTTATCCCTCGGTCCAGGGGACATGTTTTAGAGGCTGCCAGACTCCTGGCACTTTGCTCCACACCTTTTGGAACTGCCCTCATCTGCAACATCTCTGGAGCCAGATGGCCTCCAGGGTAGCGCTGATCACGGGCACTATCATTGATCTGACTGCCCCGATATGTCTTCTCTTTACCCCTATTCCAGATCTCCCCCCGCCCACGCAGAAATTGGTTAATACTCTGTTCTGTGCAGCCCACTGGGCCATAGCCTTGAATTGGCGATCCCAGTCGGTTCATTGGACACAGGTACTCCGCCGGATGGAAACTATCCGCCTAATGGAGAGGATCCATCATGCTGTTGCAGATACCATGCAGGTTTTCCACAGCAAATGGACCTCATGGTCTATTTGACATCCTTCCATGTATGACATACTGGACTGGGTTGATTGAATGATCCAGATGAAGCAGTAGGTTGATTTACACATATATTGTTTATCTTTTCTTTTTCTTTCCCCCTCCTTTTTTCTTTTTTTCTTACTGTTTTATTTTTTTTGCCCCTTCTTGTTTCCTGTTGTGTGTTTTGATTTTACTTGGTAATAGGTTGCACACCCCATTGCGGATACCGTGCTTGATGTTGGTTACCACAATAATCCTCTTATATATTGAATGTCGTGTAAACTGAGAATTCTGACATTGGGGTTGCATCCCGACATGCTCTGTTTCTTTTAATACGTTTATACCCAATAAAAATCGTTTGTATTAAAAGAAAACGGTCGTCTGATCAGAACGTACTAAACAGAACGCACTTAAGAACAGCAAGACCTATGAAGAACGACCTGAAAATCAGAAACAGGCGGACAAGAACGCACTGAAAAACAGATACGACCTGACTACACGCCCTGAAAGACAAGATACAAACCCGCAAGCACAAACTGAACCGCAGAAAACGAACTGAAAGCACGAAGACTGAAAAGCACGAATCGGCTCTCCCCAAACTTTTACTAACATGCAGTAACACGAGATCAGCAAAAGCAGCCCAAGGGGTGGCGCCATTGGAATCGAACTTCCCCTTTATACTGCCATCATACGTGTTGTACGTCACCGCGCTTCACACCAACGAGATTTTTGATTGACAGTGTGTATGCAAGGAAAGCTTGGAAAGAATCCCATCAAGCTTGACAAGAATCTCGTCGAGAAAACCAACGGGATTCTAGGCCGTGTGTACAGGGCTTTAGTCTTCAGTGAAATATTGTTGTGACAGAGATGGGAAAACCCCAGGCCCCATTGGAATGTGTCAGTCCATGAATCTCTGGACAAGTGTGTCCAGAAGGTCTATAGGGCTGGGCAGGACCAAAAGATATGAAACTGTGGTACGATACCAGTGCGTAATGATTTTGTTTCTGGGCTCCTGGTTTTTATTACTCTAGAGGATTGATAAGAGAGTGTGAATATTTTTATGAATGGGCCTCAGGAGAGAGAGAGAGAGAGACATTTGGAGATCTTATTTACGTAGAGAGGAGTCTAAGACAATTCCAAGAGCAGTGTATTGTATGTGAATGTGAGTGGTAGTGTATCTGAGTGATGTCCTCACATTCATATTCAAATGAACCCAGAGATGAGCATTTGGTGGAGATCTGAGAAAATTGACAGTCCAAGGAAAAGCACCAGGCACAAAGGGGAGAAGACCAGGTCCAGGCATATTTTGCCTGCTGTCTGCAGACTTAGTGCTTCAGATTATTGGTAGCTAATGTTAAAAATTGGAGAGTTAGGTTGTAAGTTAAGCTAACAGGTTATGAATAGTGACATATAGGTTACTTTGTTTTGTGTTGATGGTCACACACTTGTATCCTGGTTACATTGGGGTACAATCTAAAGGTCCTTAAAGCACCGCTGCAAAAATGAAAAGCCAGCAGCTACACATACTGCAGCTGCTGGCTTTTAATAATAGGACACTTACCTGTCCTGGAGTTTTTATCAGCTGTCGGGTGCATGCCGCCGCCATTGTGAGTAAGGCAACCCGGCAGTGTAGCGTTACGGCTTCATGTCGGGAACCCCACTGCGCATGCGCGAGGCTCCGCTGCTCTCTCCTACTGGCCCAGTGGCAGGGGGAGGAGGAGGGAGCCGATCGGTGATGTCATGGGCCGCGGCCCAGACTCCCAGAATGGGGGAACAGGACACAGGTATCCGCTCCCCCCTCAGGTGCCAAATCTGACACCTGAGGGGGGAAGGAGAAAAATCAGTGGAAGTTCTACTTTTGTGGGGGAATCAGGTACCTGATTTTGACAGGTACCAGCCACAACTTCCAGTCGGATCGCCGTGGCAATCCGAGCGGAAACTCTGCTCCCCTCCTTCCCCCGCTGCCTCGGGTCCCAGGAGACGGCTGGACCATTCATGGGGCACAGTGGGGCTTATGCATGCGCAGTGGGTAGCTGGCTGTAAAGCCACAAGGAGTCACAGTCAGCTGCCCACAGTTAAGATGCCGGCACCTGGACCCGAAGACCGGCCAAAAACAGGGTCAGGTAAAGGCATCACTGGATCCTGGAACAGGAAATTGTGTTCTTTTTAAAAGTCAGCAGCTACAGTATTTGTAGCTGCTGACTTTTACATTTTTGTTTCAGGGTAAAGATCCTCTTTAAAAAAGAGTCCCAAAGTCACCATAAATATAATAGAGAACCCCTAATAGGTTCAATTCCTGATGTGAAATAAATGTTAAACTCCTTTCCTGTCCAGACGATTTTTCAGTTTTTAGCACTGTGATACTTTGACTGACAATTATTCGATCATGCATAACTGAACCCAACTTAATTTTTTCATTTCAATTATATTTATTACATTTTTTCACATATAGAAAATTTACAGAAGGGTAAGTAGCTCTAACAATTCTTGTTAACATTGTTCTGTCTCAAGGACACTCAGCTAAACCATTCTTATCCCATAAACATGATACCATATTTCTTCGATCACAGTTTTATTGGAACAAGCTAGGTGAAACTACAAATAACAAGAATAAACCTTGATAAGTACAATATCCCATTCATTTAGTATACATTGCAGAGACAAAGATACACAGTACAATATGAGACAGTAAAAACGTACTTTTTAAGTTCTCTAAGGGTTGATGGTAAGAGATTAAAATAAGACATATCCTGCCTCCTGCAGTGTCATGGTGAATGTGTCTCTTCCTGTAAGATTTTACCTAGAATACTCTGCTTTCTAATCACTTCCTGGGTTATACATTAATGCATTTAATAATGATTCTACTGAAACAATACCAAAAAGGGAAGCTAGATGGTGCCTACGCTCTGCAAATGATTTCTATAGAAATTACAACCTTAAATGTCATTTTAATCAACACAAATGCAGATAATCAGAATATAGACATCTGATGGACAGAACAAACATTAAGGCAAAAAAACGATGGTTTATGAACTGGGTTACATTGGTATAGCACTGTTATACATAAACAAAGGATGTGACAGTGTTCTAATCTTGCGGTAGGGGCATATATATAGATAATATAACAGAGTGAGGTAACACAAATACCTGTGTGGAGCACAGGTGAAAATTAAAGGTAACATAAGATGTTAATGGTTGCCACATATAGTACAATTAATACTTAAAACATTCTTATCATATTTTGATAGGATTTGCAAATCAAGTAGGTCTCTTAGGAGAGAAAGCTATATGGTGAGTCAATCAATTAAAGGGCAGTGATCGAAAGTATTGTGCTGGGTCTATATTTGCGTTATGATCTAAGCCATTCAAGCCATGGGGTCCAAAATTTGTCTGTGGAAGCTAGTCTACCTTTCGACAATGCAAACATGTGTTCATAGGATCCATGGATGTTGACTAGGGGAATTACCTCATCTAATAAGATTCGGTCATCAGTTTTCCAGTGTCTGGTGATGGTGAGCCTAGCAGCTAGTAGTATGTGAGTAATCACATATTGAAGATGGGAGGGTGATATGTTCAATTCCTATGTTAAGTAGGGCAAATTCTGGTAATGGGGCAATTTGGGTTTCAGTAACTCTGTAAATAAGTGTTAAAACTTCTCCCCAAAATTTCTAAAGTTTAGGGCATCCCAGATTCCTTCATCATTCTTTCATATACCTAGTGCCCACTGTCATACTCTCCACACTTCTCGCCTGTACATACTGCTCACTGTTATACCCTCCACACTTCTCTCCTATACATATCGCCCGCTGTCATATCCTACACACTCCTCTCCTGTACATAGTGCCCGCTGTCATACACTTCTCTGCTGTACATAGTGCCCACTGTCATACCCTCCACACTCCTCTCCTGTACATATGCTCAGTGTCATACCCTCCACACTCCTCTCCTATACATAGTGCCCACCGTCATACCCTCCACACTCCTCTCCTGTACATACTGCTCGCTGTCATATCCTCCACACTTCTCTCCTTTACACAGTGCCCACTGTCATACCCTCCACACTCCTCTCCTGTACATACTACTCACTGTCATACCCTCCATACTCCTCTACTATACATAGTGCCCACTGTCATACCCTCCACACTTCTCTTCTATACATAGTGCCCACCGTCATACCCTCCACACTCCTCTCCTGTAATTACTGCTTGCTGTCCTACTCTCCACACTTCTCTCCTGTACATAGTGCCCACTGTCATACCCTCCACACTCCTCTCCTGTACATGTTGCTCACTGTCATACCCTCCACACTCTTCTCCTATACATAAAGCCCACTGTCATACCCTCTTCACTTCTCTCCTGTCATACTCTACACACGCCTCTCCTGTACATACTGCCCACTGCCATATCCTCCCCACTCTTATTCTGTACATACTGCTCACTGTCTTACCCTCCACACACATTTCATGTACATACTGCTCATTATCATACCGTCCACACTCCTCTCCTGTACATACTGCCCACTGTCATACCCTCCACACTCCTCTCTGGTACATACTACCCTCTGTCATACCCCC
This sequence comes from Rana muscosa, assembly GCA_029206835.1. Lineage (NCBI taxonomy): Eukaryota > Metazoa > Chordata > Amphibia > Anura > Ranidae > Rana > Rana muscosa. Next base: position 656,889,968 of record CM055116.1, on the reverse strand, counting down.
CACACTCCTCTCGTGTACATACTGCCCACTGTCATACCCTAAATACTCCTCTCTGGCACAAACTACCCTATGTCATACCCCCACACTCCTCTCCTGTAAATACTGCCCACTGGCATACCTTTCAAACTCCTCTGCTGTGCATATTGCCTTCTGCCATACCCTCCACACTCCTCTCCTGTACATAGTACCCACTGTCATACCCTCCACACTCCTCTCCGGTACATACTACCCTCTGTCATACCCCCCCACACTCCTCTCCTGTACATACTGCCCACTGTCATACCCTCCACACTCCTCTCTGGTACAAACTACCCTCTGTCATACCCCCCACACTCCTCTCCTGTACATACTTCCCACTGGCATACCCTCCACACTCCTCTGCTGTGCATACTGCCCACTGTCATACCCTTCACACACCTCTCCTGTACATAGTGCCTTCTGCCATACCCTCCGCACTCCTCTCATGTACATACTGCCCACTGTTAGACCCTCCACATTCTTCTCCCTCACCTGCACATACTTCCCACTTTTATACCATCTACACTCCTTCCCTATGCCTCTTGCCAACAAAAATAGTTCTTTAAAATTATACTGAATATCCTCAATGTTACCAGCTCTAGAATGGGTACATTTTTGTTAGTTCAACTAAAGAAAATCTCAGTCTTCATATTTTTTCTGCCCCATTATTAGTACTTATTTAATTTTGTGATTACTACTGTGATGTATAGAGGAACATAGGGGATGTCAGCTACTCTAAATATAGCAATTGTAAAAAAAAGTGTCCCTGAAAATATTTTTGAAATGTTGGCAACTATGCACTTAGGCATTGCCCAAGGGCCACCGGATCAGTAGGGGGCCCCATGAGAGGCTCCTGGGATCCTGTGATCCTCCAGTGCTGTGCTCTGATCAATTCAGTGAGGCCCGGGCTCTTCCATCTTCACCCGGTCTTCCTTTTGGGTTCTGTGCCTTCGGTCACTTGCCTTGGCCGGGCTGCGTTGATGTCATTCCCATGCATGCTCATGTGCATCCTCTGTCTCTCATCCCCCCTTTCTCTCTCATCCTCCCTCCCTTACCCCTCACCCCTCTCTCATCCTCTTTCTCTCTCTCTCTCTCTCTTTCATCCTTTCTCTCTCTCTTTAATTTAATTGGTTATAACAAAAAATTGTTTACATTTTTATTTATTTATTTATTATTTATAAAAGGCCCCACCAAAATCCTCAGCACCAGGCCCATGATGTTCTTAATCTGGCCCTGGTTGGTGACACGGGTGGCCTTGTAGTTAGATGCTAATGCTTTGGACCATTGATAGGGGCTGAATGCCCTGCCTATATAGCTTTCCCATTTTATCAGTGGGGGGAGTTTAGTGAAGTTAGATTTGGCGTCTAGGAGGTTTTAGAACAATGCTATACCCTTTATGTTGATGGTAGTACTTGACAGGTATTTCCAAATTTTGTCATGAACAAAGATGTGTAATCAAGGATTGCGAATTAAGCAGTATGATGCTTGAATGTATTTTAATTAGTCTTTAGTAGGGATGAAGAACTCCTTTTAAAAGTTTGGCAAATGATTTGAGTATGTTACCTGAGTAAAGATTTTAAAGGTGGGTTATGCCTTGTTTATGCCAGTTCTGGGTAGAGAAGTTTGGTATTAGTTGAGTTAAGACAGATATGGGAACAGGTAGTTGGCGAAGTGTGTTTCCTTTATACGCTTTATATACGCAGTAGTTGAATGCTGTCACAGAAGCCGTTATATTAGGGAATAAGTATGAGTTTCTGGGTTTTATATGTGGACTACTCAGGAGCCAGACATGTAAGTCCTGACCTGGGATTTGTGTAGATTCCATTTCTCTCAAAGGACAGACGATGTTGCTTTTAAACCAAAGTTTGATTTCTGATAGGATGGAGGCATAATAGTAGTCTCTAATGTTTGTGTACCCTGCGCCCCCTTCCGCAGGGAGGAGGTTGTTTAAAAGTGGTGCATAGTTAGCTTGAAATAGGTAGGACACTTGTTTGGTCAGGATAATACCCAAGTAGGAAAATGATTTGTCAGCCCATACATATGGATATATCCTACTTACAGAAGATTATTGATCAGGGGAAATTCCCATAGGGAGAATGAACAATTTAGATGCATTTACTTTGTAGTAAGATATTTGGCTAAAAGTTTCTAGGGTGTACCTCACCAAAGCCAGGGAAGAGTTGGGGTTAGATAGGATGAGGATCACATCATCTGCAAATATATTTATTTTGTGTTCTTGCGATCCAACTTGTAGGCTTCTAATCTCTTGCATAGATCAAATTTTTTCTGCTAATGGCTCCATCATTAAGTTGAATATCATGGGTGAAAGGGGTCACCCTTGTCTTGTTTCATTTGTGATGTTGAAGGGTGTGGAAAGCATAGAGGAGCAGTACACTTGGGCTTAAGGGCAAGAATATAGAGCTAGTATAGCTGAAAGGATATGACCCTGGAATCCTAATTTCCGCAAAATGTGGTCTAGGTAGCCCCAGTGGACTCTGTCGAATGCCTTCTGTGCATCTAAAGACAGAAGCATAGAAGGCACTCCATGGGATTGATGTTTATCATCCATCGAGTAGTGTCGGAAGTTTGCCAAACTTTTATAAATCCTGACTGATCTGAATGAGTTTGAGAAGTAGTTCAAATAATCTGTTGGCTATCACTTTGGCGTACAATTTAGTGTCATGGTTAAGAAGGTAAATTGGGCGGAGGTTTTTGGGAGTAGTGAGCTCTTTACCTGGCTTCAACAGGGTAATAACTAAAGCTTTCAACTTTTTTTTTGTGGGAATGAAGCAGAGGAGGCAGCAGCATTGAACATTGGTGCAATGTTGTCAACCAGTAGGGTTTTGAAATGTTAATAGTATTCTCCTACAAAACCATCTGGTCCGGGAGCTTTGTTGTTCGGTAAGTAGTCAATGGCTTTCTCTATTTCTAAGGTTATGAATGGAGCATTGAGAGTAGCCATGGGTTAGCTGGGGAAGGTGGAAGGAGTCCAAGAATGCCTGAATAGAGTTATCAGTCGGTTGCGGAAGGAGTTTGTCATCTCCCAAGTTATATAGGGTGTCATAGAATGCACTAAATGCGTTGGCAAAAGCTTGAGGATCGGTCAATTTCTGTTTAGAAACCACGTGAAAGAGGAAAGGGATGTGAGTTTTGGTCTGGTTCCCTCTGATTTGTTGAGCTAGGAGTTTTCCTGGTTTATAACCAGGGATGAGCCGAACACCCCCCTGTTCGGTTCGCACCAGAACCTGCGAACAGACAAAATGTTCGTGTAAACTTTAGAACCCTATTAAATACAATGGACTCGAACGTTCGAAATCTAAAGTGTTAATTATAAAGGCTAATATGCAAGTTATTGTCCTAAAAAGTGTTTGGGGACCTGGGTCCTGCCCCAGGGGACATGTATCAATGCAAAAAGAAGTTTTAAAAACGGCCGTTTTTTCGGGAGCAGTGATTTTAATAATGCTTAAAATGAAAAAATAAAAGTGAAATATTCCTTTAAATTTCGTACCTGGGGGGTGTGTATGATATGCATGTAAAGTGGCGCATGTTTCCCGTGCTTAGAACTGTCCCTGCAAAAAATGTCATTTTTGAAAGAAAAAAAATGCATTTAAAACTGACTCGCGGCTATTAATGAATTGTCGGCTCCCGGCAATACATACAAAAGTCATTGAGAAAAAAAAAAAAAAAAGCGTGGGGGTTCCCCAGAATTCAATTACCAGGCCCTTCAGATCTGGCATGGATTTTAAGGGGAACTCCACCCCAAGTTTAAAAAAAAATGGCGTGGAGTCCCCCTAAAAATCCATACCAGACCCCTTATCCGAGCACGCAACCTGGCCGGCCGCAGGGGAAAAGGGGGGGACGAGAGAGCGGCCCCCCCTCCCTCCTGAACCGTACCAGGCCACATGCCCTCAACATGGGGAGGATGTCCCCATGTTGATGGGGACAAGGGCCTCATCCCCACAACCCTTGCCCGGTGGTTGTGGGGGTCTGCGGGCGGGGGGCTTATCGGAATCTGGAAGACCCCTTTAACATAGGGGACCCCCAGATCCCGCCCCCCCCCTATGTGAATTGGTAACGGGTACATTGTACCCCTACCATTTCACGAAGAAAGCGTAAAAAAAATGTTTAAAAAAACACACAAACACCTTGAAAAAGTCCTTTATTTAAAAAAATAAATAAATAAACATTCCAGCGGTGAAATCCAGTGTCCCGCGGCGATCCCGATGTCCAGCGCTGTCCTTCATTGGTTGTGCCTGAGCGGACCTGATGGGGAACGCCCTCTCAGTATTTTAAATGTATAGACCCGCCCCTTCTAAAGTTCCCCATCAGGTCCGCTCAGCGGACGAGATGCGGAACATGAGAAGGGGCGAGTCTATACATGTATTACCAAAGTGAGAGCAGTTCCCCATCAGGTCCGCCCCCTCGGTATGTCAGACCCGCCTACGTCATTGGCTTGAGCGGGGAACTTCCTTCACTATGTAAATTTAAATTTACATAGTGAAGGAAGTTCCCCGCTCAAGCCAATGACGTAGGCGGGTCCGACATACCGAGGAGGCGGACCTGATGGGGAACTGCTCTCACTTTGGTAATACATGTATAGACCCGCCCCTTCTCATGTTCCGCATCTGGTCCGCTGAGCGGACCTGATGGGGAACTTTAGAAGGGGCGGGTCTATACATTTAAAATACTGAGAGGGAGTTCCCCATCAGGTCCGCTCAGGCACAACCAATGACGGACAGCGCTGGACATCGGGATCGCCGCGGGACACTGGATTTCACCGCTGGAATGTTTTTTTTTTTTTTTTTTTTAAATAAAGGACTTTTTCAAGGTGTTTGTGTGTTTTTTTAAACATTTTTTTACGCTTTCTTCGTGAAATGGTAGGGGTACAATGTACCCCTTACCAATTCACATAGGGGGGGGCCGGGATCTGGGGGTCCTCTTTGTTAAAGGGGTCTTCCAGATTCCGATAAGCCCCCCGCCCGCAGACCCCCACAACCACCGGGCAAGGGTTGTGGGGATGAGGCCCTTGTCCCCATCAACATGGGGACATCCTCCCCATGTTGAGGGCATGTGGCTTGGTACGGTTCAGGAGGGAGGGGGGCCGCTCTCTCGTCCCCCCCTTTTCCCCTGCGGCCGGCCAGGTTGCATGCTCGGATAAGGGGTCTGGTATGGATTTTTAGGGGGACTCCACGCCATTTTTTTTTTAATTTGGGGTGGAGTTCCCCTTAAAATCCATGCCAGATCTGAAGGGCCTGGAATGGATATTTGGGGGAACCCCACGTCAATTTTTTTTTTATTTGCGGCGGGGTTCCCCTTAATATCCATTCCAGACCTGAAGGGCCTGGTAATTGAATTCTGGGGAACCCCCACGCTTTTTTTTTTTTTTTTATCAATGACTTTTGTATGTATTGCCGGGAGCCGACAATTCATTAATAGCCGCGAGTCAGTTTTAAATGCATTTTTTTCTTTCAAAAATGACACTTTTTGCAGGGACAGTTCTAAGCACGGGAAACATGCGCCACTTTACATGCATATCATACACACCCCCCAGGTACGAAATTTAAAGGAATATTTCACTTTTATTTTTTCATTTTAAGCATTATTAAAATCACTGCTCCCGAAAAAACGGCCGTTTTTAAAACTTCTTTTTGCATTGATACATGTCCCCTGGGGCAGGACCCGGGTCCCCAAACACTTTTTAGGACAATAACTTGCATATAAGCCTTTATAATTAGCACTTTAGATTTCTCCCATAGATTTTTCGAATTTGCCGCGAACACCCCAATTTGTTCGCTGTTCGGCGAACGGGCGAACAGGCAATGTTCGAGTCGAACATGAGTTCGACTCGAACTCGAAGCTCATCCCTATTTATAACCACAAGAGTAGAAATGCATTTTAAAGCGTTTTTGGGTTTTATCAAAATTTTTAAGAAGGAGTGAACGCAGTTCCATTCCTAGTTTAATAATCTTGGATTTTAGTTCCGCCGTGGGACACTGTTTATTGAGGGAATCCGCTGTCTTAATATCAGTTAGGATTTTGTCAACGCACTGCCTCCTCTGCCTCTTATCCAATGCCCCCATTTGTATAAATAAACCTTGCACAAAGGCTTTGCGCGCAGCCCAAATCATGTGAGGATCATGAATCGATCCTTTGTTGTGAACAAAAAAATCTTCCACATTGGTGTGTAGTGATTCTAAAAAGGGTTGGATCTGCAAGATAAGAGTGTTCATCCTCCAGAGAGAGACTGGAGATGTTTTAGGGTTGTCCTCGTTGATGTGGAAATAGGTGTTGTGGCATGCTGAGAAAACCGTATAGTGTTGTTCTTCTACATGTTGGCATCTCCATACATCGTACAAGCGTAGGGTGGAAAGCAATGGGTTAAGAACAGGTTTGACTATTTTAGGAGTAGAGGTTGAGTAGAGGTTGAGTCGATGTGAGGATCAGGGGTAACATTGAAGTCACAACGCTATATAATTGCACCTTGTTGGGTTCCAAGGACCTTCTTGTGAAGTTTGCGGAGGAAGCGCAGTTGGTGGACATTGGAAGCATAGACTGATACTATGGTGTACTATGGTGTACAAAGAGTTGTTGATGGATCCTACCACAATGAGGTATCGTCCGCCTTCGTCTTTCACACATGTATGCAGTTGAAAGGATATAGAGTTCTTGAAGGCTATTAGTGTGCCTTTTTTTTGTTTGGAGCATTAGCTGTAAATCCATTTGTAAAGTTCTTGTTCGTGCAAGTGGGAGGGTTGGATGCGCAGAAATTTGTTTCCTGGGCACAAATTATATTGCAATTGGATTGTAATACTATCTTCCAGAGTGATTTTCTTTTAGCAGGGTAATTTGGGCCAATATTTTGATGGTCATGGTAAGGTGCAGCCTGTAGTTATAGCTTTGAGGAGAGGCTTGTGGCTTGTTTAGTGCTTTTCACTCTCGATTGGAATTTGTATCCCAAGTGTGTGGGATGCAGAATTGAAGATGTATTCCTGTACGAGTGGTGTTCCTCAGATGGGGAGTCTTTAGGTAGGAACACATAGCAACCAGGTGCAACCACACTTAAATAGACAAAGAATAAGAAAAGAAAAGAAAACTTGTTCTAGGTCGATGCCTAGAAATCGCTTCCTTGCAATAGGCAAAACCGATGCCAAGGAATGTAAGGTAGGGGTTAAATAGTTCTAACGAGCAAGGGTAAACGACACATCAGGCCGCTTAGCTGTAGACTTTAACGTGCCTGCTAGTTGGCTAAGTGATTCCTGTTGGATCTTTGTGGCAGAGGTTGAATCATCAAATCATCCCTAGGAGGGGTTCTAGAGATAGCATTAATAACAATGGAGAGAGTGGGCATCCCTGTTGCATTCCATTGTAAAGAGCAAATGGCCGCGACAGGTTCCCATTTCTTAGTACTTGAGCAGCTGGTCTGGAATATAGTGCCTCTATCCATTTATACATACACGGGCCCAACCCAAGGTTGAAAGCATACAGTCCCAGTCCAACCTGTCAAAGGCCTTTTTGGTAGACATATGCAATTAGTTTAAGTCAGAACAAATTTTTGGTCATTCGTAAAGTCAGATTTATCCAAATCTCCGAATGAAATAGTAATGAATATTAAGGAATTTCATTGAAATCTGTTAAAATTTGTTTTGTTTGTTTGATTTCTAACAAATTCAAATTTTTCAGAACATTTAGAATTCGGATCGGTCGAAAAACGATCGACCGATGCAAATTCTGTGTGAAGAAATAGCTGGTTGTTAAGTAGCAGGCCAGGAAGCGGGCCACCCACATCTTTAACAACCATAAGTCATTATCTGTCAGCTGGCTTCCCCACTGACAGATAAAAGAAAAGAATGCTGGCATTGCCCAGCAATAGAAAAATGTATATAAAAAAAAATGGCGTGGGGTCCTCCCCTAGTCCATACCAGGCCCTTAGGGTTTGGTATAGATTTTGAGGGGAATCCCATGCCAAAGTTTTTTTTGAATTGCGTGGGGTCCCCCCAAAATCCATAACAGACCCTTATCCGAGCATGCAGCCTGGCAGATCAGGTAAGGGGGGGGGGGGGGCGAGCGACATGCCCTCAACATAATAAAAACACAGACAGTTTTTGATTCAAATAAATTCAGTGAAAATTCACTGAATTTATTTGAATGATATATTCTTTATTGGGTACACTTTTGCACATACTGTGTTTTTTTAGGAATTTGAACACTTCATGATTTACACTAGGGATGAGCCGAACACCCCCAGTTCGGTTTGCATCAGAACATGCGAACAGGCAATAAATTTGTTCGAACATCCGAACACCGTTAAAGTCTATGGGACTCGAACATGAAAAATCTAAAGTGCTAATTTTAAAGGCTTTTATGCAAGTCATTGTCATAAAAAGTGTTTGGGGACCCGGGTCCTGCCCCAGGGGACATGTATCAATGCAAAAAAATGTTTTAAAAACGACAGTTTTTTGGGGAGCAGTGATTTTAATAATGCTTAAAGTGAAACAATAAAGTGAAATATTCCTTTAAATTTCGTACCGGGGGGGGGGGGGGTATACTATGCCTGTAAAGTAGTGCTTGTTTCCCGTGCTTAGAACTGTCCCTGCACAAAGTGTCATTTCTGAAGGATAAAAAGTCATTTAAAAGCAATTAACGCTATAATGAATTGTCGGCTCCCGGCAATACAGAGAACAGTCATTGAAAGTTATTGATAAAAAAAAATGCGTGGGGGTCCCCCCAAATTAAATTACCAGGCCCTTCAGGTCTGGTATGGATATTAAACGGAACCCTGCATCAAATTGAAAAAAAAATTACGTGGGGTTCCCCCCAAATATCCATACCAGGCACTTTAGGTCTGGTATGGATTTTAAGGGGAACTCCACGCCAAATAAAAAAAAAATGGCGTTGACTTCCCCCCAAAAATCCATACCATACCCTTTATCTGAGCACGCAACCTGGCGAGAGAGCGCCCCCCCCCTGAACCGTACCAGGCCACATGCCCACAACATGGGGAGGATGCTTTGGGGGTCTGTGACCCCTCAAAGCACCATGTTCCCATGTTGATGCACCATTATTGCACATATTGATTCATTGGCATTTTTGTGTGTAGTTTAATTTAACCACTTAGTGACCGCCCCATGTACATATATGTCGGCAAAATGGCACTGACAGGCACAATTACGTACCTGTACGTGACTGCCTTCGTATGGGTGGGGGGTCCAATCGGACCCCCCTCCGGTACATGCGGCGGTCGGTATCGATTCGGGAGCGATCCGTGATGAGGGGGCGGCCATTGGTTTCTGGCCACCCCCTCGCGATTGCTCCCGGCGAATGAGATGCTTCCCCTGCCTGTGTAATGTAAACACAGGCAGGGGAAGTGAAGTCATCTTTCCATGCGGCGCTCTATTCGTCCGGAGCCGCCAAGGAGAGAAGACATCAGGTTAGTGCACTAACAGTACACTGACACCAGAACACATAGGCACACAAACCACCCCCCAGTCACCCCCAGATCACCCCCCAGATCACCCCCCAGCCCCCATTCACAGTGTCACCGATTGCAGTGATCATTTATTTACTTATCACTGCAATCAGTGACATTTGTGATAGTAAAAGTGTCAGGGCAGTTAGTGTTAGGTTCCTTTAGGTCCAGGGTAGCCCCCTAACCCCCCCTAATAAAGGTTTAACCCCTTGATCGCCCCCCAGGTAACTCTTTCACCCCCTATCACCAGTGTCACTAAGCGATTGTTTTTCTGATCGCTGTATTAGTGTCGGTGGTGCCGCTAGGTAGCCAATTATTTTTTTAGGTTCGCCGCCAGGTTTTTATAGCATCAGGTACCCCCATATATTACCTAATAAAGGTTTAACCCCTTGATCACCCCCCAGGTAACCCTTTCACCCCCTATCACCAGTGTCACTAAGCAATCGTTTTTCTGATCACTGTATTAAGTTATGCTGGTGCCGCTAGGTAGCCAGTTATTTTTTTAGGTTCGCCGCCAGGTTTTTATAGCGTCAGGTACCCCCATATATTATTTAATAAAGGTTTTAACCCCCTGATTGCCCCTAGAGTTAACCCTTTCACCAGTGATCACTTTATAAGTGTCACTGGTGATGCTGGCTAGCCAGTTAGTTATTTCGTTATTTAGGTTCCCCGTCAGGTTTTTATAGCATCAGGTACCCCCATATATTACCTAATAAAGGTTTTAACCCCCTGATTGCCCCTAGTTAACCCTTTCACCAGTGATCACTGTATAAGTGTTACGGGTGACGCTGGTTAGTTAGTTTGCTTTTTATAGTATCAATTAGGTTTTAGCGTCAGAGAGGGTCTGCGTCACACCCCAGGCAGCGTCAGGTTAGTGCCAGTAACGCTAACACCCACACACAAAGCATACACCTCCCTTAGTGATATAGTAGCTGAACAGATCAATATCTGATCTGATCAGATCTATACTAGCGTCCCCAGCAGTTTAGGGTTACCAAAAATGCAGTGTTAGCGGGATCAGCCCAGATACCTGCTAGCACCTGCGTTTTGACCCTCCGTCCAGCCCAGGCCACCCAAGTGCAGTATCGATCAATCACTGTCACTTACAAAACACAACACACATAACTGCAGCGTTTGCAGAGACAGGCCTGATCCCTGCGACTCCAGTGCTGTAGGAGGTGATTTAACCACCACAGTTAAAAAAAAGAGCATATATGCCGAAGCATGGGGGCAGAGGAGCAATTTGCTCCTAATGCCGCGTACATACGGTCGAAATTCCGACGGAGGCTTGCCCGTGGAAATGTCTGACCGTGTGTACGCGGCATAACTTTTGCGGGAGGATGCCCCCATGCTTTGGCATATATAAATGGTGCATGTATGCCCATCATTAGAAGTGGGTGAATGAAGGGAGGTATTCTAATGGTGGGCATACCCACCGATCAATCTCTTTTTTTCGTTCAGCCAACAGGCTGCATGAAAAAAAAGATTACAATACATGTCCAACAAGGACCAGCAACGTACTGGTATGTTGCTGGACTTTGAATGGTTAAATAGTCCCAAAAAGTCTCACACATGTGGTGTCCCCGTACTCAGGAGAAGCAACAGAATGTATTTTTTTTTCTTTTTTAATTTTTAAAAACTTTGTGACAAAAAGCGAGATCTGCAAAATACTCACCATACCTCTCAGCAAATAGCTTGGGGTGTCTACTTTCCAAAATGGGGTCATTTGGAGAGGGATTTTGTGCCATCTGGGCATTCCATGGTCTCCGAAACTGTGATAGGCAGTAAGGAGTGAAATCAAAATTTTGTGCCCTTAGAAATCCTGAAGGCGGTGCTTGGTTTTCGAGGTCCCGTCCGCGGCTAGGCTCCCAAAAAGTCCCACACATGTGGTATCCCCGTACTCAGGAGAAGCAGTAAAATTTATTTTGGGGTGCAATTCCACATATAACCATGGCATGTGTGAGCAATATATCATTTAGTGACAACTTTTTGTATTTTTTTTTTTGTCATTATTCAATCACTTGGGACAAAAAAAATATTCAATGGGCTCAACATGCCTCTCAGCAATTTCCTTTGGGTGTCTACTTTCCAAAATGGGGTCATTTGGGGGGGGGGGTTGTACTGCCCTGCCATTTTAGCACCTCAAGAAATGAGATAGGTAGTCATAAATTAAAAGCTGTGTAAATTCCAGAAAATGTACCCTAGTTTGTAGACGCTATAACTTTTGCGCAAACCAATAAATATACACTTATTGACATTTTTTTTCACTAAAGTCATGTGGCTGAATACATTTTGGCCTAAATGTATGACTAAAATTGAGTTGATTCGATTTTTCTTATAACAAAAAGTAGAAAATATCATTTTTTTTCAAAATTTTCGGTCTTTTTCCGTTTATATCGCAAAAAAAAAAATCGCAGAGGCAATCAAATACCATTAAAAGAAAGCTCTATTTGTGGGAAGAAAAGGACACAAATTTTGTATGGGTACAACATTGCATGACCACGCAATTACCAGTTAAAATGGCGCAGTGCCAAATTGTAAAAACACCTCTGGTCTTTATGCTGCGTATTGGTCCGGGGCTTAAGTGGTTAATGAGTGCTTTTAAATTACTTTTTTTTCCTTCAGAAATTACACTTTGTGCAGGGACAGTTATAAACACTGGAAAAATGCGCTACTTTAAAGGCATACATTAGACACCCCCCAGGTACGAAATTTAAAGGAATATTTCACTTTTATTGTTTCACTTTAAGCATTATTAAAATCACTGCTCCCAAAAAACTGCAGTTTTTTGCATTGATACATGTCCCCTGGGGCAGGACCCAGGTCCCCCAAAACTTTTTATGACAATAACTTGCATATTAACCTTTAAAATGAGCACTTTAGATTTCTCCCATAGATTTTTAAAGGGTGATCCGCGGCTTTTTGAATTTTCCGCAAACTCCCCAAATTGTTCGCTGTTCGCCGAACGGGCGAACAGCCAATGTTCGAGTCGAACATGAGTTTGACTCGAACATAAAGCTCATCCCTAATTTACACATGGACAATTTTTAAATATATATATTTTTTCACAGAAATTATTTTAGAATATATCTTTATTGAATGCACCATTATTGCACTTATTGATTCATTGGCATTTTTGTGTGTAGTTTAATTTAATGTATGCACGCTCTTCTCCCCTTTTACATTTATCTTGAACTTTAGTATTCAAGTTTTCAGAGCTGCAGCACACTTTTTTTTGGTTAGCGCAAATTCATCCCTTTTTTGTTTACATATCTGTTTATATTACTTGACACTTTTTTGGTGAATGGGTAGAAGTATCCCCTACTTATTCACATGGGGGGGTGGGATCTGGGGGTCCCCTTGTTAAATGGGGCTTCCAGACTCCAATAAGCCCCCTGCCCACAGACCCCCACAACCACAGCCTAGGCTTGTGGGGATGAGGCCCTTATCGCCATCAACATGGGGACAAGGTGCTTTGGGGTGGGGGGACTGTTGAGGACATGTGGCCTGGTATGGTTCAGGAGGGGTGTGCTTGCTCGTCCCTTCCATTTCCTGGCCTGCCAGGCTGCATGCTCAGATAAGGGCCTGGTATGGATTTTGGGGGGCCCCACTCCGTTTTTTTTTTTTCGGTGTGGCCAATCAGAGTTTAGAATGCGCTGTGCAGTGCGCAGTTAATTGCAGGGTGTTCGGCAAGGCGAACAACTGCCAATCGTCCTGTAAATTTGGGTATTTTGCAGAGCGGGCAAACAGGTGATGTTCGGGCTAAATATTTTTTCAGCATGAACCATTTGCCCAACTCTAATTCTGATAAGCCCTACCTGTAGGTTATCCTAATAAAATCTATTCCAGGCCCTCATCTAGGATAAGGGTTTAGCCATAGTTGCCAACATTGCAAAAAAAAAAACGGGACACTTTTTTTTGCATGGAGGCGGAGCCTTGCTATAATTAGGGGGTGGGGCACTCGTTTGTAGGCGTGTCACACCTAATAAGAAAATGCAGCGTGCGAAGCAGAAAAATGGGCATGGTTTACACGTGATAGTGGGCGTGGCTTAAATGGGCGTGGCTCAGAAAGGGTGTGGTTAGAGTAGGAGATGAAGAAAAAAAGAAAGAAAGAAAGAAACCCAGATCCTACACCACAATAGAAATATGTGTATTCCAGAAAGTTTAACAAAATCGGCAGATAAAGATACACCAAAACACCTGTTGTTGGGGCTTCAATCATCCCGGCGCCATGGTTGTTATGGTGTCAGGGTGATTGAAGCGCATTATTTCTATTATTACATTGTAATATAAAACTAAATCATTCAACTCACCATGATGCCGAATCAGTAGAAGCGTGTCACCTGCCACGTCGCCTGCCACCAGATGGCCTCCCCAGCAATCCGTCCTTGCATCAGGTGCCTCCCCAGCAGAGTCTGTCCTTGCATCAGGTGCAACACGCACTACACTGATTACTACAACACCCACTACACTAACTACTACACTACACTGATTAATACACTACACCAGGAGTCTCCAAACTTTTTACTTCAAGGGCCACATTGTATATTTTACAGATATTCGTGAGCCGAAAAAAAAAAGTTATTTATAAATGAATCCCCAGCCATGAAAGAGAATAGAATTTAAAAAAAGGCTGCCATCAGCGGGGCTGGATGGTGCACCTGTATCCTCCGCATGCACCTAAATGCCAGAGCCTCGTGAACAAGGGCTAAACATTAAGTGTGCATGAGGCCTTACATCTGTGTTCCTGTCAGAGCCTCCCTGCCCATTTGTGTCCCCAGCAGAATCTCCCCACACAATTGTATCCTCATCAGACTCTCCCTACATGCTTGTCTCCCCATTAACACCCCCTCTTGCACATTTCTGTTCCCATCACAGCCACCCCCACACATTTGTGTCCCCATCAGAACTCCCGCCACACGCTTGTGTCCCCTCAGAGCCACCTCCCCACACCCATTAAAACCCTTCTTGCACATGTCCCAATCAGTGCCCCCACATTTGTGTCCCACATCAGAGCCCCCTCCACACTTGTGTCCCCATCAGAGCCCCCTCCACACGTGTGTCCCCCATCAGAGTCCCCTCCACACTTGTGTCCCCATCAGAGCCCCCACCACACTTGTGTCCCCATCAGAGTCCCCTCCACACTTGTGTTCCCATCAGAGCCCCTCCACACTTGTGTCCCCGTCAGAGTCCCCACCACACTTGTGTCCCCATCAGAGCCCCCACCACACTTGTGTCCCCATCAGAGTCCCCTCCACACTTGTGTCCCCATCAGAGCCCCTCCACACTTGTGTTCCCATCAGAGCCCCTCCACACTTGTGTCCCCGTCAGAGTCCCCACCACACTTGTGTCCCCATCAGAGCCCCCACCACACTTGTGTCCCCATCAGAGTCCCCTCCACACTTGTGTCCCCATCAGAGCCCCCACCACACTTGTGTCCCCATCAGAGTCCCCTCCCCACTTGTGTCCCCATCAGAGCCCCTCCACACTTGTGTCCCCGTCAGAGTCCCCACCACACTTGTGTCCCCATCAGAGCCCCCACCACACTTGTGTCCCCATCAGAGTCCCCTCCACACTTGTGTCCCCATCAGAGCCCCTCCACACTTGTGTCCCCATCAGAGCCCCTCCAAACTTGCCATCAGAGCCCCTCCACACTTTCCATCAGAGCCCCTCCACACTTGCCATCAGAGTCCCCTCCACACGCGGGCCATACTACGGAGATCCAGGGGCTTTACAAGGGTCGTCGGCAGCGGCGGGTTGAGGATAATCAGAGTTAAGAGCGGGGAGGGGCCGCCGAAAGAAAGAAGCCGCGATTGGCTGCCCCTCTCCTCACACTAGAGGTAAAAGAGGAAAGAACTCTCGTGGCGGCAGCGGCGGAGGCCATTTTGGTGTAGCCACCGCCGTTTTTAGCCTAAAACATTCCCCGAATTTCCCGGGACAAAACGGGACAAAAACAATTGGGCTTGTCCCGAATCGGGACAAATCCAATCTGGGACAATGGTCCAAAAATCATGATTGTCCCGGGAAATTCGGGACTGTTGGCAACTATGGCTTAGCATAGATGAAGGGGATCCCCTTCCATTTACAAACAGAACATGGCAGCCAGAAACTGTCATTTGCCAGCAATTTAAATTGCATTTGTTCTTTGTAAATGTAATTTTTGCTGTAATAGGCTGTATACAGTACATCATACAGGTACAACACTTCACAGACAAGTTCAATCACACCTAAGCTTGTTATTTAAATGAATTTAGCTTTTTCTTTTTTATTTCACTTTAAGCATTATTCGAATTTCTGCTTCCTGACAAAAAAATAAATAAAAGTGGTTTCTGGCTTTGATACATGTCAAGCTCCACATGCCCTTTGTTTGACAATCCTTTGCCTATTAGCTTAGAAAATGTCTATAACTGATTTCAATTATTGATCTCAGTGAGGGTTCAGATACAGCACTTGGACTTGGGTAACGTCTGATGTACATATATCTTGAAACAAAACCAGGTACATTCATTGTGCCACTATTTTGTACTTAGACCAGGGATAGACAACCTCGCCACTCCAGCTGAGGTAAAACTACAAATCCAATGAGGAATGCAAGCCTTTGGCAGACACAGACATGACTGCCTTTTTAATTCTGCTGTACTTTATTGAGTGTATGAGGTTAAAAAAACTTTAAAAATTCCATTCCGTAAAAATGTATTATTTTTTTTTTTATGGAAAGAACTGAACATAGCATAGTATCATTTCAGGAAATGGAAAATTTATTTTTACCTTTTTGTAGCACATGCAAACTACAATGTACTTGCTCTGCAACCTTTTGATTTGTAATGACCATTTATATTTACAAGAGGTTAATAAACTATGAGGATGGTAACACTATTATTTTTGCTTCAAGCAACCAGAGAAACATGGATCAGCTCTCTGTTTTGACAGTCGCATCTATAGTATCCATTAAAAGGTGCCTCAAGATAGATTTCACAGCAAGTTTGCTATTTTTAGAGATTATAAAGCATAATAAGCAACATGTCTACAAGACCTAAAAAACATCTGCACTATAGGAAAATTGCAACATTATATGTTTTTTAACTGTAACAGTTTAAAAACTTCGTAAAAATTAATTATTTTGATATAATTTTTATTCAAGGGTAGTTTTCACTTATATCAATAATGTATTTCCCAAAATAAAGAAGTTTATCTGAACAGTTTATATGAAATGAGAACTAGAACCCTTGAAGTTAGATTAAACCATCTCATAGGGAGATGCACTCTAGTGTGCTATTAATCAGCAATAGTAAGCATTACTCTAAAGGCAGATATAATACAATGCAGCACTAGAGTGCATCACCATGCAGCTCATTATGGACTGATATTGGCATTGCATCCTATCATTGTAAAGGTTCATTATACTGTATGTTCATAAATCTGAAGCACAGAGAGAAAACAATTCAGGTTTATTCACTATGCTGATCAAAAAAATAGATATAGCGGTTTTCTTTTCTATTTTTTCATTTTAGATTTCAGTAGGGGTCTTCTATTTTATGTTACATTTCTTTCTCTTTTTTTGGCGAGTAGAGCATACAATCGAGTTTGATTAAAGAGGAACTAAACCCTGATGGGTTTTACTTCCTCTTTATTCCCCTGCAAAGCAAAAGCATAATGGACTAGTATGCATCTCATACTAGCCCATTATGTTGCACTTACCTGCAAACAAAGCCCGCAATGTCCGCAATGTCCCCGCTGGTGGCCGCGGCCATCTTCACCCCTCTTCCTTCCGGGGCCGTGGACTCCATACCCATACCTCTCAGCAAATAGCTTGGGGTGTCTACTTTCCAAAATGGGGTCATTTGGAGAGGGATTTTGTGCCATCTGGGCATTCCATGGTCTCCGAAACTGTGATAGGCAGTAAGGAGTGAAATCAAAATTCTGCCAAACACCCACCGAACACCCTGCAAATTCGAGTGTTTCCTGAACGGGGCGAACAGCCAATGTTCGGCCCGAACTCATGCTCGGAAGGGTAGATGTCAGACTTTTACAACCTGGTAATCGACAGTCTCGCTGCCAGCAGTACGTGGGTAAGTACCGTGCACAGGGGTGGGAGGATAAAGAGGTAAATTACCACCTTTGGGTGATTTTTTGAGTCAGCTCCCAAAGGGAAGTACAGCTAGGGGATCGGTAGATCATCCTCAGTGTGCATTGCCATTGAGAGAGGGTGTAATGCGTTCCCAAGTCACTCTCCCACTCTATGAAAGGGGGGGCTTCACTAAAGCTTGCTTCTCCTGGAGAAGGTTATAGAAGAGTGAGATGCCTTTTGTGTTTGGAGAAAAATATTTTAGATAGAGCCATGCTTGATTAGGAATCTCCCATGAAATGGTGTAAGAGCAAATCAAAATCCAATTTGTATTTATTGAAATAGCTCAGTTGGTGCTAGTATATTGGATGGTGTTTCCTTTTGGCACGTAAAGTCAGCATACCCACATCCCTAGGTTACATAATGAGTTTGTTTCCTCTAAATGGGACTTTAAACGGGGCACTGCTTCACCAAGAATCAAGTAGTAATAATTGTCAAAAAATATAATATTTGTTTCATTAGAAAAAGTTAAAAGTATTGAAGATATACATAGCATGAAAATTACATGATGCAAAAATAACAATGCAATAATAGTACAAAGTGCAATAACCACAGACTCTATTGGGACAGATGTAAAAATAGAGAAAAAAAAACAACACATTTGACTTTATTGTAATAGTTCACTTCTTCAGGGGTGAATGGTTACGTCAAGACGATAATACGTCTATAATTGAGAAAGACAAGAATATGAAAATACATACAGCATAACATTACATTAGCAAAAGCATTTTCACAAATTACTTTGGTTTGTATTTAAAATTAAACACTAACCGTGTACATTGCATAAAGATTCGCAAAAACGTTGCTTCCGATTTAAAAACGATTGAGAAATGCTGCAGCTTCAAGACAACTAGATGGGCTGGGAGGAAGTGAATACACTCAAGATGGATCTCAATAGCAACTCCCCAAGAACTGTTAATTCGCAAAGGGTGCTCTGAACACAAGCCCCTGAAATAGCCCAATCACGAAGCCTACAAACTACCAAGATCGCTGGGGGCAAGACAGACAGTGCAAGTAATTTAGTATGATCACCTCAAGGCTGATAAGATGTAACTGTAAACTATAGAGCTACTCTATATTTAAAATTTAAAACATGTGCATACCTACCCGGCCTATGTGGCTACAGGGTATGTAGAGGGAGGACCAGATGGATATAGAATGACCCCAAGCTTCAAGTGGTATAAGCACTGTTGTATTCCCAAGCCTCAACAGGGGACAGGGCAAAGGCTAGAACTATAAAGTAGAGAGCAAGGAGACAAGAAACAAAAGGGGGGGACATTATATGTATCCCGTAGTGGTTCTCTATTTCTATATACCCCATGGTTGCGAGCTCTCATAAATAGAGTTGAGCGGACACCTGGATGTTCAGGTTCGACGGGTTCAGCCAAACTTCGGTAAAAAGTTCGAGTTCAGGACCGAACTTGACCCGAATTTGACCCCGAATCCGAACCCCATTGAAGTCAATGGGGACCCGAACTTCTGAGGCCTTTACCGCTTGTTTCCCATCCTTAGACCTGTCCCTGCACAAAGTGTCATTTCTGAAGGAAAAAAAGTAATTTAAAACTCACTTGCGGCTATTAATGAATTGTCGGCTCCCGGCAATACATAGAAAAGTCATTGATAAAAAAAAAAAAAGTGTGGGGGTTCCCCCAAATTTAATTACCAGGCCCTTCAGGTCTGGTATGGATATTAAGGTGAACCCTGCCGAAAAAAAAAAATGCGTGCGGTTCCCCCAAATATCCATAACAGGCCCTTCAGGTCTGGTATGGATTTTAAGGGGAACTCCACCCCAAATTTAAAAAAAAATGGCGTGGAGTACCCCCAAAAATCCAGACCAGACCCTTTATCCGAGCCCCGCCTTACCAATTCACATAGAGGGGGGCCGGAATCTGGGGGTCCCCTTTGTTAAAGGGGTCTTCCAGATTCCGATAAGCCCCCTGCCCGCAGACCCCCACATACACCGGGCAAGGGTTGTGGGGATGAGGCCCTTGTCCCCATCAACATGGGGACATCCTCCCCATGTTGAGGGCATGTGGCCTGGTATGGTTCAGGAGGGGGGGGCGCTCTCTTGTCCCCCCTCTTTTCCTGCGGCCTGCCAGGTTGCGTGCTCGGATAAAGGGTCTGGTATGGATTTTGGGGGGGAACTCCACATAATTTTTTTTTTATTTGGAGTGGAGTTCCCCTTAAAATTCATACCAGACCTGAAGGGCCTGGTATGGATATTTGGGGGAACTCCAAGCATTTTTTTTTTATTTGCGGCAGGGTTCCCCTTAATATCCATACCAGACCTGAAGGGCCTGGTAATTGAATTTGGGGGGACCCCCACGTTGTTTTTTTATCAATGACTTCTCTATGTATTGCCGGGAGCCGACAATTCATTATAGTCGCGAGTGAGTTTTAAATGACTTTTTTTCCTTCAGAAATGACACTTTGTGCAGGGACAGTTCTAAGCACGGGAAACAAGCGCGACTTTATATGCATACTATACACACACCCTAGGTGCAAAATTTAAAGGAAAATTCCACTTTTATTTTTTAATTTAAAGCATTATTAAAATCACTGCTCCCCAAAAAACTGCAGTTTTTAAAACTTTTTTTTGCATTGATACATGTCCCCTGGGGCAGGATCCGGGTCCCCAAACACTTTTTAGGACAATAACTTGCATATTAGCCTTTATAATTAGCACTTTAGATTTCAAACGTTCGAGTCCATTGTATTTAATAGGGTTCTAAAGTTCACGCAAACATTCTGGCTGTTTGCAGGTTCTGGTGCGAACCGAATGTTCGGCTCATCCCTACTGCCCAAGTAACAAATATGCCCAAAATAGAATGAGAAAGTAACTTTTTCTGAACCAGCCTGCTGCGCCGGCAAATACGTTTATAACTGCGAGGGATCTTTTTGTGCTCTGCGCAGCAATTTTACTCGTTCAAATGCGCCGGTTCACTGCGCCGGCAAAATCTTAGTAAATGTAAAGTCACGTAAATCAATTTGCATAAGCTGAACAGGCGCACCTCCTAAACTTGCCATTATATAACAGTCCGACAGAAAAATGACATTTCTAAAGGCATTTAAATGCACTTGCGGCTATAATTGAATTGTCAGCTCCCGTCAATATAGAGAAAAGTAATTGAAAGTCTTTGAAAAAAAAAAATGCATGGGGGTCCCCCAAAATTCCATTACCAGGCCCTTCAGGTCTGGTATGGATATTAAGGGGA
The DNA here is from genome assembly GCA_029206835.1 of Rana muscosa. NCBI lineage: Eukaryota > Metazoa > Chordata > Amphibia > Anura > Ranidae > Rana > Rana muscosa. The sequence goes on along the minus strand of CM055116.1, from coordinate 656,869,144 downwards.
ACTCTGTGCCAATCAAAAAAAAAATGACGTGCGGGTCCCCCTCAAAATCCGTACCAGGCCCTTCAGGTCTGGCATGAATTTTAAGGGGAACCCCAGCGCCAAACTTAAAAAAAAATGGCGTGGGGGTCCCCCTAAAAATCCACACCAGACCCTTATCCGAGCACGCAACCTGGCAGGCCGCAGGAAAAGAGGGGGATGAGAGAGCGGCCCCCCTCCCTCCTGAACTGTACCAGGCCACATGCCCTCAACATTGGGAGGATGCTTTGGGGTCTGTGACACCAAAGCACCACGTCCCCATGTCATGTTGATGGGGACAAGGGTCTCATCCCCACAACCCTTGCCGATGGTTGTGGGGGTCTGCGGGCAGGGGCTTATCGGAATCTGGAAGCCCCCTTTAACAAAGGGGACCCCCAGATCCCGGTCCCCCCTATGTGAAATGGTAATGGGGTACAAATGTACCCCTACCATTTCACAAAGAAAGTGTCAAAATTTTTAAAAATGACAATAGCCTGGATTGACAATTCCTTTATTAATGTCTTCTCCTTTCTTCCATCTTCTTCCATCTTCTTCCATCTTCTTCTTCCATCTTCTTCTTTTCTCCATTCAGGTTTCTTCCTCCATCTTGTTCTTCATCTTCATCTTCCTTCTTCCTTCGGTGTTATCGTCCGCATCTTGCTCCGGCTTCTTGTTCCCTTCTTCTTTCTCCGGCCGATCCGCTTGAATTCCAGGTTCCCGCTGTGTGACGCTTCAGTTCTTCAGTTCTCCTCTGGGTCCGCTGCCATCCAGTGACCCCGCCCCTCTCTGACACCACGGGGAAAGTCCCAGTGAAATCCATGTGCGTCAGAGGGGGGTGGGGTCACCGGGTGGCAGAGGACCCAGAGGAGAACTGATGAACTGAAGCGTCACACAGCGGAAACCTCGAATTCAAGCGGATCGGCCGGAGAAAGAAGAAGGGAACAAGAAGCTGGAGCAAGATGCGGACGAGAACACCGAAGGAAGAAGGAAGATGAAGATAAAGAACAAGATGAAGGAAGAAACCTGAATGGAGAAAAGAAGAAGATGGAAGAAGAAGGTGGAAGAAGAAGAGGGAAGAAGATGGAAGAAAGAAGAAGACATTAATAAAGGAATTACTGTATCAAAAATCGGCTATTGTCATTTTTAACATTTTTGACACATTTCTTTGTGAAATGGTAGGGGTACATTTGTACCCCATTACTATTTCACACAGGGGGGGCTGGGATCTGGGGGTCCACTTTGTTAAAGTGGGCTTCCAGATTCCGATAAGCCCCCCACCCGCAGACCCCCACAACCACCGGGCAAGGGTTGTGGGGATGAGGCCCTTGTCCCCATCAACATGGGGACATGGTGCTTTGAGGGGTCACAGACCCCCAAAGCATCCTCCCCATGTTGAGGGCATGTGGCCTGGTACGGTTCAGGAGGGGGGGCGCTCTCTCGTCCCCCCTCTTTTCCTGTGGCCTGTCAGGTTGCGTGCTCAGATAAGGGCCTGGTACGGATTTTGAGGGGAACCCCCACGCCATTTTTTTTTTAAATTTGGCGCGGAGTTCCCCTTAATATCCATACCAGACCTGAAGGGCCTGGTAATGGAATTTAGGGGAACCCCCATGCAAAATTGATCATGCTGCATTTTTTATGTACAAAACTGTACTGGACCACAGTAAAACATACCAAAAACGCTACGGAACGTACCAAAAATGCACTGGAATGCACCGGAACGCACCTAAATGCACCAAAGACGCACTGCAACACACTTGTCCTAAGTGAAAAGAGGGGAAAAAAGTACTGGACTGCATCAAAAACGCACCAAAAACGCATCAAAAATGCACTGGAACGCGTCAAAAACGTGCATGCAGAAAAGCACCTGGAACGCATCCAGACTGCGTTTCTATGGTGTGAACTAGGGCCAGTTCACACCATAGAAACGCAATCCGGATGCGTTCCAGGTGCTTTTTTGCATGCACGTTTTTGATGCGTTCCAGTGCATTTTTGGTACGTTTTTGATGCAGTCCAGTGCTTTTTTTTCACCCCTCTTTTTTATTAACCTTATATAAGGACAAGTGTGTTCCAGTGCATTTTTGGTGCATTTAGGTGTGTTCCAGTGCGTTTTTGATGCATTTTGCAGCGTTCCAGTACAGTCCAGTGCAGGTAAAATGCAGCATGTTCTACTTTTTTTGTGGAACTGGAACGCACTGGAATAAACACTGCCATTTAGAACCATATAACCAACTTTCCATGCATTTTTGATGCATAAAAAACGCAATGCACTGCATGTGGTGTGAAATGGCCCTTAAGCAATTTGGCATATTTAAAGGCACTTCTCCTTGTTTTGTTTGTGGTGTTGTCCAAATTGGTGACATTGATATATGTCCCTTAGGGTGGGACCTGGGCCCCCATTTTAAGGCCAGTAACTAGAAGAAAAGCCAGCCAAGTGGGGACTAGCAAAATTAACAAGTCAGTTCCTATAGACTGCAATGGTATTTGTTGTATAACTTTTGCCCATGTTAGGCTCTTTGTTTGCCCCCCAGACCGGGTGGTGATTGTCCCATCTCTAATTTTGTAGCATGCTGGATGATGTGCTTAATTTTGGACGGGGGGGGGGGGTATTTTCTGCTAGCTGCATTTGTGTTAGTCTGAGCATGCCCAGGGACCTAGGTTTTTTTTTTTGGTGCTTTTTGTGTGCGAACAGCACCTGGATATTTCTGGGCATGCTGTGTGTGTTTTTTGGGTTAGTAATTGAAGGACATCCTTAACAGGTGTACCCACTTTGAAGTTCAGTCTCTACATTGGGTAAACTTGCATTTTGGGTGTTTCATGGACTGTGCATTTGTTTTCAATTGCCTCATAAGCACACAAACCTATGTTATATAAAGCTTGCAGATAGCATTCTCTCCCTTGCCCTGAAAAGAGGCAAGATTGTGTGTGGCGCCGGCCGGCAAAATTTACATTTTGGTGTCCTTATCGAGTTTGTAACACATGTATTTTATTTGTTATGTCTTTGCAAAACAGATGTGTGTTGTACTTTTGTTGATTGTTTTTTTTTTGTGGGGGATATGTTCCCCTGAAATATTTTTGACGTTGTTAATGTGTGTCGTTTGTTCACTTTGATTTAATTGTCTGTGCTGCATTATTTTGCTAAATCTTTCTCAAGATGTGACTAATGTTTCAAATTTACTTTCATGTCTTTTTTATTTATTTATTTTTTTGCTTACCTTTGTTTTTTTCCAAGTCCTGTTTTGTTGACCAATAGAATTTGATGCAACAAATGTGACAGCTGTAGCTTAACTAACAAAACAGGTGTGATTTGTCTACCCTGGTGCATTCATCGTAGCATATGCATGTATTGTGTGGTGCCATGGATAGTCACAAGGAAATAAAAAATACAGAGCCGTAAATATTCAATTTTCCTTTTTACTGCAGTGGTTCTCACTTCTCAGCCTCAGTCCTCAAGTACCCCCAACAGGACATGTTTTGTGAATTTATCTTATCGAGAATTGCTGTCCAAAATACCAAACCATTGACTGTGATTTAAAGCACATGTGCAAGATGAAGGAAAACCTGCAAACATGGCCTATTGGGGGTACTTGAGGAGCACTGATTTAGAGCACTGTACTTAAAAATAGCTCAAGGCAATACGATTCTAATTGTGGGCATTTTGAGGGAAACCAAGTAAGTGTTAGAACCCCTGCTTGTTTTTTGTTTTTTTTTAGGTTGGGCTTTGTGTCCCTTTTAGTAAAATTGGCTTCACTTCCTGTCACACAGGTAAACAGGAAGTGAAGGTAAAACCCTACCAATGTCTTTTCTTGGGGACACACAGATCAATCTAACTAGTGTCCTCATTAAGCAAATTGCACTCTAGCACTTTGTTGTGCACACCCCAAATCATTGGGTAGTTTGGGGTTTAGTAAAGGCAAATCCACTCTGCAGTACAAGTGTAGTTGCTGAAAATCTGAGGGGAAGCACTGGTGATTTTAACATCCAATCATGTAAAAGCAAAGATGGTGTTTTTTTTTGTTTCCTTGCATGTCCCCCTCGGATATCCAGCAAGTGCACTTGTAGTGCAAAGTGGATTTGCCTTTAGTAAATAAACCCCAAAGTCCAAAATACCTAATAATTTGGGGTGTACCCAGCAAAATGCTGGAGTCCAATATACATAATGGGGAAAGTATTTAGATTGACCTGTGTGTCCCCAAGGAAAGACATTGGTTGGGATTTACCCTCACTTCCTGTGTGGCTATGTGACAGGAAGTAAATTATTTGGAAGGATAAAGTGGCCAAATTTGGGAGTTGTCTTCACCCTATCAGGGGTGCAGACATCCCCAAAAACTGTCTAGACTTCTAATCCCTCTGCACTCTATCCCCAAGAAAAAATAAGAAAGGATTTCATTTAGTTTAACTTTGCAAAGACACATTCCTAAGTTGAATTGTGATGCATGTCAATGGCCCATTTACACCCTCTTTAATCACTTGAGATCAGCGCTATAGCTAATCGACGGCCACAGCACGGCCCTCAATTGCCGGGAGTCCGTCAATAGACATCCTCCCCTTTGCGCGCACGCTGTGGTCACCGAGTCACTGAGACTCGGGTGATGACAGATTCGAGTAAGAGGTCGATCCCTGCCTCTTACCACGTGATCAGCTGTCAGCCAATGACAGCTGATCACGTGATGTAAACAAAAGCTCAGTAATGGTTTTTGTTTTCTCCTTTGTGCTGACAGCGTGAGCATAAAAAAAGGCAATCACCGGCTTATGTGCAAGGGACATTGGGCCCGAAGAGGAAGAGGCAATTCTGCATCATCTGTGACAATCAGTAGCCCCTGCCAGTGCCACCTATCAATGCCCACCACTGGTGCCAATCAGTGCCACCTAGCAGTGCCACTTCTCATTGCCCATCAGTGCCAACTAGCAATGCCACCTCTCAGTGCCCTCCCTTGCCACCTTATTGGTGCCCATCAGTGCAGCCTCATCAGTGTACATGAATGAAGGAGAAAAATTACCTTTTTTCTAAATTTTCTAACTAAACACTTCCCTACCGCCCACCATCAAATGATGTCCTTGAATTTGTGTGGTGACATCTGAATGATGCCTGCAGTTGCAGGCATCATTCAGATATCATTCTTTTCAGCCGGCGATTCTGTGCACAATAAAAATGATCATAGAGGCAGTTCCGCTGCTTGATCGTTCTTATAGGCGGTGGGAGGGGACGTTCCCCCCCCTCCCGCCGCCATCCGGTGCTTCTCCGGGCTCTCCCGTGCCATCGGGGGCCCAGAGAACGAATTGGCCAGCGCCGGATGGTAAGCATAGAGATGACTGGTGACCAGATGGTCACCAGTCATCTCTATGACCGTCGGAGGCCCGGGCGCGACGTTATGACGTCACACCGGGTTCCCGTACATAAACAATGCTTGATCTCGGCTGTCAGCATGAGATCGGTGATTTTTTTTTTTACCGATTTCATGCTTTCCAACCTGGAGGAGAGATGTGGGGTCTTATTGACCCCGCATCTCTCCATAAAGAGGACCTGTCACAATAGATTCATATTACAAGGGTTGTTTACATTCCTTGTAATAGGAATAAAAGTGATCAAAAAAACAAAAAGTGTAAAAAGTGTAAAAAAAATATAAATAATAAAAACAATTTAAAACGCCCCTGTCCCCGGGAGCTCGCGCTCAGAAGCGAACACACACGTAAATCCCGCCCAGATATGTAAACACCGTTCAAACCACACATGTGAGGTATTGCTGCGTGCGTTAGAACGAGTGCAACAATTATAGCACTAGACCTTCTCTGTAATGCGAAAATGGTAACGTGTAAAAAAAATTAAAGCATCGCCTATGGAGATTTTTAAGTACTGAAGTTTGGTGTCATTCCATGAGTGTGCGCAATTTTAAAGCATGACATGTTAGGTATCTATTTACTCAGCATAACAACATCTTTCACATTATGCAAAAAAATTGGGTTAACTTTACTGTTTTGTAATTTTTTAATTCATGAAACCATTTTTTTTCCCAAAAAAAGGCGTTTGAAAATTTATTGCGCAAATACCGATCGAGATAAAAATTTGCAATGACCGCCATTTTATTCTCTAGAGTGTCTGCTAAAAAAACATATATATATATATATATATATATATATATATATATATAATGTTTGGGGGTTATAAGTAATTTTATAGCCATAAAATTATGATTTTTACATGAAGGAGAGAAGTGCCAGAATAGGCCCGGTGCTGAAGTGATTAAAATATCCTAATTTTTTTTTTCTTAGTCAGTCTTTTGTATTTATAGTTAAAAAAATAAAAAAAAAAACAGAGATTATCAAATAGCACCAAGAGAAAGCTCTATTTGTGTGCAAAAAATGATTACATTTTCATTGGATTACAGTGTTGTATGACCGCGCAATTGTCATTCAAAGTGCATCAGCGCTGAAAGTTGAAAATTGGCCCGGGCAGGAACGGGGTTTAAGTGGCCAGTGAGCAAGTGGTTAATATAAGGCTACATGCACACGGATGTTTTTCTAGCCGCTTGTTTGAGCGTTTTTTGCAGCTTAAAAATGGCTCTCCATGTTAGCCTATGGCCTCATGGCCACCATGGGCTGTAAATGGCATAGCCGTTTTTTAGGCCCCATGTATACGGGACGCTGGTGCAAAGTCTTCAGAACTAAGGTTGAAAGCGGTGTTTCTAAACGTGCGTTTTGTCGCGTTTGCATGCCGAGTTTTACCGCATTTGCGTCTATAAGGGTTTAGTTAGTTAACATCATAAGGAGCCGCCCTAAGCTCATAAAACAGTATTATTAACCATTTCAGCTATTTTTTGAGACCAGAGTGAGTAGCAGCAGCTGAGAGAGCAGCAGTGTACTTGTATTTAGCGTGTCACTTGCCACATCACTTGCCACAAGTTGTGGATTGTCCACTTGCCACGTCACCTGCCACAAGTTGTGGATTGTCCACTTGCCATGTTACCTGGCCATTTCACCTGGCACAAGTTGTGGATTGTCCACTTGCCACGTCACCTGGCCACGTCACCTGCCCCAAGTTGTGGATTGTCCACAATGCAATGGAAGCAATTACATTTTTTTGGATATATTTTTAATGGTTTTTCATCATTTGCCATCATTTTTGAGTTTTGCAATGTAAAAAAATAGGTCACCTTTAAAAACTCTTCTAAGCTTCGGGGGTCTTCTTCCAACTTCGGGGGTCTTCTTCCGACTTTGGGGGTCTCTTCTTCTGCTCTCAGGTGTTGTCTCCACGCTCTCTGGTTCTTCTCCCGCTCTCCGGTGCCTTCTCAACGATCTCCGGTTCTTTCTGTCTTCTGCCGGGCGCCCCGCTATCTGCTTCCAGCTCTTTTGCTAGCGGGGTCCCGGTCTTCATCGTCGTCTTCTTCCCTTTTCTCTCCGCTTGATGTTGCCTCGTCACTGTCTGCCGCCCCGAAGTTGGAAGAAGACCTCCGAAGTTGGAAGAAGACCCCCGGAGCTGCCTAATAAATTACTTTAAAAACCTGTGTTGTGTTTTTTTATTGACTTTTTTTGCCACCAGGTGAATGGGTAGGGGTACGTGTACCCCATACTCATTCACATAGGGTGGGGGGCCCTGGACCTGGGGGCCCCCTTATTAAAGGGGGCTCCTGGATTTCGATAAGACCCCCGCCCGCAGACCCCGACAACCAATGGCCAGGGTTGTCGGGAAGAGGCCTGTCAGGAAAGGCTTCACCCGCTGGTGGTGCTGTTGGTCCTTTGGACTGCAGTGCTAGTGTCCGCCAGCAGGTGTCCTCCTGCAGCCGATATCTCTGTTGTAGGATCTCACCTGCTGGTGGTAACACATGATACGTGGACTGAGGTACCGGCATCCACCAGCGGGTGTATTCTGGCAGTATGGGGCAGGCAGCACTTTCTGTGGTCAGCTGTGACCTGAAGCTCAATCACTGGACTTCCTTATATATCCGGCAAATGCAAACACTCGTTGCCCTGGTATCTCTCTCACTGACCTAGGACCTGTGACCCTGTCTTGAGCCTGTATCCGACCCGATCCCTACCTGGAACCTGCATCCTGCTTTACCCGATCCTACCTGTTCCCTACCTTGTGCCCATCCTACAGCTTTCCCTTCTGTTACCTGGATCCCTGCTCTGCAGCCTATCCATCCGTCCCCTCCCGGTTCCTGCTTCCTCTCATCCATACCCATCTGCTTGATTCCCTTGTGTATGACCTCGGCCTGGCTTCCACTATGATTCTGGTATTTCCCATGCTTGTATATACTGTTTGTAGTCACTGTTGATTTATTGCACTGCGTTCTATTGGTTGTTGTATGTTGGTCACTCACCATAATAAATTATATATATTTTCACCTACACCCGTTTGGTTTCCTTTTATGAGGTCACACAGTCTGGTCAATTAACAATCTCTGACAAGGCCCTTGTCCCCATCAACATGCCCCAAAGCACCCAACCCCCCATGTTGAGGGCATGCGGCCTGGTACGGTTCAGGAGGGGGGGCGCTCGCTCACCCCCCTTTCCTGACCTGCCAGGCTGCGTGCTCGGATAAGGGTCAGGTATGGATTTTGGGGGGACCCCATGCCGTTTTTTCGGTGTAGGGGGGTTTCCCCTTAAAATCCATACCAGACCTAAGGGCCTGGTATGCTCCTGGAGGGGAACCCATTTTTTTTTTTAAATTTGGCTTGGAGTTCCCCATCATGATTCATACCAAACATAGGGGACAGCGAGCGCGAGGCTTGCAGTAACTTGTCGCCGAGAACATTGTCGCTCTTTTTTTGTTTATAGCGCAAAAAAAAACCTGCAGAGATGATCAAATACCACCAAAAGAAAGCTCTATTTGTGGGGAAAGAAGGACGTCAATTTTGTGTGGGTGCAACGTCGCACTACCGCACAATTGTCAGTTAAAGCGACGCAGTGCCGAATTGCAAAAAATGGCCTGGTCATTGGGAAGCCAAATCTTCCGAGGCTGAAGTGGTTAAAGGACAGGTTATCATACACTTGGGCCGAGAAGGGTATAACCTATCTTGGTATCACAATAACATCCTCCAGTGCTTCACTGGCAGAGGCTAACTACAAACCAATCTTAGATAAACTTGATAAGGAAATTAAGAAATTGGCTAAAGTGGAGATATCCTGGGTAGGTAGATTGGCCACATACAAGATGCTTATACTCCCTCAAATACTTTATTTATTTAAAACTTTATATATCCCCTTTATATAGCCTCTTGTTGCTGCCTCCTGGGAACCACATATTCTGCCATGGTCAAGCTCAGTGGTAAGTATGTTTTTTTTTTTTTACCTAAGCCCCCTCCAACCTTGTACTTATTTGCAATCAACACTTCGCTATATTGCCAATTTATACATACATATTTTATACTTTAGGGACATTGTCACATGCATCCACCCCTGAGAAGCGAGCTGGCCTTGCGAAATGCGTTGGGTACTACAGATGCTGTTGTATAATGACCATGACTACCACCCTGTCATATTTTTTCCATATATGACAATTGGGTACTATAGATGCCCGTGCACCATGACAATTTATGTACCACTACTTTGTATATTTTGTTATGACAATATTGTACTATCATTTGATGTATTCCCCTAACTGGCTATTGTGGATGTTATTCATGACTTTTGTTTTCCAACAAAATAATTTTTTTTACTGTATTTACTACCCATTGGCACGTTTACTGGCGGAACGGTACTCACTTCATTTAAAGTCCCAAGACTTATTTTCAGATTTTTCTTTTATATCCCCTTGAAACAGACATACCTGAAAGCCTTAACTTCACTAATGAGATCCTTCATCTGGCAGGGGAAGAAGGCTTGCTGCTCCCTTATATATTTAATAAAGCATAAATCAGTCAGGGGAATGGGTATGGTAGACCTACAGGACTACCACACAGCCGTCCATGTGGATCACCTAAAACATTGGTTCCACCCAACCGCTGAACCACTTTGGTTGGAAATTGAGAAAGGTCTTAACAACACTTCCAATCTTTGTTCTATACTCTATGCTGACATGTGGAAACCGCTAAACCTAACCCTTCTTCCACCAAAGCATCACTACTAGCTTGGAGATTGGTTGTACAGAGTACACCACAATCCTCTCAACACCACAGAGTAGATTTACCACTTACCACCCTCACACAACTTATCCCGGACTTAGCTATAAGGGGATGGGATAAACTAGGTCTACACTGGATAGCCGACCTACACTCAAGTGGAGCTCCCATTCTGCCGGAAAGTACCATTACCAAATTTAAACTATCCAATTCTGCATATTTCTCACTATGCCACATATACAGTTTCCTTTCATCATTCCCTCCTCCACCAATTGCAGTACACTCCAAACTCTGGCAATATTATGGGAATAATCTCAACTCCGTAAAAGGTACAGCCTTTATATACAATTTACTGCAGGACAAACTGACCCTCCATAAGACCAAATCAATGACAAAATGGGAGACTGACCTAATTTCTTCCTTCTCTAATGACCAGTGGATGAGAGCTATTAGACACACATACTCTAAACACACACTGTGTGAATCACTGGGAGCTAGCTCTTAAGATTTTACACCGTTGGTATCTTACCCCTTTTAGACTGGCAAATTGACCAATTTCCATCTCAGTTCTGGGGTGTAATAGCCAATATACTGCTCTCGGCCAAACTAATTGTCACGGTCCCTACCGTGCCAAGCAGACGGCCAGGCATACTTGCACCCCAAGTGGTTCTAGGTGGTATTGAACCCAGGACTGTATGTTACTGTTTCTGTTCATTTACCTCTGAGCCACTCCTCAGTTCAGTATTTTGCCTGCTTTCCAGCTGAGCCTAGTTCTGCATGGTGCTGAAAGCCTTTCTCTGGATCTCCTTGCAATCTGCACCTGTCTCTCCTGGTTCAGCTGAGGCAGGTTACCTAATCTACTAGGGTATAAAACACTGCCTCACTCTGAGGGATTCGTCAGTTCATTGTTCTGTCTTTACCATTGCCTGAGTTCCTGTTACAGCTACAAGACTGACTCTGGCTTCTGACCCTGGCTTTGTTGATCGTTTATTCTGACTTCTGGAATCCCTGACTACGGCTTGCCTCAACTATTCTTTGGAAAAATCCTATCAAGCCCCCGTGCACAGACTCACAGCCCAGGTAGCTTCTTACCTTGTTACCGTGGGCTGTGTGTATTTGCAAGGGTGAGCATACAACTCTGCATTATGGACTCCAACCAAGGTAAGCCCTTACACTAATCCTCACGAGACACTGGAAGCAAAACTTGGCTCCTAATCCAGCAGAGGTTGTGAATGTTACCCAACAACACTATTTTTACGAAAAATCTAATTCCACATCTAAACTCCTTCTGTGCCTTTAAACACATTTGGGAACCATGGACCTCCTGGTCCTAGGGTATCCACGGTCCAGGTTTTTTTTTTTTTATTATTCCTCTCTGGTACAATGCCTTCTTACCTCTGTTTAAGTAGCCATAATACTGCTGATGTTGTTGTTGTTTTAATAAATGCCTTGCAACATGTATACTGGACTTGCCTAATCACATCCTTTCTCTCTTTATTTTGTTTACTTGTTAAAGCAAGATGTTACTTTGAACATTTTATATTGTACTTACCAGCTGCGCCTGCAACCTGTGTTCTTTCATGTTTATCTACAAAACAAATGAAAACGATTGAAATATAAAAAAAAAACGCCTGTAAACAAAACGCGGCTAAACACGAGTTACCACGTTTATCCGTGTTTACAAGCTGTTACAGGCATTTGCTGTTTCAAATGCCTCTGAACATCCATCCCAAACGCATAATTTTTTTTTTTGCTTCTAATTTCAACTGCCTAGAAACAAATATAAACGACCCTGTGTACATGTACTTATAAGATAAAATAGAGGAGAGTTCAAGGGCAGCTGAAAAAAAAGCTCAACTGCTTCTAAACGTCCGTTTACCAGCAAGAGTGTACATGAAGCCTTACAACCAAAAACGTAAATGTATTTTATTGGGATTTTATGTGATAGACCAACACAAAGTGGCACATAACTGTGAAGTGGAAAGAAAATGATAAATAGTTAAAAAAAATGTATAAATAAATATGTGAAAAGTGTGGCGTGCATTTGTATTCAGCCCCCCGAGTCAATACTTTGTAGAACCACCTTTCACTGCAATTACAGCTGCAAGTCTTTTTGGGGATGTCTCTACCAGCTTTGCACATCTAGAGTGACATTTTTGCCCACTCTTCTTTGCAAAATAGCTCAAGCTCTGTCAGATTGAATGGAGAGCATCTGTGAACAGCAATTTTCAAGTCTTGCCACAGATTTTCAATTGGATGTAGGTCTGGACTTTGACTGGGCCATTCTAACACATGAATATGCTTTGATCTAAACCATTCAATTGTAGCTCTGGCTGTATGTTTAGGGTCGTTGTCCTGCTGGAAGGTGAACCTCCACCCCAGTCTCAAGTCTTTTGCAGACTCTAACAGGTTTTCTTCTAAGATTGCCCTGTTTTTGGCTTCATCCATCTTCCCACCAACTCTGACCAGTTTCCCTGTCCCTGCTGAAGAAAAACATCCCACAACATGGTGTGTTCAGGGTGATGTGCAGTGTTAGTTTTCCGTCACACCTAGCGTTTTGCTTTTAGGCCAAAATGTTCAATTTTGGTCTCATCTAACCAGAGCACCTTCTTCCACATTTTTTCTGGGTCCCTACATGGCTTCTTGAAAACTGCAAACAGGACTTCTTATGGCTTTTTTTCTGCCACTCTTCCATAAAGGCCAGATTTGTGGCACGACTAATATTTGTACTATGGATAGATTCTCCCACCTGAGCTGTGGATCTCTTCAGCTCCTTCAGAGATACCATGGACCTCTTGGCTGCTTCTCTGATCAATGCTCTCCTTGCCCGGCCTCTCAATTTAGGTGGACGGCCATGTCTTGGTAGATTTTCAGTTGTGCCATACTCTTTCCATTTTCAGATGATGGATTGAACAGTGCTCCATGAGATGTTAAAAGCTTGGGATATTTTTTTTTTTATAACCTAACCCTTTTCCACAACTTTATCCCTGATCTATCAGGTGTGTTCCTTGGCCTTCATGATGCTGTTTATTCACTAAGGTTCTCTAAAAAACCTCTAAGGGGTTCACAGAACAGCTGTATTTATACTGAGATTAAATTACACACAGGTGGACTCCATTTACTAATTAGGTGACTTCTGAAGGCAATTGATTCCACTAGATTTTAGTTTGGGGTATCAGAGTAAAGCATGCCACACTTTTCAGATATTTATTTGTAAAATATTTTGAAAACTATTTATCATTTTCCTTCCACTTCACAATTATGTGCCACTTTCTGTTGGTCTATGATATAAAATCTCAATAAAATACATTTATGTTTTTGGTTATAACATGACAAAATGTGATAAATTTCAAGGGGTATAAATACTTTTTCAAGGCACTGTATATGGAAGTATTTTGGCATACAATGGTTATGGGGGACTGGGTACTGCCCTGGGGTACATGTATCAATAAAAATAGTTTGTAAAAACATCATTTTTAAATGAGCAGTGATTTACTGATGCCATCAAAATGAGAAATGACAATAAAAATGAAAAAATCCTTTAAATATATTGCCCTGGGGGCCTGATATATGGCACATCTGTACCATGTTAAGAGCTTACTGCAGCAATAATGACATTTATAAAGCCAAAAAAATAAAAGTTTACGTTTTTAAGCTTTCTTAAATTTATAAACAACAACTTGGCGGGCCAGTCTGCATGATGAGGCCACAATGTAGTGCACTCAGAACAAGATTAGAGTTTTTTTTAAATAAATTCTAGTGTCTCTTTCTCAGACTTTGGATAGTGCGGAAAAATTGGGCTTTGGGTGTTGGTGGTTCCTTCACATCATCACCCTATAGAGGTACTCTTGATGAAAGCAAGAATTGGCCTTGCTGTCAAAAATTTAAACTTGATACCCAGCTCAAATAGTTGTGTAAATATTGGTCTTTGGGTGTCGGTGGTGCCTTTGCTCCATAACCCTAAAAAAAAATTGGTCCTTGGTTGTTAATTGTGCTCATGAAACCTACACCAACAATTTCTTCCAGATGAACTCAACACCCACAAAGCTAGGCAGCCTAGACAGTCTTTCAGAGATTCAAGATCCAGAAAGTACTTAACCTGCGACATTAGGGGCTTGATAGCTGCTGCTAATCCAGGACTGATTCATTTTGATAAATGTCAGCCAGTCCACAGAGTCTGTGGACAGATGTGCTCTCTTATCTGTCACAAAACCTGGCAGCACTGAAAGCCTGTTTGAAAAGCATGCTGGATGCAGCGCAGCCCATGAACTCTATTGCATACTGGGCAAAGTCTGACCAGTGGATCGTCAACTGGAAAGCTCTCCATACTGTATATGTTTTAGCCCCTATATAATCTCCCACAATGTGATGAAGACGCTTGCTTAAAGGGCATTACTGAGGCGGCCCCCTTCTCCACTGCTCCTCTCTTGACCAACAGAAGTTTCAAAGCAACATTTTCCACCAGACTGTAACCTACAAGGGTCGGGAAAAGCATTTCATAAACTCCTCTTTAAGGTGTCCTCACGAGAATTCATCTTCTTCTCCCTCTGTGGGAACGGGATGAGTTTCAAGACTTTCCCCTTGTAACGGTGGTCAAGGAGGGTTGCCAATAGGGATGAGTTGAACACCCCCCAGTTCAGTTTGCACCAGAACATGCGAACAGACGGAAAGTTTGCGCAAACTTTGAAACCCCGTTAAAGTCTGTGGGACTCGAACGTGAGAAATCAAAAGTGCAAGTTTTAAAGGCTTATATGCAAGTTATTGTCCTAAAAAGGGTTTGGGGACCCGGGTCCTGCCCCAGGGTACATGTATCAATGCAAAAAAAGTTTTAAAAACGGACGTTTTTTCAGGAGCAGGGATTTTAATAATGTTTAAAATGAGAAAATAAAAGTGAAATATTCCTTTAAATATCGTGCCTGGGGGGGTGTCTATAGTATGCCTGTAAAGTGGCATGTGCTTCCCGTGTTTAGAACTGTTTCTGCACAAAATGACATTTCTAAAGGAATAAAAGTAATTTAAAACTACTTGCTTAATGTAATGTCTGGTCCAGGCAATATGGATGAAAATCATTGAGAAAAACAGCATGGGTACCCTCCCAGCCCCTTTAAGTCTTGTATGGATATTAAGGGGAACCCTGCACCCAAATTAAAAAAAGGAAAGGCGTGGGGCCCCCAGCACAGCAGTATACAGGCAGTGCAAACAAGACAGGGACTGTAGGTTTGTTCTTAAGTAGAATCTGTTTGTAATTTTCAACTGGTACATTTTTAAAGTGAAGCTCCAGCCAAAAAATCTATTTTTTAAGCTTTTTTGGAAAACATAGGGAATGGTTATCACCCCGTAATCTTTGTTTTGCTGTCTGTGCACCTGTTCATAAGATTTCACCTCACAATTGGATTTTGCAAATTTGGGTTTTTTAGTGAAACAAGGAACTCTTACAGGAGAGAATTTCCCTTCCTAGGGGTAGTTTTCCTCTCGCTTCCTGTTGTCCCCTTCCGTTTGTAAGTTGGATGTTTGAAAGTAGGGGCCTGCCCTATATACTCTGCAGAAATTTGGGCCTTAGGTGTTGGTCTTGCCACAACATGGTAAGCCCTGGTGCCACAACACTACATCCCCTCACAGATACTCTAGTTGGAGCGCAGGAATGAGCCCTGCTGCAAAGTTTTGCATCAAAAATTGTAATTACACGCCCCTGTTAAACAGGGGCTGAAAAATGGGGCTTTAGGCACTGGTGGCAGTGCCCAGAACCAAAAATGTTCTTACAAGCTAACAGCATGAACATTGAGGAAGAGGATAGTCACTCAGCATCAGCATAGGCAGTCTTGAAGGGATCTCACATTAAAAAAAAATATTCGGTTACATCAGCATCAGGTGCTTGGTAGCTGGTGATCCACGACTGATTTATTTTTATGAAGGTCAGCCGATCGACCCATTCGGTGGACAGGCGCACCCTGTGTTTGGTTAAAAAGCCTCCAGCAGCACTGAATGTGCGCTCCGAAAGACCGCTGGATGCAGGACAGGACAGTAGCTCAATTGCATACTGTGCAAGCTCTGGCCAGTGATCCAGTCTCAAGACCCAGTAACCCAGAGGATTTACGATGGGAAAGGTGTCCAAGTCTGATCTTGCCCCTAGGTATTCCCGCACCATGTAAATCAAAAGCTGGCAATGGTTGCTGGAACCGATCATACCTTGGGGCTGCGGACTAAAAAATTGTCTGCACGCATCGGTCAGATGGCCTCCTTCTCCACCGCTCCTTCTGTGACTGACTGAAGCCTCAGCAACACGTTGTCCAGGACAAGGAATTTGTAACCTCCCAGGCTCTGGAAACGCATGGCACAAACCTTTCTGCAAGGCCTCCCGAAGATGTTTCATCCTCTGCTGCCTCTGCGACGGCAAGATAAGGTCCACAACCTTACCCTTGTAACGAGGATCAAGGAGGGTTGCCAGCCAGTAATGATACCTCTCCTTGATACCATGAATACGAGGATCCTTCCGCAGGCTTTTCAGGATCAAGGAGGCCATGCAGCGTAGGTTTTCTGAGGCATTCGGTCCGGAGTCCTTTGGGTCACTAAGGACGACATGATCCGCAGCCACCTCCTCCCAGCCACGTACAAGTCCATGGGTTTCTTGGGACTGTAAATGATCCCTTGAAGACTGCTGCTGATGCTGAGTGCTAGGCTCCACCTCCATGCTGAAACAATCCTCCTCCTCCTCGTCCTCTTCCTGTGTGATCGACGGGCCAGCAGGAATACTGTCTGGATAATGGGGGCCTTGAGAGGTAAGGAAGTCCTCCTCTTCCTTCCTCTGTTCTGCCTCAAGTGCCCTGTTCATTATTCCATGCAGCGTGTGCTCCAACAGGTGGACAAGAGGGACAGTGTCACTGATGCGTGCACTGTCACTGCTCACCATCCTCATGGCCTCCTGAAATGGTGACAGGACAGTGCATGCATCCCTGATCATGACCCACTGGCGTGGTGAAAAAAAACCTGAGCTCCCCTGACCCTGTCCTGGTGCCGTAGTCGCACAGGTACTCATTGATCGCCCTCTGCTGCGTGTTCAGCCGCTGCAGCATGGCCAACGTTGAGTTCCACCTGGTGGGCATGTCACAGATTAGGCGGTTCTTGAATAGGTTAAAATCCTTTTGTAGGTCAGCCAGCCGAGCACTGGCATTATATGACCGGAAATGCACACAGATTTTCCTGGCCTGCCTCAGGACATCCTGTAAGCCCAGGTACCTGCCCAAGGACCGCTGCACCACCAAGTTAAGGACGTGAGCCAAACAGGGCACATGGGTCAGCTGTCCCTGTCGGAGGGCGGAGAGGAGGTTGGTTCCATTGTTGCAAACCACCATTCCTGGATTAAGCTGGGGTGGCGTCAACCACCGCTGAGCCTGCCCCTGCACAGCGGACAGAATCTCTGTCCCAGTGTGGCTCCTGTCCCCCAAGCACACCAGCTCAAGCACCGCATGGCATCTTTTTGCCTGCGTACTTGCGTAGCCCCTTAAACGCCTACGGAGCACTGCTGGGTCCGAGGACAAATCAGCAGAGGAAGAGGCCATGGAGGAAGAAGAGGAGGGGGTGGAGGAGAGAGGTGTGTCAGAATCACCACTAGTAGCATTTTGGAGGCGTGGTGGTGGAACAACCTCCAACACTACTGCGCCCTGTCCTGCATCCTTCCCAGCTGCCAGCAGAGTCACCCAGTGGGCCGTGAAAGATAGGTAACGTCCCTGTCCAAGCCTGCTGGACCATGAGTCAGCGGTAATATGCACTTTACCGATGACCGCCCTGTCCAGCGAGGCCAAGACATTGCCTTCCACATGCCGGTAGAGAGCCCGAATCGGCTTCCGTGAAAAAAGTGGCGTTTGGGAACCTGCCACTGAGGAACCGCACATTCCACAAACTCACGGAAGTGGCAGAGTCTACCAACTGAAAAGGCAACAGTTGAAGTGCTAACAATTTTGCCAAGCTAGCATTCAACCGCTGGGCATGTGGATGGCTGGGAGCGAACTTCTTTCAGCGGTGTAGCAGCTGGGGCAGGGAATTTTGCCTGGTACAATCGGACGTTGGTGTACCAATAGCAGATTGCCCACAAGTACTTGGCAGTGACACACCTAATTCTACACCTTCATTCCTCTCTGTGCATGTTTGAGGGGACTGAAGGTATAGTGGGGTTGGAGATCCCAGCTGATGAGGAGCAAGGAGAGGTCCGCTTTGTTCTTTGGTGTGGGTCTTTTATGTATGCTTGCCAACGGACTGCATGGCAGGTCGACATATGTCTGGTCAAGCATGTGGTGCCCAAGTGGCTGCTGTTTTGGCCACGTGAGATACGCTTCAGACATATGTTGCAAATAGCAATGGTGCGATCTGCTGCACACGTCTCAAAAAAGGCTCACACCAAAGAACTTTTGGAATAACGTGCAGAGACAGCAGCGCCCTCCACATGCGGAGCTCTGCGGTGTGATTCAGTCGGTTGGCTGCCCTTAAGCTGGCCCCTGGAGGGCATCCTGCCTCATTGGAGATGAGCCTCCTCCTCCTGCTGTCTCCTATCAGACACCCATGTAGAGTCAGTGACCTCATCATCCCCCTCCCTCCTCATCACCGGAGAAAACCTGGCAGTATGCTGCAGCTGGGGGAACATGACTGCCAGTTTGCTGTCCTTCTTGGGCACCCCCTCTCTCTGGACTCACGTAACTGCCTTCCTCAAGCTGAGTACCATCATTGAAGCCCTCAAAACGCTGTGCATCCTCCTGCGGCATGTACCCAACACTGTGGTCAAACAGTTCGGGGGACTCCTCAGGACATGGTGGGGCTAGGTAAGGAGTGACTGATGCCATTGAGCCGGGGGAAGAGGCTGCATTGGCATCTGCTTTGGCAGACAAAGTACCCTGAGCCTGGGTGAGAGAGGATGAGGACGGCTTGGTCATACACTCTACCAACTCTTCTGCATATTGTAGCTCAACACGTCCAGCTGCAGAAAAAAAGGACAAGCGTGCCCCACGGCAATGTGCTGATAAGGATGCACCGTGTCTATGACCAGCACTGTTGCCTCTAGACACAGAGCCTGCTTGCCCTCTTTTATTGGCCTGTGTGTGTCTGCCTCTCCTTGTTGGCCTTCCAGACATACTGTCTTTGATGTAATGGACTAGGTACACAAGGAATGGCCTGCAGTGAGTTGTAGCTGCACAAAGCTGGGATGTGTGTATGTGTGATATATATATATATATATATATATATATATATATATATATATAATTGATTATACTGCAGCTAGCTGAATCAACTGCCTGCCTATATTATCTTAGCAACAGTAGAACAATAACAGTCTGTAGTGTAGCTAAACTGAATACAGTATACTCAGTTATATACAGCAGCTTACTGAATCAACTGCCTGCCTGTAGTATCTTAGCAACAGTAGAACAGGATTGGAACAGTCTGCAGTGTAGCTAAACTGAATATAGTATACTGAGTAATATACAGAAGCTTACTGAATCAACTGCCTGCCTGTAGTATCTTAGCAACAGTAGAACAGGAACAGTCTGCAGTGTAGCTAAACTGAATACAGCATACTGAGTGATATACAGCAGCTTACTGAATCAACTGCCTGCCTGTAGTATCTTAGCAACAGTAGAACAGGAACTAATCTAGATAAACTGAACACTATATATATATATATATATATATATATATATATATACACACACACACCGCCTGGGGTGCATATATATACTAAATACACTGACTGCAGCTAGCTCAATCGCCTGCCTGCTCTAAGTGTACTTAGTCCTCCTGAGCCATGATTGGCCAAAGGCACCCTGCCTTTGGCCAATTACGGCTTTCTGTACTGACGGCACTGTGATTAGCCAAGCATGCGGGTCAATGCACTGCGATTACGCCCTGTCATGGATATGCAGTAGTGTTTGTCTGTCAGCTTACCTTCCTTCCCATGTGTTCATCTTACGGGCCAGAACCCTTTCACCTGGCTTCCTTTATAATCTCCTCCCAGCCTGACTCCACCCCAGGTCCTATCACAGAACACTATATTAACCTGTGCACTGCAAGCCTGCTTTGCTGATCAACGTGTTTGGTATTGTGTGTTTGGGTTCCTGCCTGCCGTGTGCTACGTCTGTTTCTCTGTTACATATTTGGCTTGTCCCCGACTATCCCTGTCTGCTCGTGACCCTTGACCTTCGGCTCGTTCTTTCGTTATCCTTGTCTGCTTGTGGCCCCTGACCTTCAGCTTGTTATTCGTTTCTCTCATATCTTGTGCTGCTGCTTCCCCTCTTTGTTGGTGTAGTATCCCCTTATCCTACGGGGCGTGAGCTAGGAAACTCCAGGGGCCGCGACCTGGTCCCAGCCTGCAGCATAACATCCTCACCACTAGAGGCTCTGGAGAAGACCTGCTGGGTCTTAGACTCCATGCCCTGGGGAATCTTGGCTCTAGCTTCCGTTAGGATCCCGGTTGTGCTCCTCTGGTCCCGCTTTCCACAACCACCCAGTTTCCTATCCGCAGAAGCCAGCCATAGGGTTCACTACCTTGCGGTGCACTCCTGTCCCCCTACGGTGTGCATCTGTCACCTGGCCACAGGTGACCTTGACACGCCCATATTGTTCGAAATTCGGCGAACGGCCGAACAGACGATGTTCGAGTCGAACATGAGTTCGACTCGAACACAAAGCTCATCCCTAATGACAAGTAATCTCACATCTCCTTTTATATCATCACATACCAGGAATCAATTAGATAATCATTAAACAATTAAATCATAAAAATAAATTTGCACAACTTCATCCTATTCTTGGAGAGACAGCCTGACAAGGTATAATCACTCTCCAAAATAACGTAAGAAGCACTCCAACATTATCCTATTATGGAAAACATATGTAAGATATATGCACATATACAAATTTTATATATATATATATATATATATATATATATATATATATATATACATACACAGTCAGGTCCATAAATATTGGGACATCGACACAATTCTAATCTTTTTGGCTCTATACACCACCACAATGGATTTGAAATAAAACAAACAAGCTGTGCTTTAACTGCAGACTTTCAGCTTTAATTTGAGGGTATTTACATCCAAATCAGGTGAACGGTGTAGGAATTACAACAGTTTGTATATGTGCCTCTCACTTTTTAAGGGACCAAAAGTAATGGGACAATTGGCTGCTCAGCTGTTCCATGGCCAGGTGTGTGTTATTCCCTCATTATGCCATTTACAAGGAGCAGATAAAAGGTCCAGAGTTCATTTCAAGTGTGCTATTTGCATTTGGAATCTGTTGCTGTCAACTCTCAATATGAGATCCAAAGAGCTGTCCCTATCAGTGAAGCAAGCCATCATTAGGCTGAAAAAACAAAACAAACCCATCAGAGAAATAGAAAAAACATTAGATGTGGCCAAATCAACTGTTTGGAACATCCTTAAAACCAAAGAACGCACCGGTGAGCTCAGCAACACCAAAAGACTCAGAAGACCATGGAAAACAACTGTGGTGGATGACCGAAGAATTATTTTCCTGGTGAAGAAAACACCCTTCACAACAGTTGGCCGGATCAAGAACACTCTCCAGGAGGTAGGTGTATGTGTGTCAAAGTCAACAATCAAGAGAAGACTTCACCAGAGTGAATACAGAGGGTTCACCACAAGATGTAAACCATTGGTGAGCCTCAAAAACAGGAAGGCCAGATTAGAGTTTGCCAAACAACATCAAAAAAGCCTTCACAGTTCTGGAACAACATCCTATGGACAGATGAGACCAAGATCAACTTGTACCAGAGTGATGGGAAGAGAAGAGTATGGAGAAGGAAAGGAACTGCTCATGATCCAAAGCATACCACCTCATCAGTGAAGCATGGTGGTGGTAGTGTCATGGCGTGGACATGTATGGCTGCCAATGGAACTAGTTCTCTTGTATTTATTGATGATGTGACTGCTGATAAAAGCAGCAGGATGAATTCTGAAGTGTTTCGGGCAATATTATCTGCTCATATTCAGCCAAATGCTTCAAAACTCATTGGACGGCGCTTCACAGTGCAGATGGACAATGACACGAAGCATACTGCGAAAACAACCAATGAGTTTTTTAAGGTAAAGAAGTGGAATGTTATGCAATGGCCAAGTCAATCACCTGACCTGAATCCGATTGAGCATGCATTTCACTTGCTGAAGACAAAACTGAAGGGAAAATGCCCCAAGAACAAGCAGGAACTGAAGACAGTTGCAGTAGAGGCCTAGCAGAGCATCACCAGGGATGAAACCGAGCGTCTGGTGATGTCTATGCGTTCCAGACTTCAGGCTGTAATTGACTGAAAAGGATTTGCAACCAAGTATTAAAAAGTGAAAGTTTGATTTATGATTGTTAATCTGTCCCATTACTTTTGGTCCCTTAAGTGGGAGGCACATATACAAACTGTTGTAATTCCTACACCGTTCACCTGATTTGGATGTAAATACCCTCAAATTAAAGCTGAAAGTCTGCAGTTAAAGCACAGCTTGTTTTATTTCAAATCCATTGTGGTGGTGTATAGAGCCAAAAAGATTAGAATTGTGTCGATGTCCCAATATTTATGGACCTGACGATAGATAGAATATTTAAAGATTTATTATTATCTTTGGAACATCCCATCAATTTAAATAAAAATATCCATAATATGTACTTCCTTTACCTATGAACAAAACTCCAATATGTCACCTACGAGTGTCCCCTCAGAATCATATATATGGGGGAGCAGATCAGAAAAATTATATATTCTATAAAAATAGATGCAATTCAAAGTCAGAGTTTAAACCCCTCGGTTGTAGTGTATCCAGACGATTTATCCATTGAACTTCTAATTATTATTATTATTTTTTTTTTTTTATTCCCTATTCCCCCTCGTCTATTTATAGGAACTGCATCAATTATCATGTACCGGAGTTGTGAAACAAAATGTCTTGCAAGGGGCAATTTTGTTAGTTTATCCCTTATTGTGTATTTATGCCTCGCTATCCTCTTTTCTACTTTTATGGTAGTTTTCCCCACATATATAAGACCGCATGGAAATTTTACTATATAAATGACATATGATGATTGGCATGTATAATACCCTTTAATATCTATGTTATAACCCGGGTGAGGATGTGTAAAATACTTTCCTTTTATCATGGAATTGAAATGAATGCAACTCAAACATGGATATGATCCATGGTTCTGTGGACCTAAAAAAAAGTTGTTTTTGTTTTTGTTGGAATTGGTCTGATCTAACCAATCTATTATGTATGGTCCTTCCCTTACGATATGAGGCAAAATGGGGATTATAGAATTTTGGAATTTGTGGAAAAATTTCTTTCAATATATGCCAATGTTTTAAAATGTTTTGTATTATGAATAAATGTGAGTTATATTGAGAAACAAAGGGTAATCCTTTTTTTTTTTTTTTTTTCCCAAGTAAATTTTATTTAAAGGTAAAAAGCATTTACAGAAATCTTAAACAACATTTATACAATGAACGTTTGTAAAGCCATAGTATACCGTTACATAGAAAGTTCTGTCACTTCTACATAAATTTGTATATGGTGGTGGATCTGGACCCGTCATGTAATTCCATATATTCTAAATTTCGTTCAGCGAGCAATACCTTAGGGGGCTGTGGCGGAACTACCGCCATAGCGACCCACGATAAAAAAAAACTGTTGGGTTCTGATTTGATCTTGTGGCCAGTTGTCGGTAAGATAAGCAGTGCATTCCTGGAGGGAATTCTGGGTTTAGTTTTACTGGGATCAGTGGTCCAGGGATGGAAGATATAGTAGTTTGGGTACACATCTTGCGGAAGCAGTGTAAGGTAGGTCCTATTAGTGGATAAAGACGTATTTCTGATGGAATATGACATGGAGCTGTCCATGGTAGAGAGCCCAGGGGTAGAGTTGTGAAGGATGCTTCCAGGGAGACCCAGTCTTTGTGGGGGGAGTTGACATTCCGGTCCACTAAGGTGGGTAGCTGTATAATAGTTCAGAAGGTCTGGGAGGCCTATACCTCCAAGTCGCTTTTGTCGGGCAAGTTGATTAAAGCTGATTCCGGGTTTGCGTTTCCCCCCCCCCCCCCCCCCCAGAGAAATCTGGAGCAGATATTTTTGTATGTTTTAAAGAAGGATAGTGGGACTTGTATGGGGACCGTCTGCAATATGTATAACAGTCTCGGCAGGGCGTTCATCTTTAGGATTGACGCTCTGCCAAACCACAAAAACATTGGTTTGTTCTAGTTTTTGAGGTCAGAGGTTAGTTTATTTAGGAGGGGTATGTGGATTTTCATATAAGTCTGGGAGTTTGGAGGGGAGTTGTATACCTAAGTATGTGATTGACTCATGTTTTGACTGAAATGGAAAATTCTCCTTACATTGGTCTACTAAGTGTTGTGGTAAGGGAGAAAGATTTAGAGAAATTAATCTTGAGGTTGGAGAGTAACTGGAAGTATTTAAATTCTGTTAGTAGTAATGGTAAGCAGTGGTGGCTGGTGAAGTTTTAGGACGGGGGGCGCAAGACCCCGCCCTCCACGTTTGGCCCATCCCACTTCTCATAAGCCACACCCATTATAGAATCCACCTACTCCATCCCCTGTATTCCACTTGCTTCCACTCATAGTGTCAGCATTGTACACCAGGCTCTGCACATCATATACCAGGCTGCACATTATACACAGGGCTCTGCACATCATATACCAAGCTGCACATTATACACAGGGCTCTGTACATCATGTACCAGGCTGCAGAATATACACCGGGCTCTGCACATCATATACCAGGCTGCAGATTATACACCGGGCTCTGCACATCATATACCAGGCTGCAGATTATACACCGGGCTCTGCACATCATATACCAGGCTTCAGATTATACACCGGGCTCTGCACATCATATACCAGGCTGCACATTATACACAGGGCTCTGCACATCATATACCAGGCTGTACACTATACACAGGGCTCTGCACATCATATACCAGGCTGTACACTATACACAGGGCTCTGCACATCGTATACCAGGCTGCACATTATACACCGGGCTCTGCACATCATATACCAGGCTGCAGATTATACACCGGGCTCTGCACATCATATACTAGGCTGCAGATTATACACCAGGCTCTGCACATCATATACCAGGCTGCACATTATACACAGGGCTCTGCACATCATATACCAGGCTGTAGATTATACACCAGGCTCTGCACATCATATACCAGGCTGCACATTATACACACGGCTTGTAATAGATCGATTCTGGTCCAATCCCAGAAACTATTCTCTTGTTCCAAATCTGTGCTGGAGTGAATAGGTCTAATTGCTAGCTTTGAAAGAAAAGACGCTACTCTGTGCTTTAGCATAAATTCTTTTATCACTTCCAGACCTGGTCTCGGTCTCAGCCCTTTTTAAAGGCAAATTTTACACAGACGTCATCACAAGCATGTACATATAATTAGTTCTTGTTCATATATGGAGCTTCTTCTTGTGACGTCAGTTTCTTCCCTCGTGGCAAGAGTGTTCCCAGAATATTCTTGTCTTAGCTCCATGTTTAGTCTTGCGCGGAGGGGGGGGGGAGGAGCTGAAGGACTACACAGGACATCTGTTCTTTTTTCTTCACTCCTGAGCTGAATATCTCTGCTATATTTTTTAATCAAGGAAATCACTTTTTGTCTTATTACATAAACACTAAAAGACACACATCATGTTTCAAATTTGTACCCTTAACATATACAAACCCTCTGGTTCCCAATATGAAAATCAATAAGCTTCTCATTGTGCAGAAATATCTCAATGTATTTCTGTTCCTAACAGATGGTTCTTGTAAAAGGACACTAGTCACCCTGAATTCCTGATTGAGTGAAAATAGACTGTCAGCAGCAGAAAATCAAGGAAAGAAACATTTAACCCCTGCTAAGCTTCTCAAACTATATTTAAATAGATAATAGATAGAGATAAAACGTATATAAATATAATATTCATTTTATATACTCCATCACAGTCCCCCCTTGAAATGACTATTTTATCAACCCTGTCCCTATATTATATAACCTTACCTGGCCCCCCTGACATCAGGACCTTTTTTACATTTCGCATAGAGGTCGGACATGGCTTGCCCAGTGTCTTTATTCAACGAAACGGTCAGGAGAACAGTCTAGTACTATTCTTTCCCTTATCATTTGAGAATGTTGTATGTATTAGTACAGGTAAGGACTGTAATGGAGCATACGGTCCCTCATCCTCCTTTATTGGATCTCCAATATCACCTAGATTCAAAAAGGTAGGAGTCACCTCTTCAGCTGCCTTTTTCTAACAGCTTCTTCATACAGGACAGAATAAAGCAAACCACTAGTGCAGCTAATGTAAGCAGTATCAAAATTGCTATACCTATCTGAGTACAAATACGTTGCCACCCATTCATCCACCCAAAATACTGGTCCCAGGGATCGGTCAGTCCTGAATTTCTTTTTTAACTCTTTTGAGAGATCCTCTAATTTCTTAATGGCCAAGGTTACCTTACCATTGGGGCCTGTATTGTCCGGAATGTACGTACAACATGTACTTGTCCCAGGCAACATTTTACACACACCTCCCTTTTCAGCTAAGATCATGTCTAAGGCCATACGATTTTGGAAAGTCATTTGTGAAGTGGCCTCTAGTTCAGCTAAACCTTGGAGTGCATCCCTGGTATAGTTAACAAACCTCTGTTGATTATAGTAGATATAATTAATCCAATCTACATTCTTCTTAACAGTAATTATGGGAATCAGGGACTCAAAACCTGCAGCTACTTGGTCTCTTGCTTTAAATTCATCTGGGACCCCCCTTGGGACTCCTATGGCATCTATATATACATGAGGGTCAAAACTACCAGCTGGAGCACCTCTACGCTTCCTGCTGGGTTCAGATGAGTGTTCCCTGCTTACTACCAAGTCACCTCTCGAGAAGATGTGCAGGGGCATTATGACTTTAGCAAGTGCACATTCTCCTGTCCACTTGCCTGGTAATCTAGTCCTAATTTTCATGTCCCCACAAATCCAATACACTTCTCCCAAAGACTGAGTCTGACTCTGTACCAGGTCCATGGATACATTGACAGTTAAATGGAGGGGGAAAGATTATAATACAGAAATCAAATATGAAGGTAGCTACATGTGTGTCTGATGAATTATACCAAAATTGTGTTACACCATCCTTTTGTTTAATAGCCACCTCCTGTGCGTGCACAGTTGCTATAAGAAAAAAGATAGTTTCATTCTGGTGTGAGTGGTGCACCGTCCTCAGGAACTGGAGCCTTGTCGCATATCTTGGCTCCAGGGAATGCTTTCAGAGAAACTTCTTAACCATCACCCAATCACCAGGAAGTATACTGTAAGTACCGGTACCTAGATCAGGATCTGTAATGCAAGAAAATACTCGTACATGGATGTTAGATTATGTGACCGCTCTTGTAAAAGAATTAACTATCAAAGTATCAGACTGTAATTGCAACTGTTATGGATAACAACCTAACAGGGTGATAAGATGCATGAAACGCTAATGTGTTACCTAGGGCCAACCATATTTATTTTGTGACTATAGCAGTGAACACAGGACCCTGATCACTTGCTATCACCCCAGGTACCCCATATCTGCAAACTGGCTCCAAAAGCAATTTCTTAGCCGTGGTTTTCTCCATCTGATCTGTGACAGGATAAGCCTCGAGCCACCCTGAGCCTTTCGTGGTTGCATGCTAGCCAAGTGTGGCAGGACTTACAGTACTGTTTAGTCATTCCTGGAGCTACATAATGTTTCTTTATAGGTGAGTTCATCAAAGTCTTGAGAAATGGGTTGCTCCATGGGCCCATTGCACCACAGCTGGGTACAAAGCTCTGGGGAGACATAGGCGGGTTCCTACAGTCCAAAGATCATCCACCTGTACTGCTACAAGGTGAGTTGAGGCATTGGGATCGGGGCATCCAGCATAAGTTCAAAGCAATCATGTTCATCTTAATTTCAGGTAAAAGCAGGTAGGTCTGCGTTCTCTTCTTCCTGTTTGTTCAGAGACATGTCATGATACCCCCCTTGGACAAGAGGAAGGAGAGCAGCAGAGTAAAGTCACTGGCATCGAACTAGAGTCACACCGTCAGGCATGAGGAAACTGCATCGCAACCATAGGACAAATAATTGGGTTGCACCTGATACAGAAAGGCAAAGAAATAGGGAGGGGCAAACAGCAGAAGGTGATGGGCCAGAACAATGTCAGAAGTTTAGCTTAGCTTGGGCAGCAAAAACAGGTCAGAGAAATGACGGGTCACCTCTAGCAATAGGGTCCAGGCAGGCTAAATAACAACCAATAGCGTGGTTACAGAGTCCATGAGTTTGTGTCAACACCCATAAGGCGGGGGCCCTGCATCTCAGATATGAACAGGATAAAGGGCATTCCATTATCAGGGAGTCCAAGTGCAGGAGCAGCACTGATCGCCTGTTCTCAAATGGTAAAAAGTCAATGAGCGTTTCTTCGGACAGCGCAAAGGGACACATAGGAGAAGGGAAGCCGCAGGTATCCAGGCTCATCAGTAAGAGATCAGTCCCAAAATAGCATGTAGGGCCTTCGCATGACTAGGGGCGAAATGAGCTGTATGGCTTCAGGTCATGCTAAATCTAAATCAAATGACAGCGAAAATACGTTTGCAGACAGGGGCACCCCAGACAGAAGAGAGCATGGAAGGATAAGCTCACTCACTGCTATAAGGTCCTGTACTACTCTGGTCGGGCCACTAACAGCCCAATCTGAATCGGGTTTTTAAAACCCACTACGAAATCACTTGATAGTATGCGATTCGTAATGTAACCTGGTATTGAATGCATCACAGGGCAATGAAAAGCTGGCATCAGCATTCAACATAGGGCACAAAGGAGTAAGGGTAACTAGGAGGGACTACAGTACGAGGTCCCTCAACTTACAACTGCATTAGGGGCAGAGCCCAGGGCGGGTCAGGGTGTGGGGGTCCGGACCTCCCACATTCCTCACACGCCCAGTTATGGCTACCATGAATATGGACATACATTTCTATGCAAACCCTAAGCAAAGTTCAACATTTAAATGACACTAGAACATTTAAAACCTAGCAACCCTTATGAAACGGCGTTCCGTTACTACACGGAAGGTAAGTACTTTTTATCAATATGACACTATGTCATCGTTCTCAAACCAAACAGATCTCCTGAATATACTTCTTACATGTGTCCAGACTAAAAGTCATATTAGGCACACGTCGAGTCAAGTTTTTTAAATTTAGAAGAAATCTTTTTCACACAGGCATTACCCCAAAACCAGTATACAACTGTAGGCATTTAGCTTCGTAAAGACAAACAAAAAAATTGTGTATGTCCTTAACCACTTCCCGCCCAGTCAATAGCATATTGACGTCCGGGAAGTGGTTCAGTTATCCACACTGGACGTCCTATGACGTCCTGCGGGATAACAGCCGCCGCGCGCCCGGGGGGCGCGCATCGCGGCGATCGGTGGAGCGGTGGGTCAGTCTGACCCACCGCTACACTGATCTCAGTAAAAAAAAAAGCCTCCGGCGGAGGCTTTTTACCACGTGATCAGCCGTGTGCAATCACGGCTGATCACGATGTAAACAGGAAGAGACGTTGATCGGGTCTTCCTCACTCGCGTCTGACAGACGCGAGTAGAGGAGAGCCGATCGGCGGCTCTCCTGACAGGGGGGGTTCGCGCTGATTGTTTATCAGCGCAGCC
Organism: Rana muscosa; assembly: GCA_029206835.1. Lineage (NCBI taxonomy): Eukaryota > Metazoa > Chordata > Amphibia > Anura > Ranidae > Rana > Rana muscosa. Next base: position 656,839,318 of record CM055116.1, on the reverse strand, counting down.
CCCCCTCGGATACCCACACTGGACCACCAGGGAAGCCCCCCAGGACCACAGGGAAGCCCCAAGCGTGTGGATGGCCCCCATGGCCATCCACATGTAGTAAAATAAAATAAAAAATAAATATACCAATCAGTGCCCACAAATGGGCACTGACTGGCACTATGATGGCACAACCACAATGTGTGGTGGCTGGCATTGCTGGGCATCAGTGTCCATCAGTGCCACCTACTAGTGTCCATAAGTGCCCACCTATCAGTGCCGCCTATGAGTGCCAATCAGTGCCGCATACCAGTGCCGCCTATCAGTGCCCATCATCAGTGCCCATCAGTGCCACCTCAACGGTGCCACCTCATCAGTGCCCTTCAGTGCAGCCTTATCAGTGCCCGTCATTGAAGTAGAAAAGGTACTTATTTACAAAAAAAAATTACAGAAACAAAGAAAAACATAGTTTTTTTTTCAAAATTTTCGCTCTTTTTTTTATTTGTTGTGCAACAAATAAAAATCGCAGAGGCGATCAAATACCACCGAAAGAAAGCTCTATTTGTGGGAACAAAATGATAAAAAATTTGTTTGGGTACAGTGTAGCATGACCGCGCAATTGTCATTCAAATTGCGACAGCGCTGAAAACTCAAAATTGGCTTGGGCAGGAAGTTGTATAAGTGCATGGTATTGAAGTGGTTAAATATTTGGAAACAGATTAAATCATACTGCAGTTAGAAAAAAAAACGGATTCCAAAATTGCTCTGCCATACATTTAAATGGTTTTAGTAATGGACATGTAAAAACAATTCAGTCAGTCAAGTACCTGGATATGCAAAAATAAATATTTTCATCTAAAAATAACTCTATCCATTATTGTTGGAATCAATTATTTTTACAATACATTTTATCTCGATTATCAGTCTGTACTGATTCTAACTAAGTCAAAATGTCATCGTCCCTCTCTTTATCCTGTGACTAAATTAAATTTTGTAAAAGTAATAATCTTACCAGATTATTGTGTTTTTTCTTTTACTAAAACTTTACTTATAACTGCTTTAATTTTGCAAAAAAAAAACACTATTTTAGGTTGGGCTTTCCTAAAAATTATATTTCTGAAAGAAACTTGAGCATGTTGAAGTTCTATGTTTAAGAACCAATCAAGCTTCTCAGACAGTATGATTGAATGAACCGCACGTGCTCTGTCACTCTGACTGTGAAACACATGGTAGTCTTAAATTCATCCTTTCAGTGCATACATACAGAAAGTTTATTATTCCATTGTGCCAATACATGGATCCATTTATAAAAGCACAAAGAAACTTTTTCTCAATAAATGTCCACTAAAAGTTGACAAAATAACTTTTGCATGATTAACTTATAAAACTGTGGCTTTATCACACTGCATTATTTTAGGCATGATGTATTTTTATCTCACTTCAACTGACCTTTTTTAACATCCAGTTTTGACACCTCCTGTTTGTCTTGAAATAACACCTTAAACAAATGGTGCAAAACCCACATGTTTTTTCAAAACAATTACTTTAGTAAGTAATACCTTTTTTTAAATATATTTTTTTCTCATCCATGAACCCTCTTCCAGGTTTCATGTACACTAAGTTATATGACATTCCTGACTATAGTAATGACAAAAAATTGTTTAGAGGACAATCTCGTGAAACTCACAGATTGGCTCCTGCCCATGAACTGCGATTGGCCATTTCCCCGAGAAATTCCTCCCTCAACCAAAGTCTTTACTTTTATCAGAAATACTCAATTACAAAAACTTTTAACAATAGTTTTTTACAATTTGATAATTTTTAGATTGAACAAAACTTTCATATTTTAATATTTTTCCTGGGTAGCCTTAAGTAAATTAGAACAATCTACTACTTTTAATTTAATAACCAAATCCTAGTTTGGAATTGTAACGGGAAGGCCCGGGGAACTCAGAATCGCTTAGGAAGTATGAAATACCCTTGCGCCAGCTTCCCCAATGGCTCTTATGTGTCAATCACCCTGTCTCTCTATTAGGGGCACAGGGTGAATGAAAACCCCAATATGGTCTATGATGGCCATATTCAATGCTGTACATACATTTTATCTAGATTGGGTTTGTAATATTCATCCACCATATTCCCCAGGAATACCTGCAAGGAACTCTCTACTGTTTGATTATGACCAACAGGTTAATTAAAAAGTGACGCCTTCATGATGGTTAGACGCATACTTGTGTGTATTGTAAAGGCAGACTGGGATTTACAATACAAAGGGATTTAAGATGTAAAGGGTTTAGAACCTGTTGTCGCCAGACAGACTGGCTGCCAACCCTTTGTGGGAAGATGTGTATTGGAGATCGTATATTCTATTGTGTTGGGATCTTTTGAAGCCTAGCAGACGTCAGGATGAGGTGTTGAGTCTTGGGATGTGTGGGTGGAGCTGGGCCCTTGTTCATGTTAAATCATGTGCCTTGAATTGTGTATAAAGTTACAATGTTTCTCAATAATAAAGTCATTCCTACTACAGAAGAGACAGAGTGCGTCTCGTCTTCTTCCAGAGGGGTCGGCTCCTATAGGAAAGGGTCGTTTAGCTGTGGATATCGGTAGCGAGTGGATGTGTGTCTAGGAGAGGGAACATCATAAACGGCGTTAATACCCCTTGAGATTGGGGTGCCGTTACAGGAATCTTTTGTCAAAATTGCTCAATCCTTAACTTATTATTTCCTGCAACCAAAACTGTAAGATATTTGTTAAACACTAAATACCATGTTTTCCATTATCTTAATCAATAATTTTTTCTTAAAACTTTGTTCTGCCCCTTGTTTGTGCTTAGAATGATCACATGTAATAACACATTTTCTTTTGTTTAGGGCTTAATTATTTCATAAACATTTTCATGCAGCATTAAACTTAGTTGCCTTATTAAAGAACTTCTTCACACTCTGGTATTAAAAGAGAAGTGTGAAACCCTTTATACAGCCTTAGGAGAAGGGAAGGGGGGGGGAGATGGGCGGCGTTGGTTTGTAACAGCACACTCATACGAGACACAGTGAAGGCTATGCCATAAGAGACCAAAATAAAAAGAGGGAGGTAAAAAATGTAACACCCGAATCACTGGACAAGGAAATTCTGTGTCTAAACCTATCGCAGACACTTCTCTATAAATCCATGATGTCGGGAAATATATATCTCAATGCATGGATTCAACACCTCTATAAACTCAGACACTTCATCAATGGGAAGCTGTTGAGCAAGGGAATTCAGCGACTTCATTCACACATATATATCTATTTATCCTCCGCCTCTCTCTTTAATCCGTATCATTAGGGTACGAATAAGGACTCCGCGCACATCTAGTGCATCTCTTTAATCCGACAACGGACAAGGAAATTCTGCGCAACTAATTAACCTACCCTTCTTAAACTAGGCCAGCCCAGCAAGAAATATCGAGTCTCCCCTCACACAGACAGCATTCAGCGAAATAGGGACATTCAAGACAACACAGAACAGAACATAAATAACAGCCGGCAGAAGGAGTCAAACGGGTTCTTTGTAAAACGACTTTTGGACAAGAAATTACCCGTCTTATCGTGGCATGGCACAGCCGATGGACTGCAAGTGAAATAGAGGGTGACGAGGCGGAAAAACACAGGTAAGGAATATAACAGACTCCACTTACCGTGTATTACGAAGTTGCGCAAGCTTCGATCCGCCAAGCCCGTCTAAATTCACTGGCAGACTCATCTAGGTCGGCTATGACAGCGCACAGTCCGAAGCGAAGCACGTTGAGCGCCAATTGTAATAGATCGATTCTGGTCCAATCCCAGAAACTATTCTCTTGTTCTGCCGCTGTTCCAAATCTGTGCTGGAGTGAATAGGCCTATTTGCTAGCTTTGAAAGAAAAGACGCTACTCTGTGCTTTAGCATAAATTCTTTTATCACTTCCAGACCTGGTCTCGGTCTCAGCCCTTTTTAAAGGCAAATTTTACACAGAGACGTCATCACAAGCATGTACATATAATTAGTTCTTGTTCATATATGGAGCTTCTTCTTGTGACGTCAGTTTCTTCCCTCGTGGGCAGAGTGTTCCCAGAATATTCTTGTCTTAGCTCCATGTTTAGTCTTGCTCGGGGGGGGGGGGGGAGGAGCTGAAGGACTACACAGGACATCTGTTCTTTTTTCTTCACTCTGAGCTGAATATCTCTGCTATATTTTTTTAATCAAGGAAATCACTTTTTGTCTTATTACATAAACACTAAAAGACACACATATAATGTTTCAAACTTGTACCCTTAACATATACAAACCCTCTGGTTCCCAATATGAAAATCAATACGCTTCTCATTGTGCAGAAATATCTCAAAATGTATTTCTGTTCCTAACAGATGGTTCTCGTAAAAGGACACTAGTCACCCTGAATTCCTGATTGGGTGAAAATAGACTTTCAGCAGCAGAAAATCAAGGAAAGAAACATTTAACCCCTGCTAAGCTTCTCAAACTATATTTAAATGGATAATAGATAGAGATAAAACGTATATAAATAAAATGTTCATTTTATATACTCCATCACAGGCTCTGCACATCATATACCAGGCTGCACATTATACACAGGGCTCTGCACATCATATACCACGCTGCATATTATACACAGGGCTCTGCACATCATATACCAGGCTGTACATTATACACAGAGCTCTGCACATCATATACCAGGCTGCACATTATACACAGGGCTCTGCACATCATATACCAGGCTGTACAATATACACAGGGCTCTGCACATCATTAAGGATGAGCTCTGGCGTGTTCGCATACTCCACATGCAGAGCCCGCCAGGAAGTCGGCACGGTGCTGCGCTAATCACAGGCAGGGAGACATTTCCCGATCTCTGCAGCCGAGCATCGGGACAATGTCTCCCTGCCTGTGATTAACGCAGCGCCGTGCCGACTTCCTGGAAGGCTCTGCTTGTGGAGTATGCGAACATGCCAGAGCTCATACCTACACATCATATACCAGGCTGCACAATATACATAGGGCTCTGCATATCATATACCAGGCTGCACATTATACACAGATGAAGCTTCAATTTGTTTTAAAACCCATACGGTATCTGGAGATCACAGACTAGGAAATGGTTTAAACTTGCATTTTAAGTTCTGACTTTATTAACCCATTGCATAGCCTCTCTACAACATTAAACGTTAGACGACGGGTTGCATTTAAAAAGGTAATTTTGCTTTTGATAAGAAAAAAATATAAGTATTACACTACATTTTGTATTTTTACAATTACCTATGTAGTTTCATCTGCTGCCCGCTATGACTCATAAAACTGGCAAATGTTTAAACATGGTGTACATGTAGGGTGGTGTTTTGTACACGGTCAATGTACAGAACACCAACTGTGTTATGTAAGTTTCAAGTAATAAAACGTACGGATCTGCAATGACATTTGCCAACTTACAACCTGGAAATATGCTTTGTTTTAGGTCCAAATGCAGGCAAAAATTCGGGCCCGATTCATCCCTAAAAATGGAGAACAGGGACGCTCCGGACCCCTGCTGTGAACCTCTCTGCACAACAGTGTGAATCTAGCCTAAACAGGGCCTTAAAAACTTACTTTGAAGCACGAATCGGACTGATGGTATATCAAGCACAGAAAAATACTTTTGATGATCGCTTAGGAATATGGCTACATGAGATTACAAAGGGCTCAGATTAAAGCTTAAAAAATACTGGCATTTGACATTGTTTTTCTCAGCCTGTAAAAGCACCTGTATATTAGCTTATGTGTCCATGTGCACACAGGCGTTTACAGACATATTAGAAGCAGAGCAATTAGTCTGAAAAAACCCCCCATGGAAAGCACGTTTAGGAGAGGAGGTGAAGCGCAGAAAAAAGCTAAACACACTGAAACGCTAGATGCATTTAGGCGCATTTGAGAGGTAATGCATTTAAATGGGCAGAACAAATAATTATTTTGGCCAATAGGAAACATTTACGATAAAACGCATGACGCGCCTGCAGTGGGCTTTTCCCCTGCCAGGAGTTCTGACGTTTAGAGGAGCAAAGCAAACACCCTGTGTGCATGAGGTCTATTGGGTAGATTATGAAATTTTATGAAAATTAGACTATTATTAAAGAAGTAGGGCATCCGCGCTCAGGAAAACACCAGAGGTTGCAGCCCCCTAAAAACTCCCTAGGGAGAATAGGATATAATATAAAAGAATGGGGTATACCTCCCACTATAGAGACCCACCGGGTCTAAGTGATCTCAAGTAAATGTATAAGGACAGGCTGTACTGAGTTCCCGGGTCTGTACACCTGCGGTGCCCATTATGAGGGGTTCCCACCATCCCTGTACTGAGTTCCTGGGTCTGTACACCTACTGTGCCCATTATGCGGGGTTCCCACCATCCCTGTGCAGAGTTCCTGGGTCTGTACATGACAAAGAGAAAAAAGAAAGGCGCACTAGACTTGTGCATTATCCTTAGGTGGATTTATTAAAAAAATGATAAAAGAAACCTACCTACAAACATATGTGAATGACACACGTTAAAAGAGTACACAAAAAACGCAGTAATGTGTCTGAACCGAACCCACTCCAATACGTCAGAGGGATTGAGCTCTGAGGAAGAAGGCTTGTCTTCGAAACGCGTGAGCCGGCAGTGAACCCTGTCAATCCCTCTGTGACGTATTGGAGTGGGTTCGGTTCGGACGCCTTGCTGCGATTTTTGTGTACTCTTTTAACGTATGTTTGTAAGTAGGTTTCTTTTATATATTTTTATATATTTATTTATATATATTTTTAATAAATCCACCTAAGGATAATGCACGAGGCTGGTGACCCTTTCTTTTTTCTCTTTGTCATTTACCGCTAGGATAGTGACATTTATCATTCCACTTACAGACTGTCTGGTATTCCACTTGTGCGCAGGAGTTTTTGTTTTCTGTTATTTAAGTTCCTGGGTCTGTACACCTGAGGTGCCCATTATGAGGAGTTCCCACCATCCCTGTACTGAGTTCCCAGGTCTGTACACCCGCTGTGCCCATTGTGAGTGTTCCTCCCACCATCCCTGTACAGCTACTGTGCCTATTATGAGGGGTTCCCACCATCCCTGTACTGAGTTTCTGGGTCTGTACACCTACTGTGCCCATTATTAGGGGTTCCCAACATCCCTGTAACGAGTTCCCGGGTCTGTACACCCGCTGTGCCCATTATTAGGGGTTCCCACCATCCCTATGCTGAGTTCCTCTTTACAAGTGTGGTCTCAGATCTGGGCATTCCTCTTTAGGGGTCCAGTCACTTACGGACACCCTCTCCATTCCACATGACTTTTTATCTCTTCCAAACTGTTGAGCAGATCAGTAAATTCTGCACTCATAGAATAGAGGATTAATTTTTAATGTCATTCCTACAGCCACCTTAAATGATTGCACTGCAGAGAATGTTCTGATCTGCTAAACAGTTTGGAAGTAGGGATGAGCTTCGTGTTCGAGTCGAACGTGTGTTCGAGTCAAACATCGGCTGTTCGATCGTTCGACGAAGATCGAATGTTATGGGCCGTTCGCGACAAATTCGAGTGGCGCGTCACGGCCCATAATTCACTGCGGCATCGCAGTGCATTGCTGGCTGATGATTGGCCAAGCATGCACTATGACCCCGCATGCTTGGCCAATCACAGTGCCGGCAGCGAGGAGAGCCATAATTGGCCACAGGCAGGATGCCTGTGGCCAATCATAGCTCAGGGGGGTTTAGTACACGCCCCACACTATAAAAGGCCGCCAGCGCGGCGGCCTTGTGTAGTGTGTTCCGGCGTGCAGGGAAAGAGCTTGATAGGCAGGGAGAGTGTTTTTGACATCCTTTGAAACCTTGTGCATTTACAGTGTGTTGGCGTGCAGGGACAGAGAAGGATAGGCAGGGAGAGTGTCAGTGACATCCTTTGAAACCTTGTGCATTTACAGTCTGTTGGCGTGCAGGGACAGAGAAGGATAGGCAGGGAGAGTGTCAGTGACATCCTTTGAAACCTTGTGCATTTACAGTGTGTTGGCGTGCAGGGACAGAGAAGGATAGGCAGGGAGAGTGTCAGTGATATTCTTCGCTAAACCTCCTGCACAGTATACACCTGAAGCTACCCCTTATTGCTCGTCATGGTGTTGTTCTGTTGTGTAACACAGACAAGCATCTGCAAGTAGTTACAGTGCGTGTAGGTGCCTCCTGCACAGTATACGCTACCCCTTATTGCTCGTGGTGTTCTGTTGTGTAACACAGACAGGCATCTGCTAACAGTTACAGTGGGCATAGGTGCCTCCTGCACAGTATACACCTGAAGCTACCCCGTATTGCTGGTTTTCCCATCTCCCTGCAGGCCATTAGAATGTCTGGAAGGCAAACAAAGAGAGGCAGACAGTCACGAGCCAATAAAAGAGGGAAAGCAGACTCTGTATCTGGGGGCAACAGTGCTGGTCGTGGACGAGGTGCATTGTCATCAGCATGTGGCCATGGGACACGCTTGTCCTTATTTTCGGCAGCTGGACGTGTTGAGCCGCATCATGCCGAAGACTTGGTAGAGTGGATGACCAAGCCCTCCTCATCCTCCTCATCCTCCTCATCCTCTCTCACCCAGGCTCAGGGTACTGGCAAAGCAGCTGCCAAAGCATCCTCTTCCCTCGTATCAATGTCCTCATCAGTCACTCCTTCCCTAGACCCACCATGTCCTCCTGAGGAGTCCCCCGAACTGTTTGAGCACAGTGTTGCTCCAGGAGGATGCCCAGCGTTTTGAAGGGTCTGATGATGATACCCAGCTAGAGGAAGGCAGTAGCGTGAGCGCAGAGAGAGGGGATGCTCAAGAAGGACAGCAATCTGGCAGTCATGTTCCAGCAGCTGCGGCATACTGCCAGATTGGCTCCAGTGATGAGGAGGGAGGGGATGATGAGGTCACTGACTCCACGTGGGTGCCTGATAGGAGAGAGGAGGAGGAGGAGGAGGCACATCTCCAACGAGGCAGGATGCCCTCCGGGGGCCAGCATAAGGGCAGCACACCGACTGAATCACACCGCAGAGCTCCGCCTGTGCAGGGCGCTGCCTCTGCCTGTTATTTCAAAAGTTCTTTGGTGTGGGCCTTTTTTGAGTCAAGTGCATCAGATCGCACCACTGCTATTTGCAACATATGTCTCAAGCGTATCTCGCGTGGCCAAAACATCAGCCGCTTGGGCACCACATGCTTGACCAGACATATGACCTGCCGTGCAGCTCGTTGGCAAGCGTACCTTTAAATACCCACACAAAAGAACAAAGCGGACCTCTCCTTGCTCCTCATCAGCTGGGATCTCCAACCCCACTATACCTTCAGTCCTCTCTGAAACCTGCACTGAGAGGAATGAAGGTGTAGAATTAGGTGTGTCAAAGCCAAGTACTTGCGGGCACTCTGCTAGCAGTACATCAACGTCCGATTGTAGCAGGAAAATTTCCCTGCCCCAGCTGCTGGACGGTCGAAAGAAGTTCACTCCCAGCCATCCACATGCCCAGTGGTTGAATGCTAGCTTGGCTAAATTGCTAGCACTTCAACTGCCGCCTTTTCAGTTGGTAGACTCGGCCCCCTTCCGTGAGTTTGTGCAATGTGCGGTTCCTCAGTGGCAGGTTCCCAAACGCCACTTTTTCTCATGGAAGGTGATTCCGGCTCTCTACCGGCATGTGGAAGGCGGTCAGCGGTAAGGTGCATATTACCGCTGACTCATGGTCCAGCAGGCATGGACAGGGACGTTGCCTTTCTTTCACGGCCCATTGGGTCACTCTTTTAGCAGCTGGGAAGGATGCAGGACAAGGTGCAGTAGTGTTGGAGGTTGTTCTGCCGCCACGCCTCCAAAATGCTACTACTGGTTGTGACACACCTCTCTCCTCCACCCCCTCTTCTTCTTCTTCTTCTTCCTCCTTGGCCTCTTCCTGTGCTTTGTCCTCTGAACCAGCGGTGCTCCGTAGGCATTCAGGGGGCTAGGCAAGTACGCAGGCAAAAAGATGCCATGCCGTGCTTGTGCTGGTGTGTTTGGGGGACAGGAGCCACACTGGGGCAGAGGTTCTGTCAGCTCTGCAGGGGCAGGCCGAGAGGTGGTTGACGCCACGCCAGCTTAAGCCAGGAATGGTGGTTTGTGACAATGGCACCAACCTCCTCCCCGCCCTCCGACAGGGACAACTGACCCATGTGCCCCGTGTGGCTCATGTCCTTAACCTGGTGGTGCAGCGTTTCTTGGGCAGGTACCCAGGCTTACAGGATGTCCTGAGGCAGGCCAGGAAAGTCTGTGTGCATTTCCACAGATCATATAATGCCAATGCTCGGCTGGCTGAGCTGCAAAAGGAGTTGAACCTGCCCAAGAACCGCCTTATATGTGACATGCCCACCAGGTGGAACTCAACGTTGGCCATGCTGCAGCGGCTGCACACGCAGCAGAGGGCCATCATTGAGTACCTGTGCGACTACGGCACCAGGACAGGGTTAGGGGAGCTTGTTTTTTTTTCACCACGCCAGTGGGGCATGATCAGGGATGCATACGCTGTCCTGGCACCATTTGAGGAGGCCACGAGGATAGTGAGCAGTGACAGTGCATGCATCAGTGACACTGTACCTCTTGTTCACCTGTTGGAGCATACGCTGCGTGGGATAATGGACAGGGCACTTGAGGCAGAACAGAGGCAGGAAGAGGAGGACTTCCTTGCCTCTCAAGGCCCCCTTTACCCAGACAGTGTTCCTTCTGTCCCACCCATCGCACAGGAAGAGGAGGAGGAGGAGGAGGATTGTGTCAGCATGGAGGTGGAGCCTGGCACTCGGCATCAACAGCAGCAGTCTTTTAAGGATGATTTACAGTCCCAAGAAACCCGTGGACTTGTACGTGGCTGGGAGGAGGTGGCTGCGGATCATGTCGTCCTTAGTGACCCAGAGGACTCCGGACCGAATGCCTCAGCTAACCTACGCTGCATGGCCTCCCTGATCCTGCAAAGTCTGCGGAAGGATCCTCGTATTCTTCGGATCAAGGAGAGGGACCATTACTGGCTGGCCACTCTCCTTGATCCACGGTACAAGGGTAAGGTTGCGGACCTTATCTTACCATCGCAGAGGGAGCAAAGGATGAGACATCTCCGGGAGGCCTTGCAGAAAGGTCTGTGCAACGTGTTCCCAGAGACTGGGAGGTTACAAACTCCTGGTCCTGGACAACGAGCTGCTGAGGCTTTGGTCAGTAGCAGAAAGAGCGGTGGGGAAGGTGGCCGTCTGACCGATGCGTTCAGACAATTTTTTAGTCCGCAGCCCCAAGGTATGATCGGTTCCAGCAACCATCGCCAGCGTCTGATATACATGGTGCAGGAATACCTAGGGGCAAGGTCAGACTTGGACACCTTTCCCACCGAAAATCCTCTGGCTTACTGGGTCTTGAGGATGGATCACTGGCCAGAGCTTGCACAGTATGCAATTAAGCTACTGGCCTGTCCTGCATCCAGCGTTCTTTCGGAACGCACATTCAGTGCTGCTGGAGGCTTTGTCACGGATCACAGGTGTGGTAATTGGCATGGTATAAGGACCCCCACTATAGTGAGATGGGGTCATATATTCTAGCTTGGACATAGGGGTTAAGGAAATTGACTAGTATTATATGTTTTTCAAGTATTATGAAATAAGTTAAGATCTTGTATTTTGTATGGAGCAGCAGTTTTGCAAAAACATGCATAATGTGCAATGAGTAGCATAATTGCAGAAATGCCAGGGTATTTTTAAAGTGTTTTCGTCTGAAAAAATGTCTAGTAAATATTGGTACAGGGAAGTGAAACTTTGTGAAACCTTGTGATTACATTTTGTGGTGACACCCATGACTGAGTCTTATAAATAACACAACTGTCAGCCATCTTGAGAGGGTCAGGACGAGTGTCTGCCATCTTGAGAGTGGCAAAATGTCTACTGTATGATAAAATGTATACCCACTGTATTAACCACACCCCCTTCCCCTCCCTTTTTGATGATTGGTTTATGATGATGACTATATAATATTCACCCCAGCAAAAAGATAAACAGATTTCATTTTGAGCGCAATGCTGTCTTGTCTTTTTTCATGCGTTTGAAGAAATCTCTCAGTACTGATTCCGTATCTATTGGGTGTGGCAATTGGGTTATTTTAAGCTGGTCTGTGGGGGTAGGGGGGACTACCTGTTCAAATTTCCCAACAACAGGGTGCGCCTGTCCACCGACTCGGTTGATCGACTGACCTTCATAAAGATGAACCAGTCTTGGATCACCACCAGTTACCAAGCACCTGAAGCTGATGTAACAGATTAATTTATTTTGAAATGTCACATCCCTTCAAGACTGCCTATGCTGATGCTGAGTGACTGTCCTGTTATGTTGACTGACTATCCTCCTCAATGATCCGATTCATGATAATAGCTTGGAAGAACATTTTTGTTTCTGGGTGCCGCCACCAGTGGCTAAGGCCCAATTTTTCAGCCCCTGTTTAACAGGGGCATGTAATTACAATTTTTTATGCAATGCTTTGCAGCAGGGCTCATTCCTGCACTCCAACTAGAGTATCTGGGAGAGGTTGCAGTGTCGTGGCACCAGCACCAGTGGCTAAGGCCCAATTTTTCAGCCCCTGTTTAACAGGGGCGTGTAATTAAAATTTTTTTATGCAATACTTTGCAACAGGGCTTATTGCTGTGCTCCAAGTACAGTATCTGTGAGGGGTTGCAGTGTTGTGGCACCAGTGCCTAAGGCCCAATTTTTCTGCCCCTCTTCAACAGGGGCATGTAATTACAATTCTTGATCTAATAAATCACAGCAGGGCCCATTTATGTGCCCACCAAGAGTAACTGTGAGGGCTGACAGTGTTGTAGCACCAGCACCACCACCAAAGGGCCAATTTTTCCTACCACTGTTAAACAATGGCATGTAATTACAATTCCTGATATAATAGTTCACAGCAGGGCGTTCCAGCGCCCACCAAGAGTAACTGTGAGGGCTCACAGTGTTGTGGCAACACCAACATGTAAGGGGCAAATTTCAGCAGAGTATATACGGCAGGCCCCAACTTTCAAACATCCAACCTACAAATGACTCCTACTTGCAAACGGAAGGAGACAACAGGAAGTGAGAGGAAATCTACCCCTAGGAAGTGAAATTCTCTCCTGTAAGAGTTAATATGGGAAAAAGGTGTCTCCTCTCTACTGATGCTTTAACCCCACTTTTCAAAAACATTTGTCATTGGGACGGAAAGTGAGGTGAAATGTTCTGAACAGGTGCACAGACAGCAAAACAAATGTTACAGGGGTGATAACCCTTCCCTATGTTTTCCAAAAAGCTTAAAAATAGATTTTTTGGGCTGGAGCTACACTTAAACAATGTACCTGTTCAAAATTACAAATATATTCTACTTAAGAACAAACCTACAGTTCCCTGTCTTGTTTGCACCGCCTGTATACTGCTGTTCAGAGTATATAGGGCCTTTTTTTTATTTTGGGTGCAGGGTTCCCCTTAATATCCATACAAGACCCAAAGGGGCTGGTAATGGGCTGGGGTAGGGGGGGTGTGGGGGTGATGGGGTAGCCATGCCATTTTTCTCAAAGATTTTCATCCATATTGCCAGGCAGCTTTAAATGGCTTTTTGTTCCTTTAGAAATGTCATTTTGTGCAGGGACAGTTCTAAACACGGGAAACACATGCCACTTCACAGGCATACTTTAGAAACCCCCCAGGTACAATATTTAAAGGAATATTCCACTTTTTTTTTTTTTCACTTTATGCATCATTAAAATGACTGCTCCCGAAAATTTTTCGTTTTTAAAACCTTGTGCATTGATACATGTCCCCTGGGGCAGAACCCGGGTCCCCAAACCCTTTTTAGACGTTATAATTAGCACTTTAGATTTCGAACGTTCACGTCCATTGTATTTAATAGGGTTCTAACGTTCGCGCAAACTTTCGGTCAGTTTGCATGTTCTGGTTCGAACCAAACCGGGGGGTGTTCGGCTCATCCCTATTTGGAAGAGATAAAAAGTAATCTGGAATGGAAAGGGTGTGAGGCAGTGATTGGAATGGTCAGATCTGAGACCGGGAGGCTGCAGGATGTGAGCAGTGAATATCTACCGTATTTTTCGCTCCATAAGACGCACCTAGGTTTTATAAGCGGGAAATCTGAAAAAAAAAATCTGAACCAAATGGTGGACTAAAATATAACCAACTAATATTTCTACACTGACAACCGATGTAAGGGGGCACCCTAAACTGATCCCCAATGTAACTGGGACATTTACACTTACCCCAGCACAACAGGAGTATTTTCATCAACCACCAATGTAATTGAGACATTTACAGTGACTAGCCATATAACAGGTGTATTTACAGTAACCCCCCCCCCCATCTGTCTGTTAATCTCTGCATTATTATCTCCCATCAGTATAACTCTGCCCCTAACTCATCATCTGCTAACCTCTGTCCCCCAAACCCTTACTTTGCTAACCTCTGCAATCCAACCCTTCGTTCTCATCTACTCTGCACCTCTGTACACCACCTCTGACTGCACACCTCTGCTCATCTCTGCACCTCAAGCCCCCCTTTTTGATTACTTCTACATGCTGTGCTGTCTAGGTGGGTGGAATGCAGAGGATGGGGCGTGATTTGCATATGAATCGTGGCGGCTGATCTAATTTGCATAACAATGCCCGCACGATTTACATGTGAATAATGTTAATTTAAGAACAATGCCTTTTGTTTCTCTCCCTATAGCAGCTGAAGGCAGGGGAGAAACAGTATTTAGCTGGGGCAGAGAGATGAATAGGGCATCGTTCTGCCACCAAAACCATCCCCCTATTAGCAGTTCTGCTGTTCAGTATTCGCTCCATTAAGACGCACAGACATTTACCTCTGTTTTTTTGGGGGGAAAAGTACGTCTTATGGAGCAAAAAATACGATAATCCACGCAAACGGAGATAGTGAAGGGGGAGGGGGATCCGTGTAATAAAGAAGTGCATTACATGGAGAGAGGTTGCAAAGTTGGAGATTAAAATACTGCTGTAAGTCACTCAGGACACAGTGATAATAGCCACTTCTGCCCTCTCCCCCCTCCAGTCCTGGCATGTAGTGTACCTGAAGATTTCTGTGTGCACTGCTGGATGCCGAGTTTGTGTCACAGGGAGATGAATGGAGCTGCCTCTGCACATCGCTGCAACCCTGTCTGCCCTAACCAGTTCTTTTCTGCTGGTGATTCCCCCCTCACTTACTGAAGGAGACAGGCAGCCTGTGAGCCAATGACGCTGTAGGTCTGATTAAAGCCCCACCCTATGGACCCAATCAATTACAAGCACTGGAAACCTAATGCTAGTGGTGGAGTTTTCGTGGCTACAAATTTTGCGCCCTGAACACACTCTAAACGACGCCAATAGAGCTTCTTAAAAAATGCGTGGGAGTCCCCCAAAATTCCGTTAACAGGCCCTTCAGGTCTGGTATGGATATTAAGGGGAGCTCCGCGCCAAAATAAAAAAAAATGTTGTGGGGTTCCCCCAAAAATCCATACCAGATCCTTATCCGAGCACGCAACCTGGCAGGCCGTAGGAAAAGAGGGGGGGACGAGAGAGTGCCCCCCCTCCTGAACCGTACCAGGCCACATGCCCTCAACATGGGGAATTTGTCCCCATGTTGATGGGGACAAGGGCCTCATCCCCACAACCCTTGCCCGGTGGTTGTGGGGGGCTGCGGGTGGGGGGCTTATCGGAATCTGGAAGCACCCTTTAACAAAGGGGACCCCCAGATTCTGGCCCCCCCCTATGTGAATTGGTAATGGGGTTCATTGTACCCCTACCATTTCACAAATAAAGTGTAAAAAATTGTAAAAAAACACACAGACACAGTTGGGATAAGACTGGAGACTACAGCATCGCTGGACATCGGATCACCGTGGGACATAGAGAACAACGCTGGAAAGACTGAATTACATTGCTGGAATGTTTTTTTTATTTTAAATTTTTTTTAATTTTTAATAAAGGAATTATCCCAACTGTGTCTGTGTGTTTTTTTAAATTTTTTTACAGACACAGTTGGGATAATTCCTTTATTAAAAATTAAAAAAATGTAAAATAAAAAAAACATTCCAGCAATGTAATTCAGTCTTTCCAGCGTTGTTCTCTATGTCCCACGGTGATCCGATGTCCAGCGATGCTGTAGTCTCCAGTCTCCAGACTTATCCCAACTGTGTCTGTGTGTTTTTTTACAATTTTTTTACACTTTCTTTGTGAAATGGTACCCCTTACCAATTCACATAGGAGGGGGCAGAATTTGGGGGTCCCCTTTGTTAAAGGGGGCTTCCAGATTATGATAAGCCCCCCGCCTGCAGACCCCCACAACCACCGGGCAAGGGTTGTGGGGATGAGGCCCTTGTCCCTATCGACATGGGGACAAATTCCCCATGTTGAGGGCATGTGGCCTGGTATGGTTCAGGAGGGGGGGCGCTCTCTCGTCCCCCCCCCTCTTTTCCTGCAGCCTGCCAGGTTGCATGCTCGGATAAGGGTCTGGTATGCTTTTTTGGGGGTACCCCACGCCATTTTTTTTTTCATTTTGGTGTGGGGTTCCCCTTAAAATCCATACCAGACCTGAAGGGTCTGGTATGGATTTTTGGGGGAACCCCACGCCATTTAAAAAAAAAAAATTGGCGCAGAGTTCCCCTTAATATCCATACCAGACCTGAAGGGCCTGTTAATGGAATTTTGGGGGACCCCCCATGCATTTTATTTTTTTATTTTTCAATGACTTTCAATGACTTTTCTCTGTATTGCCGGGACCCGACAATTCATTACGGCCGCGAGTAGTTTTAAATGATTTTTTTGCCTTCAGAAATGACATTTTGTGCAGGGACAGTTCTAAACACATGAAACATGCGCTAATTTACAGGCATACTTAAGACACCCCCCAGGTACGAAATTTAAAGGAATATTTCACTTCTATTGTTTCACTTTAAGCATTATTAAAATCACTGCTCCTAAAAAAACTGGAGTTTTTAAAACTTTTTTTTTGCATTGATACATGTCCCCTGGGGCAGGACCCGGGTCCCCAAACACTTTTTATGACAATAACTTGCATATTAACCTTTAAAATTAGCACTTTTGATTTTTCATGTTCGTGTACCATAGACTTTAACAGTGTTCGTGCGTTCGAACAAATTTTTTGCCTGTTCGTATGTTCTGGTGCGAACCGAACCGGGGGATGAGGGTGCTCATTCCTAATCGCTGCTATTAAGGAGATCAGTTTGCCTCTTACTACACATTTTATGTGCCTCTCATTGTGTCAGTTTTAAGGGGTTTGGGGCAGTGGCGGCTGGTGCTCCATTTTTTTTGTCACTCGCAGACAATGGGACCTGCAAACAGACAGAGGGATAGATTGGATAGGACAGAGACAGATACATAGATATACATATATACAGATAGATAGATAATTAGATAGACAGACAGATATACAGATATGCCGATAGATAGATTAGCTATCTATCTGATTTGCCAATCAGATAGCTAATCAGATAGATATATAATCAGATAGATAATCAGAGAGATAGATAGATAATCAATCTGATTATCTGAGATAGATAATAAGATAGATAGACAGATAGATAATCAGATAGATATATAATTAGATAGATAGATAGATAACCAGATAGATAGATAGATAGATAGATAGATAACCAGATAGATAGATAATCAATCTGGTTATCTATCTATCTATCTGGTTATCTATCTATCTATCTGGTTATCTATCTATCTATCTATCTGGTTATCTATCTATCTATCTGGTTATCTATCTATCTGATTATCTATAATTTTTTATTGATAAAATAAAGGTACATACAATTAGTATCAAGTGTATAGTATATAAAAACATACAAACATTTAGTAAAATTCTGTTGTGGCGGCCCTCAAGAGGATCCAAACTTACAGATCAGGGGCATCCCGAGCCACCCCGGTACACAGTGAGAATATAATACAAAAACAGAATGCGATAGAGGGAACATTCCTAAGATAAAACAATGTTTGTAAGTTCTGTCTTCTCACTCTCTAGTAGAGAAAAAACTTATGATCACATAAAACTGGGCATATGAGTAACAAAGAGAGAGTCAAATGATACACAAATCAAAACTGAAGAACATGCTTCGATATGGGAAGCTTTCACCGAAGGTGTTGACTATATGCCTTCCTAGCGTGAGGGTAAATGTTCGACTCGAACATCGGCTGTTCGCGCGTTCGGCGAACAACGAACGGTTTGGGCCGTTCGCGCCAAATTCGAGTGACGCGAATGGCCCACAATACACTGCGCTATCGCAGTGTAATCCCGGCGCTGTGATTGGCCAAGCATGCACTGTGACCCTGCATGCTTGGCCAATCACAGCGCCGGCAGCGAGGAGAGCAATGATTGGCCACAGGCAGGATGCCTGTGGCCAATTATAGCTATGGGGGTTTAGTACACGCCCCACACTATAAAAGGCCGCCAGCGCGGCGGCCTTGTGTAGTGTGTTCCGGAGCAGGGAAAGTGAAGGATAGGCAGGGACAGTGTCAAATCTTGTCAAATCTATTCTTTGCTAAACCTTGTGTGTAGGGACAGAGAAGGATAGGCAGGGAGAGTGTCAGTGTCATATACTTTGATAAACCTTGTGTGCAGGGAGAGAGAAGGATAGGCAGGGGACAGTGTCAGGCCTCGTACACACGACCGAGTTTCTCGTCGTAAAAACACGTCGTTTTTTTCGATGAGATTTTTGTTAAGCTTGTCGATTTTCTCGTCAAGCTTTCTATGCGTACACACTGACATTTCCCAATTTCCTCGTTGTTCTCCGCGCTCACGTCCAGCACGTACGACGGCACTATAAAGGGGAAGATCTTTTTTCTTGGCGCCACCCCTTGGGCTGCTTTTGCTGATCTCGTGTTACCGCGTGTGAAGTAAAAGTTTGGGAAGAGACGATTCGCGCTTTTCAGTCTTCGTACTTTTCAGATCGTTTTCTGCGGTTCAGTTTGTGCTTGTGGGTTCGTATCTTGACTTTCAGGGCGTCTAGGCAGGTCGTATCTGTTTTACAGTGTGTTCTTGCCTGTTCGTTTCTGTTTTTCAGTTCGTTATTCATAGGCCTTGCTGTTCTAAAGTGCGTTCTGTACGTTCTGATAAGACGACCGTTTCTTATTAGCCATGTCGCCTGGACGTTCTCGTCGTCGAGTTCGTGCTGTGCGTGCGCTTGGTGTTGGTCTGCTTGTTTTGGACCAAGACCAGTCCATGAATGGTGTGAGGAGGAGTTCATGGACCAAGAATTGGTTGCTCCAGCGGGACCAATTCTGCCATATGCCTCTGCTGCGGGAGATCGTCGAGAATAATCCTGAGGACTACAGGAATTTTCTGCGGATGTCTGACCCCGTTTTTCAGGAACTGTTGGCTTTGGTGTCCCCCTATATTACCAGGCAGGACACCGTTATGCGGGAAGCCATCAGTGCTGAGCAGAGGCTCATCGCCATGTTACGTTACCTGGCGACAGGGAGAAGTCTTCAGGGCTTGAAGTTCACCACAGGCATCTCCCCCCAGGCTCTGGGCCTCATAATCCCAGACACCTGTTCTGCTATTATACAAGTCCTGCAGGAGGACTATATTAGGGTAAGTTTTCTCCATTAACATCACATTTTATGTATTACATGTATGCTAATGTATTGTATTTCTTTCATCCTTCCCTAATTACCATGATTGTAATATGCTGAGAATGTCCCCTTTGTCCCCATGCATGCTGGAAGCTTTAGATTGCCCCTTTTTTTTCTCCTCCATAAATATTTCCCTTCACTAACTTTTCCAGCAGGGGCGCCTGTTGCTCCAAATGTTTGGGGGTCCCACCCCAATTTATGAACTAAACTTCCTCCTTTTTTGCTCAGGTGCCTATTAAACGCCCCCAGTTGTCCCCTCTAATGCAGCCATTTTGTTCCCTCCAATGCAGCCATTTAGTCCCCTCTAATGCAGCCAGTTTCCCCCCAGCCCTGCACTTACCTTCTTGTGGTCAGCGCCATCCTTCTTCTGTCCTTGATGTCTTCTCCTTCCCTTGATGTTGCATCAGCCAATCATGTTACCATTAAACAGACTTGGTGAACATGATTGGCAGAGCAGCCTGCCAGTGTTTCCCCAAGGAATGCCCCCCCCCCCTGCGTCCCCTATTTTACTTTTCGGAAGCCAATTACATCCCTCAGGTTGTAATGTGCAAGACTATTTTACTACCTGTTTCTGCTATGCAATTTGAACCCCCTAAATGCCGCAATTATTCATATGTCGGTCGCTAAACAAGAGGCCATCCACCTGAATATTGAGCGGCATAGACAATACATAGGTTCATGCAACGCATGAACCTATGTACTGTTCTGAGTGATGGGCACAGGAGAGAGGGGGCAGTGCTCCAGCGCCCACTCTGGACACACCGCCACTGCAATGCTATCCTGTGGCCAAACACATCTCCCCCCCCCCCCCAAAATAATTTAGTAAAGGCCCATCAGAGGGGGTGATGAATCTGATAAATAAACCTTCCCTTATACTTATTTTATTTTAAACACCTTAATAAACGTAGAATTTGATTGATGTTGGCCTTGATTTTTTTTTTTTTATCAAATTTTAATCAAATTTCCTTGTAATGTCTGACTTTGGTATTCTAATATTATTTCATCTTGTTTCACTCCACAGCTTCCTTCCACGCCACAGGAATGGCAGACTGTGGCATCGGAGTTTGCCACGCGGTGGGACTTCCCCAACTGCGGTGGTGCCATAGACGGGAAGCACGTCCGCATCGTGCCGCCACCCCGTTCTGGGTCCTACTACTACAATTACAAGGGGTTTCATAGCATTGTGCTGATGGCGGTGGTGTCAGCACGGTATGAATTCCTCTATGTTGATGTAGGGAAGAATGGCCGGATGTCCGATGGGGGATCCTTCATCCAGACGGAGTTTGCCCTCCGTCTCCAGAGTGACGACCTTGCATTGCCACCAGATGCAGGGAATATTGAAGGACTCCCCTTTGTTTTCTTGGCTGATGAAGCCTTCGGACTCGGACGGCATCTTATGAGGCCATTTCCACAGAGGACCCTGACCCCAGAGAAGAGGGTATTCAATTACCGGCTGGCCAGGGGCCGAAGAGTTGTCGAAAATGCCTTTGGCATAATGGCCAGCCGGTTCCGCCTTTTTATGACTTCAATACACTTGGCGGACTACAAAATAAACTATGTCGTATTATGCTGCTGTGTGCTACACAACTTTCTGAGCCAGAAATCAAATTCCTATATGGCCTCAGTTTTGCCAGAGGCTGGACTTTCCCCTGCAAATCCCCTGCCGGGCCTGGAATCTGCCCGTCCTGGCTTGCCCTCCCAAAATGCCCGTGAGGTTCTGGACAAATACATGGAGTATTTCACGGGTAGGGGGGCAATTCCTATGCCAGCCTATGTCTAAGGATCCCAATAAAAAGCTTGTTTAAACCTTTAATTATTTGTTCTTTCCTGTCTCCTAGTTTGTCTTTGTGCATTTGTAGTGCCAAGTGTATTTTACTTTAGTAAATAACAACCATTTCACTATGTAACCTTACAAAATAACCAAATAAGCTTAGAGGGTTTTATAAAAAGAAGCTACACGTTGTTTGTGGTCAAATATTTTACTCTGTGCACATTCTCACCATTTTTAGTTTTTTGGGTTGGCCTGGCCCCAACCCAGCAATTTTTTGCTTATGAAAATACAAAAATAACAGTTGCATTCCAAAAATTACAACATTGGATACCTCTGAGCAATCTGAGACATTCACTTACACAAACTGCCACCCCTTGCCCAGCCAAAAATTGAATATGCACACATTTGGGATTTTTGACATCTATGAAGTTTACAATCCTGATCCCTATTGTCAACATGTGCTATCTGCCATCAGGGGTGATCAATGGACGTGTTTTCGGGGTGCAACCCCTTCCTCAGTTCACCGACTTTAGATACGAGGAAGGGGTTGCACCCACAAAAGACGTACATGGATATCCCCTGATGGCAGATAGCACATGTTGACACACTGTGTGCAGATTAAATTTTTGGCTGGTTTGATTGTCAAAAAAATACGAATGGTTGCAAAAACTAACATGTAAAAACAAATGTGTTTGGATGGCTTATTGAATTCTCCCCAAAACATCGAGAATGTCTTTAAATGTTTGTTCCATCACATGGATTCTTTGTTTAATAAGCTCCAGTTCCGTGCTACATTCCATCACTTGCTGGATGAGGCGGAGGGCACTGTCAGCAGAGAACTGTGTACTATCCTTCACAACATTTATATCCCCTAAAAACAAAAAACAAAAGGTATTATAACTCTGCAGGCCTACATCTCTTACCTGAAGCTGTGGTGACAGATACTGACCTGTTGTGGTGACCAGATCCACAACGTCATCCACCTCTCCTTCCTGCACTTCTCCTTCCTCCACCTCAACTTCCTGCACATGTTTCGGTTGTGGGTCTTTGGGAGTTTGGGGTTGCTTGGAAGTTGTGGGGTGCATGTGCTCCCTGGAGTGTCCTCCTCCCAGTCTTTTCTCCCCTATGAGAAGCAAACAAAAGGTCAATTTATCACACTGTAAATCTCAATGTAAAAATAAAAACAGGCTAAATTGCTTGGAAGTGTGGTACAAGTGTGTGTTTGGGCGGAATTTAAAGAAGAATGCATTATTTATGACCAAGAATATGCTTAGTATTCACCTTTTGGATGTAATTTATTTGACATGGAGGCACCACAAAAATTCTATGATGCACCTGTGTGGGACACCCAAAAAAGGCGGGTCTGGTGGCCTACACTATAGTGCTCCAAAGTACAGATGTGGAAGCAGCTGCTGAGTGTCCTCTCCTTTTACACTGATAAAAGTTTGCATTTCATTCTCTTTACAAACACATCATCTAGACGAAAAATACGCCACAATTTTGGAGCAAAAATGGCAGATGTATAATTACTTTTGTGGCTCTAAAATAAGCCAAAACCACGGATAGTGGCCGAACGAAGTGTCGGTAACGTAACGAACGATTACTGTGCCCAACCAAGTTCAAAATATTACATTTTGGAAGCGAGTCCAATATGAGAAACCAAAATAAAGAGCAACATGTCAGTTTAGAAAAAGATTAATATCAGAAAAGTCTACATTTTACTTACTTTTAGCGAGCATTCTCTTTATGCTCCTCAACTGCTCTGGCTCCCTCAGTTTGAGGTCTGACCACCTCTTTCTGAGCTGCTCATTTGAGCGTTTCACCCCGAAATTCGCCTTCAGACTCTTCACGACTTTAGTGAGGATTTTGGCCTTCCTTCTATTTGGTTTGCTATACGGCCCATGCTTGGCATCATAATCAGCCTTGAGCAAGATGTCCACCATCTCCGCCATCTCCGCAAAAGACATATTTGATGCCTTGAATCTCCTCCTTGATCGTGACGTTTCCTCGGTCTCCGGGCTTGTCTCCTCCTCGTTGCGGAATTATCAGACACCTGCTGTAACTCCGCCATATCTGTCTGCGCGCCGAAAGAGAAGGGGCGGGGAAAAGATGTTAGTTAGAACGTCAGGGGCGGGCGACGTGTGCGGAGCGACGTGTTCGTATTTTGACGCATGCGTGGTGTGTATATAGCAAACACACATGTGACTATAGTACGTTCGGTGTGCGGAGAGAGGAGTTCAAGTGACAGATGTGCGAACGAAGGTGTGTGATTTTGTGACTTGTACAAATTGTTGGCCTATACTGTCTTGAGAATGTTGGAGGATATATATGGTGACTAGCATGTTAAGGAGGTTAGACTGTTTGCCTCACATTAGTTATATATAACTTATTTAACTTGCAGATACAATATGAATGTCTTTATAAGCGACAAGGATTTCCTGGCGGAATTTATTGACCGGGTAAGGGAGCTGCCCGCTCTGTGGGAGACGAAAAACCCCATCCACAAAAAAAGAGGGGTGAGAAAAGCAGCGCTGGAGAAGCTGCTCCCATTTGTGCATACCAAGGTGCCCACAGCCACAGCAAAACAAGTGGACACTAAAATTGGGAGCTTGAGAGGTACCTACAGGACTGAACGCTCTAAGGTGCTGGCTTCTCAGAGGTCAGGAGCAGCAGCAGATGATGTGTATGTCCCGATTTTGTGGTACTACAACAGGATGTCCTTCCTGGATGACCACATTGAGACAAGGCCATCACTCTCCACTCTTCCCCCCAGACTTCCCTGCAGCCAACCTGAGCCTTCTCTGGAGCAAGAGGAGGCAGCCATCCTGGATGATCCTGATTTGGCCATCTGGAGCCAGGTATAGTATTTTTCGAAAATGTATTAGGATAAACTTAATGTTTGACAAATATGTCAAGATGACAAACATAAACTATTTTGGATTGCACAAGTGAAATCAAGATCTGTAGACATTATTCTGCACTTAATTGGGTGCTAAATAGTCAATCTGATGTAGTGGTAAATTTAAAGCAAGGATTTATGGATTTACATTCTAATTGCTTCAATCAGGATTACAAAGTTTGATGCAAAGATTAAACGAACATATTAAACTATGTCCCTTTTTCATACACAGGATGAAATCAGCCAGGAGGAGGGTCTGGAAACTGTCAGGCAGGAGGTGGCAGGGCCCAGTGGCAGCCAGGAGGTGGCAGGGCCCAGTGGCAGACAGGAGGTGGCAGGGCCCAGTGGCAGACAGGAGGTGGCAGGGCAAAGGAGAAGCACCAGATCCCAGGTGCCTCCCATCCGGCTTCACAAAAGAGGCAGGAGGGACAGGAGCACGAGTGAGGCAGCAATGGCCCTTATTCGTGAGGCCCATGCCACCCTCCAGGAGCCCACATCCCCTGAAGAGGCCATTGCCGGCCTAGTGGAGGCTAAGTTCAAGGTGATGAGCATGGAGCAACGCCTCCTATGCGAGCCCCTGCTCATCACCTTGCTCAATAAGGGGGTGATGGAGAAAATTACCCCCAATACCGCTATATGTGAGGTGGCACAACTGACCCAACCTCAACCTCCACCTCCCCCTTCTTCTTCTGCCCCACCCCCTTCTGCTACACCTCCACCTTCTTCTTCTGCCCCACCCCCTTCTGCTACACCTCCCCCTTCTTCTTCTGCCCCACCCCCTTCTGCTACACCTCCCCCTTCTTCTTCTGCCCCACCCCCTTCTGCTACACCTCCCCCTTCTTCTTCTGCCCCACCCGCTTCTGCTACACCTCCCCCTTCTTCTTCTGCCCCACCCGCTTCTGCTACACCTCCACCTTCTTCTTCTGCCCCACCCCCTTCTGCTACACCTCCCCCTTCTTCTTCTGCCCCACCCCCTTCTGCTACACCTCCACCTTCTTCTTCTGCCCCACCCCCTTCTGCTACACCTCCACCTTCTTCTTCTGCCCCACCCCCTTCTGCTACATCTCCTCCTCCTGACAGGAGTACCCCTCCAGTGGGCCAGCCTCCAGCCAAACGAAGAAGGAAGGCTGCAGGGAAGGCTTCAGGGAAGATTGCAGGGAAGGTTGCCAGGAAGAAGAGGAAGTGATGGCCTTGCTTCATTGTGGTCGGACAGAAGGCAGCCTGTTGTAGTACCACAGACTTGGGACATATATCTCACTTGCTGCTGTTCCTGACCTCTGGGAGGCCAGCATCAGATTGTGTTCAGAAATGTTGGCCTTCTCAAGCTCCCAATTTTAGTGTCCACACAGGGTTGCTGTGTGCTCTGGGGTCCCTGGGATGCACAAATGGCAGCAGGTTCTCCAGCGCTGCCTTCTCTTTATTTTATTTTTAAACATGAATAAATGTGATTTTTGTTTACGTTCATACTTGACTATGTGTATTTGTAAAAATTAAAAATCTAGCTTTGGAGTGAGCAGATACATTTGACTGACAAAAAAAGGGACAGATAACAACCCCCCAAAGAATAACTAAATATGATTATCAAAAAAACATGGTGGGAAATTTAACTAATATAGAGTCCAAAATTAAATGGGAGATCACTACCAAAACATTGCGAAATTATAATTAACATCATTTTTAAAAATATTACCATTTAAATTATTCCTAAAAACTTGCACGATATAATACACATAAATCTTCTTAAGAGCAGCATGAAAAAGGTTAAAAAAAAGTCATAACTCTGTGTGAATATCAGCAGCAAAAGAAGGTCACTCGTTTTGATTAATGTAACATTCTAACGAAGATTTCAATGCAGAACATTTAAACGATGCAATATTTTTGAGCGTGACGAATGTGCTCTCTCCATTACGAAGGTTTGTTTTACCAGAAGATGCGCTCCCGTCTCATAGTTGCTTGTGAGCATGCGCGCTTTTGGAAGAGTCGTAAAAGCATACACACGAACCATTTTCTCGTCACAAAACAGCCCGACAAGAAACACGACGAGGAAATCCGGAATCCTGACGAGAAAATAGAGCGCAGGTTCTCTATTTTCTCGTCGAGATTCTCGGCAATTTTCTCATCGTAAAACCATACACACGAACGTTTTTCTCTACAAAAAAGCTCTCGCGGCACATTTCTTGCCGGTTTTGGATGAGAAACTCGGTCGTGTGTACGAGGCTTGAGTGTCATATTCTTTGCTAAACCTTGTGTGCAGGGAGAGAGAAGGATAGGCAGGGGACAGTGTCAGTGTCATTGTTGCTAAGCCTCCTGCACATTATACACCTGAAGTTAGCCCGTATTGCTGCTTTTTCCTGGTGTGTTACACCAACAGGATTTTGCGGCACTTACAGCGGGTGGAGTGTGCCTCCTGACGATATTATACCTTAACTTAGCCTGTATTGCTGCTTTTTCCTGGTGTGTTACACCAACAGGATTTTGCGGCACTTACAGCGGGCGGAGTGTGCCTCCTGACCATATTACACCTTAACTTGGCCTGTATTGCTGCTTTTCCCATTTCCCTGCAGGCCATTAGAATGTCTGGAAGGCAAACAAGGAGAGGCAGACAGTCAGCAGCCAAAAAAAGAGGGCAAGCAGGCTCTGTGTCTAGAGACAACAGTGCTGGTCGTGGACGCGGTGCATCACCATCAGCACGTGGCCATGGGACACGCTTGTCCTTCTTTTCGGCAGCAGGACGTGTTGAGCCGCATCATGCCGAAGACTTGGTAGAGTGGATGACCAAGCCCTCCTCATCCTCCTCATCCTCTCTCACCCAGGCTCAGGGTACTGGCAAAGCAGCTGCCAAAGCGTCCTCTTCCCTGGTATCAATGTCATCATCAGTCACTCCTTCCCTAGACCAACCATGTCCTCCTGAGGAGTCCCCCGAACTGTTTGAGCACAGTGTTGGGTACATGCTCCAGGAGGATGCCCAGCGTTTCGAAGGGTCTGATGATGATACCCAGCTAGAGGAAGGCAGTAGCGTGAGAGCAGAGAGAGGGGATGCTCAAGAAGGACACCAATCTGGCAGTCATGTTCCAGCAGCTGCAGCATTCTGCCAGATTGGCTCCAGTGATGAGGAGGGAGGGGATGATGAGGTCACTGACTCCACGTGGGTGCCTAATAGGAGAGAGGAGGAGGAGGTGGATGAGGAGGAGGCACATCTCCAACGAGGCAGGATGCCCTCGGGGGGCCAGCGTAAGGGCAGCACACCGATGGAATCACACCGCAGAGCTCCGCCTGTGCAGGGCGCTGCCTCTGCCCGTTATTCAAAAAGTTCTTTGGTGTGGGCCTTTTTTGAGTCGAGTGCATCAGATCGCACAGCTGCTGTTTGCAACATATGTCTCAAGCGTATATCGCGTGGCCAAAACATCACCCGCTTGGGCACCACATGCTTGACCAGACATATGTTGACCTGCCATGCAGCTCGTTGGCAAGCCTACCTTAAAGACCCACACCAAAGAACAAAGCTGACCTCTTCTTGCACCGCATCAGCTGGGATCTCCAACAACACTATACCTTCAGTCCTCTCTGAAACCTGCTCTGAGAGGAATGAAGGTGTAGAATTAGGTGTGTCACAGTCAAGTACAGGGACACGCTGAAATGCAGGCAGCGGAGGATGAAGAAGTGGAGTCAGTTCATGATCCTGTACCAGCCATGCTTACACAGCAGACAGAGGACGGGCCACAGCCCACGCTCAGTGATATCCTATATGCTGTACACAAGTGTACTGCCTCTGTGGAAGCCCTGAAGGAGAGGTTTGGGGGACTGGAGGAGAAGGTATCTCTCCTGAGACATGATATACAGAAGGTCAGGGAGAGGACCACGGCCGTGGAGGGAAGGATCAGTGACATAGAAGATCAGATGCCACATATGACCCGGGAAGTGAGAGTAGCGGCTCAGCAGGCACATCAGGCCTTTGATCGTCACGATGAGATCGAAAATTGTTTGCGACGAAACAACGTCCGCATTGTGGGGCACTACAGAAAAAGTGGAGGGTAGGGACCCCACTACGTTCATAGAAGGCTGGCTGCAGGAGGTCTTCGGTAAAGAGGCCTTTTCCCCGATGTACACGGTGGAGAGAGCGCGCAGGGTGCCACCGCGCCCCCTCCCCCCCGGAAACCCCCCAAGATCCATGCTGGCTAGACTCCTCAATTACAGGGACCGGGAAGTGATACTTCGAATGGCCAGAGAAAGGGGAGCCGTGCACTTTAACGGAGCCCGGATATCTTTTTATCCTGATTTCTCGGCAGAAGTGCAACGCAGAAGATCAAAGTTTCTAGATGTCAAGAAAAGGCTGCAGAGGCTTCAGCTACCATACGCCATGCTATACCCGGCCAAACTTCGCATAACAGCCAGAAATGAGACCCACTTTTTTGAAACTGCACAGGATGCGGCTGACTGGCTGGACCGTAACGAACAGGGTATCCGCAGGAGGGGACCGGAGAACGGTGAAGGCTGATGCGACTGATCCTATCTTTATCAAGGGCAAACCGGGCAAATGTATGCTGACACTGAAATGATGTTGCTATGAGAGGACCGTTACTTGTTTGAAGATACCAGCGAATAGTTTTCCACTAACTCTTCTGTTCCAGTCGCTGTTCAGAGGTTATAGGCGGAGTGTGTCTCTACACCCCCCTATGTGCTGTATGCTGCCATGGTGGACATGGCTCATGTTTCTGTGCCCTGTTGGCACTAAAATTACCCCTGTCGTTATCACTCGACACCGGTGGGCAATCCCAAGCGGCGCCCTGTTGGCAGTCCAGGAGCCACCGGCAGATGCAGATAAGTTTTATTTTCTTTGTTTTTCTTATGTTTTTCACTTTTTCTATTGCTGTGCTGAAACCAAAGCGCTGTTGCGCAGGAATTATTGCCGCAGTTTCCGCAGGATGTTTCTTTATACAAAAGATTGTACTGTTCTACTTGATGCACCACAGTCAAAGCTGTTTGAACCAAAGGACTGTTGCTTATTTTTGCTAGCTGGATGGTGGGATACAAGACTGAAGCTCCCTTTTGAGCACTCCCCCCATTCCGACAGGACTCTTTGTATGTACTTACCATGTCTTCTACACCTATAGTGTCGTGGAATGTCCGTGGGGTCAATGATCCTTTGAAAAGGACCATGATCTCTACGGTACTCCGCAAATTTCACCCGGCCATAATTGGCTTGCAGGAGACCCATCTAGTGAAAGACACGACTAGTTTCTTGGGATATGCATGGGTGGGTCAGGCCTATCACTCCACTCACTCCGCTTTCTCACGCGGAGTGAGCGTACTGATTCACAAGGCCCTGGCATACCAGGAGTTAGATTCGCTTATTGATATATCTGGGAGATTTGTATTTTTATACTGCAAATTGTTTACTGTTACTATGATCCTGGCTTTTGTATATGTGCCTCCACCGTTTTCTAGAGAGGTGCTGCAGTTGCTGCTGTCTTACCTGGCAAACAAGCCCGATGTCCCACTATTGCTGCTAGGAGACTTTAACTGCTACCTAGACCCCAGATTGGATAGACACCCCCCGGTGACGCCCCCTAAGGGCAACCGGGGTACGGCTCTTGGACGCCTGATGGCTGAGGTGGGGTGGGTTGACATCTGGCGGGTCCGGAATCCCAAATGTAAACAATTTTCCTGCTTCTCCAAAACGCACGGTTCCCTTTCCCGTATAGACCTTTGTTTGGGTACCCCCAACATGGTTAGTTGCTCCTCTGGGATAGAATATTTCCCTAGGGGGGTCTCGGACCACTCACCGCTAGTACTGTGGCTGGTTTCTCAGCCATCTAGCTCTCTACCCAGGGCCCCATGGAAACTGAATGCCTATTGGCTCAAACTGTTTACATCCCCGGAACGTATAGAAACCAAGATCAAGGTTTTTCTGCGGGCGCATGACCATTACCTAGACCCTCTGCTAAAATGGGAGACTCTGAAGGCCTACCTTAGAGGGGTATTTATTGAGGAAATACAAATTGTCAGGAACAACTCCTCTGTTCTGATGGAGCGGGTGGAGGACCAGGTGAGACAGCTGGAACTTGTTTATGTGACTAGCCCTACTGACTCGGCCAGGGAGGCCTGGATGTCGGCCCAGGACTCTCTGGACCGTCTGCGATCCCTAAAGGCAGAGCGGAAGAGATTCTTTACAAAACTTGCATTTTATGAGGAAGGGGAACAAACTGGGCGATTACTGGCCAAGATAGCAAGGTCTCAAACACAATCCCCGGCCATTGGTGCTATACGTGCCTCTACAGGTAAAGTGGTCAACGCCCCTGAAGCCATTGTGTCCGAGCTGGCATCCTTCTATGAGGGCCTCTATGGGTCGAGGGATGCCTACTCGGATGAGGACCTTGAGGAGTACATGGCTAGTATTGATCTGCCCGCTCTTTCCACATTAGCCAGAGAACAATTAGATGCCCCCATTACTCTGGACGAGTTGCAACTGGCGGCAGGCTCTTTTCCTACATGTAAAGCCCCTGGGGAGGATGGCCTGCCCATGGAGGTGTACACCCAGTTTGGGGGAAACCTGTTACCTGAACTGTTGAAAGTCTTTAACGCCGCACTGAAGGGTGAGAGGCTGCCTGACTCTATGGCCAGGGCTAATGTCATTTTATTATTAAAGCCGGGGAAGGATCCGGTTCACCCTGGCTCCTATAGACCTATTTCGCTGCTGCAAAGTGATGTGAAAATCCTGGCTAAGGTCTTGGCTCGCAGGGTCAACGGGATAATCTCATCTATTATACACCCGGACCAGGCGGGTTTCATGCCGCAGAAGTCCACTGCTACCAATTTGAGGCGCCTGTTTTTGAACATGCAGGTGCAGGCGGACAATGGGGGCCACAGGGCGCTCTTGTCCCTTGATGCCAACAAGGCATTCGATAGTGTCAGCTGGAGGTTCCTTTGGGCGGCGTTGGCCAAGTTCGGCTTTGGGGACACATTCATAGACTGGGTCAGGTTGCTATATGCGTCCCCCCCAAGCGACCACCAGAGTCGCGGATAGGATGTCATCAGCCTTTGCTTTGGGTAGGGGGACGAGGCAGGGTTGCCCCCTGTCCCCCCTGCTCTTTGCAATCGCTATAGAGCCATTGGCGGCCCTGGTTCGGGCTAGGGCCCGTGTCCGGGGATTCCAATACGGCCCACTGCAGGAAAAAATCATGTTGTACGCGGATGACATGCTGTTGTTTCTGGAGGATCCCACGCACTCCATGCCAGGGGTTATGTCAATAATAGAGCAATTCAGTCAATACTCAGGACTGACCATTAACTGGTCGAAATCCGCCCTGATGGTGTTGGATGAGGTGGGTGGGGTTACCCTGCCGGACTCTTGTCCCATCCCAGTTGTGTCTAGCTTTAAGTACTTGGGGGTGCAGGTGGGGGATTACTGCTCCCTTAATGTGCACCCATTACTATCCCGGTTTAGAGATAAAATTAATACTTGGAACACCCTAAAAATGTCACTTGCAGGTAAAGCCAACCTGATCAAAATGGTTTTAATGCCACAACTACTTTATTTTCTGCACAACTCGCCTGTAGTGATACACCTGAAAATCTTTCGAATAGTGAACACTCTTTTCCGACGGTTGCTATGGCATACTAAGCCCCCTCGGATTAGATTGGAGCACTTGCAGCGAGCCAAGGACAGTGGGGGGTTGGCGGTTCCCAACCCCTGGCTGTATTACTTGGCGGCTCAGTTGCAGCACTTGATAGGATCTATGTCCCAAGACCCGGGGAGCTCAGCGGCACGGCTGATGCTTTCGGCCACTGGCGCTGAGACTATCCCGATGGGCCTGGAGGCGCAAATGTTCCTAAAATCTAACAAGCAAACCCCGACGCTCTCACTTATTCAAAAGGTATGGAACAAGGGCCGACAACTACAGGGAGTTCAGGGTTTCACGGAAGACAGCCCAATATGGGACAATAAGTCATATGTGGAGTTGGTGAAGCTGCAACAGGGGCCCAGATGGCGTGCCCATGGTGTGGCTCTGCTGTCCCACATCTTCGCTAACGGCAGTCTTCTCACTTTTCCTGAACTGCAGGCCAGATTTGGCCTCCCAGCTCATATGCACTATTACTATATGCAGCTCCGGCATGCAGTGGCTGCACACGGGAATGCGGTGGAATGGGTTCAGTCACCCGCCCCAGTGTTCCGTGTGTTGCACACTAGCAATGAAACAAAAGGGTTTATATCCCAATGTTACCAGATGTTTCTGTCAAGTCACCTACGTGCATTCCCGAGCAGGACGGAATCCCTGTGGGAGAAGGACATAGGTACACTGACGGGGGACCAATGGGAGGAGGCGTGGCAGTCAGTCACCACTTGCTCCTTAAATGTTGCGCAGAAGGTGTCACAGTTGTATATATTATTAAGGGTACATTACACCCCGCTGAAATTACATAAGATGGGTAAGCTCGATGATCCTGTGTGTGGTAGATGTCAGAGGCACAAAGGCGATCTCATCCATCTCCTGTGGAGATGCCCGAAGCTTCACAGGTATTGGAATGAGATGGTAGGTACACTAAACAGAGTATTTGAAACTACGATTCCTGTGGATCCTAAGTGTTGCCTGCTAGGGATCTTGGAGGAAGCGACCCCTGGGGAAATGACCAGGATCGCAGTCTCTAGGGCCCTATTTCAAGCCAGGAAGCTTATTTTGATGGGTTGGAAGTCGGCCTCACCGCCTACCACCACCTCCTGGATAGCACACATGGGGAATACTCTTATAATGGAAAAATATATATATATCAACACTGGGGCAGCCCGGGGAGGTTTGAGAGGATTTGGTCCCAATGGCTTGATACCCCTGGCCTGAGTCCCAGGGAGCTGGTGATGTCCCGACTTTTACAATAACTTGGAAATCTAGTAGCCTAGGATGAATGTATTTATCAATACTAGACTGTGGTGCTGTTCTTGTGTGTTGTTTCATAGTTCGCCAGCAGAGGGAAACCTTTGCTAACTTTTGTACATTGGAAACTGTTGTGATTTGTCTGGTGTTCAATAAAAACCTTTTTGATTAAAAAAACAATCCGTTACCCAGTATGGGCCTCAAAACCCTTTGTGACAATAAAGATCTTGTCATACGCCCCGCCGACAAAGGCGGAGGCATAGTTTTGTTAGATAAAGCTAGCTATATGGAAGAGATGTACAAAATTTTGAGCGATCAAGACACCTACAAAGAAATACCAAGTAACCCAACTTTTAAATATAAGAAAAAGCTGACCAATCTCATCACTAGAGGTTTTGATTTAAAAATATTAAATCATAAAGAGAAGACGTATCTTGTCCCTTTAGCCCCTAGAATTCCGATTTATATATTACCTGCCTAAAATCCACAAGGATTCGCTTCATCCCCCTGGGTGTCCCATTATTAGTGGGATAGACTCCATTACATCCCGGATAGGGAGATATATAGATTCCTTTTTGCAACCCTCTGTTAGAGCTATGCCATCTTACCTTAAGGATACTAAGGATGTTATCAAACGCCTTATGTTAACATCCTTTGAGGGCGAACTTACCATGGCTACGGCGGACGTGGCATCTCTGTACACCTGCATCCCTCATCATAGGGGTATGGAGGCTGCTCAACAATTTTTAAACCGAGACCTCACGTTAGCTGCTCCTCAGGTAAATTTTATTATGGAACTATTGGAATTCGCAATTCAACATAATTATTTTTGGTTCGATGGACATTATTATCTTCAACAGAAAGGAGTTGCAATGGGAGCGAAATTTGCGCCAAGTTTGGCCAATTTGTTCATGGCCAAGTGGGAGGAGGATGTCGTCTATGCCCTGGAAGACCCTCAGCTTTTGCTCTGGGCCAGGTACATCGACGACATCCTCCTCCTATGGACTGGTACCTCCCAAACACTGGAGAAGTTCTTCTCAGTGTTAAACGATAATGATAGAGGTATCACCCTCACATACGAATCCAGTCAGTCCATGATACATTTTTTGGATTTACAAATTAAAAGATCAGGACAGCAGTTTAAGTTCAGTACATATTTCAAATCCACTGACCGAAATGGATTTATACCCACGAACAGTTGTCATCACAAGTCGTGGCTTAAATCAGTTCCTAAGAGTCAATTCCTGCGACTTCGCAGGAACTGTACAGAAAATTATACATTTGTGGCACAAGCAAACGTATTAAAGAAAAGATTTCTGGAAAAAGGGTATAACCAAGAAGACCTTGAGAGTGATCTGAGGAAAGTGTTGAACATAGAAAGATCTACATTACTTGAGGATAGACCACCTAAAGAGGGAAACGATACTTTTAAATGGTCCTTTCTCACTACTTTTTCCACTCAATATAGGCAGATTAAAGCCATTTTTGAACAACACTGGGGGATATTGAGAAATGATAGAATATTGGGTGCATTAATTCCTGAAAGACCTAAGGTAATATACAAAGGAGTACCTTCTCTCCAAAATAAGATTGCACCCAATATTATAAATCCCCCTATCAAACCCTCCTTTTTTCATAATTGGACGGGTTTTTACCCCTGTAAAAAATGTGTTGTTTGCCAATATAATACATGTGGTAGAAAGTCTACAAAAGAGTTTAAATCTTCGGTGACCAACAGGGTTTACCCTATCAAACAGTTTTGTACATGCGCCACAACTCATGTCGTATATTTGCTGACCTGTCCATGCGGCAAACAATATGTGGGTAGAACTATAAGAACTTTTTCGGCTAGAGTGTTTGAACATATTAGCAAGATAAAACTTGGGAGTATAAAACACACTGTCCCCAGACACTATCGACAGCACCATGCCCGAAATCCTAGCGGCACTCAATTCTTGGTCATTGACCGCTTTGTGGCTCCATGGAGGGGAGGAGCTACCACTAGGGGAGTATCTAGGTTAAAAACATTCTGGATATATGAGCTCCAGACCCACCACCCACAAGGAATGAATGTAGAGTGGGATATTAATTATTTTATTAATATGTCTTGAGTGGCATTTAATATAGTGCGACTTCTCTTGAATATTCAAATTTTTATTGTCATTTAATTTTTATTGCTATTTTAATTTCAATTGTTACCGTAATTTTAAATTTATAGTAACAATTTTTATGTCTGTACATACGTTTTTAATATTTTTAAATATTTATCAATTTTCACATATTTGAGTTATAACCATATATGTATTGATTATGTGCAATGATGTACTTGTGTGGCATGAGTTTATATTGCAATATGCTATGTGAAAGATTGGTACACTCTCTTTATATACATCTGTCTGTTTACTCACAAGTTGCCAAGATTTTTACAGTAATCTGTAGGCGACCTATATATTCCCCCTGACCGCTATGTAATTTAGAATGTCAGGAGGTTTGTCCAAGTGTGAGTGTATACAATCTCCCTCTGTGTGAGATGACAAGGCAAGCTATTGGCTCTGATTCGAGCATTTACAACCAATGTACCAGTGCTGTTTGTTATCTGGGTGGCGCGGCTTTACGTTGCGCCGGATCCACGCCTCGTTTTCATAGCGCGACGAGGATGGTGTGTTTTCCTGGCTGCGTCATGTGACACACAGCGGACGTGACGTTGCGGCGCTACGTCCAAGCCTCGTTTTCATAGCGAGGCTTGGATGCCGCTCTGGATCCTAATAGGACGCTGCAGCAGGATCTGACGCAGCGGTCCTACAGCGAGGCTTGGATACATACGCGGCGGTGTCAGGATATGTGACACGCCGCTCTTATGTATACATTCAGTCATTGGCACCATTACAACATTATATTGCATATAACAGTCTTATCACCCATGTACCACACAAGTAACATCAATTTCAAATACATTTTAAACAAATTTTTCTTGAATAAAGAACCGGAAGTGGGGTAATGGTGGTCCACTTCCGGGATCATAGAGGTCATTTCGTCTATTTAGTGCGATACGTGGAGGACAGAGTCCATACCCCAGATGACTGATTAGTCGAAACTAGTCGGGTGGACCTGTCTACACGTATCGCTCCCCGAATTTATGCCTTTTTAACCATCTCAAATGTGAGTAGTTTATTGCTATCTTTTTTACATAAAAAATATTTCCATACGGTATCACGCTATGTGAGCTTGTTTTTTACTTTCATACGTATCAAACATGGATACCAAGCCTTCTGTATACATTTATGAATACGAGATCAACATACAGGATGGCCTATTTGATTGAAGTGGAATAACAAAGCCCCTCAGACTCCAGATTATCCACATTGGGTTTGTTAACCCCCAAAGCTTTTCTCGACTTGGTTGGCGTATGCCTTTCCTAGTCTGAGATTTCCGGTAAGCCTCCTTCAACTCACTCTTGGTGGCGGTTGTCACAGCATTCCATATTTTAAGTTTTTATCACAAATGAACACTTCTTTTCTTTTTGGATTGATCTTCACTTCACTTTCAAGTTGATGAACGTTTTCTTCTTTGGATTCATTTATAAATATTTTAAGTTGTCACAACTAATATTTATCACCACAATATCACTGTAATGATTTTGGTTTATGTATAATCACATGATCCATTCATTATTGGTTTAGTTTGGGCATTACACTGGTTTTTGTTTTGAATTAGCACATACCTAATCACGTTTCCAGTCACATTTATGTATGGTTTAATAGTGTACATAGACTAACAAAATTAGCGCTACACTTATACCCACAATACTTTGCAACAGGGCTCATTGCTGTGCTCCAAGTACAGTATCTGTGAGGGGTTGCAGTGTTGTGGCACCTGTGCCTAAGGCCCAATTTTTCTGCCCCTGTTTAACAGGGGCATGTAATTACAATTCTTGATCTAATAATTCACAGCAGGGCCCATTCCTGCGCCCACCAAGACTAACTGTGAGGCCTTACAGTGTTGTGTCAACACCACCACCACCAAAGGCCCAATTTCTCAGCCCCTGTTCAACAGGGGCATGCAATTACAATTCTTGATCTAATAATTCACAGCAGGGCCCATTCATGCGCCCACCAAGAGTAACTGTGAGGGCTCACAGTGTTGTGGCAACACCAACATGTAAGGGGCAAATTTCAGCTGAGTATATACGGCAGGCCCCTACTTCCAAACATCCAACTTACAAACGACTCCTCCTTGCAAACGGAAGGATACAACAGGAAGTGAGAGGAAATCTACCCCTAGGAAGGCAAATTCTCTCCTGTAAGAGTTAATATGGGAAAAAAGTGTCTCCTCTCCACTGATTCTTTATCACCAATTCTTGTTTCAATAAAAACCCCAAATTTTCAAAAAACATTTGTCATTAGGACGGAAAGTGAGGTGAACTGTTCTGAACAGGTGCACACTGCACAGTCAGCAAAACAAATGTTACAGGGGTGATAACCCTTCCCTATGTTTTCCAAAAAGCTTAAAAATAGATTTTTTGGCTGGAGCTACACTTAAACAATGTACCTGTTCAAAATTACAAACAGATTCTACATAAGAACAAACCTACAGTCCCTGTCTTGTATGCACCGCCTGTATACGGCTGTTCAGAGTATATAGGGCCTTTTTTATTTTGTGTGCGGGGTTCCCCTTAATATCCATACAAGACCCAAAGGGGCTGGTAATGGGCTGAGTTAGGGGGGGGTGTGTGATGGGGTAGCTATGCCATTTTTCTTAAAGATTTTCATCCATATTACCGGGACCAGACATTACATTAAAGCCGCAAGCAGTTTTAAATGGCTTTTTTTCCTTTAGAAATGTAATTTTGTGCAGGGACAGTTCTAAACACGGGAAACACGTGGCACTTCACAGGCATACTTTAGACACCCCCCAGGTACGATATTTAAAGGAATATTTGACTTTTTTTTTCACTTTATGCATCATTAAAATGACTGCTCCAGAAAAACGGCCGTTTTTAAAACTTCTTTTTGCATTGATACATGTCCCCTGGTGCAGAACCCGGGTTCCCAAAGCCTTTTTAGGACAATAACCATGGGCGTCCGCTCCATAGGGCAAGGGGGGTCAATTGCCCCCCCCTGGAGACGCACTATATTTATATGGACATGGAGTGAAGCGAAATTATCCTCAAGAGCTATTTCACACTACCAGCTGGCCACGTTATCGGTAAAGTGCCGCTAGTTTTAGCGGCGCTTTACCATCGTTTTAGTGGCGCTATTCAGCCGCTAGAGAGGGGGGGGTTTAAAAAAAATTACAAATTGCTAATCAGACAATGGCAGCTTGATCCTTCTATTAAGCTTTTTCACCAGGTTTCTCAAACCTTTGCATGCCTGCGCTTTATGTCATAATGACTAAGCCCCTCCCCTCCATGACATTGTCAAAAAGGGACCGAGCATGGATGACCTTAAAATGATGCCCCTCCCCTGAAAAAAGTTCAGCGGACGCCCATGACAATAACATGCATAATAGTCGTTATAATCAGCACTTTAGATTTCGACCGTTCGCATCCATTGTATTTAATAGGGTTCTAAAGTTCGTGCGAACTTTCGGTCCGTTCGCGGGTTCTGGTGCGAACCGAACCCGGGGGTGTTTGGCGCATCACTAATGCCTAATACAGGAAAAGGCAGGTGGGTAATTGGCTAGATACATCTTATGAAGCGAAGGGGCT
Source organism: Rana muscosa (assembly GCA_029206835.1). Lineage (NCBI taxonomy): Eukaryota > Metazoa > Chordata > Amphibia > Anura > Ranidae > Rana > Rana muscosa. The sequence continues at coordinate 656,800,415 of CM055116.1, read as the reverse complement.
AGTTTAATCCCTAAATACGATAATGTTTGAGTTTCCATAGAGAAACTAAAATTAGATTGGAGGGATTTAATAGTGTGGCTAGGGAGATTAATTGGGAGGGCGGAGCATTTAGAGAGATTAACCCCTAAACCTGAAAGTTTCTGGAAGGTGCTTAGGGTAGATATAAGGTTTGGAATTGAGACAACAGGGTCTGGTAGAAATAAGAGGACATCGTCTGCGTATAAGCTAATTTTAAACTTCTGATCCCCTTTAGAATATCCTTGAATGTTAGGGTCCAGGCTAATTGATCTGGCCAAAGGTTCTATAGCGAGCGCCAACAAAAGTGGGGATAATGGACACCCTTGTCTCGTACCCCTACCCAACTTAAAGTAATCAGAATTACAGCCCGGGAGTTTAAAACGGGTGCGAGGGTGGTTATAAAGCGCCCTAAATCCATAAACGAAGGTCCCCGAGAAGCCAAACCTCACCATGGTCATTTCAAGATACGGCCACAGCACGCTATTGAAAGCCTTGTGAATATCCAGGCCAAGGAGTAGCACCCTGCAGGCGTGTAAGTTTGCGTCCTGTATAATGTTAGAGGCGAGTCTAATAATATTGTCTGTAATTTGTCTAGTCGGAATAAAACCCGTCTGATCTGGGGAGATAAGGGAGGTAATAATCTTTGATAGTTGGTCCGCCAATATCCGACCGAAAATCTTCAAGTCGTTATTAACGACTGAAATGGGCCTATAGTTTTGGGGCAGGGAATGATCTCTATTGGGCTTCGGGATCAACGACATGTTCGCAAGAAGAGAAAAATAAGTTTACCGCTCAGGTGTACTCGACTGATCTTTTCACTTCTATCCCAAGCCACGGGTGCAGGCAATGCATATAATGATGCGAAAAATGGAAAAACTTTTTGGACAGCCGCACTCCAAAAACTGTTCCTTTATTGGAAAATCACAAAAATCCAAGCAACAGCAAAAATTAATAAGAGCAGACAATCTGACGCGTTTCACACTGTAGTTTCAGTGCTTACTCATAGCTATGAGTAAGCACTGAAACTACAGTGTGAAACGCGTCAGTTGTCTGCTCTTATTAATTTTTGCTGTGGCTTGGATTTTTGTGATTTTCCAATAAAGGAACAGTTTTTAGAGTGCGGCTGTCCAAAAAATGTTCGCAAGAAGCATGTCATCCGGAAAGACATTTCCCTCAAGTATATGGTCAAAGAGGGATTTCAGACGTGGAACCAGAGTGTCTCTAAATTTTTTATAATATGGGGCCGAGTACCCGTCAGGGCCCGGAGCCTTGGAGGGCTTTAGTGACTTGATAACTGCTGCAATCTCCAGTTCTGAGCAAGGTGCATTCAGCTCCGCCAGATGCTCCTGTGTCAGTGTAGGGAGAGGCAGGTCTTCCAACCAGGATTTGAGAGTAGGATCTGGGGGTGCGGAAGGAGGGGAAAGAAGCTCGGTATAAAATTTTGAAAAAATTTGCAAGACCTCTGTAGGGTGGGAAACCAGACCCCCAGTAGGGTTCCTCATTTTATATGAGTGGGGGGGTTGAATTGATTGGTTTAGCTTCCGTGCGAACATGGTCGAGGCCGAGTTACTGTGCAACAGGAACTTGGCTCCTGACCACCTCAAGGACCTTTCCGTCTGCTCAGAGAGATTTTTATCAAGCTCCAGTCTACATTCTTGTATTTTACTCAAAAGGTCTGGGGTGTGGTTTTGTGAATGTACGTGGTATAGCCTATCCAGGTCTTTAGTGAGTCTAGTAATATCTATCAGCCTCTGTTTCTTTCTTTCCGCTGCAATTTGAATAAGGTGGCCTCTGAGCACCACCTTGTGGGCCGCCCAAAGGGTCGGGGGGAGACCTCTCCTGTGTCATTGGTGTCAAAATAATCCGCCATGTGCTTAGCCAGCTGCGATACTACTTTAGGGTCCATGAGGAGAGATTCATTCCGTCTCCATCCTGCGACAGAGGGTCTAAGGCCTATGTGGGAGACATCTAAGGAGACCATCTGGTGGTCTGACCATGGGCAGGAATGGATAGCAGCAGAGGTGGAATTCGCTAGCAATATGGGGGAGCAGAACAGATAATCTATTCTGGAGTAGCTATCATGGGGGTGGGAATAAAACGTGTATTCCCGGGCCCCCACGTTGTGCGCTCTCCAGGAGTCCACCAAATTGTGAGCGTGCAGCAGGAACTTCAACGTTTTGGGGAAAGCATTGGAAGCGCTACCAGGCCTGATTCTGTCTAATGCAGAGTGTGCCACTAAATTGAAGTCCCCTCTCAACAGCAGATGTGGGGAGCTATATTTATCTAAAATGTGAAAAAAATTCCTAAAAAAAGTTGCTTGGGTGTCATTGGGAGCATATACATTAGCTATTGTTATATTTTTCCCTTGTAATGAGCCCTGTAAAATAAGAAATCTACTAGCTGGATCTTTGTAAACATGTTCAACATCAAACATCAATCCTTTTTTCAGAAATATCGCCACTCCTCGGGACCTATCCCCAAAAGTTGTAAAGTAACCTGGGCCAAAAGATCTATCAAAATATGTAGGGTGATTACTCTCGGAGAAATGAGTCGACTGCAATAATATAATGTCCGCCCTCAGGCGTTTATAGGCATTAAATGCCTTCTTCAGTTTTTGAGGGGAATTAAACCCCCTGGTGTTGTGGGAGATTAATCTAATACCCATTTCTTAATTGTGGGGGCATATGGGGTCATTACCCTGTGGGCAGGTCCCGAGGAGCTAGCTATCTTGGTCCTGTGCATCATTGAGGTGGGTACCGTCCGGCCTACCCAAGCAATAACAAATATAATCACGCATCTGGATGTAAAAAATGTTCTAAGAGCATGTAAATAAGGCACAGTAAAAATTGAGTCAGCAAAAGGAATCCCATATCTTGAAACCAAAAAATGAAAGAGAACAAAAAAGAAGATAAAACACACATAAACCATGGGGGTCGGGAGGGGATAGACCATCCCGACAGTAGGTTAAAGTAATAACTCGTCAGGCTACAAACTTCCTGACCAATAGGACTAAAACGTCCAACACTCTTGACTACCTTTTAGAAAGGTGGCAACCACTAGAGTGAAAACAAATGGGGGAGAGGCGAACCTGGGACTTTAAATGGGACGTGAGGAAGGTTCACGCCCCCATCCTAAATATAATTGAAAAGAAGGGGGAAGGTCGGGACTTTGAATGAGGTGTGTGTGGTGAGACCAATCAACTTCACATAAGTCCAAACATATGTATGTTTACTGCGACAAATGATCGACAAGGCATAAAAAACGATTTTGCATATAAATTATGACAGGTGAAATGAAGGTATACAACAGGTAGCATACATAACAACATGGCATGACACAAATATAGAGAGTGACAAAGTACATCCCGCTTGGTCCATATGTCGGGGTACGCCATTGCACAAGGGGAAAAGGGAGGCGGTAAAACCATCTAAAACCGGTCAATGTATATTGGATGCATCCAGGAGGGCTCGACGCGTTTCATGGAGTCATATCCATTCATCAGGAGCCAGATGCATCTATGTTCTATGAAAAAAAAATATATTACCCAAGTGGTCTAATTAGTATACCCTTATGGACACAGAGAAAAAAAATATGTATAGTAGGTATGAAGTGATTGGCCAGGCCAATATTGTACTCACATAACAACCCAGGGTGAACCATACAGGGCTACAGACCGGAGGCCGCTCAATTGGGCCTGGCCCGGGAACTGAGGGGGGGAAGGAAATGACAGCAGATCCGGGACACGCACACCATCCACCAGGGAAAACTGGGACCTCTAAAGTATACAAAGTAAAAAACGATATGTAAGTCACTAGACATTGTCAGTCAAACAAAAAAAAAAAAAAGTAATCAAATATAGGTCAGTAACCCGGGTGAAGATGGGTACTATAGGGTAACCTTGGTGAGTCAAATTAAGATGAAAAGCCAGGTAAAAATAAGAACAGGAGTCTAGAAGTACAGCCGCTGTCAAGGGAAAAACTGGGACCTCTGAAGTATACAAAGTAAAAATGGTGTAGGAGTCTCTATGATATTATAGGTCAGGGGAGTAAACAAATATAGGTCAGTGACCCAGATCGAGATGGGTACTAAGGGGTCACCTTAGTTAGTATACAAAATTAGCAGTGGTGTATAAGTCTCTGTGACATTATAAGTCAAGGGAGTAATCAAGTATAGGTCAGTTACCCGGATGGAGAGGGATACTAAGAGGTTACCTTGGTTCATCAACTTGGAATGGACGGCCAGATGAAGGTAGAGCAGAAGTCTGGATGTACAGCCACTGTGCTGGGTTGATGGTAGGAGGTGTTGGACGTAGAGGGATGGAGTGCGGACCCATCAGAGCAGGCACCGTTACCCCCCAGCACCACGCTGGTACACACAAAGGAGAGATATCCCGGCACCGCCAGAGAGACCCCTCATGCGTTTGACCACAATGTTATACACCAGCGCACGTGCGACGACCGCCCAAATGCGGCGCCACACGCACAGCATGGGGGGCGTGGTGCCGACGCACGGTGGGGACACCCACCCAGTCCCCCCGACCAATAGGAGGAGAAGGGAGGAAAGAGGGGGAGGGTCCACAGCGCGCGTCGCAGCTCCCGGGAAAACAGACACAAGCCGGCTCTCCGGCTGCAGATCAGATGGACACAAAATGGTTGCAGTGAGGCAAATTTAAAAGGGTAAAATGTAAAACATGTCGATGCAAACTGCGTTCTGTGTCTAACATGTTGAATTAGGGAGGTCCACTGAAGGTCATCCCTAAGAAGACGATGGGTCCCAGAGCACAAACACACCTCCATCCCTAATCAAACAAAAACAAATGGGGGAGAGGCGAACCTGGGACTTTAAATGGGACGTGAGGAAGGTTCACGCCCCCATCCTAAATATAATTGAAAAGAAGGGGGAAGGTCGGGACTTTGAATGAGGTGTGTGTGGTGAGACCAATCAACTTCACATAAGTCCAAACATATGTATGTTTACTGCGACAAATGATCGACAAGGCATAAAAAACGATTTTGCATATAAATTATGACAGGTGAAATGAAGGTATACAACAGGTAGCATATATAACAACATGGCATGACACAAATATAGAGAGTGACAAAGTACATCCCGCTTGGTCCATATGTCGGGGTACGCCATTGCACAAGGGGAAAAGGGAGGCGGTAAAACCATCTAAAACCGGTCAATGTATATTGGATGCATCCAGGAGGGCTCGACGCGTTTCATGGAGTCATATCCATTCATCAGGAGTCAGATGCATCTATGTTCTATGAAAAAAAAAAATATATTACCCAAGTGGTCTAATTAGTATACCCTTATGGACACAGAGAAAAAAAATATGTATAGTAGGTATGAAGTGATTGGCCAGGCCAATATTGTACTCACATAACAACCCAGGGTGAACCATACAGGGCTACAGACCGGAGGCCGCTCAATTGGGCCTGGCCCGGGAACTGAGGGGGGGAAGGAAATGACAGCAGATCCTGGACACGCACGCCATCCACCAGGGAAAACTGGGACCTCTAAAGTATACAAAGTAAAAAACGATATGTAAGTCACTAGACATTGTCAGTCAAAAAAAAATAAAAGTAATCAAATATAGGTCAGTAACCCGGGTGAAGATGGGTACTATAGAGTAACCTTGGTGAGTCAAATTAAGATGAAAAGCCAGGTAAGGGCCAGGTGGAGGGCTTTAGTGACTTGATAACTGCTGCAATCTCCAGTTCTGAGCAAGGTGCAGTCAGCTCCGCCAGATTCTCCTGTGTCAGTGTAGGGAGAGGCAGGTCTTCCAACCAGGATTTGAGAGTAGGATCTGGGGGTGCGGAAGGAGGGGAAAGAAGCTCGGTATAAAATTTTGAAAAAATTTGCAAGACCTCTGTAGGGTGGGAAACCAGACCCCCAGTAGGGTTCCTCATTTTATATGAGTGGGGGGGTTGAATTGATTGGTTTAGCTTCCGTGCGAACATGGTCGAGGCCGAGTTACTGTGCAACAGGAACTTGGCTCCTGACCACCTCAAGGACCTTTCCGTCTGCTCAGAGAGATTTTTATCAAGCTCCAGTCTACATTCTTGTATTTTACTCAAAAGGTCTGGGGTGTGGTTTTGTGAATGTACGTGGTATAGCCTATCCAGGTCTTTAGTGAGTCTAGTAATATCTATCAGCCTCTGTTTCTTTCTTTCCGCTGCAATTTGAATAAGGTGGCCTCTGAGCACCACCTTGTGGGCCGCCCAAAGGGTCGGGGGGGAGACCTCTCCTGTGTCATTGGTGTCAAAATAATCTGCCATGTGCTTAGCCAGCTGCGATACTACTTTAGGGTCCGTGAGGAGAGATTCATTCCGTCTCCATCCTGCGACAGAGGGTCTAAGGCCTATGTGGGAGACATCTAAGGAGACCATCTGGTGGTCTGACCATGGGCAGGAATGGATAGCAGCAGAGGTGGAATTCACTAGCAATATGGGGGAGCAGAACAGATAATCTATTCTGGAGTAGCTATCATGGGGGTGGGAATAAAACGTGTATTCCCGGGCCCCCACGTTGTGCGCTCTCCAGGAGTCCACCAAATTATGAGCGTGCAGCAGTGACTTCAACGTTTTGGGGAAAGCATTGGAAGCGCTACCAGGCCTGATTCTGTCTAATGCAGAGTGTGCCACTAAATTGAAGTCCCCTCTCAACAGCAGATGTGGGGAGCTATATTTATCTAAAATGTGAAAAAAAATCCTAAAAAAAGTTGCTTGGGTGTCATTGGGAGCATATACATTAGCTATTGTTATATTTTTCCCTTGTAATGAGCCCTGTAAAATAAGAAATCTACTAGCTGGATCTTTGTAAACATGTTCAACATCAAACATCAATCCTTTTTTCAGAAATATCGCCACTCCTCGGGACCTATCCCCAAAAGTTGTAAAGTAACCTGGGCCAAAAGATCTATCAAAATATGTAGGGTGATTACTCTCGGAGAAATGAGTCGACTGCAATAATATAATGTCCGCCCTCAGGCGTTTATAGGCATTAAATGCCTTCTTCCGTTTTTGAGGGGAATTAAACCCCCTGGTGTTGTGGGAGATTAATCTAATACCCATTTCTTAATTGTGGGGGCATATGGGGTCATTACCCTGTGGGCAGGTCCCGAGGAGCTAGCTATCTTGGTCCTGTGCATCATTGAGGTGGGTACCGTCCGGCCTACCCAAGCAATAACAAATATAATCACGCATCTGGATGTAAAAAATGTTCTAAGAGCATGTAAATAAGGCACAGTAAAAATTGAGTCAGCAAAAGGAATCCCATATCTTGAAACCAAAAAATGAAAGAGAACAAAAAAGAAGATAAAACACACATAAACCATGGGGGTCAGGAGGGGATAGACCATCCCGACAGTAGGTTAAAGTAATAACTCGTCAGGCTACAAACTTCCTGACCAATAGGACTAAAACGTCCAACACTCTTGACTACCTTTTAGAAAGGTGGCAACCACTAGAGTGGGGGGACAACCAAGCGGGCACCGCTGCAGGTTCGCCCCGCGGGGAACAGTTGAGGCAAAATATGGTGCAATTAGGAGTAAGCCCCGGAGAGGGTGAGGGGGAAGAGTCCTTGAGGTAGGGGTGTAAAAAGAAAAAATACACAAAAAGGGACCCCTTCCCCCTGGCTTGTAGGAGTCACTCCTCAACAGTCCCAGAAAGACCCTCAAACAAAGGGAAAAAAAAAACCTGTGATAGTGAGAGATACAAACAGCCGTCCATCAGGTGGGCCTGGATACGATGGAAAATGTCAGCGCTTAGTTCAAACGCTCCCGTAGATCTTGCCTTCGGCTCCTGCGGTCCCTGCGTGGCGATGGGGTGGACCAGATGGCCGACGGGGGGGGGGGGTGGAGGGCATCCTAGGAAGATCCTCTTTTGCCATAAGGCCAAGCTTGACTAGGAGTTCCTTCCCCTCTTGGATGGTGACAGCGGTGTGTGTAGTCCCCTGATATGGGACCTGTAGCTTAAAGGGGAATCCCCATCGGTACCGAATTCCGGCTTCCTGCAGAGGAATTGTGATTTCTTTAAATCCGCAGCGTTTGTCTAGCGTGGGCGGGGATATATCCGGAAAGATTTGTATCTTAGTACCGTCCAGCACAATGTTTGGAGTATTACGGGAGACTCTCAGGATCTCCTCTTTTATTAGGTAGTCTTTAAGGCATAATACAATATCTCTGGGGGGTTTGTCATCCGGCGGTTTACGGCGCAAGGCTCTATGAATCCTATTGCATGCAAAAGCCGCCACCGGAGATGCAGGAAGCACGGACTGAAACAGCTTGTTGATGGCGGGGATGAGCTCCGTGACCCCCTCTGGGACCCCTCTAACCCTCAGGCTGCTCCTCCTATTTCTGTTGTCCAAGTCCTCTAAGTGGGATTGGAGCTGAATTACAGAGTCATTAAGCACTTCATGATCCTTGCGGAGATCCAAGTAAGCAAGCTGCAGCTCATCATGTTTAGTCTCCAGTAGATCCGTCCTCCCCCCCCCAGGGCCGCCATCTCCTGCTGCAGGGTGTGCGTCGACTTATGGAGCTCAGTCTGGAATTTTTCAGCCAGCTTAGTGTACATGGCTGCCAGACTGTCATCCAGGTCGGCCTTAGTGAGCTGCAGGCTGTACTCATCGTCCATAGACGAGTGCGCAGGGGAATCCGCCAGGCTTTGAGCCGCGTGTAGATCGCATTGTGGGACGGCGCCATCTTGGTTCTTCCCCGACATCTCTCGGACTCTGAGGAGATAATTCGTGAGCGTCTTCTGCGCTGGTTTTCAGCGGCGAGACTGAGGACGGCATGCACCGCTCTTTCCCCCAGGGGTTCAGGTAAAAATTAGCATTGTTTGGAAGCTTGATGGCCCCAGGGAAGGTGTCAGAATCCCTGTGGTGTATGGAGCTCTGCTTAGATATGACCTTCCAGCTTCACCAGGCCACCCAAGTGCAGTATCGATCGATCACTGTCACTTGCAAAACACAACACACATAACTGCAGCGTTCGCAGAGACAGGCCTGATCCCTGCGACTCCAGTGCTGTAGGAGGTGATTTCGCCACCACAGTTAAAAAAAAAAAAAGCATATATGCCGAAGCATTGGGGCAGCAGGGGCGGAGGAGCGATTTTGCTCCTAATGCCGCTTACATACGGTCGAAATTCCGACGGAGGCTTGCCCGTGGAAAAGTCTGACCATGTGTAGGTGGCATAACTTTTGCGGGAAGATGCCCCCATGCTTCGGCATATATAAATGGTGCATGTATGCCCATCATTAGAAGTGGGTGGATGAAGGGCGGTATTCTAATGGTGGGCATACCCACCGATCAATCTTTTTTTTTCGTTCAGCCAACAGGCTGCATGAAAAAAAAGATTACAATACATGTCCAACAAGGACCAGCAACGTACTGGTATGTTGCTGGACTTTGAATGTTTATACCAGAATGATGCCTGCGGGTTTAGGTATCATCTTGGTATCATTCTTTTCAGCCAGCGGCCGGCTTTCATGTAAAAGCAATCCTAGTGGCTAATTAGCCTCTGGACTGCTTTTACAAGCAGTGGGAGGGAATGTCCCCCCCGGATATAAAAAGCGCCATTGGGAAATTTGGAAAGCATTTTATCACACCGATCTTGGTGTGGTCAGATGCTTTGAGGGCAGAGGAAAGATCTAGGGTCCAATAGACCCCAGTTTTTTCAAAAAAGAGAACCTGTCATTACCTATAGCTATCATAGGGGATATTTACATTCCCTGAGATAACAATAAAAATGATAAAAAATAAATAAATATGGAAGCAACAGTTTAAAAATAAAATAAAAAAGCAAAATTAATAATAAAAAAAAAAAAAAAAAAAAGCACCCCTGTCCTGCCCTGCTCTTGCCCAATGGCGAACGCAAGCGTCGGTCTGGCGTCATATGTAAACAGCAATTGCACCATGCATGTGAGTTATCACCGCGAAGGTCAGATCGAGGGCAGTAATTTTAGCAGTAGACCTCCTCTGTAAATCTAACGGGGTAACCTGTAAAGGCTTTTAAAGACTTTTAAAAATGTATGGAGTTTGTCGCCAATGCGCGTTTGTGCGAAATTTTAAAGCATGTCGTGTTTGGTATCTATGTACTCGGCCTAAGATCATCTTTTTTATTTCATCAAACATTTAGGCAATATAGTGTGTTTTAGTGCATTAAAATTAAAAAAATGTATTTTTTCCCCAAAAAATGCGTTTGAAAAATCGCTGCGCAAATACTGTGTACAAAAAAAAAATTCAACACCCACCATTTTATTCTGTAGGGCCTTTGCTTTAAAAATATATATAATGTTTGGGGGTTCAACATAATTTTCTTGCAAAAAAATATGTTTTCATGTAAACAAAAAGTGTCAAAAAGGGCTTTTTTCTTCAAGTGGTTAGAAGAGTGGATGTAAGCTTCCTAATGTTGTGTATAAAATGCCAGAACAGTTCAAAACTCCCCCAAATGACCCCATTTTGGAAAGTAGACACCCAAGCTATATACTGAGAGGCATGTCGAGTCCATGGAATATTTTATATGTTGACACAAGTTGCGGAAAAAAGACAATTTTTTTTTTTTTTTTTTTGCACAAAGTTGTCACTAAATGATATATTGCTCAAACATGCCATGGGCATATGTGGAATTACACCCCAAAATACATTCTGTTGCTTCTTCTGAGTACAGGGATACCACATGTGTGAGACTTTTTGGGAGCCTAGCCGCGTACGGGACCCCAAAAACCAATCACCGCCTTCAGGCTTTCTAAGGGTGTAAATTTTTGATTTCACTTCTCACTGCCTATCACAGTTTCGGAGGCCATGGAATGCCCAGATGGCACAAACCCCCCCCCCAAATGACCCCATTTTGGAAAGTAGACACCCCAAGCTATTTGCTGAGAGGTATTGTGAGTATTTTGCATATCTCGCTTTTTGTCACAAAGTTTTGAAAATTGAAAAAATAAAAGAAAAAAAAAAAAATGTTCTTTCTTCATTTTCAAAAACAAATGAGAGCTGTAAAATACTCACCATGCCTCTCAGCAAACAGCTTGGGGTGTCTACTTTCCAAAATGGGGTTATTTGGGGGGGTTTTGTGCTATTTTGGCATTTTATGGCCTTCAAAACTGTGATAGGTAGTGAGGAGTCAAATCAAAAATTTGTGCCTAGAAATCCTGAAGGCGGTGATTGGTTTTCGGGGTCCCGTACGCGGCTAGGCTCCTAAAAAGTCCCACACATGTGGCATCCCCGTACTCCGGAGAAGCAGCAAAATTTATTTTGGGGTGCAATTCCACATATAACCATGGCATGTGTGAGCAATATATCATTTAGTGACAACTTTTTGTAATTTTTTTTTTGTCATTATTCAATCACTTGGTACAAAAAAAAAATATTCAATGGGCTCAACAGGCCTCTCAGCAATTTCCTTGGGGTGTCTACTTTCTAAAATGGGGTCATTTGGGGGGTTTTGTGCTATTTTGGCATTTTATGGCCTTCAAAACTGTGATAGGTAGTGAGGAGTGAAATCAAAAATTTGCGCCCTTAGAAATCCTGAAGGCGGTGCTTGGTTTCCGGGGTCCCGTACGTGGCTAGGCTCCTAAAAAGTCCCACACATGTGGTATCCCCGTACTCAGGAGAAGCAGCAGAATGTATTTTGGGGTGCAATTCTACATATAACCATGGCATGTGTGAGCAATATATCATTTAGTGACAACTTTTTGTCATTTTTTTTTTTTGTCATTATTCAATCACTTGCGACAAAAAAAAAATATTCAATGGGCTCAACATGCCTCTCAGCAATTTCCTTGGGGTGTCTACTTTCTAAAATGGGGTCATTTGGGGGGGTTTTGTACTGCCCTGCCATTTTAGCACCTCAAGAAATGAGATAGGCAGTCATAAATTTAAAGCTGTGTAAATTCCAGAAAATGTACCCTAGTTTGTAAACGCTATAACTTTTGCGCAAACCAATAAATATACGCTTATTGACATTTTTTTTACTAAAGACATGTGGCTGAATACATTTTGGCCTAAATGTATGACTAAAATTGAGTTTATTCGATTTTTCTTATAACAAAAAGTAGAAAATATCATTTTTTTCCAAAATTTTCGGTCTTTTTCCGTTTATATCGCAAAAAATAAAAATCGCAGAGGCAATCAAATACCATTAAAAGAAAGCTCTATTTGTGGGAAGAAAAGGACGCAAATTTAGTTTGGGTACAACATTGCATGTCCGCACAATTTACAGTTAAAGCAGCGCAGTGCAAAATTCTGAATTCACCTCTGGTCCTTTAGCTACCAAATGGTCCGGGGCTTAAGTGGTTAATACGGTACCATTTTACATGGATTAGTTGCAACCCTGCTCAAAGTACGTATCGAATATAAAAACAAAACATTAATATTAAAAATGTTATGCTATATTATATGCTGGGAAGAATTCAAGAGTATTATCAAGAGAATATATATAAATCAAAATGAATTAATCAGAACACTTTGCGCTCACCTAAACAGTGTCCGTAAACCCAACGGGCACTGGAAGGGTGGTACAATACCATATACATATATGAACAACGGAACACATATGACATATATATCAATATCTCAAATGAAGGAACTAAAAAATTATTATATATCCCCATATGTCAATGTGCGATACATAAATTAACTGAAAAAAATTAAAAGGCTGCCACTGAAGAGCTGTGTGTGTTTGCTGCTCCAAACAGAACCTTTTTGATAAACCCTGTCTCTTCTTTCAAACATCCTGACCATCCATGGACAGTGGACTGCATAGCATCATCATATACTGAGTCCTGAAGGTTTCCTTGATGCCGGTGTTGTTTGGATTTTCCTGTCATTATCCCAAGTCTGGAGAGTTGTATTCATCTTTGATCCTCTACAATTGCCACTAACGTTTGAATATATTCACTCTCTGGTAAGCAGACTGTGAGCACAACTGGTGTGGTGTGTTTTTCTTTTCACACTGAAATCTTTGGTGGTGGTGTCTCAACATCGTTTTGCACATACCTTCATTATTGATTTTTAAGGACTGTCACGTTTATTAGTTCTACTGAAGCGCTGCATTTTTGGATTCACATATTTTGGCGTTTGCTCCATCAACAGACTGTGCACACTGCTTTTGTTATTGCTATAAAGGAGATTTTTTTCACTTTTAGCGCAAATATTTGTTCACCTTGTTTACACATAAATTAACCACACGATGCCTTATAACAGTGAAATTAAAAATTTAATTTCGCATTGTGGGATGGCACCATCTTGGTTCTTCCCCAACATCTCTCGGACTCTGAGAAGATAATTTGTGAGGGTCTTCTGCGCTGGTTTTTCCACGGCGAGACTTTGAGGACGGCATGCACCGCTCTTTCCCCTGGGGGTGCAGGTAAAAATTAGCCTGGTTTGGAAGCTTGATGGCCCCAGGGAAGGTGTCAGAATCCCCGCGGTGTAAGGAGCTCTGCTTAGATATGACCTTCCAGCTTCGCGCTGCGCATGCGCCCCCCTGATTATCTATCTATCGATCTATCTGATTATCTATCTGATAGATAGATAATCAGATAGATAGATAATCAGATAATCAGATAGATAGATAGACAGACAGATAGATAGATAGATAATCAGATAGACAGATAATCAGATAGATAATAAATCTATCTGATAAGATAGATAGATAGACAGATAGATAGATAGGGGGGCTGAATGACTATACCGGATGTGGGAGTGGGCCTGCAATTCCACCTAATGTACAGGGGGAGGGCCGGTTTTGGTCAGCGGTGTCTACCAGAGTCCGCTGTGAGTGGGGGTGGTAGGTGATGTTCAACTAGAGGAGTGAGTTATGTGTCCCTTTGAGGTCAATAGGGCTGTGCATGGTTCTTATAGTGAGCTTGGTCGGGGGCCAAGCGGGAGACTGATTTCCCTGCTGGTCCCAATCGACAACATTTGGGAGGTGTTTTGGCATGGTGAAAGGATAAGTGTTTGGTGTGGTGGGGAAGGTCAGCTTTGTTTTGCCTTCCTAATGTGGGTGGACCCTGTGTCCGTAAGACAATATAGTAAGATATTTGTAAGTTATAACATACCGTAATTCTTGAATACGATAAGTGCGAGCAAAGAGTCACGTTGCGGTTTAGAATCATTCATAACTTTTTAACCCGTAAGCTTAAACTTGAGGTTTACATGACACACAGTAGAAAACAAAAACATTAACAAACGTTTTAACAATACTAGTAATAGTAACACCTGTATAAATTATGTGTAGGTCTTCTGAGTCCGAGGGGGATATACTCAGCCCTGGTTCAATGAGCAGTAATTTGTGTATCGTCCATTTAATCCAAATAGGGAAGTAAATAGTGTGTCTTGATAGTGTGTGTTTGGGGGTGTATGTTTGCTCCTGTGAGTAAAAAGGTCTAATATGTTGTTGGAGGTATTGTGGAACCTTACCTGAGCATATCCCTATTGAACGTCAGATCACACTATTACCTCTGGAACGCAACAGAGGTGAGTAACATGGTCCACTACGGTAAAAACAAGCAGAATGACATGTTATTTGATCGTATTATCACCCATTTACTGCACTTTAAGGGAGTGAAAGGTAAATGAGGATAAAGCTTGAAGAAGGGGAAAGGGGTAGTCAAGGGCAGTGTGCGGGTTTAGAGAGAGGGTAAAGGGAGATGGAGAGTAAGAAGGGAGGGGGGTTGGTGGAAATAATGGTATATCCAGGCAGAATTAGGGTGGTTTGGAGTTAGTCCAAACCTATTTGAGGTACCTGCTAGGGATGGAACCATAAGGCAGTAAGGCAGGAGTCCAGAGAGCTACTTGGTCCCAAGTAGTGGAAGAGAAAAGAAAAAAAAAGTATATTAGAGTACCAGTCTTCTGTATTACTGCTATTGATGAGGAAGTATTCGGCTCACACCATCTGTGCAGTGCTGTAGGAGATAAATAGGTGTCTGACAAAGTTCTGTGAGAGGGCTATTGCAAAGGGGTAGCCATTTCTTCTTGCATAGGGGTAAGTTGTGGGATTATTTGTCCGAGAGCAAGGGAGGATCACTCAGGCATTGTGGTTCAGAGCTGTTGTCTCCCTGCAGGGTTTCCCTTTGTGATTGGTCAGATCTCGTTGGTCCAATGGTGAGGCTTGGGAGTGTACGGTGTGAATTTCGAAAATAGTTCTGGGATTGTAGCTTTCGGAAGTCCATTTCTCCATCCATTGTGTATTACATAAGTGCAAACTATGCTGTCGCTTGCTGTATGTAGTACAAGCTGATTCAATTGGTGTTTGAGTCCCGTGCATTAGTTATGTAGAAAGGAGTAAGCTTCGTCGGGCATAAAATGTAAAGAGGGAGGCAGCTGCCGGGTTTAAGGCTGGGGTTTGCAGTCTCTAGTGGTATAGGGCTAGTGAACTGGAGTTGTGCTGACTGTATTAATAGTTTTCTGAGGGTTAGAGTTAACGGAAGAGATAATATGAGATTCGGCATGGAGGCCTTAATCATAGATCAGAAGGAAGCTAATCTGCTTTTTGGGACCAAGGTAGGGTGATTGTCAACATTCCAGAATGTTCAAGCAAACATTAAAATATGTGTTTATGTTAATCTTTAACGGGTAGTGGAGAACAAGTCATGGAAATAAAGTCTCTGTGTCATGTAAAAGGAGGAGGGATAGTGCATTTACCTGTCTAGGTGATGCAAGCCCTGCGATGCGCTGGTGAAGCTGTAGGGCTGCCATTTCGTGGTGCTCCTGAGGTCCTTGGTGCAGAGTGAGGAGGGAGAGGATGGGATGCGTCTTATGCTGAAATTGCCCGCTTTACTAATACCTTCCAGGGATGTGGCTCTCTTAGGTGGTGGTAAGCAGAAGTTACTATACCAGTCTGGTAAGTCGACTAGCGGGATGTCCAGTGTGGTGCAGAAATGCTCCAAGTCTTCCGGCACTTTAAGGTTCGCTATGTGGCACTGATGTGTTGCTGACAGGCAGAAGGGGAACTTCCAGCGGTATATTATCGTTCTGGCTCTCATAATGTGCAGTAAAAGCCGTAGTTCCCGTCTGTGCTGTAGGGTGATGTTAGACAGGTATTGGTAGATCTTTATTTCCGATCCATGGAAAGAAAGTTGGTTGGGGCTCCTGGCTTTACAGAGGATTTCCTCCTTTAGTGGAAAATCAGTGAGACAGCAGACTGTGTCTCTAAAGGGGGATCTGTATTTCTCCCCCTTGTGCGTAGTGCTCTGTGGATTCACTCAAAGGTGATCGGGGGTCTGGGGGCCTCTCTAGAAGGTCATTAAAGATGTTAGTGACTGTCAGGGAGAGATGGCTGGGATCTCTTGATTCCGGGATGCCTCTTACCCTGAGGTTACGGCGTCTCACACGATTGTCCAGGTCCTCCATATGGAGGTTAATCTCCCTTAAATGTACGGCGTGGGACTCAGTTATTTGCTTCACATGGCACAGGGAGACATCATGGGGGGCTTGCATGATTTCCACTTCTTCTACCCTCAGGGCAATGGCCTGGATGTCAGATCTCAGGTCTGAGATGGCTGCCATTAAAATGTTTTTGATATCCGAAGCTACGCTGTGGAGGTCGTCCAGGTTTACTGCAGGAGAAGATCTCTTCCCCGTCTCTGCTTCGGTCAAGCTCTGAGTTCCGGAACGTTGCGGGTTGTTGCTTGGGGAGCAGGACTCACAAGAGGAGGCTGCTTGTGAGGCCTGCATTCTGTCTCTAGACCGTGACCGGAAGATCACAGGGATTTGTCTGCTGAGCTGTGTGTCCTGTCCCCGTGGGGATCGGACCCATGTTGCAGAGACACTGCGGGATGTTTTTAACATGTCCAGGTTGGGGGTAAGCTGGTTAGCTAAAGTTACCGGACCTCATGGTACGGGAGCTTCAGGCTTACATGCTTACACGTCCATCTTGGAATGGAACCAGACCACGCCCCCCAAAGGGTAATCTTTTATCCATCCTATGCCTGCTTCTTCTTTTATTTATATATATGTGACAAACCCTCTGTCCTCAAACAGATCCAGGTCCGCCGTCAATGCTTCCTCTGTCCCGAACCAGCACCCTCCAAGCTTCTTTAGCCCCCTCAGTCCACAGACACAACACCTCAGTGTAGGGTAAAACCACAAACTGCTTTATTCAAGCACATGTTAACAGATATCTCTCTTCAAATCACTTTCCTCCCACCCTTGGAAAACAGGGCGGGTTAAACTGTCCAATGACAATAGTGAAACAGGTCAGGTGTGTTTAACTTCTCAGTACACAGTCTTATCAGCAGGGGGTTGGAGGAATCCCCCCTCCCTTTTTCCTCACAACAAACACACTTACACATACCATAATAGTTGAGGCACCAGACACAATAGACAAGAGAATACAGTCCCACCCCAAACCATCACAGTAAATAGTCCAACAGCATGACACAGCACACATTATATATACATATATTCAGAATTGAACCTGACTAGCACAGATCATAGTGGGGGTTCTCATTCACCCTGTGCCCCTATTAGAGACATAGGATGATTTACAAATAAGTGTGACAACACTGAAAAAATGACACTTTGCTACAATGTAAAGTAGTGAGTATACAGCTTGTATAACAGTGTACATTTGCTATCCCCTCAAAATAACTCAACATACAGCCATTAATGTCTAAACCGCTGGCAACAAAAGTGAGTACACCCCTAAGTGAAAATGTCCAAAATGGGGGCCCAATTAGACATTTTCCCTTCCCGGTGTCCTGTGACTCATTAGTGTTACAAGGTCTCAGGTGTGAATGGGGAGCAAGTGTGTTAAATTTGGTGTTTTCACTCTCACTCTCTCATACTAGTCACTGGAAGATCAACATGGCACCTCATGGCAAAGAACTCTCTGAGGTTCTGAAAAAAATAATTTTGCTCTACATAAAGATGGCCTAGGCTTTAAGAAGATTGCCCAGATTAGGGATGAGCTTCGTGTTCGAGTCGAACGTACGTTCGACTCGAACATCGGCTGTTCGATCGTTCAACGAAGATCGAACGATTTGGGCCGTTCGCGCCAAATTCGAGTGACGCGAACGGCCCACAATGCACTACGCCATCGCAGTGTCATCCAGGCGCTGTGATTGGCCAAGCATGCACTGTGACCCCGCATGCTTGGCCAATCACAGCGCCGGCAGCGAGGAGAGCAATGATTGGCCACAGGCAGGATGCCTGTGGCCAATTATTGCTGAGGGTGTTTAGTACACGCCCCACACTATAAAAGGCCGCCAGCATGGCGGCCTAGTGTAGTGTGTTCCGGAGCAGGGAAAGAGAAGCATAGGCAGGGACAGTGACATTTATTTTTTTCTTGCTTAACCTGGATTCCTTTAGTTTAGGGAAAGAGAAGGATAGGTAGGGAGAGTGTCAGTGTGTTTTACTGTGCGAATCCTTGTTTCTAGGGACAGGGAAGGACAGTGAGGGAATTCTCCTTGTGCTATAGTGTGCTTTAAAAAAACATTTTTTCTAGGGACAGAAAACTATAGGAAGGAAGAGTGTCAGTTTATTTCACTGTGATAATCCTTGTTTCTAGGGACAGGGAAGGACAGTGAGGGAATTCTCCTTGTGCTATAGTGTGCTTTAAAAAAACATTTTTTCTAGGGACAGAAAACTATAGGTAGGGAGAGTGTCAGTGTGTTTTACTGTGCGAATCCTTGTTTCTAGGGACAGGGAAGGACAGTGAGGGAATTCTCCTTGTGCTATAGTGTGCTTTAAAAAAACATTTTTTCTAGGGACAGAAAACTATAGGAAGGAAGAGTGTCAGTTTCTTTCACTGTGATAATCCTTGTTTCTAGGGACAAAGAAGGAAAGTGAGGGAAATTCTCCTTGTGCTATAGTGTGCTTTAAAAAAACATTTTTTCTAGGGACAGAAAACTATAGGTAGGAAGAGTGTCAGTTTCTTTCACTGTGATAATCCTTGTTTCTAGGGACAGGGAAGGAAAGTGAGGGAAATTCTCCTTGTGCTATAGTGTGCTTTAAAAAAACATTTTTTCTAGGGACAGAAAACTATAGGTAGGGAGAGTGTCAGTTTGTTTTACTGTGCGAATCCTTGTTTCTAGGGACAAAGAAGGAAAGTGAGGGAAATTCTCCTTGTGCTATAGTGTGCTTTAAAAAAACATTTTTTTCTAGGGACAGAAAACTATAGGTAGGGAGAGTGTCAGTTTCTTTCACTGTGATAATCCTTGTTTCTAGGGACAGGGAAGGACAGTGAGGAAAATTCTCCTTGTGCTATAGTGTGCTTTAAAAAAACATTTTTTCTAGGGACAGAAAACTATAGGTAGGAAGAGTGTCAGTTTCTTTCACTGTGATAATCCTTGTTTCTAGGGACAGGGAAGGACAGTGAGGGAAATTCTCCTTGTGCTATAGTGTGCTAAAGCATTCCTCATCAACCATCTTTGAAATCCTTGTTTTTTTGGACAGTCAGGGAAATTGTCGTTGTGCTATTCTGTGCAAAAGCAATCATCCTCAACCATATTTAGAAATCCTTAAGTAAAGGGACAGAGAAGGACACCTGAAGGTAGCCCTTATTGCTTTTTTCCCATCTCCCTGCAGGCCATCTATTAGAATGTCTGGAAGGCAAACAAGGAGAGGCAGACAGTCAGGAGGCAATAAAAGAGGGCAATCAGGCTCTGTGTCTGGGGGCAACAGTGCTGGTCGTGGACGCGGTGCATTGTCATCAGCACATGGCCATGGGACACGCTTGTCCTTCTTTTCGGCAGCTGGACATGTTGAGCCACATCATGCCGAAGACTTGGTAGAGTGGATGACCATGCCCTCCTCCTCCTCCTCATCCTCTCTCACCCAGGCTCAGGGTACTGGAAAAGCAGCTGCCAAAGCGTCCTCTTCCCTGGTATCAATGTCAGACTCATCATCAGTCACTCCTTCCCTAGACCCACCATGTCCTCCTCCTGAGGAGTCCCCCGAACTGTTTGAGCACAGTGTTGGGTACATGCTCCAGGAGGATGCCCAGCGTTTCGAAGGGTCTGATGATGAAACCCAGCTACAGGAAGGCAGTAGCGTGAGAGCAGACAGAGGGGATGCTCAAGAAGGACACCAATCTGGCAGTCATGTTCCAGCAGCTACAGCATACTGCCAGATTGGCTCCAGTGATGAGGAGGGAGGGGATGATGAGGTCACTGACTCCACGTGGGTGCCTAATAGGAGAGAGGAGGAGGAGGAGGATGAGGAGGAGGCACATCTCCAACGAGGCAGGATGCCCTTTGGTGGCCAGCGTAAGGGCAGTACACCGACGGAATCACACCGCAGAGCTCCGCCTGTGCAGGGCGCTGCCTCTGCCCGTCATTCAAAAAGTTCTTTGGTGTGGGCCTTTTTTGAGGCTAGTGCATCAGATCGCACAGCTGCTGTTTGCAACATATGTCTCAAGCGTATATCGCGTGGCCAAAACATCAGCCGCTTGGGTACCACATGCCTGACCAGACATATGTTGACCTGCCATGCAGCTCGTTGGCAAGCCTACCTCAAAGACCCACACCAAAGAACAAAGCGGACCTCTCCTTGCACCGCATCAGCTGGGATCTCCAACCCCACTATAACTTCAGTCCTCTCTGAAACATGCACTGAGAGGAATGAAGGTGTAGAATTAGGTGTGTCACAGCCAAGTACTTGCGGCCACTCTGCTAGCAGTACACCGACGTCCGATTCTAGCAGGCAAATTTCCCTGCCCCAGCTGCTGGACCGTCGAAAGAAGTTCACTCCCAGCCATCCACATGCCCAGCGGTTGAATGCTAGCTTGGCTAAATTGCTAGCGCTTCAACTGCTGCCTTTTCAGTTGGTAGACTCGGCCCCCTTCCGTGAGTTTGTGCAATGTGCGGTTCCTCAGTGGCAGGTTCCCAAACGCCACTTTTTCTCACGGAAGGCTATTCCGGCTCTCTACCGGCATGTGGAAGGCAATGTCTTGGCCTCGCTGGACAGGGCGGTCAGCGGTAAGGTGCATATTACCGCTGACTCATGGTCCAGCAGGCATGGACAGGGACGTTACCTTTCTTTCATGGCCCATTGGGTCACTCTTTTGGCAGCTGGGAAGGATGCAGGACAAGGTGCAGTAGTGTTGGAGGTTGTTCCACCGCCACGCCTCCAAAATGCTACTACTGGTTGTGACACACCTCTCTCCTCCACCCCCTCCTCTTCTTCTTCCTCCATGGCCTCTTCCTGTGGTTTGTCCTCGGAACCAGCGGTGCTCCGTAGGCGTTCAAGGGGCTACGCAAGTACGCAGGCAAAAAGATGCCATGCCGTGCTTGCGCTGGTGTGTTTGGGGGACAGAAGCCACACTGGGGCAGAGGTCCTGTCTGCTCTGCAGGGCCAGGCCGAGAGGTGGTTGACGCCACGCCAGCTTAAGCCAGGAATGGTGGTTTGCGACAATGGCACCAACCTCCTCTCCGCCCTCCGACAGGGACAACTGACCCATGTGCCCTGTGTGGCTCACGTCCTTAACCTGGTGGTGCAGCGGTTCTTGGGCAGGTACCCGGGCTTACAGGATGTCCTGAGGCAGGCCAGGAAAGTCTGTGTGCATTTCCGCAGATCTTATAATGCCAGTGCTCGCCTGGCTGAGCTGCAAAAGGAGTTGAACCTGCCCAAGAACCGCCTTATATGTGACATGCCCACCAGGTGGAACTCAACGTTGGCCATGCTGCAGCGGCTGCACACGCAGCAGAGGGCCATCAATGAGTACCTGTGCGACTACGGCACCAGGACAGGGTCAGGGGAGCTTGGTTTTTTTTCTCCACGCCAGTGGGGCATGATCAGGGATGCATGCACTGTCCTGGCACCATTTGAGGAGGCCACGAGGATGGTGAGCAGTGACAGTGCATGCATCAGTGACACTGTACCTCTTTTCCACCTGTTGGAGCACACGCTGCGTGGAATAATGGACAGGGCACTTGAGGCAGAACAGAGGCAGGAAGAGGAGGACTTCCTTGCCTCTCAAGGCACCCCTTTACCCAGACAGTGTTCCTTCTGTCCCACCCATCGCACAGGAAGAGGAGGAGGAGGAGGAGGAGGATTGTGTCAGCATGGAGGTGGAGGCTGGCACTCAGCATCATCAGCAGCAGTCTTTTAGGGATGATTTACAGTCCCAAGAAACCAGTGGACTTGTACGTGGCTGGGAGGAGGTGGCTGCGGATCATGTCGTCCTTAGTGACCCAGAGGACTCCGGAGCGAATGCCTCAGCAAACCTACGCTGCATGGCCTCCCTGATCCTGCAAAGTCTGCGGAAGGATCCTCGTATTCTTCGGATCAAGGAGAGGGACCATTACTGGCTGGCCACTCTCCTTGATCCACGGTACAAGGGTAAGGTTGCGGACCTTATGTTACCGTCGCAGAGGGAGCAGAGGATGAGACAACTCCGGGAGGCCTTGCAGAAAGGTCTGTGCAACGCGTTCCCAGAGACTGGGAGGTTACAAACTCCTGGTCCTGGACAACGAGTTGCTGAGGCTTCGGCCAGTCAAAGAAGGAGCGGTGGGGAAGGTGGCCGTCTGACCGATGCGTTCAGACAATTCTTTAGTCCGCAGCCCCAAAGTATGATCGGTTCCAGCAACCATCGCCAGCGTCTGATAAACATGGTGCAGGAATATCTAGGGGCAAGGTCAGACTTGGACACCTTCCCCACCGAAAATCCTCTGGCTTACTGGGTCTTGAGGATGGATCACTGGCCAGAGCTTGCACAGTATGCAATTGAGCTCCTGGCCTGTCCTGCATCCAGCGTTCTTTCGGAACGCACATTCAGTGCTGCTGGAGGATTTGTCACGGATCACAGGGTGCGCCTGTCCACCGACTCGGTTGATCGACTGACTTTCATCAAGATGAACCAGTCTTGGATCACCACCAGCTACCACACACCTGATGCTGATATAACAGACTAATTGATTTTAACATGTCACATCCCTTCAAGACTGATGCTGATGCTGAGTGCCTGTGCTGTTATGTTGACTGGCTATCCTCCTCCTCCGAGTCCTCAATGATACGATTGATGATGATAGCTTGGAAGATCATTTTTGTTTATGGGTGCCGCCACCAGTGGCTAAGGCCCAATTTTTCAGCCCCTGTTTTACAGGGGCGTGTAATTACAATTTTTTTAGCAATAATTTGCCATAGGGCTCATTGCTGTGCTCCAAGTACAGTATCTGTGAGGGGTTGGAGTGTTGTGGCACCAGTGCCTAAGGCCCAATTTTTCAGCCCCTGTTCAACAGGGGCATGCAATTACAATTCTTGATCTAATAATTCACAGCAGGGCCCATTGCTGCACCCACCAAGAGTAACTCTGAGGGCTTACAGTGTTGTGGCAACGCCACCACCACCACCACCACGAAAGGCCCAATTTTTCAGCCCCTGTTCAAAAGGGGCATGTAATTACAATTCTTGATCTAATAATTCACAGCAGGGCCCATTGCTGCACCCACCAAGAGTAACTCTGAGGGCTTACAGTGTTGTGGCAACACCACCACCACCACCACCACCACGAAAGGCCCAATTTTTCAGCCCCTGTTCAACAGGGGCATGCAATTACAATTCTTGATCTAATAATTCACAGCAGGGCCCATTGCTGCACCCACCAAGAGTAACTCTGAGGGCTTACAGTGTTGTGGCAACGCCACCACCACCACCACCACGAAAGGCCCAATTTTTCAGCCCCTGTTCAAAAGGGGCATGTAATTACAATTCTTGATCTAATAATTCACAGCAGGGCCCATTCCTGCACCCACCAAGAGTAACTCTGAGGGCTTACAGTGTTGTGGCAACACCACCACCACCACCACCACCACGAAAGGCCCAATTTTTCAGCCCCTGTTCAACAGGGGCATGCAATTACAATTCTTGATCTAATAATTCACAGCAGGGCCCATTCCTGCACCCACCAAGAGTAACTCTGAGGGCTTACAGTGTTGTGGCAACACCACCACCACCACCACCACCACGAAAGGCCCAATTTTTCAGCCCCTGTTCAAAAGGGGCATGTAATTACAATTCTTGATCTAATAATTCACAGCAGGGCCCATTCCTGCACCCACCAAGAGTAACTCTGAGGGCTTACAGTGTTGTGGCAACACCACCACCACCACCACCACCACGAAAGGCCCAATTTTTCAGCCCCTGTTCAACAGGGGCATGCAATTACAATTCTTGATCTAATAATTCACAGCAGGGCCCATTCCTGCACCCACCAAGAGTAACTCTGAGGGCTTACAGTGTTGTGGCAACACCACCACCACCACCACCACCACGAAAGGCCCAATTTTTCAGCCCCTGTTCAACAGGGGCATGCAATTACAATTCTTGATCTAATAATTCACAGCAGGGCCCATTGCTGCACCCACCAAGAGTAACTGTCAGGGCTTACAGTGTTGTGGCACCAGCACCACCATCAAAGGCCCAATTTTTACTACCACTGTTCAACAATTATATGTAATTAAAATTCCTGATATAATAGTTGACAGCAGGGCGTTCCAGCACCAACCAAGAGTAACTGTGAGTGCTTACAGTGTTGTGCCAACACCAACAACTAAGGGGCCTATTTCTGCAGAGTATATACGGCAGGTCCCTACTTTCAAACATCCAACTTACAAACGACTCCTACTTGCAAACGCAAGAAGACAACAGGAAGTGAGAGGAGAGAGGAAATCTACCACTAGGAAGGAAAATTCTCTCCTGTAAGAATAAATATGGGAGAAAGGTGTCTCCTCTGTACTGATGCTTTATCAGCAATCCTTGTTTCAAGAAAAACACCACATTTCAAAAACAGTTGTCATTGGGACGGAAAGTGAGGTGAAATGTTCTGAACAGGGGCACAGACAGCAAAACAAATGTTACAGGGGTGATAACCCTTACCTATGTTTTCCAAAAAGTTTAAAAATAGATCTTTGGGCTGGAGCTACACTTTAACAATGTACCTGTTCAAAATTACAAACAGATTCTACATAAGAACAAACCTACAGTCCCTGTCTTGTATGCACCGCCTGTATACGGCTGTTCAGAGTATATAGGGCCTTTTTTATTTTATGTGCGGGGTTCCCCTTAATATCCATACAAGACCCAAAGGGGCTGGTAATGGGCTGGGGTAGGGGGGGGGGTCATGGGGTAGCTATGACATTTTTCTTAAAGATTTTCATCCATATTACCGGGACCAGACATTACATTAAAGCCGCAAGCAGTTTTAAATGGCTTTTTTTTCCTTTAGAAGTGTAATTTTGTGCAGGGACAGTTCTAAACACGGGAAACACGTGGCACTTCACAGGCATAATTTAGACACCCCCCAGGTACGATATTTAAAGGAATATTTGACTTTTTTTTTTTCACTTTATGCATCATTAAAATGACTGCTCCCGAAAAACGACCGTTTTTAAAACTTCTTTTTGCATTGATACATGTCCCCTGGTGCACAACCCGGGTTCCCAAACCCTTTTTAGGACAATAACATGCATAATAGTTGT
This sequence comes from Rana muscosa, assembly GCA_029206835.1. NCBI lineage: Eukaryota > Metazoa > Chordata > Amphibia > Anura > Ranidae > Rana > Rana muscosa. The sequence continues at coordinate 656,774,972 of CM055116.1, read as the reverse complement.
TATAATTAGCACTTTAGAATTCGAACGTTCGCATCCATTGTATTTAATAGGGTTCTAATGTTCGTACGAACTTTCGGTCCGTTCGCGGGTTCTGGTGCGAACCGAACCCGGGGGTGTTCGGCTCATCACTAGCCCAGATCCTGAAACTGAGCTGCAGCATGGTGGCCAAGACCATAGAGTGGTTTAACAGGACCGGTTCCACTCAGAACAGGCCTCGCCATGGTCGACCAAAGAAGTTGAGTGCACATGCTCAGAGTCATATCCAGAGGTTGTCTTTGGGAAATAGATGTATGAGTGCTGCCAGCATTGCTGCAGAGGTTGAAGGGGTGGGGGGTCAGCCTCCCAGTGCTCAGACCATACGCCACTGCATCAAATTGGTCTGCATGGCTTTCATCCAAGAAGGAAGCCTCTTCTAAAGATGATGCACAAGAAATCCTGCAAACAGTTTGCTGAAGACAAGCAGACTAAGGACATGGATTACTGGAACCATGTCCTGTGGTCTGATGAGACCAAGATAAACTTATTTAAACGTATTTAGTTCAGATGGTGTCAAGCGTTTGTTGCGGGAACCAGGTGAGGTGTACAAAGACAAGTGTGTCAAGCATGGTGGTGGGAGTGTCATGGTCTGGAGCTGCATGTGGTGCTGCTGGCACTTGGGAGCTACAGTTCATTGAGGGAACCATGAATGCCAACATGTACTGTGACATACTGAAGCAGAGCATGATCTCCTCCCTTCAGGGACTGGGCTAAAGGGCAGTATTCCAACAGGATAATGACCCCAAACACACCTCCAAGATGACCACTATCTTGCTAAAGAAGCTGAGGGTAAAGGTGATGGACTGGCCAAGCATGTCTCCAGACCTAAACCCAATTGAACATCGGTGGGACATCCTCAAAGGGAAGGTGGAGGAACGCAAGGTCTCTAACATCCACCAGCTCCATGATGTCATCATGGAGGAGTGGAAGAGGACTCCAGTGACAACCTGTGAAGCTCTGGCGAACTCCATGCCCAAGAGGGTTAAGGCAGTACTGGAAAATAATGATGGCCACACAAAATATTGACACTTTGGGCCCAATTTGGACATTTTCACTTAGGGGTGTACTCACATTTTTTGTCAGCGGTTTAGACATTGATGGCTGTGTGTTGAGTTATTTTGAGGGAACAGCAAATTTACACTGTTATACAATCTGTACACTCACTACTCACTAGCTGTACACTCACTACTAGCCAACATGTGCTGTGACTTCGAAATTGGATAGGGATAATGGGATTATAGCGGTGCCAGAAAAATGTATTAGCCACAATGAATAATAAAAATATATATTTTGTTACAACAATCAATTGTCATTAAATACATGTACAGACTAGGGATGAGCTCGGTGTTCGTGTCGAACATACGTTCGACTCGAACATCGGCTGTTCGCGCGTTCGGTGAACAACGAACAATTTGGGCCGTTCGCGCCAAATTCGAGTGACGCGAACGGCCCACAATACACTGCGCCATCGCAGTGCAATCCCGGCGCTGTGATTGGCCAAGCATGCACTGTGACCCTGCATGCTTGGCCAATCACAGCGCCGGCAGCGAGGAGAGCAATGATTGGCCACAGGCAGGATGCCTGTGGCCAATTATAGCTGAGGGGGTTTAGTACACGCCCCACACTATAAAAGGCCGCCAGCGCGGCGGCCTCGTGTAGTGTGTTCCGGAGCAGGGAAAGTGAAGGATAGGCAGGGACAGTGTCAAATCTATTCTTTGCTAAACCTTGTGTGTAGGGACAGAGAAGGGTAGGCAGGGAGAGTGTCAGTGTCATATTCTTTGCTAAACCTTGTGTGTAGGGAGAGAGAAGGATAGGCAGGGAGAGTGCCAGTGTCATATTCTTTTCTAAACCTTGTGTGCAGGGAGAGAGAAGGATAGGCAGGGGACAGTGTCAGTGTCAATGTTGCTAAGCCTCCTGCACATTAAACACCTGAAGCTAGCCCGTATTGCTGTGTTTTCCTGGTGTGTTACACTACCAGGCATTTGCAGCACTTACAGCGGACGTAGTGTGCCTCCTGCACATTAAACACCTGAAGCTAGCCCGTATTGCTGTGTTTTCCTGGTGTGTTACACTACCAGGCATTTACAGCACTTACAGCGGACGTAGTGTGCCTCCTGCACATTAAACACCTGAAGCTAGCCCGTATTGCTGTGTTTTCCTGGTGTGTAGGGATGAGCTTCGCGTTCGAGTCGAACTCATGTTCGACTCGAACATTGCCTGTTCGCCCGTTCGCCGAACAGCGAACAAATTGGGGTGTTCGCGGCAAATTCGAAAAATCTATGGGAGAAATCTAAAGTGCTAATTATAAAGGCTTATATGCAAGTTATTGTCCTAAAAAGTGTTTGGGGACCCGGGTCCTGCCCCAGGGGACATGTATCAATGCAAAAAGAAGTTTTAAAAACGGCCGTTTTTTCGGGAGCAGTGATTTTAATAATGCTTAAAATGAAAAAATAAAAGTGAAATATTCCTTTAAATTTCGTACCTGGGGGGTGTGTATGATATGCATGTGAAGTGGCGCATGTTTCCCGTGCTTAGAACTGTCCCTGCAAAAAATGTCATTTTTGAAAGAAAAAAATGCATTTAAAACTGACTCGCCGCTATTAATGAATTGTCGGCTCCCTGCAATACATACAAAAGTCATTGATAAAAAAAAACAACAAGGGCCTCATCCCCACAACCCTTGCCCAGTGGTTGTGGGGGTCTGCGGGCGGGGGGCTTATCGGAATCTGGAAGACCCCTTTAACAAAGGGGACCCCCAGATCCCGCCCCCCCCCTATGTGAATTGGTACCCCTACCATTTCACGAAGAAAGCGTAAAAAAATGTTTAAAAAACACGCAAACAGCTTGAAAACGTCCTTTATTTAAAAAAAAAAAAACATTCCAGCGGTGAAATCCAGTGTCCCGCGGCGATCCCGATGTCCAGCGCTGTCCTTCATTGGTTGTGCCTGAGCGGACCTGATGGGGAACTCCCTCTCAGTATTTTAAATGTATAGACCCGCCCCTTCTAAAGTTCCCCATCAGGTCCGCTCAGCGGACCAGATGCGGAACATGAGAAGGGGCGGGTCTATACATGTATTACCAAAGTGAGAGCAGTTCCCATCAGGTCCGCCCCCTCGGTATGTCGGACCCGCCTACGTCATTGGCTTGAGCGGGGAACTTCCTTCACTGTGTAATTTAGATTTACATAGTGAAGGAAGTTCCCCGCTCAAGCCAATGACGTAGGCGGGTCCGACATACCGAGGGGGCGGACCTGATGGGGGACTGCTCTCACTTTGGTAATACATGTATAGACCCGCCCCTTCTCATGTTCCGCATCTCGTCCGCTGAGCGGACCTGATGGGGAACTTTAGAAGGGGCGGGTCTATACATTTAAAATTCTGAGAGGGAGTTCCCCATCAGGTCCGCTCAGGCACAACCAATGGACAGCGCTGGACATCGGGATCGCCGCGGGACACTGGATTTCACCGCTGGAATGTTTTTTTTTTTAAATAAAGGACTTTTTCAAGCTGTTTGCGTGTTTTTTTTAAACATTTTTTTACGCTTTCTTCGTGAAATGGTAGGGGTACAATGTACCCCTTACCAATTCACATAGGGGGGGGGCGGGATCTGGGGGTCCCCTTTGTTAAAGGGGTCTTCCAGATTCTGATAAGCCCCCCGCCCGCAGACCCCCACAACCACCGGGCAAGGGTTGTGGGGATGAGGCCCTTGTTCCCATCAACATGGGGACATCCTCCCCATGTTGAGGGCATGTGGCTTGGTACGGTTCAGGAGGGAGGGGGGGCCGTTCTCTCGTCCCCCCCTTTTCCCCTGCGGCTGGCCAGGTTGCGTGCTCGGATAAGAGGTCTGGTATGGATTTTTAGGGGGACTCCACGCCATTTTTTTTAAAATTTGGGGTGGAGTTCCCCTTAAAATCCATGCCAGATCTGAAGGGCCTGGAATGGATATTTGGGGGAACCCCACGTCAATTTTTTTTTAAATTTGCGGCGGGGTTCCCCTTAATATCCATTCCAGACCTGAAGGGCCTGGTAATTGAATTCTGGGGAACCCCCACGCTTTTTTTTTTTTTTATCAATGACTTTTGTATGTATTGCCGGGAGCCGACAATTCATTAATAGCCGCGAGTCAGTTTTAAATGCATTTTTTTCTTTCAAAAATGACATTTTTTGCAGGGACAGTTCTAAGCACGGGAAACATGCGCCACTTTACAGGCATATCATACACACCCCCCAGGTACGAAATTTAAAGGAATATTTCACTTTTATTTTTTCATTTTAAGCATTATAAAAATCACTGCTCCCGAAAAAACGGCCGTTTTTAAAACTTCTTTTTGCATTGATACATGTCCCCTGGGGCAGGACCCGGGTCCCCAAACACTTTTTAGGACAATAACTTGCATATAAGCCTTTATAATTAACACTTTAGATTTCGAACGTTCGAGTCCATTGTATTTAATAGGGTTCTAAAGTTTACACGAACATTTTGTCTGTTCGCAGGTTCTGGTGCAAACCGAACAGGGGGGTGTTCGGCTCATCCCTGCTGGTGTGTTACACTACCAGGCATTTGCAGCACTTACAGTGGACGTAGTGTGCCTCCTGCACATTAAACACCTAAAGCTAGCCCGTATTGCTGTGTTTTCCTGGTGTGTTACACTACCAGGCATTTGCAGCACTTACAGCAGGCGTAGTGTGATTCCTGCAAAATATACTCCTGAAGCTAGGCCGTATTGCTGTGTTTTCCTAGTGTGTTACACCAACAGGCATTTGCAGCACTTACAGCAGGCGTAGTGTAATTCCTGCAAAATATACGCCTTATTGCTGGTTTTCCCATCTCCCTGCAGGCCATTAGAATGTCTGGATGGCAAACAAGGAGAGGCAGACAGTCAGGAGCCAATAAAAGAGGGCAAGCAGGCTCTGTGTCTAGAGACAACAGTGCTGGTCGTGGACGCGGTGCATCGCCATCAGCACGTGGCTATGGGACACGCTTGTCCTTCTTTTCGTCAGCTGGACGTGTTGAGCCGCATCATGCCGAAGACTTGGTAGAGTGGATGACCAAGCCCTCCTCATCCCCCTCATCCTCTCTCACCCAGGCTCAGGGTAATGGCAAAGCAGCTGCCAAAGCGTCCTCATCCCTGGTATCAATGTCATCATCAGTCACTCCTTCCCTAGACCCACCATGTCCTCCTGAGGAGTCCCCCGAACTGTTTGAGCACAGTGTTGGGTACATGCTCCAGGAGGATGCCCAGCGTTTCGAAGGGTCTGATGATGATACCCAGCTAGAGGAAAGCAGTAGCGTGAGAGCAGAGAGAGGGGATGCTCAAGAAGGACACCAATCTGGCAGTCATGTTCCAGCAGCTGCAGCATACTGCCAGATTGGCCCCAGTGATGAGGAGGGAGGGGATGATGAGGTCACTGACTCCACGTGGGTGCCTAATAGGAGAGAGGAGGAGGAGGAGGATGAGGAGGAGGCACATCTCCAACGAGGCAGGATGCCCTTGGGGGGCCAGCGTAAGAGCAGCACACCGACGGAATCACACCGCAGAGCTCCGCCTGTGCAGGGCGCTGCCTCTGCCCGTTATTTAAAAAGTTCTTTGGTGTGGGCCTTTTTTGAGTCGAGTGCATCAGATCGCACAGCTGCTGTTTGCAACATATGTCTCAAGCGTATATCGCGTGGCCAAAATATCAGCCGCTTGAGCACCACATGCTTGACCAGACATATGTTGACCTGCCATGCAGCTCGTTGGCAAGCCTACCTTAAAGACCCACACCAAAGAACAAAGCGGACCTCTCCTTGCACCGCATCAGCTGGGATTTCCAACCCCACTATACCTTCAGTCCTCTCTGAAACCTGCACTGAGAGGAATGAAGGTGTAGAATTAGGTGTGTCACAGCCAAGTACTTGCGGGCACTCTGCTAGCAGTACATCGACGCTCCTCAGTGGCAGGTTCCCAAACGCCACTTTTTCTCACGGAAGGCGATTCCGGCTCTCTACCGGCATGTGGAAGGCAATGTCTTGACCTCGCTGGACAGGGCGGTCAGCGGTAAGGTGCATATTACCGCTGACTCATGGTCCAGCAGGCATGGACAGGGACGTTACCTTTCTTTCACGGCCCATTGGGTCACTCTTTTGGCAGCTGGGAAGGATGCAGGACAAGGTGCAGTAGTTTTGGAGGTTGTTCCGCCGCCACGCCTCCAAAATGCTACTACTGGTTGTGACACACCTCTCTCCTCCACCCCCTCCTCTTCTTCCTCCATGGCCTCTTCCTGTGCTTTGTCCTCGGAACCAGCGGTGCTCCGTAGGCGTTCAAGGGGCTACGCAAGTACGCAGGCAAAAAGATGCCATGCCGTGCTTGCGCTGGTGTGTTTGGGGGACAGGAGCCACACTGGGGCAGAGGTTCTGTCTGCTCTGCAGGGGCAGGCCGAGAGGTGGTTGACGCCACGCCACGCCAGCTTAAGCCAGGAATGGTGGTTTGCGACAATGGCACCAACCTCCTCTCCGCCCTCCGACAGGGACAACTGACCCATGTGCCCTGTGTGGCTCACATCCTTAACCTGGTGGTGCAGCGGTTCTTGGGCAGGTACCCGGGCTTACAGGATGTCCTGAGGCAGGCCAGGAAAGTCTGTGTGCATTTCCGCAGATCTTATAATGCCAGTGCTCGCCTGGCTGAGCTGCAAAAGGAGTTGAACCTGCCCAAGAACCGCCTTATATGTGACATGCCCACCAGGTGGAACTCAACATTGGCCATGCTGCAGCGGCTGCACACGCAGCAGAGGGCCATCAATGAGTACCTGTGCGACTACGGCACCAGGACAGGGTCAGGGGAGCTCGGGTTTTTTTCACCACGCCAGTGGGGCATGATCAGGGATGCATGCACTGTCCTGGCACCATTTGAGGAGGCCACGAGGATGGTGAGCAGTGACAGTGCATGCATCAGTGACACTGTACCTCTTGTCCACCTGTTGGAACATACGCTGTGTGGAATAATGGAGAGGGCACTTGAGGCAGAACAGAGGCAGGAAGAGGAGGACTTCCTTGCCTCTCAAGGCCCCCTTTACCCAGACAGTGTTCCTTTTGTCCCACCCATCACACAGGAAGAGGAGGAGGCGGAGGAGGAGGAGGAGGATTGTGTCAGCATGGAGGTGGAGCCTGGCACTCAGCATCATCAGCAGCAGTCTTTTAGGGATGATTTACAGTCCCAAGAAACCCGTGGACTTGTACGTGGCTGGGAGGAGGTGGCTGCGGATCATGTCGTCCTTAGTGACCCAGAGGACTCCGGACCGAATGCCTCAGCTAACCTACGCTGCATGGCCTCCCTGATCCTGCAAAGTCTGCGGAGGGATCCTCGTATTCTTCGGATCAAGGAGAGGGACCATTACTGGCTGGCCACTCTCCTTGATCCACGGTACAAGAGTAAGGTTGCGGACCTTATCTTACCGTCGCAGAGGGAGCAGAGGATGAGACAACTCCGGGAGGCCTTGCAGAAAGGTCTGTGCAACGCGTTCCCAGAGACTGGGAGGTTACAATCTCCTGGTCCTGGACAACGAGTTGCTGAGGCTTCGGTCAGTCAAAGAAGGAGCGGTGGGGAAGGTGGCCGTCTGACCGATGCGTTCAGACAATTCTTTAGTCCGCAGCCCCAAGGTATGATCGGTTCCAGCAACCATCGCCAGCGTCTGATATACATGGTGCAGGAATACCTAGGGGCAAGGTCAGACTTGGACATCTACCCCACCGAAAATCCTCTGGCTTACTGGGTCTTGAGGATGGATCACCGGCCAGAGCTTGCACAGTATGCAATTGAGCTACTGGCCTGTCCTGCATCCAGCGTTCTTTCAGAACGCACATTCAGTGCTGCTGGAGGATTTGTCACGGATCACAGGGTGCGCCTGTCCACCAACTTGGTTGATCGACTGACCTTCATAAAGATGAACCAGTCTTGGATCACCACCAGCTACCAAACACCTGAAGCTGATATAACAGACTAATTTATTTTCAAATGTCACATCCCTTCAAGACTGATGCTGATGCTGAGTGACTGTCCTGTTATGTTGACTATCCTCCTCCTCCTCAATGATCCGATTGATGATGATAGCTTTGAAGAACATTTTTATTTCTGGGTGCCGCCACCAGTGCCTAAGGCCCAAATTTTCAGCCCCTGTTTGTAATTACAATTTTTTATGCAATGCTTTGCAGCAGAGCTCATTCCTGCACTCCAACTAGAGTATCTGGGAGAGGTTGCAGTGTCGTGGGACCAGCACCAGTGCCTAAGGCCCAATTTTTCAGCCCCTGTTTAACAGGGGCATGTAATTAAAATTTTTGATGCAATACTTTGCAACAGGGCTCATTGCTGTGCTCCAAGTACAGTATCTGTGAGGGGTTGCAGTGTTGTGGCACCAGTGCCTAAGGCCCAATTTTTCTGCCCCTGTTTAACAGGGGCATGTAATTACAATTCTTGATCTAATAATTCACAGCAGGGCCCATTCCTGCGCCCACCAAGAGTAACTGTGAGGGCTTACAGTGTTGTGTCAACACCACCACCATCACCACCAAAGGCCCAATTTTTCAGCCCCTGTTCAACAGGGGCATGCAATTACAATTCTTGTTCTAATAATTCACAGCAGGGCCCATTCATGCGCCCACCAAGAGTAACTGTGAGGGCTCACAGTGTTGTGGCAACACCAACATGTAAGGGGCAAATTTCAGCAGAGTATATAGGGCAGGCCCCTACTTTCAAACATCCAACTTACAAACGACTCCTACTTGTAAACGGAAGGAGACAACAGGAAGTGAGAGGAAATCTACCCCTAGGAAGGGAAATTCTCTCCTGTAAGAGTTAATATGGGAAAAAGGTGTCTCCTCTCTACTGATGCTTTATCACCAATCCCTGTTTCAATAAAAACCCCACTTTTCAAAAACATTGTCATTGGGACAGAAAGTGAGGTGAAATGTTCTGAACAGGGGCACAGACAGCAAAACAAATGTTACAGGGGTGATAACCCTTCCCTATGTTTTCCAAAAAGCTTAAAAATAGATTTTTTGGCTGGAGCTACACTTAAACAATGTACCTGTTCAAAATTACAAACAGATTCTACATAAGAACAAACCTACAGTCCCTGTCTTGTATGCACCACCTGTATACAGCTGTTCAGAGTATATAGGGCCTTTTTTATTTTGTGTGCGGGGTTCCCCTTAATATCCATACAAGACCCAAAGGGGCTGGTAAGGGGGTGGGGTGGGGGGGGGTGATGGGGTAGCTATGCCATTTTTCTCAAAGATTTTCATCCATATTACCGGGACCAGACATGACATTAAAGCCGCAATCAGTTTTAAATGGCTTTTTTTTTCCTTTAGAAATGTTGTTTTGTGCAGGGACAGTTCAAAACACGGGAAACACGTGGCACTTCACAGGCATACTTTAGACACCCCCCAGGTACGATATTTAAAGGAATATTTGACTTTTTTTTTCTTTTCACTTTATGCATCATTAAAATGACTGCTCCCGAAAAACGGCCGTTTTTAAAACCTCTTTTTGCATTGATACATGTCCCCTGGTGAAGAATCCGGGTTCCCAAACCCTTTTTAGGACAATAACATGCATAATAGTCGTTATAATTAGCACTTTAGATTTCGAACGTTCGCATCTATTGTATTTAATAGGGTTCTAACGTTCGTGTGAACTTTCGGTCCGTTTGCGGGTTCTGGTGCGAACCGAACCCGGGGGTGTTCGGCTCATCCCTAGTACAGACCATACAAAATGTGCACTGATCACAGGTAACCAATAAAGTAACCCAACATGAGGCCTGAGAGAAGGCTGGGGGCGTGACCGGACGTTAATTGAGGAGATGGGAGTGTGTGAGGAGCGAGGAGTAAGAATGATTGTGTGACTGCCGCCCGCTCTGCTCCCTTGTTCTACCCCCCCCCCGGACAACTGGCTGGCTGGCGCTGGATGCATTGCCGTGGGATATAAGCACAGACGACCTTTTTTTTTTTTTCTCTCTCTCCTACCTTTGTTGTCCAGGACGAGCCGAGCAGTGAGAGTGGGAGCCCAGAGATGTGCTCGGTGCACTAGCGGCAGTATTACCTTCCGGGATTGTCCTTCATAATCCCGCGATACCCTGTGAGAACCCGCGAGATCGGGTATTGTGTGGCGGGAGTTTCGAAACGAGGAGGAGAGGAGGAGAAGGAGAGGAGAGGCGACCAACACACCAGGAACAGTGGCTATATGCGCGATGGAGGCAGCGGGGACCCCGTGAACCACTTCACACTGGTATGTGCAGCCTGCTTAGATATGAGAAGAAAGACTGTGACTGTGACTGAAAGTACAGCAGTGGCAGTAGCCACACTAGCAAAAACTGCTTGAAGATTGCTGGGAGGAGTGGTGGTGGAGGTTACTATACATACTAATGCACCTGGACAGTTAATACGTTTTTCAGGGTCTGGATGATCTGTGTAGTAGGGCAGTAGGCTGCACATTATGAACGGTGCATTTTGTGCATTTTGTGCATTCTGAATAAGGAATTGAACTGAGCTGGTAAAGCAGACCCAGAAATCGGCCCCCCTGCCATTAACTGGTACTAGAGTGGTCGATAACAGTTGAGGACTGCAGTACACTGAATTACTGAATTACATTGAATTGAACTGTGACCCGACAGCAAGTTAAAACGTATCTTACCCCTACTTACTCTCAGCTAGGACCTCCATCTCTCTCTTACCCAAATTACCCAAATTGCCTAATTAAACAGCGGTTACCAGTAGTTGGCCAGAGCACAGAGTACAGGATGTCAACAAAAAAAGAACACCCTAATCCAGAGAGTGGGGGTTCTCAAACAACGCGTGCGGCAAAAGAAAAAGAAAAAGAGAGAGCAATGCAGGCGGCGGCGGCAGCTACTGCAGCTAAATTGGAGAGATATGCCCATACCTCGGCAACCTCACCAGGTAAAGGGACTCAACATCAACAAACACAGGGGGGAAGAAATCAAACAGTCACTGTGGCAGATAGAAAAAGCTTGGGCCATGGTACAACAGGCCCGAAAACAGGGAGTAAAAAGGGCTCTGCGGGAGAGACTTTAGGGGTTGCGGCCGTACCTGCAATAAACCAAACGGTAAACCCTATAATAGGCCCAGATGCTGCTCTATCTGGGGAGGAAGAGCCAACGCTAAAAGAGGTACTAAGGGCCGTGAATGCATGCAGAGGGTCATTGGACAGCGTATCTGAACAGATAAAAGGGATAAAGGAGCAATTAGCGACTATGGGCCAAGAACTGCAGAGGACGGTGTTAAGGATAACATCTGAAGAGGAGAGAATGAGCCAAGTGGAAGATGAGGTGTACCCATTGAAACAGGAGATTAAGGCAATGAAAGAACAAATGGGGTGGCAGGCATCAAAACTTGATGAAATTGAAAACAGGCTACGCAGAAACAACATACGGGTGGTGGGTCTCCCAGAACGAAGTGAGGGTACCCACCCCATCAGCTTTCTAGAGAATTGGCTCAGAGATACGTTTAAGGAGAACGTCTTCTCACCATTCCTTGTGATAGAAAGAGCTCATAGAGTTCCATTCAGGGCCCAGCTAAAAGATGGATATCCAAGACCCCTACTAGTGAAGTTCCTTAACTACACTGATAAGATAATCGCATTGCAAAAAGCAAGAGAAAAGAGGGACATCTTCTATGAAGGGTCAAGAATATCACTATATCCAGATTTCTCACCAGAACTAAGTAAACGTAGAGCCGAGTTTACACCAATCAAGCGTAACCTTTTAAAAAATAAAATCACATACGCATTATTGCACCCAGCGCGCTTAAGAATAATGACCTTGGAGGGCACTCAATTCTTTGACTCACCGGAAAAAGCAGCACAGTGGCTGGAAGAAAATAAAACTAAACTATAGACATTATATTTATGGGAAAGATTAGACAAGGTCTTAAATTTTGGGAGGATTAGAGTTGTTTATGATGTTTATGATGTTGTTCCTTCTTGATTAGCGGGTTCCTTGAAAGCTTTTTGATGCACAAATGTTTTTTTTTTGTTTTGTTTTTTTGGGGGGGGGAGGGGGGAGCAGAGGGAGGGGATGGGGAAGGTCACAAGTGGAAATGAATTTGAAGGGGTATGAAAGGGAAGGATGGCAGGTAGTGGTCACAAGTACAGCCCCCAGGGTATGCCTAGATAGGCTGGGGGAGGGGGGAGGGAGGGCGGGTGGGGGGTGGTTTAAGATACAGAAGGGGGGGACAAAATGGCACAAATTCACAAATGTCACATTTCAAGCACAGAAGAGAGGGAAACAAGAGATAAAGGTAACCCTGGGAAATTCACATTTTAGGAAGAACACATTTACAAGAAGAGAAGAGAGAGAGAATTTTTAATTTTTTTTTCTCTCTTTTTTTCTTTCCTTGCTTTTGCACTACTGATAAAGATTTATTTTCTTTTTTTTTTCTTCTATTTTCCCATTTTCTTTTTATTATTTTTTTATTCATTTTTTTTATGATAGGAAGTAAAGCTTCTCTGCTTGATGCACAAAAACACGACACTATGATATCACAGCCTAAATTAAAAGATGGGATCTTTTGTTTTTTGATAAAAAATATAATGGGGTGTGGCGCTGCTCTCTTGAACCGAATGACAGGGTCAGTGTTCCTACTTCATAAATAAAAGTTAAGTGTACAACAAAAAAGTGAGTAAATAAACAGTGATTAGTGGTCACATGTGGCCAAGCCACCTATTAGCAGTGGTGATACCACTATGTGCATAATTAAAAAAAAAAAAAACAAGCTCCCCTCAATAACCTTAGGGGCAACTAACAATAGTAAGGGTGTCAGACTATCTCTGCGCTACTTCCAAAGAGTGCTATCAGCTCACACCCAGTAGCACTAAATGGAAACCAATGAATTAAATCATCTAGAGCACAGAATAATAGGACACGGTACACCACATTGATACCACAAATGTGACTAGTGCAAATTGGCTCTGAGCCACAAATCCAGTCTGCAGCTGTAGATACCTAGCTCTGCCAGATATTAGTATATAAAACACAGTCCAGTATATAGATGCAAGATCACAAGGCAATGCACGTAACAGTCCTTTTCTTGAGACTGCAAGGATCACGTTCTGCTCTTCAATTAGACATACAATGCAACCCCCACATGTGTCCCCACTCACCAGATCCTTTCACCCCCACAGGGGTAAACAGCATAAGGGGACAACCGGGTCACAGATCCGAAGGGGAGATGTCAGCTGGGCAAGTTCTTCCGGTAGATTATGAAGTTCCGTGGAAGGGAGGGTTCCCAATTACCTCATTAATGCAGACAAAAAAGGAGAGAGGCTTCCATAGTGTAGATGAAAAAAACTTCTGGTTTTATTATAATACAGTGCAGCAAGTCTACAACAGACGAGCCACACAGCAAAAAGCCAAATGGACAAACAAAAAATAAAAACAAACAAACACAGCAGTCCTTTTTTGGCTCGTATGCGAGCCGCGGTCAGTACCGGTTGGTAAACGCTTCCTGCGTTCCAAATGCGTTCCAACAGTACTTCCAAATTAGCGTGGTATGCGTATGACGTAACTCCGCCTTACGCGTTTCGTCATTGGACTTCGTCTAGAGGCGGTGCCACGCTACGCTATCTCCACGCTTAAGAAGGAAGAGCGTCACTCTTGAAATACACACATAGGATTATATGGAGTGCTGCATAAGTATGGATAATTATCGAGATTTTAGGTATGGTATATTTTTAATTTTAATTCTATATTTTACAGTCCCTCTACAATGTTTTGTCTGTAAAGTTGTAAGAGCGTTGCATTAGTTAGTATGACCCGGGTGATCAAATAGAATTCCTAATAGAGATGCCTCTCCTAACTCGAGCATAGTCAGCCAATCGGCTGGCGATGAATGACGGCATGGTGGTTTAATTCGGCAGCCCTGAGGGAGTGGGTGGGTCCAGAGTGACGCTCTTCCTTCTTAAGCGTGGAGATAGCGTAGCGTGGCACCGCCTCTAGACGAAGTCCAATGACGAAACGCGTAAGGCGGAGTTACGTCATACGCATACCACGCTAATTCGGAAGTACTGTTGGAACGCATTTGGAACGCAGGAAGCGTTTACCAACCGGTACTGACCGCGGCTCGCATACGAGCCAAAAAAGGACTGCTGTGTTTGTTTTTTTCTGCTGTTTTTTGTTTTTTTTTATTTTTTGTTTGTCCATTTGGCTTTTTGCTGTGTGGCTCGTCTGTTGTAGACTTGCTGCACTGTATTATAATAAAACCAGAAGTTTTTTTCATCTACACTATGGAAGCCTCTCTCCTTTTTTGTCTGCATTAATGAGGTAATTGGGAACCCTCCCTTCCACGGAACTTCATAATCTACCGGAAGAACTTGCCCAGCTGACATCTCCCCTTCGGATCTGTGACCCGGTTGTCCCCTTATGCTGTTTACCCCTGTGGGGGTGAAAGGATCTGGTGAGTGGGGACACATGTGGGGGTTGCATTGTATGTCTAATTGAAGAGCAGAACGTGATCCTTGCAGTCTCAAGAAAAGGACTGTTACGTGCATTGCCTTGTGATCTTGCATCTATATACTGGACTGTGTTTTATATACTAATATCTGGCAGAGCTAGGTATCTACAGCTGCAGACTGGATTTGTGGCTCAGAGCCAATTTGCACTAGTCACATTTGTTGTATCAATGTGGTGTACCGTGTCCTATTATTCTGTGCTCTAGATGATTTAATTCATTGGTTTCCATTTAGTGCTACTGGGTGTGAGCTGATAGCACTCTTTGGAAGTAGCGCAGAGATAGTCTAACACCCTTACTATTGTTAGTTGGCCCTAAGGTTATTGAGGGGAGCTTGTTTGTTTTTTTTTGAATTATGCACATAGTGGTATCACCACTGCTAATAGGTGGCTTGGCCACATGTGACCACTAATCACTGTTTATTTACTCACTTTTTTGTTGTACACTTAACTTTTATTTATGAAGTAGGAACACTGACCCTGTCATTAGGTTCAAGAGAGCAGCGCCACACCCCATTATATTTTGTATCTTTATCCTTAGGACTTTGTTTAAAGGTCCCAATAGGGGGGCTGCAGCTCTTTACACTCATTAACTATTTTATTATTTTATATCACAGCTAGGAGTCATACCCTAGCACACAATCCTAAGCGCAGGCACATAACACTTTATTCATCTTTTGTTTTTTCACACTTAAAAAAAGCAATTTAGGAACAGTCCAAGGACAAAGATGGAACAATAGAGTAATTGTTTTTTTGTGTATTTGTATATTTTTTTTCCTTTTGATCCTGTGTATTAAGGATTTTTTTTGTAGGTTATGGGTGTTTAGCATCTTTTGCCCAAGGTTGAATATCTCGGGGCCCAGATGGGTCTCTTGTATCTATATGCTTTCTTTTGCTACTATGCTGTTGTATAGATATGCGGCCTAAAACATTTAATATAGGCTCCTGGAATATCCGGGGGTTGGGTGACCCTATAAAAAGAGCTGCAGTATTTTCCACGTTTGAACGGTACAGGGTAGAATTAATTTGCATCCAAGAGACCCATTTAACAACGGAAACAAAGGGTAAACTATCCAATAGGAAATATCAGTGCCAGTATCACTCAGTCCATTCTTCTTACTCTAGGGGGGTGAGTATATTGGTGAAAAGGGGGTTGTCGTTCGCTTGTAAAGAGGTTAGGACAGACGAACTGGGTCGTTTTATCTTTTTGTACTGTTTGATAGAAAATGAACCATATGTATTAGCAAATATTTATGTTCCACCACCCTTTAATATGGAGATCCTGTACAAAGTTGTGGAATTTGCGTTAAATAAGGAAGAATGTCCCATAATAGTAGTAGGTGACTTTAACACAGTACTGGACAGGATAATAGATAGATTTCCATCAGGGACACGGACAGATGGGAGGGGAGAGGGACGTTTAACCCAGTTTTTGGAAGAGGTTGGATGGTGTGATATCTGGAGAATGGGAAATCCAGATGAGAGACAGTACTCCTGCTTCTCAAGCTCATACTCTACATTATCCAGAATAGATATGGCCCTAGGAAACGAAATGAGCCTGCAGCGGATTGGCAAAATTGTTTATTACCCAAGAAGAGTGTCGGATCACTCACCACTGGTGCTGACCATAAATACAGACAAAAAGTGCACTCCAAGCAATTGGAAAGTGAGTCCCTTCTGGTTAGAACTAATGGGAAAGCCAGAAGAGATAAATATAAAATTAAGCGAGATGGTGGGATTTAATGAAGGGACAGCACCGGTGGGAGAGATATGGGATACCCTAAAGGCCTTCCTTAGGGGAATATTGATTCAACAAATAGCCAAGATTAAAAAAAAAACTCTAGGGCATGGGAAGAGAAGATTAGGAAAGAGGTGAGAGAGGCAGAAGAACAATACGTGGAGGATCCAACCCCGATGAAACAAAGAGAGTGGCTTGAGAAACAACAGGAATACAAAATGGCAGTTATGAGGAAAATAGAGAACAAGCGCCTATTTCAAAAACAAAGTACCTTTGCAGAAGGGGAGAGTGTAGGTCACACACTGGCCCTATTGGCTAAAACTAACTAAGCTCCATCTAGTATTCCCGCAATAAGGAAGATGGGGGGAGAGATATCCTCTCAGTCATCTGAAATATTGAAGACGTTTGAGACCTATTTTCAGGACTTATAACAGTCAAAGAGGGGAGACGAGACGTTTCAAATGGAGGAATTTCTGGGGGGGATAGAGACACCGGCTTTATCTGTGGAGGATAGAAGAGCCATAGAGTCACTGATAACCCTAGAGGAAATACAATTAGCAGTAGCCAAAATGGCGAATCAGAAGTCCCCTGGGCCAGATGGCCTGCCAGTGGAAATCTATAAACAATATGGGGAAGTGCTCCTCCCGGAATTATTAAGGGTGTTAAATTGGGCGGTAGAAGAGGGGAAATTGCCGGCCTCAATGCTAGAGGCTACCATAATAGTACTCCATAAAGAGGGGAAAGATCAATTAGACACATCATCTTATAGACCAATTTCACTGCTGTGCTCAGATGTTAAGATATTGGCTAAAGTGCTGGCAGCCAGGATGAATAGATATATTCAGAAATTAATACATCCGGATCAATCCGGATTCATCCCTAATAGAGCTTCCAGCACCAATGTCAGAAGACTGTATTTGAATTTACAGACGCCAACTGAGAACAGCAGCGGTAGAGCTATCCTATCCCTGGACGCCACCAAGGCTTTTGATAGCCTAGAGTGGAATTACCTCTGGCAGGTGTTGGAGAAATTTGGATTTGGTTCTGTCTTTATTAAATGGGTAAAAACGCTTTATAATTCCCCAAGTGCAAAAATAAAAATTAATAATGAATATTCAAAGAGCTTTAGTTTGGAGAGGGGGACAAGGCAGGGCTGCCCTCTGTCCCCCCTCCTTTTTGCGTTAGCAATAGAGCCATTAGCAATAGCAATTAGATCCAATAAGACGATACAGGGATTTCAGAGGAAAGTGGGGGAGGAGAAAATTGCACTTTATGCAGATGACATCCTGCTCTTTCTGGAGGATTCCTTAACGTCATTAAAAAAGGCGATGCAGACGGTGGAAATATTTGGCCGTTTTTCGGGCCTCGCGATAAACTGGGAGAAGTCTGCACTCTTGCCAGTGGACCCTGTAGATAATGCCCTCTGCGAAGGTATCCCCCTACTAAAAGTAGTGGAAAAAATGAATTATTTAGGGATAGTGGTGACACGAGACCCAGAACAATACATTGATAATAATTTAAGACCACTTTTAGCTAAGTTTAAGCAAAAGGCCGATATTTGGGAACGTCTTCCCCTATCAGTAGCCGGACAAAGTAATCTTATTAAGATGATCTGGATGCCACAACTACTGTATGTGCTACACAATGCCCCAGTATGGATTAGAAAAACCTGGTTTAAAAAAATAGAGACCCTTTTCAGAGAATTAATCTGGAAGAAGGGCAAGGCAAGAATCAGTCTCCAAAAATTACAGTTATCAACAAATGAGGGAGGGCTGGCCATTCCACACCCCTATAGCTATTTTATAGCGGCCCAGTTACAGCACCTGAAGGGATGTATAACAGAGGGAGGAGGAGGTGTTAGTGGGAAAATGATGCTAATGGGGGCCCCACATAACACTTTAATAGAAAATTTGGAGGCTGATTCCTTCCCTGTTAAGAACCCAACATTGAGAGCGGTTATAAGAACATGGCAGGAAGGTAAACAAGCTATGGGATATAAAGGGTTAACGGAATATTCCCCTCTCTGGGAAAATAAAAACCTACCAGAAATTCAAGCGTTGGGGAAGTTAAAGGATTGGGAACAGCGTGGTATAACTAGATTGAACCAGTTGTATGAAGGCAACATATTGAAGGCATTTTCAGAACTAAGTAGAGAGTACGCTATCCCAAACTCATTATTTTATACTTACCTGCAGATAAGACACGCACTTCAAATCCAATTTAAAATACACCCGGTGTGCTGGCAAAAAATCCCCCACCTTCAACGGCTAATTAAGACAGGTACATCAAAAGGCCTTATTTCAGAATTGTACTTACAGATTAAAGGGGGTTTTATAACTGAGAAGAAGCTGGGTATAAATAAAGCAAAATGGGAGGAGGATTTAGGACCCATAACAACTGTACAATGGGAACGGATACTGGAACAGTGAACAGTGGTATCACTCTCCCCATCACAGAGAGTGTCACACTTGTTTTTAGTGCATAGAGTCTATTACACCCCAAAGAGGTTACACATGTTTGGAAGAAGAGCAGATGACAAGTGCCCTAGATGTCAAGATACAGGGGACCTCATGCACATGATGTGGAAATGCCCAAAACTACATAGGTATTGGTTTGGGGTATTGAACATCATAAACACGACTTTCGGGAAAACTCTGGAACCGGAGGCCAGGGTATGCCTATTAGGTAAAGAGAAGGGGAATGGACTAAAAGATAATGTGGAAGTAGTGCTGAGGTGCCTGTTTCAGGCCAGGAAGGTAATAGCACAAAACTGGCAAGCACAGAGAGCACCGACATTAGCAGAGTGGGTTAACGTAATGAATGCAACAATGTGGAAGGAAAAAGTAGTCCTGACTAGACGGGGTAACTATAAAAAATTTAAAACAATGTGGGATCCCTGGCTGAGGAAAACGGGGTGTCCACCATAATAGATGTGGGAGTGAGAAGAGAAAAAGAATGGACTTAAAAGTGGAAATTGGACTGTGGAGCTAGAAGGGGTGGATAGAGGACAGATAGATAGTGAAGTTATGGGCTCAAGATAGAGAAGCTAAACATGATGGAAGATCAAGAGGAGAGAAGGGTAAGGGATATGGAGATAGAGGGAAAGAAAGGATCAAATAAGGTAAGGATAAAATAGTTTTTGAAAGTAGAGAATGGTAGAGGGTACTTTTTGGTTCTTCTTCTTGTTTTTGGAGTGTGCAAATGGACTAGGGAGGGAAAGGGAAGTAGGGGGGAAGGGGTTAATCGTAGAAAATAATATTAAAACATGCTACGTGAAATAAGGACAAAATAAATGTATGTAATTTTATAAAATGTCATGTAATATGGAAAAATAATAAAAAGTATGAGAATTAAAAAAAAGTAACCCAACATGTTTCACCAAGTCATTGGCTTCTTGGCTTATTTGCACATTATAACTGATCTGCTATGTATTTTCTTCCATAGACCATATTTTAAGCTACACTGGTCTAACCAACTACCCCTGAAGAAGCCAATGACTTGGTGAAACATGTTGGGTTACTTTATTGGTTACCTGTAATCAGTGCACATTTTGTATTGTCTGTACATGTATTTAATGACAATTGATTGTTGTAACAATAAAATATATATTTTTATTATTTATTGTGGTTAAATAATTTTTCTGGCACCGCTATAATCCCATTATCCCTATCCAATATAACATTAGGGATGAGGTGCCGTATCTAACAGAGGACACATCAACCACTTCCAACTCTCTCCATGTGCTGTGACATGCTGAAGCAGAGCAGGATCCCCTCCCTTCGGAGACTGGGCTGCAGGGCAGTATTCCAACATAACGACCCCAAACACACCTCCAAGATGACCACTGCCTTGCTAAAGAAGCTGTAATGTACCTGAAGGGAGACTGAAGTGACGAGGTCGGCCTCTCTTGTATCTCCAGCCCTGGTCTCACTGGAAGTGGAACAGAAGGAACCGAGGTACAGGAGGAACACGAGTGCCTGCAGATGTAGACCCGGAAACCAGTAGCAGGGGGTGCAACCCTGGATGAGCAGGAGGATCATCAGATCACGGAAGGCCGCTGTGCACCAAGGATCAGCCGGGGTTAAAGAGGCACTCCGCTGGAACAGTGGCACTGGGACGTCAGATGATGTTAAGTCCCTGGAAGACTTGCAGCAGGAAGTTGCAGAGAGTCGCAGGACTGAAGTCGCAGACACTCGGAGGTTGAAGAGGAGCGAAACAGGAAGCAGATGCAAGGTCACAAGGGTAGCTGGGTCAGGTAACAGGCAGGCAGCGAGGCACAAGGCAGCAGGCAAACGCAGGGTCAAATGGGTAGCCAGGATCAGGAGCCAGTAATCAGAACAGAGCAGAGTCCAGAAGCAGGGTCAAGGCAAGCCAGGTTCAGCAACAGGTATCAAGCAGGATCACAACAGGGTTCAGGATAACGGGTAACAGCTGAAGATCAGTCAGCAAGGGTCTGGGGTCAGGGCACTTCCTTAAATAGGCCGTCTGGCACCAATTGGCGCTAGTGACGTGATTCTGCGCATGCACACAATCCGTTGCACGCGCATGCGCATTGGTGCGCCCTTGCGCACGCGCATGCGCATTGGTGCGCTCGTGTGGGCGCGCATGCACATT
This sequence comes from Rana muscosa, assembly GCA_029206835.1. Lineage (NCBI taxonomy): Eukaryota > Metazoa > Chordata > Amphibia > Anura > Ranidae > Rana > Rana muscosa. The sequence continues at coordinate 656,754,089 of CM055116.1, read as the reverse complement.
GGATGAAAATGGATGGTTCTCTTACAGAAGCTGAGGGTTAAGGTGATGGACTGGCCAAGCATGTCTGCAGACCTGAACCCTATTGAGCATCCGTGGGGCATCCTCAAATGGAATGTGAAGGAGTGCAAGGTCTCTAACATCCCCCAGCTCCATGATGTCGTCATGGAGGAGTGGAAGAGGACTCCAGTGGCAACCTGTGAGGCTCTGGTGAACTCCATGCCCAAGAGGGTTAAGGCAGTACTGAAAAATAATGGTGGCCACACAAAATATTGACACTTTGGGACAAATTTGGACATTTTCACTTAGGGGTGTACTCGCTTTTGTTGCCAGCAGTTTAGACATTATTGGCTGTGTGTTGAGTTATTTTGAGGGGACAGCAAATTTACACTGTTATACAAGCTGTACACTCACTACTTTGCATTGTAGTAAAGTGTAGTTTCTTCAGTGTTGTCACATAAAAAGATGATAAAATATTTACAAAAATTTGAGGGGTGTACTCACTTTTGTGAGATACTGTATAGTCTGAGTACCGGGAGCCAGTAAGCTCACCTCCTGCTCAATGTACAGTACTGGCCAATGATTAGACCCAAGTGCTGTAACATTAGAGCATTATTACAGTGTAAGCTTTGACCAGGACACCAGTCCACAGCTGCTGTGTAAATCCACCTGTAGAAGTCAATGGATGTATACATTCTATGCCCAGAGTTGAACAGCCATAAACATACATGTGCTTATCAGGGTGGATATAAATCAATTTTTTTTTTTTTATCAAAAACAAAAAAGCAAACAAAAATATAAAACTGTACACTCACTACTTTACATTGTAGCAAAGTGTAATTTCTTCAGTGTTGTCACATGAAAAGCTAGAATAAAATATTTACAAAAATGTGAGGGGTGTACTCACTTTTGTGAGATACTGTGTGTGTGTATATATATATATATATATATATACCGTATTTATCGGTGTATAACACACACTTTTTTCCCCTTAAAATTAGGGGAAAATCGTGGGTGCGTGTTATACGCCGATCCTCCGCCGATCCCCTTTGCTGAAACGAGCGAGAGGAGTCCCGCCCATCTCTGACTGCGCCGCTGACATACAGAAAGCCGAGTGTACTTCGGCTAGTCTCGGCTCCTCTCGCAATCCCGCCCCTGACAGTGAGCAGAGCCGAGTCTTGCCGAAGTACACTCGGCTTTCTGTATGTCAGTGGCGCAGTCAGTGGAGGTGGGCGGGACTGCGAGAGGAGCCGATTCTAGCCGAAGTACACTCGGCCCCGCTCGCTCCTCTCCACACAGAAATTGGTGCCAATTTTAAAAATCGCAGAGACTGGCAAGGCTGCAAAGGCACTGGGCAAGGCTGCAAAGGCACTGGGCAAGACTGCAGATGGACACTGGGCAAGGCTGCAATGATGGACACTGGGCAAGGCTGAAGATGGACACTGGGCAAGATTGCAATGATGGACAAGGCTGCATTTAAATGTAATTTTTTTTTACTTGAATTTCCCTCCTAAAAGTTTTTTTCCTTAAAATTCCCTCCTAAACTTGGGGTGCGTGTTATACGCCGGCGCGTGTTATACGCCGATAAATACGGTATGTGTATATATATATATATATATATATATATATATATAATATATATAAAACTGGATGTATAGGAGGAGCTAACTAATAAGGTCAAGATTTGAGCTATCAAACTTTTAGGCTTTCTCTATATTATTATAATTGTGGTAATGTGTGCCAAAACTCACAATTTCAACTCATTCCCAAAAAGTTTTGTAATACATTAACTACATGGCATGCATTTGTTGTCATGTGGTGCTTTACAAAAAAAAGTGGAAAAGGCCTGTGTTTTTCTCTGTTTAAATTAGTGGGTAGGCTATTGTCAATAACTAGTTTGCCTTAATGCAACACACATTAACCACTTGACCTCTGGAAGATTTACCCCCCTTCACGACCAGGCCATTTTTTGTGATTACGGCACTGCGTTACTTTAACTGACAATTGCGTGGTCATTTAACACTGTACCCAAATAAAATGTATGCCATTTTTTCCTACAAATAGAGGTTTCTTTTGGTGGTATTTGATCACCTCTGAGTTTTTTTTTATTGTTTGCGGTATAAACAAAAAAGACTGACAATTAAAAAAAAACAAAAAAAAATAAACAATGTTTTTTACTTTCTACTATAAAACATATCCAAGAAAATTACTTCATAAATTTAGGTCAGTATGTATTTTGCTACATATTTTTGGTAAATAAAACAAACAATAAGCGTTGATTGGTTTACGCAAAAGGTAAACTGTCTACAAACTATGGTGTATATTTATTTATTTATTTTATTTTTACTAGTAATGGCGGTGATCAGCAACTTATAGCAGGACTGAAATATTGCAGTGGACATTCTGACACTAACTGAAACTTTGACACTTTTTGAGAACCAGTGTTTGGGAAGGGGTTAACATCAGGGGTTGTTCAAAGGGTTAACTGCGTGCCTAACCAGTGTTTTTCTATACTGTGTGAGGTGCTTTTACTAGGGGAAAAGATGGAATTTATTCCTTGCTTTGCAGGGACACAGATCCCATCCCTTCCCCCTGTCAGAATGGTGATCCGCCTTGTTTATATAGGCAGATCGCAGCTCTGTCTTTCTGCCCAATGATCGGTGAGTGCCAGCGGACATTGAGTACCCTGCATCCACCGTTCGGCTCCCACTGTGTATAATGACAGTGGAAGCGAGCTGCCTGCAGCACACATGCGCGTCCCCTAAGTGTAAAATCTGTATACGTGATCTGGCGCACAGCTTCTGCCCTGTAGCAGTGGTTAATGCCCAAGATATCGTATGTTAATGCATGCACCTGCAATGGACTTGTCAGGTGTGATGGGACCTTTAACAATATGTACAGGTATTCTTTGTAAAAAAAAAAAAAGAATAATAAGAACCCAATACCCTTCCTTCTCACCTTTTTGTGTTGACTTGTAAAAAAGTTTATGTATTCAACCTAAATATTTACATCTATAACTCTTCTGTTAGAAAGTTATAAAGCTCTCATAAAACATGTTTCTCCAAATATTTATCATAACATACAACGTAGTTGGGCAGTTAGTCTTGATTTCTGAATCCTCAGTTGCTTAGATCAATGTAAATCACAATACACTGTCACTTAGATGGCAAGAAAAAGGGTTATTTTTTTCCTTTTATTTGCATATATTTGCATGTTATGAAATTTTAATATTTTCCCCTGTGACATTTGTGTTTATTTACGGGTACATAAATCTTTTATCATTTTGTTTCAATTTAATAGCATGAAATGAAATGCTTCCTTATGGAAATGGAAAAAAAATTTACATGGGGATAATGCTCAAAATGCAGTACTTCTTATAAACTCTGGCATTGTGCTAAAGTGTTTTGCTTTAGGGCTTGTTCAAAATATATTCAGTGACCTGCATTTTTCTGCACTAAATAAACGCTGGTCATTGCATATAAAACTATGTGCACAATTCACATGGCAATCATGGTGTGATATGTGGTGTAGAAAAATTCAGCATTTCTGGATGGCATCATATATCACCATACAGCCGTGCAATGCATTGCACTGCTGTACAGAGGCATGAATGAAGTGTCACTATAAAGTGACACTTCAAATAAAGTAAAAAAAAAACAAGCAGTGTTATGCTCTGGAGCTCCCTGCAGGTGATGGCACTACACTAGCTTGCACAGTAAAATGCTGCATTTTAATGTGGACCCAGCGGTCATGGTAGTGTGGACCCAGTGGACCCAGCGGTCATGGTACACGTTGGCACCAATGACAAAGTGAGAGGAAGGTGGAGAGTCCTAAAAAATTATTTCAGGGACTTAGGGAATAGATTGAGGAAAAGGACATCCAAGGTAGTTTGAAATACTACCTGTGCCTCAAGCCACATCAGAAATGCAGCAGGAGCTTAGGGAACTGAACAAGTGGCTGAGGAATTGGTGTTGGAAAGAGGGGTTTGGGTTCCTGGAGGACTGGGCTGACTTTCAGTCGGTTACCGGCTCTTTAGTAAGGATGGGCAGCACCTTAATGGGGATGGTACAGCCCTATTGGGAAGTAAGATGGCCACAAAGTTGGAGGGGCTTTTAAACTAGTATTTGGGGGGAGGAGGGGGTCAGAGGAAGCAATATCTGGCAGCAAAGCAAAGGACAGAGGGTAATAGTGGAGCCAGTAGTGATACTACAGCTGTAACGTCTAATCCTGGGGTGAATGCAAGGACAATTTGAAAACAAAGCCCAAGGTAAAAGAAGGGGAAATTAATATGCACCCATACAATGCTGAAAGGAGTATACACAAATGCTAGGAGCCTAGCTAACAAAATGGAGGAACTGGAGCTGCTATTACATTTGGAGGACTTAGACTTTGTGGGAATAACTGAAACTTGGTTTGACAGCTCACAAGATTGGTTGGCAAATATACAGGGATATTCCTTGTATCGGAAAGACAGGGAAGGTAGAAGACGGTAGAAGAGGGGGTAGGGTGTGTCTATATGTAAAAAATTATGCAAGGGTGGTAGAGAGTAGTGACATTGTGAATGGGACGGGGGGTGGGGTGGAATCAGTATGGGTAGAACATCAAAGAGAAGAAGTAAGTGGGAAATTAATAGTGGGGGTATATTATAGGTCATCCAACCTGAAGGAAGAGGAGGAGCGGGACCTACTACCACAGTTAGAAATGGCAGCAAAGCAGGGAAATGTCATCATAATGCAGGACTTCAATTATCCCGATATTGACTGGGCAGAGGGGACAGCTCACTCATTAAAGGCCTGTCATTTCATGAATGTCTTACAGGACAACTTCATGTCCCAATTGGTGGATTCCCCAACTAGAAAGAGTGCCCTGCTAGATTTATTAATTACGAACGATCCTAGTCTTATCTCAGATGTGGAAATATGGGACAACTTGGGATCTAGTGATGATAGGATGATCACATTTACCGTAAAACAAAGAAAAAGGAGGCACGAGGGAAGCACAAGAACACTAAATTTCAAACAAGCCAATTCTTCTAAACTGTGGTCATTACTACATAAATAAGTGGGGCACTTGTGTGCTACTCAAAGTGTTGAATAAGAATAAATAAATAAAAAGTGTTGTATATAGCTTCTAGAGTTCTATAGTGTCACCAGCACCAAAATTATATAATAGCAATCAAGTGAAGCAGTGATATATATATATATATATATATATATATATATATACACATACACATTCGTAAATATCCAATAAAATGCAATCTTAAAAAAAAATTCACAAAAACAATGTGCAAAAAAAGTGCAATGGTATAATCAGAAAAAAGTGCTTAAATTCAATCAAAGTGCAAAATGATGCATAATGTGAAGTTCAAATAACAATGATGGTCCAAATTGTAGAAAACTGTGTGGAAAACTTCACAAATAATTAATAGTCTCCAACTGTGCAAATTAGTGCAAAAGTGGAAGGGGAGGAAAGAAATGTGTCCAAGTGTGTAGAAAAAAATATAACGTGATGAAAGCTTGTAGATCACTAGCCTCTCACCTCCAAGATAGACCCCAATGGGTCTAGATTAGGGATGAGCCGAACACCCCCCGGTTCGGTTCGCACCAGAACATGCAACCAGGCAAAAAAATTGTTCGAACACGCGAACACCATTAAAGTCTATGGGACACAAACATGAAAAATCCAAAGTTATAATTTTAAAGGTTAATATGCAAGTTATTATCATAAAAAGTGTTTAGGGACCTGGGTCCTGCCCCAGGGGACATGTATCAATGCAAAAAAAGTTTTAAAAACTGCCTTTTTTTCGGGAGCAGTGATTTTAATAATGCTTAAAGTGAAACAATAAAAGTGAAATATCCTTTCAATTTCGTACCTGGGGGGTGTCTACAGTATGCCTGTAAAGTAGCGCATGTTTCCCGTGCTTAGAACTGTCCCTGCACAAAATGTCATTTCTGAAGGAAAATAAGTCATTTAAAACTACTCGTGGCTGTAATGAATTGTTGGGTACAGAGAAAAGTCATTGAAAGTCATCGAAAAAATAAAAAAATAAATGCGTGGGGGTCCCCCAAAATTCCATTAACAGGCCCTTCAGGTCTGGTATGGATATTAAGGGGAACTCCGCGCCAAAATTTAAAAATAAATGGCGTGGGGTTCCCCCAAAAATCCATACCAGACCCTTCAGGTCTGGTATGGATTTTAAGGGGAACCCCGCACCAAAATTAAAAAATAAAATGGCGTGGGGTCCCCCCAAAAATCCATACTAGACCCTTATCCGAGCACGCAACCTGGCAGGCCAAGGAAAAAAGCTGCTCAGGTGTGGTCGTCTTCAGACGTGATGGTACTCACAGAAACCCTGGGTGCAGGCAATGCATATGCAAGACAAAAGAAAAGGAATTCCTTCTGGACAGCCACACTCCGAATAAAATTGCCTTTATTGTAAATCCACCACAGCACTACAAGGTCAAGCTGACACATTTCACACTATACTCGTGTTTTATCATAGCTATCTAACACACAAAATCATTTGTAATATATACCCCTCATAAAAAACCATGTGATCAAAACCAAGGAGAAATGGGTAATTAGTGTTAAATTGATAAATTGGTAGTGAACTTGTGTGTTCCTGGGCAATTAATTGGACGGAACTATTCTATATGTGTAGCAATGTGTATATATAAACCCCAATGGAAAGTGAAATGAGGAAAATTACATAAGTGTAAGTGGTATTCCAGTCAAAACTGAAATAAAATGAAATGAAATTGATTCTAAAATATGCGTGTAAATAGATAAATGAATAAATGAATAGAAATGTCCAGGGAGGCCATCATGGTGTTATGTGGACATTGATGAGTATATGAAAAAAACTCTGCCATGTATGGTATGTGTACATGCTGCTAGACTACCCTGGATGACAATAAAAACCATGAATAGTGTATGTGTGGGAGATACACACGTACACATAACATGTCACTATATTTAGAATACAAGACAACCGTGCATAATGTGTGGGTGCGATAAGTGGATATTCTAGTAGCACTAATTGCAAAACTAGAGCTGGGACTAGAACCTTAGTGAAAGAGCACATGTACAAATTCCAATGTAAATACGTTTGTAGTGTATGTGGGAATATGTGTGAAGTAAAACATCAATATGTGGAAATATAAATGAAATAAAGCACCTGTATTCCATGCATATATAGTGTCCGTTGTGAGAATTTTGCTAAGTATCTGTTCACAATAGACTGTATGATCCACATTAGTAAATATTATGTAAAAAATATATAATACTTATCCTAATATTAGGAGAAACATAACCAACGTAGATCAATCTAGTGGAATTAGATACATGTGCAAGTGTGAGAAATGAACCTCACACAATGTACATAGCACATTGTATGTGAGGAGTGCCAGAGGGAGGGAGGGGATGTGTGATGATACAATGGTTTATGTTAATTGTAAAAATCAATGAAACCAATATAAGAATGGCCCACTTTCAACTGAATAAAATTTGTATCAAAATTGAACTTAAAATAGAACACGGTGCTGCCTGTATAATCACATTCCATTTGCGGACTTCCTAGAGGCCGTCAATAGCACATAGGGGACAGTACCCAGTGCAATGTCAACCGGATGGTCAAATAGAAAAAATAGAAAAAAACAGCTCTGGCTGTGTCTATAGCAAGATGGAATGTCTACAATCCACTCAATGGTCATGACAATATGTGTAAGTGTATAGGTACATGATGTTCATATTAATGGGATGTAGTGGTAGATGTCCCCATCTGGAAACTAACATAACCAGTATTAGTCTAACATAAACATTACTGTCTGTCTATATTTGTAATAGTGTATGTACACAGGTGTCTCCCAAATTGAGGATTGTAGCTAAAGTCTATGTTAAAACATCATGTTTAAAAAACACTAACTGGATCATATGGAACCTGCATTATCTCGCATAAAAAAGTTTTTCACAACAAAACATCCAACATAAAACATAAAATTGTTGGTACATAAACCATACACATTAAATGTAAACATTAACATATATACAGTTCATTTCTCACTTGTTGGCAGTTGTGCAAATGTGTGAATAGGTCAGTCTTATTCCTGTAAACTTTTAAATAATGTATCGAAAATGATCCATAAACTGTAAAACAAAGAAAAGAAAAAGAAAAATTCATAAAATCAGCTGGACTCTTATATTCAGTATAGCCAACGCACCTGTGTATTGTGGATATTTAAATGTGTGGACGGCTGCAGTAATTTTCTCTGGGGTGTAGATGGTGCCCATTAAGGATGAGCTTCGAGTTCGAGTCGAACATTGCCTGTTCGCATGTTCGCCGAACAGCGAACAATTTGGGGTGTTCGCGGCAAATTCGAAAAGCCGCGGAACACCCTGTAAAAGTCTATGGGAGAAATCGAAAGTGCTAATTTTAAAAGCTTATATGCAAGTTATTGTCATAAAAAGTGTTTGGGGACCCGGGTCCTGCCCCAGGGGACATGTATCAATGCAAAAAAAAGTTTTCAAAACTGCCGTTTTTTCGGGAGCAGTGATTTTAATAATGCTTAAAGTGAAACAATAAAATTGAAATATTCCTTTAAATTTCGTACTTAGGGTGTGTGTGTAGTATGCCTGTAAAGTTGCGCTTGTTTCCCGTGCTTAGAACTGTCCCTGCACAAAGTGTCATTTCTGAAGGAAAAAAAAGTAATTTAAAACTCACTCGTGGCTATAATGAATTGTCGGTTCCCGGCAATAAACAGAAAAGTCATTGATAAAAGAAAAAAATATTCAATTACCAGGCCCTTCCGGTCTGGTATGGATATTAAGGGGAACCCTGCCTCAAATTTAAAAAAAAATGTGTGGGGTTCCCCCAAATATCCATACCAGGCCCTTCAGGTCTGGTATGGATTTTAAGGGGAACTCCACCCCAAATGTAAAAAAAAAATGGCGTGGAGTTCCCCCAAAAATCCATACCAGACCCTTTATCCGAGCACGCAACCTGGCAGGCCGCAGGAAAAGAGGGGGGGACGAGAGAGCGCCCCCCCCCTCCTGAACCGTACCAGGCCACATGCCCTCAACATGGGGAGGATGTCTCCATGTTGATGGGGACAAGGGCCTCATCCCCACAACTAGGGTTGTCCCGATACCGATACTAGTATCGGTATCGGTACCGATACAGAGCATTTGCCCGAGTACTTGTACCGATCACCGCTGTATAGATTTAAAAGTCTGACAGACGTTTCTCCGCCTCTCCTCCCCCCCCCCTGCGGCTTTCAGCTGCTTTAGTGAAATCAGCGGTGATCGGTGCTTGTAACTCTCCCACACACGATCACCGCTGACTGTCCCCGCATCCTCCTCCAGCCCCCCTCCATTCTGCTGCTGTCTCCCTCCCTCCATGCTGCGGTCTCGTGTCCCCCTCCATTCTGATGTTTCCCAGGTCCCCCTCCATTCTGATGTCTCCCTCTGTGACCCCCTACATTCTGATGTCTCCCGTGTCCCCCTCCATTCTGATGTCTCCCGTGTCCCCCTCTATTCTGATGTCTCCCTCCGTGTCCCCCTCCATTCTGATGTCTCCCTCCATGTCCCCCTCCATTCTGATGTCTCCTTTCCGTGTCCCCCTCCATTCTGATGTCTCCCTCCGTTTCCCCCTCCATGCTGCTCTCTCCCTCCGTGCTGGCATCCCACTCCGTTCTCCTCCTCCACCCCCTCGATCTGTCAGGATGGAGAGCGGAGGTAAATCCGGCTCCTTACTGTTCCGAATGAACAGAGTCAGTGATCACTGATTCTGTCCATTCACAAAACTGTGTTTACAATGTTTCAGTTTATGAATGGAGAGGAGCCGCTGTCTTCTCTCCATTCATTTTCAGCGCAGCTGAGGCTGCTGAGAAAGGGACTGGGGAATCTGTGTCCCTAGTCCCTTTCCCTGTCTCAAAGGGGAGATGTCAGAGGTCTGTTAAGACGCCTGATATCTCACCAAAGCCCCCCAACAGGGCTGATAAAAAAAATAATTTATAAAAAAAAAAAAAAAAAAAAAATTAATTGTAAAAAAAAAAAAAAAATAGAAGAAAAAACACACTGACACTGACACTGTCAGGATAGACCTGATGGGGAACGTGAGAAGGGACGGGTCTATTAATTTTTTTACACTTAAGAGGAAGTTCCCCATCAGGTCCGCTCAGCCAAGACGTAGGCGGGGTCTGAGATACGAGGGCGCCCCCGCCTACGTCATTGGCTGAGCGGACCTGATGGGGAGCTTCCTCCGCAGTGTAGGTCCGCTCAGCCAATGACGTTTCGAGTGGAGACCACAGCGCTGGACATCGGATCGCCACGGGACATTGGATTACATCGCTGGAATGTGTTTTTTATTTTTTATTTTTAATAAAGGACTTTTCCAAGGTGTCTGTGTGTTTTTTTTTACATTTTTTTTACACTTTCTTTGTGAAATGGTAGGGGTACAATGTACCCCTTACCAATTCACATAGGGGGAAGCAGGATCTGGGGGTCCCCTTTGTTAAAGGGGTCTTCCAGATTCCGATAAGCCTCCTGCCCGCAGACCCCCACAACCACCGGGCAAGGGTTGTGGAGATAAGGCCCTTGTCCCCATCAACATGTGGCCTGGTACGGTTCAGGAGGGGGGGGCGCTCTCTCGCCCCCCCCCTCCTTTCCTGTGGCCTGCCAGGTTGCGTGCTCAGATAAAGGGTCTGGTATGGATTTTTTCAATTCGGGGCATTTTTTTTTCAATTTGGGGTGGAGTTCCCCTTAAAATCCATACCAGACCTGAAGGGCCTAGTATGGATATTTGGGGGGAACCCCACGTCATTTTTTTTTTATTTGCAGGGTTCCCCTTAATATCTGAAGGGCCTGGTAATTGAATTTGGGGGGACCCCCACGCATTTTTTTTTTTTTATCAATGACTTTTCTCTGTATTGCCGGGAGCTGACAATTCATCATAGCCGCAAGTGGTTTTAAATGGCTTTTTTTCCTTTCAGGGACAGTTCTAAGCAAGGGAAACAAGCGCTGCTTTACAGGCATACTATACACCCCCCCAGGTACGAAATTTAAAGGAATATTTCACTTTTTATTGTTTCACTTTATGCATTATTAAAATCACTGCTCCCGAAAAAACTGCAGTTTTTAAAACGTTTTTTTGCATTGATACATGTCCCCTGGGGCAGTACCCGGGTCCCCAAACCCTGTTTAGGACAATAACTTGCATATTAGCCTTTATAATTAGCACTTTAGATTTCGAACGTTCGAGTCCATTGTATTTAATAGGGTTCACGCAAACTTTAGGTCTGTTCACAGGTTCTGGTGCGAACCGAACAGGGGGGTGTCCGGCTCATCCCTAGTGCCCATATATACAGAAAACCAGGGAAAGGGGAAGGGGGGGAGTAGAAGGGGAAAAGGGGAGAAAGAGGAGAAAAGAAAGAGAAAAGGAAAAAAAGGGGAAAGGGAAAAAAAGTGAGAAAAAGGGAGAAAGAGGAAGAAGGTAAAGTCTGTAAAATAGGCAATACTGCATGTAAAAATTCACAGCCCAGTAGTCCAAACAATGATATCCATATGTAGGTAGGTATATAGGTGTATATGAGGCTTCAATGGTTAGGTTTAAGAACACTGTGCAGACAGTGAGGCTTAATCATAGTAATGGGATACGTCCCATTCAAAATTTAAACCGGCTGGTATTCTCGTGTGTAACGAGAAAATCCAATAAACCTTGCGCCTGCACAATATCCTGAACCTATCACCTCCTCTTAAGGGAGTATTATTTTTTCTATCCCTTGTATAAAGAGGCAGGATACGTCTTTCTGATGCACGGAATTACAATGTCTGGCGACATTGGTGTTCTTGTCTTTTTGTATATCATATAAGTGATCATACAGACGATCCCTAATGCCCTGTAAACAAGATCGTATTTATGATGGAATAAAATCCGATGGAATTTTCCGTCGGAATTCCGATGAAGCTTACTTTCATCAGTCTTGCCTACACACCATCAGACAAAATTCCGACCGTCCAAAACGCGGTGACGTAAAACACTCAGATGAGCCGAGAAAAATGAAGTTCAATGCTTCTGAGCATGCGTCGACTTGATTCTGAGCATGAGTGGGTTTTTTCTCCGTTGGAGTTCCACACTGACGATTGGAATTTCCTATCGTTTTTTTTTCCATCGGGAAAATTTAAAACCTGTTATATTTCTTAACCCACACACGATCGTTTTTTCCGATGAAAAAAGTCCATCGGACTTTTTTGATTGGAAAAACCGATCATGTGTACAGGGCATTAGTCTATGGATAGTGCGTCCGACATACTGAATGTTGCACAGTTCACAGTTAATGACATAGACCAAGAATTTGGTGTTACAGTTGATAAAATGTGAGATGACAAACGTTTTGTTATTGGTGCTGGAGTGTACGACCTTGCCTGTCTTGATATGTTTACAGTAATTGCATCCTGGGATGCCACACCTAAACGTACCCCTAAAGTGCAGCCAACTGGGTGTTGAGGATTTACTTTGAAAAAGGCTCGGTGAGAGATAACCCCCCAAAGTGGGGGCTCTCCGAGACACTGATTTCACACCTTTGGACAGTATTTCCTGCTGTGGGTTTCCTATGGATACTAGTGGTTACTATACCATTGGTGACTGAAAGATTAACATCTAGAAAGTCAATATTGGCAGCATTGAGCTTTCCAGTAAATTGGAGGTTCATGATTAGTGATGAGCCGAACACCCCCGGGTTCGGTTCGCACCAGAACCCGCGAACGGACCGAAAGTTCGTACGAACATTAGAACCCTATTAAATACAATGGATGCGAACGTTCGAATTCTAAAGTGCTAATTATAACAACTGTTATGCATGTTATTGTCCTAAAAAGGGTTTGGGAACCCGGGTTGTGCACCAGGGGACATGTATCAATGCAAAAAGAAGTTTTAAAAACGGTCGTTTTTCGGGAGCAGTCATTTTAATGATGCATAAAGTGAAAAAAAAAAAGTCAAATATTCCTTTAAATATCGTACCTGGGGGGTGTCTAAAGTATGCCTGTGAAGTGCCATGTGTTTCCCGTGTTTAGAACTGTCCCTGCACAAAATGACACTTCTAAAGGAAAAAAAAGCCATTTAAAACTGCTTGCGGCTTTAATGTAATGTCTGGTCCCGGTAATATGGATGAAAATCTTTAAGAAAAATGGCATAGCTACCCCATGACCCCCCCCCTACCCCAGCCCATTACCAGCCCCTTTGGGTCTTGTATGGATATTAAGGGGAACCCCGCACATAAAATAAAAAAGGCCCTATATACTCTGAACAGCCGTATACAGGCGGTGCATACAAGACAGGGACTGTAGGTTTGTTCTTATGTAGAATCTGTTTGTAATTTTGAACAGGTACATTGTTGAAGTGTAGCTCCAGCCCAAAAATCTATTTTTAAACTTTTTGGAAAACATAGGTAAGGGTTATCACCCCTGTAACATTTGTTTTGCTGTCTGTGCCCCTGTTCAGAACATTTCACCTCACTTTCCGTCCCAATGACAACTGTTTTTGAAATGTGGTGTTTTTCTTGAAACAAGGATTGCTGATAAAGCATCAGTACAGAGGAGAAACCTTTCTCCCATATTTATTCTTACAGGAGAGAATTTTCCTTCCTAGTGGTAGATTTCCTCTCACTTCCTGTTGTCTTCTTGCGTTTGCAAGTAGGAGTCGTTTGTAAGTTGGATGTTTGAAAGTAGGGACCTGCCGTATATACTCTGCAGAAATAGGCCCCTTAGTTGTTGGTGTTGGCACAACACTGTAAGCACTCACAGTTACTCTTGGTTGGTGCTGGAACGCCCTGCTGTCAACTATTATATCAGGAATTTTAATTACATATAATTGTTGAACAGTGGTAGTAAAAATTGGGCCTTTGATGGTGGTGCTGGTGCCACAACACTGTAAGCCCTGACAGTTACTCTTGGTGGGTGCAGCAATGGGCCCTGCTGTGAATTATTAGATCAAGAATTGTAATTGCATGCCCCTGTTGAACAGGGGCTGAAAAATTGGGCCTTTCGTGGTGGTGGTGGTGGTGGTGGTGTTGCCACAACACTGTAAGCCCTCAGAGTTACTCTTGGTGGGTGCAGCAATGGGCCCTGCTGTGAATTATTAGATCAAGAATTGTAATTACATGCCCCTTTTGAACAGGGGCTGAAAAATTGGGCCTTTCGTGGTGGTGGTGGTGGTGGCGTTGCCACAACACTGTAAGCCCTCAGAGTTACTCTTGGTGGGTGCAGCAATGGGCCCTGCTGTGAATTATTAGATCAAGAATTGTAATTGCATGCCCCTGTTGAACAGGGGCTGAAAAATTGGGCCTCAGGCACTGGTGGCACAACACTACAACCCCTCACAGATACTGTACTTGGAGCACAGCAATGAGCCCTGTTGCAAAGTATTGCTTCAAAAATTGTAATGACACGCCCCTGTTAAACAGGGGCTGAAAAATTGGGCCTTAGGCACTGGTGCCACAACACTCCAACCCCTCACAGATACTGTACTTGGAGCACAGCAATGAGCCCTATGGCAAATTATTGCTAAAAAAATTGTAATTACACGCCCCTGTAAAACAGGGGCTGAAAAATTGGGCCTTAGCCACTGGTGGCGGCACCCATAAACAAAAATGATCTTCCAAGCTATCATCATCAATCGTATCATTGAGGACTCGGAGGAGGAGGATAGCCAGTCAACATAACAGCACAGGCACTCAGCATCAGCATCAGTCTTGAAGGGATGTGACATGTTAAAATCAATTAGTCTGTTATATCAGCATCAGGTGTGTGGTAGCTGGTGGTGATCCAAGACTGGTTCATCTTGATGAAAGTCAGTCGATCAACCGAGTCGGTGGACAGGCGCACCCTGTGATCCGTGACAAATCCTCCAGCAGCACTGAATGTGCGTTCCGAAAGAACGCTGGATGCAGGACAGGCCAGTAGCTCAATTGCATACTGTGCAAGCTCTGGCCAGTGATCCATCCTCAAGACCCAGTAAGCCAGAGGATTTTCGGTGGGGAAGGTGTCCAAGTCTGACCTTGCCCCTAGATATTCCTGCACCATGTTTATCAGACGCTGGCGATGGTTGCTGGAACCGATCATACTTTGGGGCTGCGGACTAAAGAATTGTCTGAACGCATCGGTCAGACGGCCACCTTCCCCACCGCTCCTTCTTTGACTGGCCGAAGCCTCAGCAACTCGTTGTCCAGGACCAGGAGTTTGTAACCTCCCAGTCTCTGGGAACGCGTTGCACAGACCTTTCTGCAAGGCCTCCCGGAGTTGTCTCATCCTCTGCTCCCTCTGCGACGGTAACATAAGGTCCGCAACCTTACCCTTGTACCGTGGATCAAGGAGAGTGGCCAGCCAGTAATGGTCCCTCTCCTTGATCCGAAGAATACGAGGATCCTTCCGCAGACTTTGCAGGATCAGGGAGGCCATGCAGCGTAGGTTTGCTGAGGCATTCGCTCCGGAGTCCTCTGGGTCACTAAGGACGACATGATCCGCAGCCACCTCCTCCCAGCCACGTACAAGTCCACTGGTTTCTTGGGACTGTAAATCATCCCTAAAAGACTGCTGCTGATGATGCTGAGTGCCAGCCTCCACCTCCATGCTGACACAATCCTCCTCCTCCTCCTCCTCCTCCTCTTCCTGTGCGATGGGTGGGACAGAAGGAACACTGTCTGGGTAAAGGGGGCCTTGAGAGGCAAGGAAGTCCTCCTCTTCCTGCCTCTGTTCTGCCTCAAGTGCCCTGTCCATTATTCCACGCAGCGTGTGCTCCAACAGGTGGACAAGAGGTACAGTGTCACTGATGCATGCACTGTCACTGCTCACCATCCTCGTGGCCTCCTCAAATGGTGCCAGGACAGTGCATGCATCCCTGATCATGCCCCACTGGCGTGGAGAAAAAAAACCAAGCTCCCCTGACCCTGTCCTGGTGCCGTAGTCGCACAGGTACTCATTGATGGCCCTCTGCTGCGTGTGCAGCCGCTGCAGCATGGCCAACGTTGAGTTCCACCTGGTGGGCATGTCACATATAAGGCGGTTCTTGGGCAGGTTCAACTCCTATTGCAGCTCAGCCAGGCGAGCACTGGCATTATAAGATCTGCGGAAATGCACACAGACTTTCCTGGCCTGCCTCAGGACATCCTGTAAGCCCGGGTACCTGCCCAAGAACCGCTGCACCACCAGGTTAAGGACGTGAGCCACACAGGGCACATGGGTCAGTTGTCCCTGTCGGAGGGCGGAGAGGAGGTTGGTGCCATTGTCGCAAACCACCATTCCTGGCTTAAGCTGGCGTGGCGTCAACCACCTCTCGGCCTGGCCCTGCAGAGCAGACAGGACCTCTGCCCCAGTGTGGCTTCTGTCCCCCAAACACACCAGCGCAAGCACGGCATGGCATCTTTTTGCCTGCGTACTTGCGTAGCCCCTTGAACGCCTACGGAGCACCGCTGGTTCCGAGGACAAAGCACAGGAAGAGGCCATGGAGGAAGAAGAAGAGGAGGGGGTGGAGGAGAGAGGTGTGTCACAACCAGTAGTAGCATTTTGGAGGCGTGGCGGTGGAACAACCTCCAACACTACTGCACCTTGTCCTGCATCCTTCCCAGCTGCCAAAAGAGTGACCCAATGGGCCATGAAAGAAAGGTAACGTCCCTGTCCATGCCTGCTGGACCATGAGTCAGCGGTAATATGCACCTTACCGCTGACCGCCCTGTCCAGCGAGGCCAAGACATTGCCTTCCACATGCCGGTAGAGAGCCGGAATAGCCTTCCGTGAGAAAAAGTGGCGTTTGGGAACCTGCCACTGAGGAACCGCACATTGCACAAACTCACGGAAGGGGGCCGAGTCTACCAACTGAAAAGGCAGCAGTTGAAGCGCTAGCAATTTAGCCAAGCTAGCATTCAACCGCTGGGCATGTGGATGGCTGGGAGTGAACTTCTTTCGACGGTCCAGCAGCTGGGGCAGGGAAATTTGCCTGCTAGAATCGGACGTCTGTGTACTGCTAGCAGAGTGGCCGCAAGTACTTGGCTGTGACACACCTAATTCTACACCTTCATTCCTCTCAGTGCATGTTTCAGAGAGGACTGAAGTTATAGTGGGGTTGGAGATCCCAGCTGATGCGGTGCAAGGAGAGGTCCGCTTTGTTCTTTGGTGTGGGTCTTTGAGGTAGGCTTGCCAACGAGCTGCATGGCAGGTCAACATATGTCTGGTCAGGCATGTGGTACCCAAGCGGCTGATGTTTTGGCCACGCGATATACGCTTGAGACATATGTTGCAAACAGCAGCTGTGCGATCTGATGCACTAGCCTCAAAAAAGGCCCACACCAAAGAACTTTTTGAATGACGGGCAGAGGCAGCGCCCTGCACAGGCGGAGCTCTGCGGTGTGATTCCGTCGGTGTACTGCCCTTACGCTGGCCACCAAAGGGCATCCTGCCTCGTTGGAGATGTGCCTCCTCCTCATCCTCCTCCTCCTCCTCTCTCCTATTAGGCACCCATGTGGAGTCAGTGACCTCATCATCCCCTCCCTCCTCATCACTGGAGCCAATCTGGCAGTATGCTGTAGCTGCTGGAACATGACTGCCAGATTGGTGTCCTTCTTGAGCATCCCCTCTGTCTGCTCTCACGCTACTGCCTTCCTGTAGCTGGGTTTCATCATCAGACCCTTCGAAACGCTGGGCATCCTCCTGGAGCATGTACCCAACACTGTGCTCAAACAGTTCGGGGGACTCCTCAGGAGGAGGACATGGTGGGTCTAGGGAAGGAGTGACTGATGATGAGTCTGACATTGATACCAGGGAAGAGGACGCTTTGACAGCTGCTTTTCCAGTACCCTGAGCCTGGGTGAGAGAGGATGAGGAGGAGGGGGAGGGCTTGGTCATCCACTCTACCAAGTCTTCGGCATGATGTGGCTCAACATGTCCAGCTGCCGAAAAGAAGGACAAGCGTGTCCCATGGCCATGTGCTGATGACAATGCACCGCGTCCACGACCAGCACTGTTGCCCCCAGACACAGAGCCTGCTTGCCCTCTTTTATTGCCTCCTGACTGTCTGCCTCTCCTTGTTTGCCTTCCAGACATTCTAATAGATGGCCTGCAGGGAGATGGGAAAAAAGCAATAAGGGCTACCTTCAGGTGTCCTTCTCTGTCCCTTTACTTAAGGATTTCTAAATATGGTTGAGGATGATTGCTTTTGCACAGAATAGCACAACGACAATTTCCCTGACTGTCCAAAAAAACAAGGATTTCAAAGATGGTTGATGAGGAATGCTTTAGCACACTATAGCACAAGGAGAATTTTCCTCACTGTCCTTCCCTGTCCCTAGAAACAAGGATTATCACAGTGAAAGAAACTGACACTCTCCCTACCTATAGTTTTCTGTCCCTAGAAAAAATGTTTTTTTAAAGCACACTATAGCACAAGGAGAATTTTCCTCACTGTCCTTCCCTGTCCCTAGAAACAAGGATTATCACAGTGAAAGAAACTGACACTCTCCCTACCTATAGTTTTCTGTCCCTAGAAAAAATGTTTTTTTAAAGCACACTATAGCACAAGGAGAATTTCCCTCACTTTCCTTCTTTGTCCCTAGAAACAAGGATTCGCACAGTAAAACACACTGACACTCTCCCTACCTATAGTTTTCTGTCCCTAGAAAAAATGTTTTTTTAAAGCACACTATAGCACAAGGAGAATTTCCCTCACTTTCCTTCCCTGTCCCTAGAAACAAGGATTATCACAGTGAAAGAAACTGACACTCTTCCTACCTATAGTTTTCTGTCCCTAGAAAAAATGTTTTTTTAAAGCACACTATAGCACAAGGAGAATTTTCCTCACTGTCCTTCCCTGTCCCTAGAAACAAGGATTATCACAGTGAAAGAAACTGACACTCTTCCTACCTATAGTTTTCTGTCCCTAGAAAAAATGTTTTTTTTAAAGCACACTTTAGCACAAGGAGAATTTTCCTCACTGTCCTTCCCTGTCCCTAGAAACAAGGATTATCACAGTGAAAGAAACTGACACTCTTCCTACCTATAGTTTTCTGTCCCTAGAAAAAATGTTTTTTTAAAGCACACTATAGCACAAGGAGAATTCCCTCGCTGTCCTTCCCTGTCCCTAGAAACAAGGATTCGCACAGTAAAACACACTGACACTCTCCCTACCTATAGTTTTCTGTCCCTAGAAAAAATGTTTTTTTAAAGCACACTATAGCACAAGGAGAATTCCCTCACTGTCCTTCCCTGTCCCTAGAAACAAGGATTCGCACAGTAAAACACACTGACACTCTCCCTACCTATAGTTTTCTGTCCCTAGAAAAAATGTTTTTTTAAAGCACACTATAGCACAAGGAGAATTTTCCTCACTGTCCTTCCCTGTCCCTAGAAACAAGGATTATCACAGTGAAAGAAACTGACACTCTTCCTACCTATAGTTTTCTGTCCCTAGAAAAAATGTTTTTTTAAAGCACACTATAGCACAAGGAGAATTTTCCTCACTGTCCTTCCCTGTCCCTAGAAACAAGGATTATCACAGTGAAAGAAACTGACACTCTTCCTACCTATAGTTTTCTGTCCCTAGAAAAAATGTTTTTTTAAAGCACACTATAGCACAAGGAGAATTTTCCTCACTTTCCTTCTTTGTCCCTAGAAACAAGGATTATCACAGTGAAAGAAACTGACACTCTTCCTTCCTATAGTTTTCTGTCCCTAGAAAAAATGTTTTTTTAAAGCACACTATAGCACAAGGAGAATTCCCTCACTGTCCTTCCCTGTCCCTAGAAACAAGGATTCGCAGAGTAAAACACACTGACACTCTCCCTACCTATAGTTTTCTGTCCCTAGAAAAAATGTTTTTTTAAAGCACACTATAGCACAAGGAGAATTCCCTCACTGTCCTTCCCTGTCCCTAGAAACAAGGATTCGCACAGTAAAACACACTGACACTCTCCCTACCTATAGTTTTCTGTCCCTAGAAATTTTTTTTTTTTAAAGCACACTATAGCACAAGGAGAATTTTCCTCACTGTCCTTCCCTGTCCCTAGAAACAAGGATTATCACAGTGAAAGAAACTGACACTCTTCCTACCTATAGTTTTCTGTCCCTAGAAAAAATGTTTTTTTAAAGCACACTATAGCACAAGGAGAATTCCCTCACTGTCCTTCCCTGTCCCTAGAAACAAGGATTATCACAGTGAAAGAAACTGACACTCTTCCTACCTATAGTTTTCTGTCCCTAGAAAAAATGTTTTTTTAAAGCACACTATAGCACAAGGAGAATTCCCTCACTGTCCTTCCCTGTCCCTAGAAACAAGGATTCGCACAGTAAAACACACTGACACTCTCCCTACCTATAGTTTTCTGTCCCTAGAAAAAATGTTTTTTTAAAGCACACTATAGCACAAGGAGAATTTTCCTCACTGTCCTTCCCTGTCCCTAGAAACAAGGATTATCACAGTGAAAGAAACTGACACTCTTCCTACCTATAGTTTTCTGTCCCTAGAAAAAATGTTTTTTTAAAGCACACTATAGCACAAGGAGAATTTTCCTCACTGTCCTTCCCTGTCCCTAGAAACAAGGATTATCACAGTGAAAGAAACTGACACTCTTCCTACCTATAGTTTTCTGTCCCTAGAAAAAATGTTTTTTTAAAGCACACTATAGCACAAGGAGAATTTCCCTCACTTTCCTTCTTTGTCCCTAGAAACAAGGATTATCACAGTGAAAGAAACTGACACTCTTCCTACCTATAGTTTTCTGTCCCTAGAAAAAATGTTTTTTTAAAGCACACTATAGCACAAGGAGAATTTCCCTCACTTTCCTTCTTTGTCCCTAGAAACAAGGATTATCACAGTGAAAGAAACTGACACTCTTCCTACCTATAGTTTTCTGTCCCTAGAAAAAATGTTTTTTTAAAGCACACTATAGCACAAGGAGAATTCCCTCACTGTCCTTCCCTGTCCCTAGAAACAAGGATTCGCACAGTAAAACACACTGACACTCTCCCTACCTATAGTTTTCTGTCCCTAGAAAAAATGTTTTTTTAAAGCACACTATAGCACAAGGAGAATTCCCTCACTGTCCTTCCCTGTCCCTAGAAACAAGGATTCACACAGTAAAACACACTGACACTCTCCCTACCTATAGTTTTCTGTCCCTAGAAAAAATGTTTTTTTAAAGCACACTATAGCACAAGGAGAATTCCCTCACTGTCCTTCCCTGTCCCTAGAAACAAGGATTCGCACAGTAAAACACACTGACACTCTCCCTACCTATCCTTCTCTTTCCCTAAACTAAAGGAATCCAGGTTAAGCAAGAAAAAAATAAATGTCACTGTCCCTGCCTATGCTTCTCTTTCCCTGCTCCGGAACACACTACACTAGGCCGCCGTGCTGGCGGCCTTTTATAGTGTGGGGCGTGTACTAAACACCCTCAGCAATAATTGGCCACAGGCATCCTGCCTGTGGCCAATCATTGCTCTCCTCGCTGCCGGCGCTGTGATTGGCCAAGCATGCGGGGTCACAGTGCATGATTGGCCAATCACAGCGCCTGGATGACACTGCGATGGCGTAGTGCATTGTGGGCCGTTCGCGTCACTCGAATTTGGCGCGAATGGCCCAAATCGTTCGATCTTCGTCGAACGATCGAACAGCCGATGTTCGAGTCGAACGTATGTTCGACTCGAACACGAAGCTCATCTCTATTCATGATATTGTCATTAAAAAAGTCAAGCCAAGCATCCAAGTCAGCATCCCTATCAGAAGTCACAAATAGGAGGTCATCGATAAAGCGACAAAAAAAACTGTCAGGACGCAGGAAAAGAGGGGGGGATGAGAGAGCGCCCCCCTCCTGAACCATACCAGGCCACATGCCCTGAACATGGGGAATTTGTCCCCTTGTTGATGGGGACAAGGGCCTCATCCCCACAACCCTTACCCGGTGGTTGTGGGGGTCTGTGGGTGGGGGCTTATCGGAATCTGGAAGCCCCCTTTAACAAAGGGGACCCCCAGATTCCGGCCCCCCATGTGAATTGGTAAGGGGTACCCCTATCATTTTACCAAAAAAGTGTAAAAAATTGAAAAAAAAACACAGACACAGTTGGGATAAGTCCTTTATTAAAAATAAAAAAGTAAAAAAAACATTCCAGCGATAATACAGTCTATCAGCGTTGTTCTCTATGTCCCGCAGTGATCCGATGTCCAGCGATGCTGCAGTCTCCTCTCCACTCCACACAAAACCACCATGACGTAAGAGGGGGCGGGGTCACTCGCCGACATCATTGGTAATTCCCCGCTTGCCGGGAAAAGCCGGGGCTTACCCTATGATGTGGACGGGTGACCCCGCCCCCTCTTACGTCAAGGGGATTTCGTGTGGAGTGGAGACTGCTGCACACGAAACCCTAATGATGTAATATACAAGGGGAAAAAATTCCCCATGTTGAGGGCATGTGGCCTGGTACGGCTCAGGAGGGGGGCGCTCTCCCATCCCCCCTCTTTTCCTGCAGCCTGCCAGGTTGCATGCTCGGATAAGGGTCTGGTAGTGATTTTTGGGGGGACCCCACGCCATTTTTTTTTATTTTGGAGCGGGGTTCCCCTTAAAATCCATACCAGACCTGAAGGGTCTAGTATGGATTTTTGGGAGAACCCCACACCATTTTTTTTTTTAATTTTGGTGCAGAGTTCCCCTTAATATCTATGCCAGACCTGAAGGGCCTGTTAATGGAATTTTGGGAGACCCCCACGCATTTTTTTTTTCAATGACTTTCAATAACTTTCCTCTGTATTGCCGCAACCCGACAATTCATTACAGCCGCGAGTAGTTTTAAATTACTTTTTTTCCTTCAGAAATTACATTTTGTGCAGGGACAGTTCTAAGCACGGGAAACATAGGCTACTTTACAGGGATACTTTAGACACCCCCCAGGTACGAAATTGAAAGGAATATTTCACTTTTATTGTTTCACTTTAAGCATTATTAAAATCACTGCTCCCGAAAAAACTTCAGGTTTTAAAACTTTTTTTTCCATTGATACATGTCCCCTGGGGCAGGACCCAGGTCCCCAAACACTTTTTATGACAATAACTTGCATATTAACCTTTAAATTAGCACTTTAGATTTCTCTAGACTTTTAAAGGGTGTTCCGCGGCTTTTTGAATTTGCCGCAAACACCCCAAAGTGTTCGCTGTTCGAGTCGAAACATAAAGCTCATCCCTAGTCTAGATAATCCTTAGTGGCAATCTGTGCTTCCTTCCTCTCTGCTGGAGATATCTCAGCCAAACTGAAAAACCAACTGCAGCTGTAGAGGGTAAACGGCTCTTTTTCCTGTGTGGTCTGCACTTTAAAATGATCTCTCTCCAAAGCTCCTCCAGTTTGGTGATATTATGCAAAGGATAAAAGAATCTCCATATCTTAAAATTGAAAAGATCAGAAGCATGTAAAGCAGCGTGTAAAACAAGGACCTCCGACCTCGGCCGCTCCTCCTGACGTGTTGCATCACTAAATACGTGAATTTTTCAAGGGTTTTGAGACTGGGTGACAGAGGCCAGATTAAATACACCAGAAGCAACCATAGAAACCGCATACAATTACTTCAAAGCTTCCAAGCATTGTGTAGATAAACAGCGAGCAGACATATGTAAAAAAATGGTGTCTATAGAAACAACACAGACTCAGTGGAGACTTCTTACTTAATACCCAAATGGAAAATTGGTATAAGAGTGACACAAATCGTCCAAGGTAAATGGCTTAGAGATAACCAATAACATATTAAAATGGATTTGTTGTTGATAAGAGCAAGGAAAAAAATAAAAATAAAAATATGAATAATATAAATGAAAATAAAAATAACAATAAAATAAACTAAAATAAAAATAAAGATATAAAAATAAAATAAAAATAAAAATGACAATTAACATGAAAATAAAATAAAAAAATAAAAAATAAATAAAAATTAAATCAAAAATGAAAATAAAAATAAATAATGAAAAGTATATTGAAATAAAAAAAAAAAAAATATATATATATAAAAAAAATATATATATATATATATATATATATATATATATATATATATATATATATGAAGGGGAATGTGAATAATAATAATAATAATACAATATCCCCAAAAACATCAGATGTGAATGACAAAAATGTGTAATAAGGTAAAATAGGTGAAAAAACTGATAAACTATATAAATTATTATTTGGAAATAATTCAAATCAAATCTATATTGTGACCTAGGGGGGCAAATGATTGCATCTCATATATTCAGCGATATTCAGATTTACTAAGAGTAACAGCTTTGTTACTTCCACTCCAGTGGGGTTTGTATTTTTCTATACCCCAAAAACATAGAGAGGATGAATCTTTTCCATGGAATTCAGCATAATGTTTGGATACACTTTGTTTTGGATAACCTATCTTGATGTTCTGGACATGTGTTCGTAGACGTTTCCAGAGAGGTCTTTTTGTTCTACCTACAGTATACATTGAAGGCGACATGTAGATTCCAAAACATATACAACTCCTTCTGTTTTGCATGAGATAAACTCTCTAATATTGTATTTCTTTCCTGTGGTGGTTGCACTGAATTCTTTTTTATCTTTTTCTTGAATATCGTATGTCGGCAAGCCTAGCAATTCTTGCAAGAATAGAAACCCTTCCCTTCAAAGAAGGTATACGTTTTTTAGAGGGAGGGTCTAACACATTCTTCACTATTAGATCTCTGAGTGTGGGAGCTCTTATATTTATAAATCTAGGAAATGTAGGTAGCAACTGGGTTAGATGAGTGTTGGCTGTCAGATTATTCCAATGTTTTCGAATGATGGTTTCTAATTTTTTTTTTATTTCATGTTGTAATCAAAAATCTATGGAATTTCCATTTATTTTTTCTTTGTTTCCTAATAGGTTTTCTCTTTCGATGTTTTCAACTTCTTCTATCTTTTGTTGTAGGAAAGATCTTTTGTAGCCCTTCTTGATGAAACGTTCTTCAATTAGTTCAGCATGTTGTTTATAATCAGTTTTTTCAGTCTAAAAAATTGGCCTTTTGGAATTTTTCATCAGCCATTATGTATGATGACAGCTATCTTTGGGGAGATAACTATTCCCATCAACTGTTTTGAAATAGGTTTTGGTTTTTATTTTATCCTCTTCATGCCAAATTTTTAATTCTAGAAAATTTATTTTATATTTGTTTATTTCCCACAATAGCCTGATATTCTTCTCATTAATATCAAGATCCTGGCCAAATTGTAGAAGGTTATCCTTGGCTCCTTTCCAAATAATAAAAATATCATCAATATATCTTTTTTACATGATTAGCTGATCTGGTCTATTAAGATATATTGAATTTTTTTCCCATTGGGCCATATGGAGATTAACAACTCTTGGGGCATATTTAGCCCCCATCGCCACTCCCTGTATTTGTTAAAAATATTTGTGGTCATAAAAAATAGTTATGGCTTAAACTGTATTCAAGGCATTCCAGAAGAAACTTTCTTTGTTTTCACTTCAGACCACTGAATTTTCTAAGAGCCCATCTTGTTGCCAATAGGGCATCTTGGTGACTGATATTAGTGTATAAAGATGCTACATCTGCTGTAGCCAAATAAATTGAATCCATCTCTAGTTTAACATCATTTATTAATTGGATAAGATGTTTTGTATCTTTATTTTAATTTTTTTAAATAGATTTTTATTAAAAGGTAAAAATCATACAGATTATAACAGCAGAATAGTAATGTATTTTCACATATCGATATTTGTGGCAAAACAGTAAATCAGATAAAAAGAGGAGAGAGTAATATGCAACCTAGGGGATCTGTAGGTAAGAGCTTGAAAGCTAAACATTCCTATGTAACAGGGGATAACTGAATGGATCTGGAATGGGGGTCCCTAGGATTACTGGAAGGAAAACAAACAAAAAATCCCAGAAGAAGGGGGTAGGGATGAGGGGGAGGGTGGGGGTGAGCACCAAGTTCTTGTTATGTAGGGTAGCAAGAAGGTAGACATCAAAGTTGCGGCTGTGGTACCGGGAGTGTTGCTCTCTTTCAAGTATCAGTTGGATGGATAGAGATCGATGGTAGAGAAATAGTTTGGACTGAAGCTTTGTGTGTTGTTGGAGATTGGGTTCCATCAGTGGAGGGTTTTTCAGAGGGAGAGAGCGGAATCACTGGAGGTGGGGGGGAAGGCCCATAGTATGAGAATGAAAACTGTTTGAGATTCGCCAGGTCATCCGGGGAGAACATATAAGCTTGCCATCTGTGGTAGAAGCTTTTTTTTGCAGTATCGTGTGAGAAGTCCGTGTTGAGTCTGTCTTTGAAAAGTAGCAGCAGGAGGTCTCTTTGGACTTGTGGAATTTTTGGGGGGAACGTTGGATATCCAATTTTTCAACATGGCTCTCCTGGCGAGTAGTAGACATATCAAAGACCAGTCTTTATAAGGAGGGGAGGAATTGGGGGACCAAGGCAGCAACTGAGGGTCCCAGTGGCCAAAGATGAGGAGCAAGGGGTCTTTAGGTAGTTTCAACAGGGTCACTTTGAAGATGTAGGATAGGACTTGATCCCAGAAGATGGATATGTGGGGGCACGACCAGAAGCGATGTGTCAGGGAGGGCTTGATTTGACGACAGAGAGGGCAGGTAGAGGTGGTTTGCGCTTGGCTGGCGTAGAGAAAGTGAATATGGGCCCGATGCACAATTTTCAGTTGAGTTTCCCTCCATATTTCATTGGGGATCAGTTTATGGATAGTATTGAGGCCCTGTAAGAGTTTGTTGACCAACTCCGTGTCTGGGAAATCTTTGGCCCAGTTGGCCACTGATGATGATGCTAGGGATGAGGTGGTTTTTGGTAGAAGAGGTTGATATAGATCCGATATTTTGTATGAACCTTCCAAAAGAAGGATTTCCATGATAGAGTTTTTGAACCTTTTGTTATCGTCTCTGCATGCATTTTTCAGAAAGCTGACGCATTGCCCATAGTGGAAGGCGTGCGATTAAGAAGTGAGAATGTGTCGGCTAAGGTTTGGAATTTAATAGGATGACCAGTCTCCAAGTCACATTTCGTGAGGACTTTCCGATGCCAAATGTCATAGGGTGGGTGCTCCAGACCTGGAAGGAAGCCCGGTGACTGGGGATGAGCTTCGAGTTCGAGTTGAACGTAAGTTCGACTCGAACATTGGCCGTTCGACCGTTCGTCTAATTACAAAAATGATGGTCCGTTTGCGCCAAATTCGAGTGGCGCGTCACGGCCCATAATTCACTGCAGCATCGCAGTGCATTGCTGGCTGATGATTGGCCAAGCATGCACTATGACCCACATGCTTTGGCCATTCACAGTGCGGTAAGAACGGAGAGCCATAATTGGCCAAAGGCTTTGGCCAATTATGCCTCATGGGATTTAGTACACACCCCACGCTAACTGCAGACAATTCCTGATGTTCTCTTCCTAATATACTGACAGGCAGGCAGTTGATTGTGGTAGCTGCAGTATTTTCAGTCAGTGTACCGTATCCTGTGTACAGTGTGCAACTAAAGCTAACTGCAGGCAATTCCTGGTGTTCTCTTCCTAATAATACCAATCCTTGTTTCCATAAAAAACCCAAATTTTCAAAATACAATTGTCATTGGGACAGAAAGTGAGGTAAAATCTTCTGAACAGGTGCACAGACAGCAATACAAATGCTACAGGGGTGATATGTTTTCCAAAAAGCCTAAAAATAGATTTTGGCTGGAGCTACACTTAAAAAATTTACCTGTTCCAAATTACAAACAGATTCTACTTAAGAACAAACCTACAGTCCCTGTCTTGTTTGCACCGCCTGTATACTGCTGTTTAGAGTATATAGGGCCTGGGGGCCCCACGCCTTTCCTTTTTTTTATTTGGGTGCAGGGTTCCCCTTAATATTCATACAAAGCCCAAAGGGGCTGGTAATGGGCTGGGGGGGGGGGGGTACCCATGCCCCTTTTCTCAATGATTTTCATCCATATTGCCGGGACCAGACATGACATTAAAGCCACAAGCAGTTTTAAATTACTTTTTTTTTCTTCAGAAATGGCATTTTGTGCAGGGACAGTTCTAAGCACAGGAAATATGTGCCACTTTACAGGCATACTATAGACCCCCCCCCCCCCAGGCACGATATTTAAAGGAATATTTCACATTTATTTTTTCACTTTAAGCATCATTAAAATCACTGCTCCCGAAAAAACGTCAGTTTTTTTAAAACTTTTTTTTGCATTGATACATGTCCCCTGGGGCAGGACCCGGATCCCCAAACCCTTTTTAGGACAATAACTTGCATATTAGCCTTTAAAATTCGCACTTTTGATTTCTGACATTCAAGTCCCATAGACTTTAACGGGGTTCGAAAGTTCGCGCGAACTTTCGGTCCGTTCGAATGTTCTGATGCGAACCGAACCGGGGGTGTTCGGCTCATCCCTATCGGTGACCTTGAATTGGAAGGTGGCTGGATATGAAGGGTGATAGATTTAGGATTTTTCTGACTCCCCTCCATGCAATGGCCGTGTCTCTTAGTAGGAGGTTATGTTGGAGTAGCGTTGGAACAGTTTTCCACTTGCTGTGGAGGAGGACAACTAGGGAGTATGGGTGCGCCATTTGGGTTTCCAAGGCATTATTGGAGTAGCGGGATGCTTGGGCTAACCAGTCCAGATATGTCCATAGTAGGCAAGCTAAATTATAGGTTCTAACATTCGGGAGACTGATACCCCCTTCGCATCTGGGAAGATATAGTTTCAGGAGGGCTATGCGTGGTCGCTTGTTTTGTCAGAGGAATTTAGAGATGGCTGCATTGAGAATTTTGTATGCTTATGATGTAGAAGTAGCTGGATGGTTTGGAGATGATAGAGAGAGGAAGGTAGTTTCCCTATTTTGATCCATAGGTAGGTGATGTGGGATTTCGCTACCATGAAGATCGAGTGGCGGATCCAGGGAGGGTCGGGACGTGAGCCTATGGGGAGGATTTTGCTCTTGTTATAATTTATGTGAAGGCCTGAACAGAGTCTGAATTCATCGAATATGGATTTAAACATGGGCATGTCTGAGGATGGCTTCGCAGAGAATTTAAGAACGTCGTCAGAGAAGAGGGAAGTACGTAGTTCATGATCATCGATGTGGATGCCATGTAGCGGGCCCACTTGGAATAAAAACCTAGATAGGGGTTCTAACGCTTTGTTAAAGAGGAGCGGGGATAGAGGGCAACCCTGCCTCGTGCCTTTATGGAGACGGAATTCATCCGATAGAAGGCCTGCTGCTACCAGCCTAGCCAATGGAGCAGTGTACATGGATTCTATAAGGTGGTCAAAGGGGCCGGTGAAACCCATTGTGGACATGACTATGGAAAGCCATTCAAAACTAACGTTATCGAAGGCTTTCTCCACATCTAGGGTGATGATTGCGAAGTCTCCCCTCGGGTTGTTTTTAGCATGTTCTAGGGCCAGCATCACCTTTCTGATG
Source organism: Rana muscosa (assembly GCA_029206835.1). Taxonomy (NCBI): domain Eukaryota; kingdom Metazoa; phylum Chordata; class Amphibia; order Anura; family Ranidae; genus Rana; species Rana muscosa. Next base: position 656,724,618 of record CM055116.1, on the reverse strand, counting down.
TTCAGGGTGGCAGTTCTGCCTTTTACGAAACCCGATTGGGCAGTGTGAATCAAGGAGGGGATGATGGAGGCTAATCTAGTGGCAACAATTTTTGAGAGAATCTTGACATCGAGGTTTGAAAGTGAAATAGGTCTATAAGATCCTGGTTCTTGTGGGTCTTTGCCCTTTTAAGATAGTAATTTGATGATGGCTTGGTTCCCCGTAGGTAGGTAAGAGCCCCCAGACCATATATGTTGGTAGACCTTATGTAGGGTGGGTTTCAAGAGTGTTTTTAGGGACTTGTAAAATTTGCCTGTGAGTCCATTGGGGCCAGGGTCTTTAGAAGGGGCTAGGTGCCGGATGGCATTTGATATCTCAGGGAGGGAGATGGGCAAATTTAGGCCTTCTAATTGTGAGGGAGTGATTTTGGTGAGGGATATTTTCTCGAGGAAGGAGCGTGCTGTCGGGTTATCTATGGGGTCGGTCGCGTACAAGAAGGTGTAGTAGTGGAGCATAGCCGCGTTAATGACTTGCTGTGAGGTTTTGATATTACCCGAAGTGTCTCGGAGGGAGGAGATACAGGCCGGGCGTTGGGGGCCCTTACAAAGTCTGGACAGCAATTTCCCTGCCTTGTTGCCAAATTTATGTAGAGAGGCGTCCATATAAGCCATTTTTGTTAATTCAAGGGTGTCTGCCCACGTTTCAAAGGCTCATTTAGCTAGCAACCAAGCCTTCCTATTTTCCAATTGTCAGGGGAGTCAGCCGTGTATAGGGAGCATTGAACTTGGTGTAGTCGGAAGCTAGCCAATTTGTAATTTGTTTCTTTTGAAAGAGGCCGCATAGGAAATGATCGGACCTCTAAGGAAAGCCTTATCGGCTTCCCAAAATAGGCTAGGGTTATCGAGATGTGGAGCGTTGGCCAAGGAGTATTCAGACCTTGTTCTTTCCATGTACTGTAGGAAGTCGGAGTTATCATGTAGGTAGGAGGGGAATCGGCACAGTTTGGGGTTTGGGTGAAGGTCGGGGATGTTGAGTGTCACCGAGACAGGAGCATGGTCCAAGATAGCAATTTTGAATATGTCAGCATCCAAAATAATTGGGACAATGTCATCCGAGCAGAAAAGGTAGTCAATTATGGTGAAGACGTTGTGGGGGTTGGAGTAAAAGGTGAACTCTCTGTCAGCCGGGTGACTGAAAAGCCAAACGTCATGGAGCTGAAGGGAGTCCATCATGGAGGCGAGTATGGTCGGATCTCTGGGGTCAGGTAGAGATCGGGGGCGTCTGGTAGAGGATCTGTCGTCTTTTGGGTGAAGGGTAGTCCGGATTGGTTGCTACAAAGGCCGGCAAGTTGCCATGTGACCTCATCCACGCAGATGGCGATTTTCATCTCCCTCTATGGGCGTCTCCTTATGGCGACGCAGGTCCTGTTGCGTCGCCCGTCCCAATACTAACTGTGGACACGCAACATCACAGACTCCATAGCGAGGCTTGGTGCTTGCCTCAAACATCAGATCGAGGCGTGACACGCAAGCCAGACCCCACTTGTTCTGGAATGCCATAGAGAGGCTTGGCTTACATTTGATAGCCAAAACGAGGCTTGATACACAAGCCGGAACATCATTGCATTCACCTGACTACTGTCTTGGCGAGGCCTTATACAGTTATGGGGGATTATCTATTCATGTTAGACCTGTCCTATGACAGGATTAGTATAGTCACAGGTTGGGCACATCACTATCCAGGTAATTTAACTTACATGCAATATTTAACTGAGGGCCCAGCCCACTAAGTCAGATCAAATAGAGGCTTGACACACAAGCGGGGCAGCCTTGTTGGTACACCCTGAATTTTGCACTATTTCAGTACATGAAGTGTGATCCAAGTGGAGGCTTGGAACACACACTGGGACTCCATTTTGGGTTCAACCAGGAAGTGATTAATCAACACATGGACGCCCAGGGGATGGCCTCACAAACAAGGGGTCATATCATCTATAAATCCATGGAGGGCAGCAGTGGGGGATCATCCCAGACGATGCATTTGGATGCAAAACGCGTCGGGAGACCCTACTGTTGCCATTTGATCATTTGATAAGCGCTGTCATATTCTTATAATTGTAAGTGTTCCTACCTACATTAAATACCCTTTTTATACAGTATTCTTTCCTTCTACTTTTTGGAATTTATCTGGTATCACCACCTGGCCCAAACCGGGCATTATCTGCAAGTCCCATCGCCATCCGGATGCAAGTGATACTTCTCTCTATCTTCTGTACTGGATTAAGGTCTGAGGTTCCTGTTTGAATCGCAGCTGAAAACTCGCTGTCTACAGTGGCTTACCTATGCCTGGTTGACCCTCAGAACGTATGTTTTCAGGGTCCACTTTCTCTGGTAAGCCTTTTCTACAACCGTTGGTGGTGGTCACTTTAAGTGCACTCGTTTCACGTCAAGTTCATTTAGGAGCACCATTACTTTGACTGTTATCCACAATTTTTCACCAGCATTTATTTATTTTGTTTTCATCAATGAACTCAGTATTTTTTGGTGACTTTTATGCTACACAACTCACATCACTGAAGACTATTTGATTATTTTCATTTATTCATTCATTTTTGTCTGATAGATGTTACGTTGTTTATCTTGACTACACATCATTGTCACATACTGCACTCCATCTGAGTGCAGTCTTCCCTCAGTTTAGCGCTAAACTTTTTTGTTCTGTTCGTTGTCCACCATTTTTTAACTGGTTGTGTGAGCTGCTATATAACCAGGCAGCGTGGAATTTTTTGTATTTGTTACTGTCTATTGGGTGAAGAGTAGTATTAAAGTCCCCGCCAATAATATGTGGAAGGTGTGGGTCTCGAAGGAGCCAGGTTTATAACTCGCTAAATAATTGTTTAGGGGGGTTATTAGGAGGGTAAACATTTGAGATAATTAGGTCTTTGGCCCCTAACTGGACATGCGTCGATAGGAGTCATCCTTGGGAATCTGAGTGGACAGAGATAATCGTGCAGGGAAGATTTTTATGTACGAGTATTAGGACCCCTGCTCTGCGTCCCATGGATTCGGAACCGAGGACTGTACCCATCAGGGTTGCCAACTTTCAGTAAATTTACGAACAGTTTGTAAAATCCATAATTGTTGCATCTGTCCATGAATGTCAGTTACGGACATGCAGCCTACACGTCCACAATGGACAATCAAGGACAGATGCAAAAAGTACAGATTTTACAAACTGTTCGTAAATTTACTGAAAGTTGGCAACCCTGGTACCCATCCATAGCTTTTTCATATGTGGGAAATCGGATGCAGAGAGGTGAGTTTCCTGCAGCAGGGCAATGTCGGTCTTAAGCCTTTTGAGGTGGCGGAGGATTTTCACTCTCTTATTAGGGGAACGGAGCCCTTTTACATTCCAGGAGACTATTTTCATATTAGGGCGGCCATCGAGAGGAACTGGGCTGGTGTTGTATGGTTGGTTTGAGGTTTGTCATGAAAATGAACTGTAGGTGTAGAAGGGAATAAGGAGTTGTCTACACTATATTAAGGTGGTGCCTTAGTGTCAGGTGCTGCAAGTATACCTTGGCGTGGATGATAGAAGGGAAGAGAAGGGTACTGGGGGAGGAGGTCAGTGGGTAAAAACAAAATAACATATTGCATAAACTTCACTTTTTCCCGCATGGAGTCACTGTGTAGTCCAGCTCCCATTGCAAGACCCGAATGATGCAGCCTTAAAAAGGAACCCACGTATTAAGAGGCGGTCAATACTGCTAATTTGGGTCATGTATGGGGAGAGAAGTCGGCTCTACACAGGGAGGCCAGAGGATGCAACATTGGTGTGAGCAGCTAAAACATAACAGTTATTAACATATAAAAACATGGAGAACAAGAAAGGGCTGGCCTACCACCAAAATATAGGCCTGGTTATCAAAAGTGGAGGGAAGGACCGGTGATACATCTCGTAGCTGGGATGGGTCTGCCGGGCAGAATTATTTTTGCAGAATGAAGGCTTTGTCCGCATAGTTCAGATATTTGGCGATAATCGGTCAGGGCGACTTGCGATCTCAGTTAAAGAGTCCCATGCGTTGTGCCCTTTCCATGGTGCAGGGGCCGGGGAGGCCTAATGCCTCAGGGATATGCCTCGCGCTGAGGTCCGTGAGGGCTGATGGTTGTAGGGATTCTGGGATGCCAATGAAGCGTAAATTGCACCTTCTGGACCTATTTTCCAAATCGTCCAACTTGTCCAAAATGAATTTATTTGTTCTGTCCTGGGCCTGTTCCAAGACTTGAGCCTGGTACAGGTCCTTCTCTATGTTGGAAATGCGGTATTCAGCCTCATTTAGCCTAGTAGAATGTTCCCCTAGCTGGGCCTTAAGCTGCTGCATTCCTGCACTGACTGCCTTCTCCACAGAGGCAGCTATCATGGGGTAGAGGAAAGCTGCTACTGCCTGGGCAATTCTTTCAGTGGTGTGGTCCCCTGTATGTGGTGGAGGGGGAGAAGGCTGTGATGAGGAGGGGGGCAAATCACTGCTTACCTCCATTTCAGACGCCGCTTCCAAGGAGGGAGCCCTGTAGGCTGAAGCTGGGGGCCTCTATTTGCGGCTGTGGCGTGTGCGCCGTCGCGGCCGCGTACGATCGAGAGCCGTTTTTTTCCACAAATCTGTCCATGGTGTGACCGGGGGTGCCTGGGGGAGATTGCCGGTGTGTGAGGTGGGTTTAGCCGGTTTTACAGGCTGATTTCGGAGTCAAGCTGCGGGAGCTGATGAGGAGAGCAGCTACTCCATGCTGCGCCGAAACCCGAAGTGATGTTTCGTATCTTTCAAATATGACTTTATTTCTTGTACCACTGGTTGTAGGAACCTAAATATTCCTCCAGTCTTGCTCCTACTGAACTGATACCATTGATGATCGGTCTCCCCGGAGGATTTTCTTTATTTTTAAGAATTTTCGGGAGTATGTATATTTACGGTAATCGACATGTGTTTGGTATCAGGTATTTGGCTTCTTTCTTGTTCAAAAATCCTTTTTCCTTAACCTTATTTAATAATTTACATAAATCTTTCCTATACTGAATTGTTGGATTGCTTAATAATTTCTGATATGTATGGGTATCTTCTAATTGTTTCTCCATCTCTTTCTTATATGATTATTTTGATAGTATGACAATAGCTCCTCCTTTGTCAGCGGGTCTAACTATATTCTTTTTTTCTTCAAGTTGTTTTATTCCTTTTCTTTTTTTTTTATCAGTTTCTATTTGGTTTAACTTGTATTTTATTTAAATCCTCTATCACCATTCTTTTGAAAACATCAATGTGTCCTTCATTTCCTTGTGGGGGATTGAAAAGAAAGATTTATTTCTCAAAGTGCCATGTGCATAACAGTCAATGTTTACAGACCTTCTTATTGTTGTTTCTCCTGGTTTCGATAATTGTATGCGGTTTCTTTGGTTACTGCTGGTGTATTTAATCCGGTCTCTGTCACTGTCTCCAAACCCTTAAAAAAAGTCAGGTGTTTAGTGACGCAAGACGTTGGGAGGAGCCGGGTGACGTCACTTCCGGTCACGGCCGAGATCGGAAGTCCTTGTTTTACACGCTGCTTTACATGTTGCTGATCTTTGCAATTTTAAGATGTAAGTTGTTATTTTTAATAAAATGTATTTATTTTAAACTACTTTACTATGAAGATCCATTTATTCTTTGCATAATATCACCTAACTGGAGTAGCTTTGGAGAGAGGTTGTTTTAAAGCGCAGACCACACATGAAACAGAGCTGTTTACCCTCTACAGCTGCAGTTGTTTTTTCTGTTCTGCAGAGATATCTCTAGCAGAGAAGAAGGAAGCACAGATTGCCACTAAGGATTATTTGGATCAGTGACTAGACCCATTGGGGTCTATCTTGGAGGTGAGAGGCTAGAACACACAGGGTGTGGATTGTAAAAGTGATCTACAACCTTTCATCATGTTATATTTTTTCTACACACTTGGACACATTTCTTTCCTCCCCCCCTCCTCCTCCTTTTGCACTAATTTGCACAGTTGAAGAGACTACTAATTATTTGTGAAGTTTTCTACACAGTTCTCTACAATTTGGACTATGATGGCCATTACTACATGACATCAATTGGGACCAAATCCTAGATACAATGAACACGGAAGAAAAATGGGAATGCTTTAGGAGCATATTAAACAAAGGTATCACAATGTTTATTTCAATGGGCAATAAATATAGAAGAGTGAAGGTGAAACCTGGGTGGCTAAACCAAAATGTAAAAAGCCTCTTTAAAGAGAAAAAAATGGACTTTAAACAATATAAAGGGGATGGGTCTATGACAGCATTCCAACATTACAAGGAATTGAATAAGAAGTGTAAGAACGCAATCAGGGCAGCCAAAAAAGACTATGAGAGACATATAGCGGAGGAGAGTAAAACAAATCCAAAGAAATTTTTTAATAACAGTAAAAAGGCAAAATCAGAGCACATTGCCCACATAAAAGACGAGGATGGGAGGATGGTTACGGATGACACAGAGAAGGCAACGGTACTAAATGCCTTCTTCTCATTTTACCCTCATGGCTAACAGAGGCCGGAGCAAAGGAAAGACTAGATAAACTTAATACAAATAAATCACCAGGACCAGATGGCTTACACCCAAGAGTCCTCAGAGAACTCAGTCAGGTTATAGCCAGACCATTGTTCCTGATCTTTGTGGACAGCATACTGACGGATTTGTACCAGCTGATTGGAGAAAAGCCAATGTGGTACCAATATTCAAATAAGGACAGAGACAAATACCTGCAAACTACAGGCCAGTCAGCCTACCATCAATTGTTGGTAAATTATTGGAGGGGATGATAAGGGACTATATCCAAAAATGTACTGAAGAAAAAATATCATGAGTAGGTATCAGCATGGGTTTACAAAAGGTCTTTCTTGGCAGACCAATCTGTTAACATTCTATGAGGAATTCTATGAGGAAGTGAGCTGCCAACTAGACAGGGGAGGGCCTGTGAATTTAGTGTACCTGGATTTTGCAAAGGCATTCAATACAGTCCCCCATAAGCGCTTAATCTACAAGCTGAGGTCCGCAGGCATGGACCATAAGGTTTGTTCTTGGGTAAAAAAATGGTTACAGGGGTGTGTCCAAAGGGTAGTGATAAATAACGTATACTCTGACTGGCCTGAAATGGTGAGTGGGGTACCTCAAGGTTCTGTCTTGGGAACAATTCTATTCAATTTATTCATAAATGATATAGAGGATGAGATAAATAGCTCAATCTCAGTTTTTGCGGACGACACAAAAATAAGCAGGGCAATAACTTCACATCAGGATATAGAAATTTTACAGAAAGAACTGAACAAAATAATGGAGTGGGCAAACACATGGCAAATGAGGTTTAATGTGGAAAAATGTAAAGTAATGCACTTGGGGGCAAAAAACCTAAATGCAAACTACTCACTAAAGGAAGAACCGCTGGGGGAATCAAGGATGGAGAAAGATCTGGGGGTCCTAGTAGATGACAGATTGAGCAATAGCATGCAATGTCAAGCTTCAGCTATCAAAGCCGGCAGAATATTAGCATGCATAAAAACGGGGATATATTCCAGAGTAGGGATGAGCTTCGAGTTCGAGTTGAACTCATGTTCGACTCGAACATTGCCTGTTCGCCCGTTCGCCGAACAGCGAACAAATTGGGGTGTTCGCGGCAAATTCGAAAAGTCTATGGGAGAAATCTAAAGTGCTAATTATAAAGGCTTATATGCAAGTTATTGTCATAAAAAGTGTTTGGGGACCCGGGTCCTGCCCCAGGGGACATGTATTAATGCAAAAAAAAGTTTTGAAAACTGATGTTTTTTGGGGAGAAGTGATTTTAATAATGCTAAAAGTGAAACAATAAAAGTGAAATATTCCTTTAAATTTTGTACCTGGGGGGTGTGTAAAGTGTTGCAAGTTTCCCGTGCTTAGAACTGTCCCTACATAAAATGTCATTTTTGAAGGAAAAAAAGTCATTTAAAACTCACTCGCGGCTATTAATGAATTGTCGGCTCCCAGCAATACATAGAAAAGTCATTGATAAAAATAAAAAATAAAGCGTGAGGGTCCCCCAGAATTCAATTACCAGGCCCTTCAGGTCTGGTATAGATATTAAGGGGAACCCCGCCGCAAATTAAAAAAAACAATGCATGCGGTTCCCCCAAATATCCATACCAGGCCATTCAGATCTGGCATGGATTTTAAGGGGAACTCCACCCCAAATTTAAAAAAAATGGCATGGAGTCCCCCCAAAAATACATACCAGACCCTTATCCAAACACGAAACCTGGCAGGCCGCAGGAAAAGAGGGGGGGACGAGAGAGCGCCCCCCCCTCCTGAACCGTACCAGGCCACATGCCCTCAACATGGGGAGAATGTCCCCATGTTGATGGGGACAAGGGCCTCATCCTCACAACCCTTGCCCAGTGGTTGTGGGGGTCTGCGGGCGGGGGGCTTATCGGAATCTGGAAGACCCCTTTAACAAAGGGGACCCCAGATCCCAGCCCCCCCCATGTGAATTGGTAAGGGGTACATTGCCCCCCTTTTACGAAGAAAATGTCAAAAAATTTAAAAAAAACACACAAACACCTTGGAAAAGTTCTTTATTAAAAAAAAAAAAAAAAAAAAACATTCCAGCGGTGAAATCCAGTGTCCCGCGGCGATCCGATGTCCAGCGCTGTCCGTCATTGGCTGAGCCTGAGCGGACCTGATGGGGAACTTCCTCCGCAGTCTATTACATGTATAGACCCGCCCCTTCTAAAGTTCCCCATCAGGTCCGCTCAGCCAATGACTAGGTGTAAGGCTGAGGACCTGATGCGGAACATGAGAAGGGGCGGGTCTATACATGTATTACACAGTGAAGGAAGTTCCCCATCAGGTCCGCCCCCTCGGTATGTCAGACCCCGCCTACGTCATTGGCCTGAGCGGGGAATTTCCTTCACTGTGTAATTTAAATTTACACAGTGAAGGAAGTTCCCCATCAAGTCTGCTCAGGCCAATTTTGACGTGGTAATTTTGTATCCCGATAGGGAGCTGAACTGGGATAATAGAGCGTGCAGGGATGGAAGTGAGACATGGAGGTTGGTGAGGGTCAAAAGCACGTCATCAGTAAATAGAGACAATTTATATTCCCTTTGTCGCACGGGGATCCCACGTATGTCTGGGTGTGATCTGATGGCCTCAGCTAAAGGCTCCAGGCAGAGGATGAAAAGAAGGGGAGAAAGGGGGCATCCTTGCCTGGTACCATTTGATATGGGGAATGAACGGGATGTAAAGGAAGTCAATTGGAACTGGGACGAGGGGTTGGAGTAGAGGGAATGTAAGGCCATGAGAAAAGGACCCCGTAATCCAAATTTAGTAAGGGTAGCAAACATATAGGGCCAGCTTAATCTATCAAATGCCTTTTGGGCATCAAGGCTAAGGATTAGGGCAGGGCATCGGACTCTATTCAGCATGTCAATGAGGGATGGGACCCCTACCTATTGCCCGCAGACAATGACCCAAGTCTTTGGCGAATTCTATGATAAACTTTATAATTGCCTTACCCCTGACCTACATCCTCCCTTCGATCAGATGGCTTTTGAGATGTTTATGGCAGATCTTCGTCTCCCCAAAATCATTGAGGCTGATGTACAGGCATTGAATACCCCCATTACTGAAGAGGAGCTTACTAACACTGTCAAATCCCTCCCATCCCATAAATCCCCTGGCCCGGACGGACTTCCATACTCTTATTATAAGACCTTTCTCCCGATTCTTTCAACACATTTGGTATCCCTTTATAATTCCCTTCTCCAGGGTCAGCACCCCCACCAACAATTTCTACATTCATATATTACAGTCATACCCAAACCGGATAAGGATCCCTCGCTCCCAGACAGTTCTAGGCCGATTGCACTTTTAAATTCAGACTATAAGCTTTTTACTAAAATTTTAGCTAATCGCCTTTCCCAATTTCTGACGAAACTAATAGATAGAGATCAAGTGGGTTTTGTCCCCACTAGACACGCTGGGGACAATACCAGACGAACCATCGATCTCATTTACATGCTGAATAGAGTCCGACGCCCTGCCCTAATCCTTAGCCTTGATGCCCAAAAGGCATTTGATAGATTAAGCTGGACCTATATGTTTGCTACCCTTACTAAATTTGGATTACAGGGTCCTTTTCTCATGGCCTTACATTCCCTCTACTCTAGCCCCTCATCTCAGGTCCAATTGGCTTCCTTTACATCCCGTTCGTTCCCCATGTCAAATGGTACCAGGCAAGGATGCCCCCTTTCTCCCCTCCTTTTCATCCTCTGCCTGGAGCCTTTAGCTGAGGCCATCAGATCACACCCAGACATACACATAAATTGTCTCTATTTGCTGATGACATGCTTTTGACCCTCACCAACCTCCATGTCTCACTTCCATCCCTGCACGCTCTATTATCCCAGTTCAGCTCCCTATTGGGATACAAAATTAACGTGTCAAAAACAGAAGCCCTGCCCTTACACCTCCCTCCTGCAGATCTCCTCTCGCTTAAGAACTTGTATCCCTACCGCTGGTGCACCTCTTCTCTCAAATATTTAGGGGTTCATCTTACACTGTCATATTCCACCCTTTACTCGGCCAACTATGTTCCCCCGTTCAAATCTATCAAAGCCATGCTAACTAGATGGAACCCCCCCCCCCCCGATATCTTGGATAGGCAGGATTAATGTGTTAAAGATGTCTATTATGCCAAAATTACTGTATTTTTTCGAAGCGCTACCTATCCATATCCCCATGGCTCAATTGAATCTCCTTAAAAGGTGGTTTCTTAATTTTATATGGAAAGACAGGGCACATAGAGTGGCCAGCTCGGTCATCTTTTCCCCCAGAGGTCAGGGAGGTATGGGTGCTCCGGATATTCACAAGTACTACCTGGCTTCCCACCTCCGTGCAGTGGTTTCCTGGTCTAGTTTGAGACCCCCGAATCATTGGACGGAGATAGAGATGGGCTCTGTGTTCCCAACTCATCCATGCTCCCTTGTATGGTCTCCTGCATTATTCTCGGATCCCAAGCTCCATGACCTCTGCTTGGGCCCTATGCTGTTCTCACTCAGGATTTGGTGAACCTGTCGCACCAAATTTTCTCTGGCATCCTCATGTCCCCCCCTTTCTAATGTACTCTTTAATCCCTTACTTCCTGATAGTCTTTCCCATCCTCGGATGTTCCAACTCCGACATCTTGTGCACCCTGTCACCCGCAAACTTCGCTCCTTCCAAGACCTTCAATCTACAAGCCAAATCCCAAACCATTTGCTATTTTCGTATCTCCAAATGACCCACTATTTAGCAACACTCTAGCCCCCCCTTACTCTAACCAAACCTACGCACTTCAAAGTTATTTGTTCTCAGGGACCTTAACAATCACGACTAATATCTGCTATATACCAACTCCTGCAAGAGAATCTCCTGCTTTCCATGAAACCCCACTTATACAGGAGTAAATGGTCGCATCTTACACAACAACAAATTTCCCCTCCCCAATGGGCTAAAATTTGGACCTCAAATTCCAAAATATCATGATGTGTGGCACAAAGAGAGACAGCATTCAAAGTGTTATTTATTTGGTATAGGACTCCTGAGGTTTTACATCTCTATGATCCTTCCCTCTCTCCTCTCTGCTGAAGGTGTGGTAAACTCAGAGGTACTCGTTATCATATTTTTTGGCAATGTGAACTGATTGCTCCTTTCTGGTCTATGGTCGTGTCCTTACTTCAGCAGATTTTAGATTCCCCTGTCCCTTTAGATCCGATACACCTCCTTCTGGGCCTCCCAATCCCTGGATTGGGAAAAGCTTTGAATAAATTGGCCTCCTATGTCTTACTAGAAGCAAAAAGAGCTATTCCTGCATGTTGGTTGTCCACCTCCCCTCCAACTCAGGCCCAGCTTATACAAACTATAAATGATATCCGGAGAATGGAGCATATGACAACCATGGTAGAGGATGCTGTTGATAGATTTGATATATGGGTTTCCTGGGATCGCTCTATACACAGCTCTTCTCATTGATATTTCTATTAACACCCTGCACTTGTTTTTATTTAATTCATGAAGGTTTTACCCCCAACTCCCCCTGTGGTTTTGTTATGGTTTTTGTATGCCACTTATTACCATCTTCCCCCCTCCTTTTTCCTCCTTGACCCCACCTTTTAAAACCTATCCAACTCTCCCCCTTTAACCACTTGCTTACTGGGCACTTAAACCCCCCTCCTGCCCAGACCAATTTTCAGCTTTCAGTGCTCTCACACTTTGAATGACAATTACTCAGTCATGCAACACTGCACCGAAATTATTTTTTGTCCTTTTTTTCATACAATTAGAGCTTTCTTTTGGTGGTATTTGATCACCTCTGGGTTTTTTATTTTTTGTGCTATAAATGAAAAAAGACCGAAAATTTTGAAAAAAAAACAAATTTTTCTTAATTTCTGTGATAAAATTTTGCAAATTAGTACTTTTTTTTTCATAAATTTTGGCCACAATTTATACTGCTACATATCTTTGGTAAAACTAACCCCAAATTTGTGGAAATTATTTGGTCTGTGTGAAAGTTTTAGAGTCTACAAGCTATAGTGCAAATCATAAAAAATGTATCACATCTGATGTACTGGTGGCCTATCTCATTTATTGAGACCCTAACAAGCCAGGAAAGTACAAATGCCCCCCAAATAACCCCTTTTTGGAAATTAGACATTCCAAGGTATTTAGTAAGAGGCATGGTATGTTATTTGAAGTTGTAATTTTTTTCCCACAATTCTTTGCAAAATTAAGATTTTGATTTTTGATTTTGATTTTTTCTCAAAATTGTCATTGCAATAGCTTATTTCTCTCACATGGCATGTGCATACCACAAATGACACCCCAAAATACATTCTGCTACTCTTCCTGAGTATTACGATACCACATGTGTGGGACTTTTTCACTGCCTGGCCACATACAGAGGCTCAACATGCAGGGAGAACCATCAGGGGTTCTAGGAGCATAAATTACACATCTAACTTGTTGACTACCTATTACACTTTTCAAGGCCCTGGAGCACCAGGACAATGGAAACACCCACAAAATGACCCCATTTTGGAAAGCTAACACCCCAACGTATAATCTATGAGGCATAATGAGTCTTTTGAACGGTTCATTTTTTTCCAGAAGTTTTTGGAAAATGTGGAAAAAAAATGAAAACGCATTTTTTTTATGCAAAGTTGTCCATTTATAAGATATTTCCAACACATAGCATGTGCATTGTGAAAAAAAATCTGATCTACTGATGAAGGCCAATGAAAGGCCGACACGCGTTTAGAAGGGAGGAGTCGAATCTGTGATGTCAGGCGAAGCACCGTGAGTGTAGATCTGCAGTGAATGAGCTGGTGATTTGATATATGCTGTTTTTATTGATATTTCTTGTAAGTGTAACTTTTTAGGGGGGCTTTTTTAATAAATTTAAAAGCAGAGAACACTATGGTACTTGTGTTTTTTGTTTCATGTCCTTAACCCCTGGAAATATAAGTGGAATTGATTATTAAAAAGTGAGTGGAGGAAGGTGTTGTTTGGAGACAATTCAAACGTTGATTACCCACACAGAGGTGCAGTCTGGGGACTGTAGGAATTACTACCATTGGTAAAGTGGATTGATCATGGTGGACACGAGGAGTGATCTGTCTATGAGTTTTATACTCATCCTTGAGGTGAGCAGGCATTTTAGCAGGTGGTGGTTTTTCTTCACAAATTGTTTTATTGAATGTATAATTATTTGTTTATATAATATTTATAGATACGCAGCGCTGCACTATTTTCACAAAATTAACATAGCATGTACATAGCAAAAATGACACCCCAAAATACATTCTGCTACTCCTGAGTATGGCGATACCAAATGTGTGGGACTTTTAACACAGCCTGGCCACATACAGATGACCTACATTGAAGTAGTACCTTCAGGCGTTCTAGGAGCATAAATTACACATCTCATTTCTCAACCACCTATTACACTTTTCAAGGCCCTGGAGCACGAGGACAATGGAAACACCCACAAAATAACCCCGTTTTGGAAAGCTAACACCCCAATGTATAATCTATGAGGCATAATGAGTCTTTTGAATGGTTCATTTTTTTTCAGAAGTTTTTGGAAAATGTGTAAAAAAAATTAAAACGCATTTTTTTTACGCAAAGTTGTCTATTTATAAGATATTTCCAACACATAACATGTACATAGCAAAAATGACACCCCAAAATACATTCTGCTACTCCTCCTGACTATGGCGATACCAAATGTGTGGGACTTTTACACAGCCTGGCCACATACAGAGGACCTACATTGAAGTAGCACCTTCAGGCGTTCTAGGAGCATAAATTACACATCTCATTTCTCAACCACCTATTACACTTTTGAAGGCCCTGGAGCACCAGGACAATGGAAACGCCCACAAAATGACCCCATTTTGGAAAGCTAACACCCCAACATATAATCTATGAGGCATAATGAGTCATTTTTTTCCAGAAGTTTTTGGAAAATTTGGAAAAAAATGAAAACTATTTTTTTACACAAAGTTGTCCGTTTATAAGATATCTCCAACACATAGCATTTATATAGCAAAAATGACACCCCAAAATACATTCTGCTACTCCTCCTGAGTATGGCGATACCACATGTGTGAGACTTCTACACAGCCTGGCCACATACTGAGATCCAACATGCAAGGAACACCGTCAGGTGTTCCAGGGACACATAGCATGCACATACCAAGAATTACACCCCAAAAAACATTATGCTGAGCAAAGCGTAAAGAAAAGATTACCTTTGGTTTTAGTAGTGCAATTCTAAACAGCAGGATAGCACTGGTCCAGGCAGCAGGCAGGGACTTGGTCAGCAATGGCATACACAATTGTCCAGGCAGCAGGCAGGGATACTGTCCATATACAGTCCAGGGTCAGTGCAGGCAGAGATATTGTCAGCAGTGCCAAAAATATTGGTCCTGGTAGTAGGAAGGTCCATGTGGTGTGGTCAGTTCATGCGACAGGCAGAGGCATGATGGCATAGGCCCTACAGGCAGAAGGCAGAAGTAGGGCCTCATTCAGGACAGAATGGGGACAGGGGTAGAGGCTTCTCCCACCCAAATCTCTTTGAAGCCTCCGAGTCTCCAGACCCTAATCTAGGAATGAGAAAACAAAATAGTTTTCTTCATCCAGAAAAACAATTCTGGAGCCTCTCACATATGTGAGACCCCTGTGTTGAATTCCACTAGACCTTGTAGCAGGGTACAAGATCAGTCCATGAGGCAGAAAAAAACATGGTCAAACAGTCCAAGGTCAGTTCCAGATCAGGCAGAGGTATTACAGAATCTTTAGGCAGAAGCATGGTGAAACAACAGTCCAGGGTCAGTTTCAGATCAGGCATAGGTAATACAGAATTGTTAGGCAGAAGCACGGTTGAATAACATTCCAGGGTCAGTTCTAGATCAGGCAGAGATATTACAGAATCGTTAGGCAGAAGAGTGGTCGAATAACAAGCCAGGGTCAGTTACAGAGCAGGCAGTGGCATAAGGGGTGTGAAGGCAGGAACTGAGGATTACGTTTACCATACTTCACTAATAATTTAGTCAAATATGGTAACGGCGAAAACAGTCAACTACACAGAGGCCTGGTTGGGAAGGACATTGGGCACAATAATAATGTCTTGTCTGACTCCTCCACTGGTACACACCTTACATTTTTTTTTACGTCGTCGGCCTGTTGCTGTGGGAGGGACTTTATCGGGAAAGTGACGTTCGGAGAGTTGACTAAAGCCCTGTACACATGATCGGATTTCCTATGGATTCTAATCCGATGGATTTTTCCATCGGAAATCTGATAAAGCTGACTTCCATCAGTCTTGCCTACACACCATCAGTCAAAAATCCGACCATCCCAAACGCCGTGACGTAAAACACTCCGACAAGCGGAGTGTATTGGCATGTGGTAGATGGGGCGTTTTGATCAAAAGGAACGCAAAGTGTTTTTTGGGTTGAGTCCCATACAAAATGTGAGGCCTAAAAAAAACTTCAACTCTTCCACCGTTGGGTCTCTCCACTCGTAGGGACGGGCATAATATGATGTAGGATTGTTCAAAATAAATTGTTGGGCATATAGGTTGCACTGGGTCACAATTCTGGATAGTATGTCCTCTGTAAAAATGAGATCAAAAAAATTGATTGTGGAAAAATCCTCCGTGTCCACCTGGACTCCTGGCTGGGCAGTGAAAGGGGGAATGTTGGCTTCTCCTGAATTAGGAGGAAGCCACAAGGGGTTCTGAAGGGCATAGGGAAGGCTGGCATGGGTCCTTGGCCTTTCTTGCCGAGGCACTGTGGTGCTGGTGGATGGCACTGTGGTGCTGGGGGATGGCACTGCGGTGCTGGTAGATGGCACTGCCTCCTCACCAGAACGCCTTTGTTTGGCGGGCCAACTATCTTCCTCCTCTGAGTCACTCAGTGTTTCACTACTGAGGACTGGCTCATAATTGACGTCTGACTCAGAATCGGAATTGGAAAGGGAATCTGAAAGAGAGAGCTCCACTTTGCTCTCGTCGGGCGTGGAAAGAATTTGGTATGCCTCCTCGGCGGAAAAACATCTTTTTGACGTGGTTGCTGGTGGTGATGCGACTACACAGGTGTGTGCTAAGCCTTCACTGATGTGCACTGATGAGGTGGCACAGAGGGGTACTGATGAGGTGGAACAGATGGGCACTGATGAGGTGGAACAGATGGGCACTGATGAGGCGGAACAGATGGGCACTGATGAGGCGGAGCAGATGGGCACTGATGAGGCTGAGCAGATGGGCACTGATTGGTGGCACAGATGGGCACTGATTTCCAGCACAGATGGGCACTGATGAGGCGGCACAGTTGTGCACTGACTAATTGCACAGATGTGCACTGACTAATGGCACAGATGTGCACTAATGATGCGGCAGAGATGGGCACTGATGTAGTGGCACTGATGGGCACTTAGGTGGCACACGTGGGCACTGATTGCACAGATCACTGACATCACAGGTGGGCACAGACTGGCACAGGTGGGCACAGATCCCTATAGGCACTGTGGCACTGTATGGTCACTATATGGGCACTGTATGAGCACTATATGGGCACTGGTATTACTCACTGGTATCACTCATTGAAACAATGTAACAGATCGCTCTCCCTCCTCACACGCGTGTTGTAATATGTTGGCCGATTTATGTGGGACATTATATTACGGTATTATGTATATGTATAAGTACAAGATTGACCAGGCCTGATTTCAGTTGACATTGGCATCTGTAATCTAATTACACATATCAAAGGGTGTTTGTTGATCAAAGGGGTTAGTGGCCAAACAAGATTTACTACACATATCAAAGGGGACAGACAATGACTGATGTGCTAATCTTATGCAAGCCTACATATGGTGTGTGAGGTGGCCTGTTAATTTAATTGAACATTTCAAAGGGTACAGTACATTGTTTAGGACCAAAGAAGAAGTATTTATTGATGGTTATTAGACTTGAGGGGGCATTCATTCATGGGAAACATTTGGTTGACCTGGCAGAACCCCCCCCCCAGTGTCAGACCTGTATTTGAGACATTCAAGCTGGCATTCAGTGTTCTCTAGTCTTATATACTCTATGGATATGAAGGCACAGATATAGAGAACAGGGGACTCTAAAAACTACTATTCTGGGTCATATATATATATATATATATATATATATATATATATATATATATATATATATGACCCAGAATAGTGGTTTTTGGAGTACATACAGTATATATATAATAATAGGGATGAGCCGAACACCCCCCTGTTCGGTTCGCACCAGAACCTGCGAACAGCCAGAATGTTCGTGTGAACTTTAGAACCCTATTAAATACAATGGACTCGAACGTTCGAAATCAAAAGTGCTAAATATATAGGCTAATATGCAAGTTATTGTCCTAAGAAGGGTTTGGGGACCTGGGTCCTGCTCCAGGGGACATGTATCAATGCAAAAAAAAGTTTTAAAAACGGCCGTTTTTTCGGGTGCAGTGATTTTAATCTTACTTAAAATGAAAAAATAAAAGTGAAATTTTCCTTTAAATTTCGTACCTGGGGGGTGTGTATAATATGCATGTAAAGTAGTGCTTGTTTCCCTTGCTTAGAAATGTCCCTGCACAAAATGTCATTTCTGAAGGAAAAAGTCATTTAAAACTCACTCGCGGCTATAATGAATTGTCGGCTCCCGGCAAAACAGAGAAAAGTCATTGATAAAAAAAAAAAGCGTGGGGGTCCCCCCAAATTCAATTACCAGGCCCTTCAGGTCTGGTATGGATATTAAGGGGAACCCTGCCGCAAATGAAAAAAAAAATGTGTGGAGTTCCCCCAAATATTCATACCAGGCCCTTCAGGTCTGGTATGGATTTTAAGGGGAACTCCACCCCAAATGTGAAAAAAAATAGCGTGGAGTTCCCCCAAAAATCCATACCAGACCCTTTATCCGAGCACGCAACCTGGCAAGCTGCAGGAAAAGAGGGGGGGAAGAGAGGGCGCCCCCCTCTCCTGAACCGTACCAGGCCACATGCCCTCAAAAGGATGTCCCCATGTTGATGGGGACAAGGGCCTCATCCCCACAACCCTTACCTGGTGGTTGTGGGGGTCTGCGGGCAGGGGGCTTATCGGAATCTGGAAGACCCCTTTAACAAAGGGGACCCCCAGATCCTGACCCCCCCCTAGGTGAATTGGTAAGGGGTACATTGTACCCCTACCATTTCATGAAGAAAGTGTAAAAAAAAACAAAAAAAAACACACAGACACCTTGGAAAAATCCTTTATTAAAATAAAAAATAAAAATAAATAAAAAAACATTCCAGTGTCCCGCGGCGATCCGATGTCCAGCGCTGTCCGTCATTGGCTGAGCCTGAGCGGACCTGATGGGGAACTTCCTCGGCAGTGTATTAAATGAATAGACCAGCCCCTTCTAAAGTTCCCCATCAGGTCCGCTCAGGTATAACGCTAAGCGGACCAGATGCGGAACGTTCGAAGGGGCGGGTCTATTCATTTATTACACAGTGGAGGAAGTTCCCCATCAGGTCCGTCCCCTCGTATGTCAGACCCCACCTACGTCATTGGCTGAGCGGACCTGATGGGGAACTTCCCACGCAGTGTAATAAATGAATAGACCCGCCCCTTCTCACGTTCCGCATCTGGTCCGCTTAGCCTTACACCTACGCCATTGGCTGAGTGGACCTGATGGGGAACTTTAGAAGGGGCGGGTCTATACATTTAATACACTGCGGAGGAAGTTCCCCATCAGGTCCGCTCAGGCTCAGCCAATGACGGTTAGCGTTGGACATCGGAACGCCGCGGGACACTGGATTTCATCGCTGGAATGATTTT
Organism: Rana muscosa; assembly: GCA_029206835.1. Taxonomy (NCBI): domain Eukaryota; kingdom Metazoa; phylum Chordata; class Amphibia; order Anura; family Ranidae; genus Rana; species Rana muscosa. The sequence goes on along the minus strand of CM055116.1, from coordinate 656,705,195 downwards.
ATTTTATTTTTTTAATAAAGGACTTTTCCAAGGTGTCTGTGTGTTTTTTTTAACTTTTTTTTACACTTTCTTTGTGAAATGGTAGGGGTACAATATACCCCTTACCAATTCACATAGGGGGGGCCAGGATCTGGGGGTCCTCTTTGTTAAAGGGGTCTTCCATATTCCGATAAGCCCCCTGCCCGCAGACCCCCACAACCACCGGGCAAGGGTTGTAGGGATGAGGCCCTTGTCCCCATCAAAATGGGGACATCCTCCCCATGTTGAGGGCATGTGGCCTGGTACGGTTCAGAAGGGGGGGCGCTCTCTCGTCCCCGCCTCTTTTCCTGCGGCCTGCCAGGTTGCGTGCTTGGATAAAGGGTCTGGTATGGATTTTGGGGGGAACTCCACGCCATTTTTTTTTACATTTGGGGTGGAGTTCCCCTATAGCTGCGAGTGAGTTTTAAATTACTTTTTTTCCTTCAGAAATGACACTTTGTGCAGGGACAGTACTAAGCACGGGAAACAAGTGCGACTTTACATGCATACTATACACACACCCTATATAATAATATAATGTCCCCAAAAAAATAAATAAAAAAATGTCCTAGATAACCTAAAATTAGGACCCAGTTCAAAAAATAAATAAGTAGTGCTGCTTTACCATTACAAGTGTAGCACTCCCTGGTGTACATAGTATAAATAGGTTTGATGTAATGAGCTTAGGCAAATTTATATCTGTGGGGTTCAAGCTCAGTTCTGGTGGGAGGGCTCTGCAGATCAGGCCTCTGTTGCCTCCCCCTGGTTCTGGGAGTTTCCAGATTTAAATATTTATGGGAGTTTGACCAATCCCCAGACAGGAGGCAGGAGGCCTGGCAGAGTGGTAAGACATGCCCATAAATTATCAAGGGCCAGTTGTTGTTGTCGGATGGCAGATGAAGTGTTGAGGCTGTGGTAGTGAGGGGGCCCTGGGGCTAGGGGGGGGGGGGGCTCTGCCTCCAGGCTAGAGCTGAGGAGAGATGAAGAGAAGCTGCAGAGGGATCTCCACTAACCTACCGTCTCATCCTGGAGACACCCTACCCAGCGAGCAGAGATCTGTCCATCAGAAGGCCTGAACAGCAGTCAATGCAAGCAGCAGGATTCAAGAGACAATGTGAGTGCCTCTACTTGATCACCCCCATGGCCAATAAGGGAGAAGGCTGCCAGATGCACAGTTTAGCATGCTTTCATGGGATAGTGTCATAGCTGACCTAAATCCTTTGCTCTGGGACATTTCTCAAGACAGCCAGGTGGGCTGGTATTTTTACAGCAGGGACACATACAGTTGAGGCTTTTTTATTTTGTTTTCCACCAAGGGGACATAGTGTTCCTACATTATTTAAGGGGAGGTGGCGCTGCGCTGTAAATGTGCTAACTGTGTGCAAATCGCTAATAGCATAAATACATCATAGAGTAATGAGTAAAAATAAATAGAATAAATGAATACAGTAGTGCATAAATGCTAAAACCAATGGACATACCAAACCATACATTGCCAAAGTGCAGTGTGCAAACGACTGAGTATACATAAAACCTTATGTAAAACAATAATGTGCAAAAACAGCTAAATTGTGCAAACACAGCATACAGGCGGAAAAAATATATATAATGCCTGCAATGTGCAAACCAACAGAAAATTAGTGTGCAGGTGCAAATGATAGCACAAGTGTAGGATGTGCTAAAGTGCAAAAAGAATGTCCAATATAAACTGAGACAGTGATGGTTCAATCCAACAGTTTAGGTGCAAAAACGCATATACAGGCAGTGTCCATAGCAACAATATGCTTTCTTCAGAGTGGGTGTTTTTTTTTCCCGTGCAAGAACAACGTGGTGCTGGAGAGATAAAATGATCTCTATTTCGTGTCACACACAGTAGTGAAGGTGGCCTCTTACCTTGCGGTAATGAGGTAACTGCATGTAGAAATGCTGGTAGTGGTTCCTCTTGTATGGTCCTAAGCCAATTAAGGATGGTCCTAAGGGGGGCGTGTCTGGGATGGCGCTGGGAGCAGACGTGTTTGTCTGAGCTCCCCAGGACCGGTGCTGTATTTCTTCAGTTATAGGATGCAGACCCCTCTAATCTGTCCATCCTGTGTCCCCCTAGCCTTGGGACCCTGCAGGAGTGGAGACAGCCGGCTGTGATCCCGGGAAAGGCCGCGGACCAAACATCGCGGACTAGGCTGAAGCCGGGGACTCGCCTGAAATCCCGGCCCGGAGCTCCGCAGGGCCGGCGTGGTGAGACTCCTCTATTCCATCCCTCCTGTCTCCCCCTTGCCTTGGGACCCTACCCGGATAGTGCAGGAGTGGGGACGGCCGGCTGTGATCCCGGGAAAGGCTGCGGATCGGACATTGAGGATTAGGCCGAAGCCGGGGACTCGCCTAAAATTCCGGCCCGGATCTCCGCAGGGCCGTCGTGGTAAGATTTTCTGCTTCGGGCACAGGCACACTCATACCATCCTCCTCTGCCTCCTGATCCTCTGTGGCTTCCCTGGGGTATGCAGAGGAGGAAAAGTCAACCACGCTCCAAAAAGAAGGCCACAAAGTCAGACGTTGTGGACAAGGCCGTAGCCGCGGCCTTGCCTAAAACCCCTGCCCGGATGGAGAACCAGGCCGATGATCCTGACCGGCTGCCTGCCACAGCGGCCGATTTTAAAGCGGTCCTACATGCCATAACTGCCCTGACTGGCAAGGTGGACCATATACAGGCAAATGTGGAGTTTATTAGGAAGGACTTTGATGCTTTTCGTGGTAGAATGACTGAGGTGGAGCACAGGGTCTCCCAGACCGAGGACATGGTACGTGACCATGGCGCTGACATTCAGTCACTTAAGGCCAGGGTCAAGGTGCTTGAATCCTACACAGAAGACGCAGAGAATCGCAACAGAAGAAATAATCTGCGTGTTCTGAGACTCCCTGAGGGGGCTGAGGGTGCAGACCCCACGGCCTTTGCTGAACGCTTATTACAACAGCTACTCCCCTCAGTACGCTTCTCTCTGTTTTTTACTGTGGAGAGGGCTCATTGCATACCCATGCCACCAGGGGGCCCCAGGAAGCACCGCCCCGCACTTTTATCTTTAAACTACTTCACTTCCAGGACAGAGATACGGTGATGAAGGAAGCTAGGTCTCAAGGTGAACTACGCTTCGAGAACGCTAAGCTTCTAATCTTTCCGGACTATTCGCTGGAAACTCAGAAACAGCGTAAATCCTATGATGCTGTGAGAGTTAGGCTTTGCTCCAAACATATCAAGTACAGTATGCTGTTCCCGGCCAGACTGAGGGTGGAAGACGGCGAGTCTGTTCGGTTCTTCACATCCCCAGAGATGGCCTCCATGTGGATCGATACACTCCCGCGAGGATAAGTATTCATGTTGATTGCCTGCTTGTGTGGGCTGATTTCACCTGCTGCCTTTTTCAATGTGCCTTTTTTTTACACACTGGCCTGGGTCTTCCTCCTGGGTCCCGACAAGCCATGCGTGCTATTGAGTTCCCCACTTTCCGACCGTGGAGGCCAGGAGGCTATGACTTGAACTTTTCTATGGGGCCTCACTGTTGGAGGATTGTCTCCGAGACTGTGTCCTGTTTCTCCCCTTCCTCCTCCCTTCTCCACATTCCGAGACCCAGGCCCTTAAGTTTGTCAGCACGTACTCTGTTATTGCTTAAGTTTGTACCCCCAGCATAGCCGGGAGCCTGCACCCACATTTATTTATTTATTGCTCCGGTCCCCGGCAGGGGACTGCATGCGTGTCATCGAACTGCTGGACTGTGGATGCCGTTCTGCACACGTTTCCCCATTGCAGGCATGTTCGCCTTTGTTTCAAGTTGGGATCCAAAGCCACCCCACAGTTGGGGTTGGGGGTGGCGGGGTGGGGGGGATGGTTGGGAATGTTTGGTTATGTATTGTTACTTCTTTATACTTTTACAAGCAATGTTTTACTGTGTGACTTAGGATGTGTGGGGCGATATGTTTTGATTTTTTGCAATGGTTCTGTTCCAGGGCCTGGTAGTCATGTTCCAGCTTCATATAGCGCCACAGAGTGAATATGGCTGAGTGCACCATCATTTTGTGGAACACTAAGGGTCTGAACTCATCTGTGAAGAGGTCGCTGGTGTTTCAGTTCCTTAATGCTCACCGCCCCCAGATATGTATCCTTCAGGAGACGCATTTAACAGGCAGCAAACTTTTAAGCCTTAGACGATCCTGGGTGGGGCACCTCTACCATTCCACTCATACCAACTATTCCCGGGGAGTTAGCATTCTAGTTCAAAAATCTCTGCCTTTTAGGTTGTTGGTGCTGGAGCTGGACCCGGACGGGAAATATGTCATAATGCATGTTGTGATAGATAGGTTGGAGCTGGTGGTGATAGGTCTCTACCTGCCCCCCCCCCCAGCCTCCATGAGATTGCTTAACCAGCTAGTTTCTAATATTGCTGTATTTGGTACGGATAATGTGGTGATCATGGGTGACTTTAACCTGGTCCCGGATCCTGGGTTGGACAGACTCTCTGGTGTGACGGGCCCACTTTCGGACCTGTCCTCCTGGGCAGAGGCCTCCAATTTGACTGATGTGTGGTGGTGGCGTTACCCTGGTCAGCGAGCCTACACATGTCACTCAGCCTCACATAAAACCTTCTCACGCATAGATCTGGCCTACGCGGGGGGGTCTGTCCTCCCTAGGATCAGAGACGTTTCCATCCTTCCTCGGGGTGTCTCGGATCATGCTCCTCTGCAGTTGAGGCTGAGCCTGGGGAGGGATTGTGGAGACTGTCCAGATTTTGGCTGGCCGACTCCAGGATCTCTGAGCCATATCGAGCTGAGGTGATTCAATTCTGGTGGGACCTGGACCCTACTATACCCATGACCGTGTCTTGGGATGCATTCAAGGCCTTCTCTAGGAGCAGCCTGCGGACACATATCCGTGGGACTCGCAGAGACATGAGGGAGGATATAAAGAGGGCTGAGACAAGGGTGACTACACTTGAGACAGAATACTCTGCTACCAGGGACTCCGGGGTATACTCTGACTTTCAGATGTGCTCCTGCTCCGAACATCCACTACAAAAACTAAATTTCTACACCAATCCCAACGTATATTCGAGCATGGGGAGAAGACAGGTAGCATGCTGGCGTGGCTGGTGAGTGAGAGCTCCTCACCTGTGACCATATCGGCAATAGCTGACTCAGATGGGTCGCTGTTGACTGATCCCACCGACATCAACGGCCGTTTTGCATCCTTCTACCAGGAGCTGTACAGCTCCCGGCTGGCGTGCACGGATGAGGAGCTCACGGCATATCTGGAGTAGACGGAGCTGCCTTGCTTGACGACCACCTGCAGAGATGCATTAGACGCCCCTATCATGCTGGATGAAATTCGGCGGATGGTATCCTCCCTGCAAAACGGTAAGACACCGGGCCCGGATGGCATCCCTGCAGAACTCTTTAAGACATATGTAGAGGAACTGCTTCCTGCATTTCAACTTATGCTACAAAAGGCTGTGGAGGGTGACTGTCTCCCCCAGACTATGGCTGAGGCAGTTATAGTAGTCATTCTCAAACCAGGTAAGGCCTCCTCGTACCGTCCGATATCTCTCCTAAATGTCGATTGGCCAGATTTTAGCAGGGCGCTTGAATGTTGTGATCACTGCCTTGGTGCACGCTGATCAATCCGGGTTTATGCCGGGACGAGGGACTGATATTAATATATGACGGCTCCTCACACATCTCCCCAGGGCAGACGGTGAATAGTTCCGGGGGTGGTGGCCTCCCTAGATGCTGAGAAAGCGTTCGACTCGGTGGAGTGGCGCTACCTCTGGGCCGTCCTGCGTAAATTCGGGTTTGGCCCCCGATTTGTTAGATGGATCCAAATGCTTTACCATGATCCCACGGCTCGTATTCGCACGAACAACTCGCTGTCATCTCCATTCCCTGCGTCCAGAGGCACTAGGCAGGGATGCCCACTCTCCCCTGGCCTGTTTGCGTTGGCCATGGAACCCATGGCGACACGCATTAGGGCAACCCCCTTGATTGAGGACATCCCTGTGGGGGTGATCACAGACAAAATATCCCTATATGCTGACGACACCCTCCTATTCCTTAAAGATGTTTCTTCCCTCCCACCAGCTCTCCACATTGTGGATGGGTTTGGCTCGTTTTCTGGCATTAAGGTAATTTGGGAAAAGTCACTCCTATTTTCACTCCATGTGTCGGGACCTCGCCCCCCAATGGGTAGCCCCTTAAACTGGACGTCGGAATTCAAATATCTCGGGATACTGATTAGAGCGCCCCTGTCTTCATACATAGAATTGAATCTCATGCCACTGCTGAAGACCTTCTCGCAGAGATGCACGGCCTGGAGATCTCTCCCTCTTTCCTCAGTGGGTAGGGTGAACCTGGTAAAAATGATTTACCTGCCTAAATTCCTATACTTATTTTGCAACTCCCCGCTGATCCCCCCTGCCTAATTTTTCGCCACATTAAATGGTATCATATCTTCCTTTGTGTGGAATGGCAGATCCCCACGGTTGGCCATCTCCACCTTACAACTTCCCATAGCACGAGGTAGCTTGTCCCTACCGGACTTTCAGGTGTATTTTTGGGCGGCGGTTTTGGTAACAGTCAGGTGGTGGTTTTCTCAACCCAAAGATAATCCCGCGGTGACCCTTGAAGCAGCGATTATGGGTTCATACTCCTCCCTCAGCAATTTGGTGTTCAGGGGACCAAAATCTCACCCCCGCCTTACGGAACCTATGAGTACGACAATATCAGTGTGGCGCAGGGTTAACACAAGTAATAGCTCCCCCGAAACAAACTCCCCCCATCTCCCCCTATGGGGTAATCCTAACCTCCCACACTTGAATAAAGTCCCAGACCCCCTGGTTTGGGCAAAGAAAGGGATAGTGAACCTTAAACATATAGTTGCCGGCGGGAAATTGCATTCGTTCCCAGACCTCAGAGGTGCCTATCAGTTGCCGGGTTGGATGCTGTTCCGTTCTTACCAATTACGCCATGCATATAATAAGCAGTTCCCACCTTTCATTACCCTCAGATCGCATTCTTACTGCCAAGGTCATAGATAAACCCCTATCCTCCCTGAACTTCCGTCTGTCCTTAGGCCCCACTGGAAAGCTTGAGAAAGCCCTAATTAAATGGAGGGGGGAAATCCCTGACCTGACGGAGGAAAAATGGGAGGCTACCATATCCTCCTTTGTGACGAACATGATCTCAGCCAAAGACCGGTTCTTGCAGGTTCAATTCCTCCACAGGGCCTACTTCACTTCAAAACGACTGACTCTTATGAACCCGGAGACCCCAGTGAATTGTCCTCGATGTGACCTGCAGGCTGCCTCCTTCCTACATATGGTCTAGACCTGCCCACGTCTGGTAGATTACTGGACGGGGGATGTGGACAGCCTCAACGGAATCGTGTCCCTGGATATGGGACCCGATTCTCGGGTATTGCTGCTCAACATCTTTGGAGCAATGGTTCGGGGCAAGTATACTAGGCTGTTCCTAAGCTATGCCACCTTCTATGCACGCAAGGTGATTTTCCTCCACTGGAAAGATGCAGCGCCACCTACAGTTTCTATGTGGCGTATGGTTGTAAACTCAGTGTTACCACTCTACAAACTTACATACCTTAATCGGAATTGCCCCGGAAAATTTGATAAAATATGGTCGGGATGGATAGATGCCTGGGAGGAGGAGCCCCGGAAGAACGCGCAGGATGCGGTAGCTGGAGATGCACCACAGTACTGAATCCATAGGTTGGTTTTCCTACGAGTAGATGACCTGTTTTGATATGTACCTCATCCGCTTGCTCGAGGTTCCTTTCTCTCCCCCCCTCCGCCTTCCTCCCCCTCCCTTTCCCCCTCCCCCTTTCTCCCCTCCCCTCTCCTTCTCTCCCCCCCCCCCATCTGGGGCATTCTGGGTTATTATGCTGAAATGTCTACCTCCTGAGCCAACGTTAGAACGTTCTTGGTTTTTGTTCTCACCCATCCTGTGGTCAACATTGCCTGGCTATGCGGAAATAGGGAGACCCAAAATCCAGCGGCCCTTTAGGTGGTAGCGCTACACTAGTGATAATATAACACTAAAGGCATAATTTACTAATATAGATGTTTTATTTTAACTTTACTAATCATTTCATTAAATGACAATTTTGTTGTCAAAAATGTTTAATTCGCAAATAAATCATTATTTTACATATGCAATTACAGTCACTCAAACTGCCATTGTTTTGTCCCTGTTTGCTACTTTCTTTAGTCAAAACATTTTTAAACAAATAGTTATCCCCAGCCTTCAACTAGTATTTAACCACTTATTAACCGGCCCATAGCCAAAATATGGCTACAGGGCGGTTTCTTAACTTTGGGAGGGCGTACATGGACGTCCTCCCAGAATCACGCTCCTGCGCGCCCCCTGTGGCGCGTTCACGGGAGTGTCCATGACCGCTAGAGGACCTGGCGCATCACGGATCATGGTAAATTGCCGCTGGTAGCGGCCGTTTACCACATGATTGCTCTGTCAAATGACGGAGCGATCACTTGTAAACAAACCGGCGTCATGTCATGACGCAGGTTCCTCTCTCCCCTCTCTGTACCGATCGGTACAGTAGGAGAGTTGGAGAGATCCATCCATCCCTGCTCAGCCATCCCTGCCATACTCTGCAATACTCTGCAATACCCTGCAATACCCTGCAATACTCTTCAATACCCTGCAATGCTCTTAAATACCCTGCAATACTCTGCAATACCCTGCAATACCCTGCAATACTCTGCAATACTCTGCAATACCCAGCCATACTCAGCCATACTCAGCCATACTCAGCCATACTCCGCCATACTCTGCCATACTCTGCCATACTCTGACATGCTCAGCCATGCTCAGCCATGCTCAGCCATACTCTGCCATACTCTGCCATGCTCAGCCATGCTCAGCCATACTCAGCCATGCTCGGCCATACTCTGCCATGCTCGGCTGTACTCGGCCTCTGTATGTGGCCAGGCTGTGGAAGTCTCGCACATGTGGTATCGCTGTACTCAGCAGGAGTAGGAGAATCTATTTTGGGGTGTAATTTTTGGTATGTACATGCTATGTGTTAGAAATATTGTATAAATGCACAACTTTGTGTTAAAAAAAAAAATGCGTTTTAACCACTTTCCGCCCGCAAGCCGTCATATGGCGTCCTTGACTTTGTGCGGGGATATCTGAATTATGGGTGCATCTACAGGCATCATTCAGATATCACCTTTTTCAGCCGGTGATTCCCTACACCATAAGAATGATCATAGCGGCTGTTTCACCGCTTGATCGTTCTTACGGGACGTCCCCCCCCCTCCCGCCGCCCTCCGGTGCTTCTACCGACTCACCGATACGATCAAAGACAAGATCATTTTTTTTTATTATTTCAGGATTCCCAGCATAGAGGTGAAATGTGGGGTCTTATTGAGCCCATATCTTACTGTAAAGAGGACCTGTCATGCCATATTTCTATTACAAGGGATGTTTACATTCCTTGTAATAGGAATAAAAGTGATCAAAAAATGTATTTTTGGGGAAAACATGTCAAACTAAAATAAATAAAGTAAAATTAAAAATATAAAAAAAAAATTAAAGCACTCCTGTCCCCTTGTGCTTGCATACAGAAACAAACGCATACATAAGTCCCGCCCTCATATGAAAAACGGTGTTCAAACCACACATGTGAGGTATTGCTGCGAACATTAGAGCGAGAGCAATAATTTTGGCCCTAGACTTCCTCTGTAACTCAAAACATGTAACCAGTAAAAATATTTAAAGCGTTGCCTATGGGGATTTTTAAGTAGCGAAGTTTGGCACCATTCCACAATCGTGCAATTTTGAAGGGTGACATGTTAGGTATCTATTTACTCTGCGTAACTTCATCTTTCACATTATGCAAAAACATTGGACTAACTTTACTGTTTTTTTTTTAAGCACAAAACTGTTTTTCTTTTTTTCTTAAACGCGTTTGAAAAATTGCTGCGCAAATACCGTGCAAGATAAAAAGTTGCAATGACCGCCATTGTATTCTCTAGGGACTTTTCTAAAAAAAAAAATTATGTATAATGTTTTGGGGGTTCTATGTAATTTTCTAGCAAATAAATTATGATTTTTACATGTAGGAGAGAAATGTCAGATTTGGCCTGGGTGCTCCAGAACGCCTGAAGATGCTCCCTGCATGTTGGGCCTCTGTATGTGGCCACGCTGTGTAAAAGTCTCACACGTGTGGTATCGCCATACTCGGGTGTAATAGCAGATTGTGTTTTGGGGTGTAATTTGTGGTATGCATATGCTGTGTGTGAGAAATAACTTGCTAATATGACAATTTTGTGAGAAAAAAAAATAAAAAAACAATCTTGATTTTGCAAAGAATTGTAGGAAAAAATTACAACTTCAAAAAACTCACCATGCCTCTTTCTAAATACATTGGAATGTCATCTTTCCAAAAAGGGGTCATTTGGGGGGTATTTGTACTTTTCTAGCAAGAAATGAGATAGGCCATCAGTACTTCAGGTGTGATCAATTTTCAAATATTGGCACCATAGCTTGTGGACTCTATAACTTTCACAAAGACCAAATAATATACACCAATTTGTACTTATTTTTACCAAAGATATGTAGCAGTATACATTTTGGCCAAAATATATGAAGAAAAATTACTAATTTGCTAAATTTTATAACAGAAACAAAGAAAATTATTTATTTTTTTACAGAATTTTCAGTCTTTTTTTCTTTTTATAGCGCAAAAAAAAACAAACCCAGTGGTGATTTAATACCACCAAAAGAAAGCTCTATTTGTGTGAAAAAAAGGACAAAAATTTCATATGGGTACAGTGTTGTATGACTTGAGTATTTGTCATTCAAAACGTGAGAGCACCAAAAGCTGAAAATTGGTCTGGTTATTAAGGGGGTTTAAGTGCCCAGTTGTCAAGTGGTTAAAGAATGATAACTAGAAATTAGTTTCAAGTTCGCTTTGATGTTATGGTGCACCATAAATGCAGTGTAAACCATCAATGCTGTGAAAAATAAAAATAATTGGGAGTTCTCTTATAAAATCCATACCAGACTCTCATCATAGATGGGTGTCTGGTATTGACTTCTAGGACATACCCCATGCAAAAAAAGTGTGAATTTTCCCCAATAAATACCAAGATATGGGTCTGGTATGGATAATAAGGGGTATCAGGGGATCTTTTGGTTTGCAAATATTCAGAAGTAACTTCTCTTGTTCAAATATACCATGAAGTAAATTTTACAATGGTCACTGAAATGAAAAACATCTAAAGTTAAAGCTTGGTAAACACTATTGACAGGAAAATTACTGTTTTACACATTTTGGTAAACTGTAGGAATCCATTCAAAATTTTGATAAACAAATGCCCATCTCCAGGCAAAAATAACGTTTCCTAATGCAATGGGGCTGTGCCCGCAGTGCACAGATTAACTGTTCATTTTTGCCTAGGGAAGAGGAAAAAGGAGATTTATTTACCTAATCCTCCCATCCTCTCAGCACAAGACCAGTCTGGAACCCCTGCACTCAAGTGGTCCTGAGTTTTGGACTGTTCCTGATTTAATCAAGCCCACAGCAGGCTCCATAGACCAGGGACTTTCCACCACTGGACCATGGGGGAACACCGTTTCCGGTGGGAAGAATGATCTGGTGAGTAAAACAGGCAGTTGACAAAACAGGCAGTTGACCATTGCAGTGCGGGCACAACCCCACTGCATGGGAAAACTTTTTTTTGTATGGTATGTATGATTATATTGTACATAAATATGTGGTATCATTTTTTTCCATGTCCTTCTTAAAAATAGAAAAAAATGTTTAGGTAGAATTAAGAGAGAATATTGATTATATCCTTCATATTTGAGGTTCTGTTCAACTTAACTTAAGTTAAGTTTAACTTAATTGGGGGCGTGGTCTGCCAGCGCTGATGATGGCTGCCTAGACTCTGAGCTCTCAAGCCAGGGAGACAAACGGAGCGCCTCAGGCCCACTACGGAGGACAATCCAAGGCCATCCTGCCCTACCACAGCCCGGACAACATCCCCAGCTATGTCCAGAAAGAGGATGACGGAGCTACAACCTAAAAAGCTGACTGCCTTCTTCTCCAGTAAGGTTAGTCAGACCCAAAATGGCACCGGCGCGGCCGCGATCTCGGAGGCCTACACGGATCTTCCTGATGAGATCCCAGGAGATCAGGGTCACTCCTGTACCCCCCTTACACCTACCCTAAGAGAGGGAGACAACCCGCTAACGGGAAGCCCGGTGAAATCCCGCATGCGGATGGATCCGTCACCGCTGCTGCCGCAGCCGCAAATGGAGGCCCAGGCTTTCAGCCACCTCCAGGCCAACCAGGCCCTACAGTCCACCATGGCCACATTCCCCACATCGGGGCAACCAGTGATAGACACTACCCTAAAGGACATGTTACTATCCCTGCAGACCTCACTGATGTCATCCCTGGCACCCCTATTCACCAGACTAACTGCTGACATGCACGCTATGGATGACAGAGTAGCTCACTTAGAATGCAGCATGGGGGAATGCACAGCCACTGTAAATGATCTAGTAGACGCCTATGCTGACATGAAAGATGAACAGGCCTGGGTAAGAGCAAAGCTAGCAGATTTAGAGGACAGGTCCAGGAGGAACAATGTAAAAATTAGAGGAGTTCCTGAAGCCATCCCACCGACAGACCTCCCTAAGTATGCTAAAGAGCTCATGCACCTAATTCTGCCAGATGCAGCGCCCAGAGACCTCATCGTGGATAGAATCCACAGAATTACTAAACCCTCTCACCTGGCAGCGTCAGTCCCCAGAGATGTCTTAATGAGGGTGCACTTCTTTCACATCAAAGAAAGACTCCTCATAACACTGAGAAACAAACCGACACTCCCGGCACCATACACTGGAATTCTCCTATTCCCAGACCTCTCCAAGTACACTATGCAGATGAGAAGACAACTTAACCCGATAACCAAAGGCCTCCACAACCACAAGATTCAGTTTAAATGGAGATACCCTGCATCACTACTCATCACAAGGGAGGGAGAGACACACATGATACACAACCTTCACAAAGGAATCCAGCTACTACACTCCTGGGGAATCATTTCCGAACCCCCACAAGACACCACACCACCTTTGGAGCAGCGCAGCAACCGCACACCCCGCCAAAACCCGAATGGCCGAAACACCTGAACAAAACTCTCTCCTTCCATTATAATGGGCCTATAAATCAACATGAGCATTGCTCTCCCTGGCTTCCAGCCTCCTGATTTGATTTGTTCTCACCAAGTTATAGACACTGTTACCCCTCTAGTGGTTTAGTTGAATTCCACATTCTCTACTCCACCTAACGTTCTAACGAGTGGGCATTTCGCCGCTCGTGCTTACTCCACAAGTTCCAATTTTATCTTGTTTAGTTCTATCAGTTAACGTTATTGTTTTTACAGCTTCTTCACTGCATACAACGTATGAACAGACAACCCATTGGGCACTATCTGAACCCTATTCACAACCACTTGACCCGGTAGTCCCAGGAAACCCGCAAGCCCTCACCGAACTGTAAGTGCCTGCAATCTATCAGTTATTCCCTTACAGCAACAACAATGCCGATCAAGATTCTATCCATAAACGCAAATGGACTCAATCACCCTGCAAAGAGACACTCGTTATGGAAGACAGCCCTGGACTTAGAGTGCGATATCCTGTGCGTCCAGGAGACACACTTTCTTTCCACAGCTACACCTATATGTACCAATAGACAATTCTCCCAGGTGTTCTCCGCACCATTCACCTCAAAGAAAAGAGGGGTGATGATAGCAGTGAACAACTCGGTTACGTTTAAAACGAAAAGTGTCACCCTCGATCCAGAGGGCCGATATATTATTCTTGTTTGTGAAATAAACAATACTACCTATACTTTAATGAACGTGTACGCTCCAAATGCCAGGCAGACTCACTTCCTCCGCAAACTCATATGTACAGTAAACCCCCTGAAACAGGGACATCTAATTATATGCGGAGATTTCAACCTGGTACCCGATATTACTTTAGATTCAACCTCCGCACTTAAACGCAGAGAGTCCCCTCTAAAAAACCTTCTTGTTTCAAGTGACCTGTATGACATTTGGAGATGCTTACATGGAGAGGAGAGGGATTTTACATATTTCTCCCCTCTTCACAAAACATACTCTCGCATTGATAACTTTTTCACGGATAAGTGGCTACTGCAAAACATTAGCGCAGCTGAAATCCACAGTACGTCTTGGTCAGATCATGCCCCAATCACCATTACCATATCAGACTCAACAAAATGTTCAAAGACCTTCCTATGGAGAGCAAACAATTATATCCTACAGAATCCAATCTACACTCCAGAAATAGTGGAACAACTCAATGTCTATTTCCAAATTAACTCGGGCTCAGTATCTGACCCAGGTGTGCTGTGGAACGCGCACAAAGCCTTTATTAGAGGCATATTACTAAAAATTAGCTCCCGCCACAAAAAAAACAGATCGAAAAGAGTAGAAACTCTATTAACCCAATTAGCCACTCTAGAACAACAGAACAAACACAAAACCAACCCAACACGCTCTGCACAGATTCTGACACTTAGAAGAGAACTCAGACTACATCTCCTGCAATCTTACGAGCACATCCAAAGTAAATTAAAGGCCACCTCCTACACTACATCCAACAAAGCAGGAAAAGCCCTGGCACAACGTATTAAAGGCAGGAGAATAAAAAACAAAATAGAGAGACTCCACCACCCACACACCAACGAATCACTCAGAAACCCACAGGACATAGCAGATGCATTCAGCACCTACTACAGCGACTTATATAACCTAAAAAGAGACCCAGACACATACCAACCCTCCTCAGACGACATCCATGACTTTCTCTCACACATTAGACTCCCTTCGCTGACGACTGAACAACTTACTAGTCTAAATGACCCGTTCACAACACAAGAAGTAATGGCAACCATTAATAAAATTCCCTTAGGAAAGTCTCCGGGTCCAGACGGCCTCACGGGAGAGTACTTCAAGACATTCGGACACCACCTAGCTCCCCATCTTACAAACTTTTTCAACAGTGCGGCCACATCCGCCAAATTTCCACATGAATCTCTACAAGCGCTAATCATCACACTTCCAAAACCAGGCAAGGAACCGGTCACACCCCAAAACTTTCGCCCGATTTCGCTTCTAAACCTAGATGTGAAAATATATGCAAAAATAATAGCTACCAGACTATTACAAATTATGCCCAATCTGATCCATAGGGATCAATCAGGATTCACGTCCGGTAGACAAGCATCTGACGCCACGAGAAGACTGATTGACGCCATCCACTTCGCCGAGTCTAGTGGAACGCCTTCTCTGCTCCTGGCACTGGACGCGGAGAAGGCGTTCGACAGAGTCCACTGGAACTACCTACATCAGGTCCTTCACAAATTTGGCTTCAAAGGCCAAATACTTACTGCCATATTAGCACTATATACAACCCCCTCGGCCCGAGTGTTTTCAGCGGACATGCTATCCCAACCGTTTGACATCACCAACGGCACCAGACAAGGATGCCCGCTGTCACCACTGATCTTTAATTTACTCATGGAGACCCTAGCAGAACACATTAGGCAGAACCCTACAATAACAGGATTTGAGGTGGGCAGACAATCACACAAAATAAGTCTATTCGCAGACGATGTAATTCTCATGATCACAAATCCTACTTCCTCACTAGCAGAAGTACAGAACACACTTCAGTGGTTTAGCAAAATCTCCTATTACAGAGTAAAAGCAACTAAATCATATATACTAGATCTAGGAATAGACGCCACCTCAAGAAACTTACTCCAAACCCAATTCCCCTTCACGTGGGCAGCTCACAGTATCATGTATCTAGGGATTCAGCTGACAAGATCAACAAAAAATTTATACAGTAGCAACTTTATACCATTCATTAGCAAACTCCAAACCGAGGTCCAAAAACTGGCTAAACACGAACTATCGTGGACAGGTAGACTCGCCGCGTTCAAAATGCTACATCTTCCCCAACTACTCTACCTCTTTAGGACCATACCCATACCCATCCCGGCGTCATACTTCAAATCTCTCCAAACACTCCTCAACAAATTTCTATGGCAAGGAAAGACCCCTAGATGCGCGAAACACATTCTAATCAAACACAAACTAGCAGGGGGGTCAGGGTTAATAGAATTCGAAGACTACTACTGGGCAACGCTACTGACACAATTACAAGACTGGTTCCACGACCCTCCACGCACTCTCTGGGGACACTTAGAAGCCTCATGGTTTAAAAACCGCACCTTAAAAAGCTGGCTACTGGGAACCCCCCACGTCACCCCAATATCCAAAACTCTACCCCCCACAATCAGAGCCTCCGCCCTAGCCTGGAAGAAAATAGTGGCCCAAGGGACAAACGCAGACTACTCATTCTCTCCTCCACTGCCGCTCGACGCACTTTGCCATTATACTACTGATCTCTCTCTAAAGCACTGGGCAGCTAAAGGTATCAACCATATACAGGACTTACTCTCAGGAGACATCCTATTGACATTTCAACAGCTACAATTAAAGTTTGACCTCCATGCCACTGAACTCTTTACCTACATTCGAATCAAACACTGCTTATCACAACCAAACAACATATTTTACAAACTTCCCCCTAAAGTGTGGACATACTTGACAAACCCCCCCTCAAAGAAAAGTGGTATCTCCCTCTTTTACAACATTTTCCATCAGAAACAGAAATTTACTAAATCCAAACACCACCTTCACTGGGACAAGGATCTCGGGAGAACATTCACAGACACTCAATGGTGCACAGCCTTACGTTCTATATACAAAGCTACCCAAAACTCAGCACTCTGGGAACTCACACAAAAAATATCTCTAAGGTGGTACCTCACACCCACAAAACTTGCCTCATTTAACATTTCCGCCCCCGATACATGCTGGAGATGTAACTCAGAGAGAGGTGACCTATTACACATTCTCTGGGCCTGCCCCTCCATAAAATCATACTGGACAAACATCTTCCGTATCCTGTCAGACATCACAAAAGAACACATAACACCATCACCGGCACTAGTACTGCTCAATCTGACAATCGAGCAAATCCCAGGACCATCAAGATTAGTCACAACCAACATCCTCCTAGCAGCTAGAATTAGCTTGACCAGATTATGGAAGAACACCCATTTGCCCACGATAGAAAACACTCTAGATCTAGTAAATTTGCATTTCAACTATGAACTTACAATGGCATCCAGCAGAGGCCTAATCACGAAAACAAAACAAAAATGGGAGCCCTGGGCTAACTGGGAAAGAGCAGAACTGTTTATATGAACCATCAATCCAGATAGTATACCCCAAAACTGGCAATTAAACTTTCATCACATTATGTCAGTGAAATATGCTGTTATGTTTACAAGTACGTACCAACTTACTTTTATTACTTATGTTTTCCTTGGCTAAAAGAAAGAATGTACCCTATGTGCTGTAAATGTGGTATAACCTGAAACGGAATTGGAACGCAACATGTATAATTTCCATGTCATATGTTTGAAAAACCAATAAAAATCTATTGATAAAAAAAAAAGTTTAACTTAATTAACGACATACAAAATAAAATTAATATAGTTTTGGCATAGGAAGGTGAAAAAAAATTACTATAAATTAAATTGCTTAAACATTTTTCAAGTAATTGTAAAAACATAAATTTATATATCATATATTTTAGTGAGAATCATGCCTCCAACTGTGATGTCTTTTATGAGGACTGATTGCTGAGTAGGAGTGGGCAAAGGATTCCTCAGACTGCCTTTGGCTTTTCATGTTAGATGGTTTATTATCATAAATGGAAACAGCTGGTGTAATCTCTCAATTTAGTTTGCAGCCTTGCAGGGGGTAAATATCACATAATATACTCCGCTTAAATTCTTAACCCAAGGTAATATATATATATATATATATATATATATATATATATATATATATATATATATATATATTATATATATATATATATATATATATATATATATATGTATTTCTATGTCTCATTTTAGAAGTAGAAAACAGTGTGTTAGTAAAAGTTGCTGACATAGCTTGGAGTAAAAGTAACTTGGATATTTATATTTAAACTTGGCTTCACCTGCCTTTTGATGAAGTTAATGCATAGCATAGCATAGCACATTCAAAAACCAACCAGCAGCTCTGTGTCAATTTATGAAAAGCTATGTAGCCCATATTCCAAATTATTTTATACCCAATTCTTTGAACAATAGTAAGGACTTTCAAATCACTAGAAATGTTGGTGTTATAAATGAGGTGCATATTTGTTAATATACAATTCCTCATGTTTATATAAGCAATGTGGAAAAACAATAAGTAGCTGCTGTATTAAAACTCCCTAAACATAGAAATCTAGTGTCAAGGTTTACTGATGATGTGGTCTATGGGGAGCAGATCGATGATGGAGAGATGCCTGTAGAGGTAGAATTGGACTGTGTGAATGTTGTTCTAATGCTGTACTGTAATTGCCTATTTGAAATAGGACAGGCAATTCAATCTGAGTTATCAGAATATAAGAATGGAAGTGTCACTTTAATCTGAAGAAATTATTTGGACTGGTCACATTCACTTAATTCCCTGTTTTACAGCGCTACTAATGATTAAGCACAATTTAATCATATTATGTTATTTGTATAGTTGGGGTTAAAGTACCAGCAGTGTTTTTTTTTTATTGTATACACTGTGACTTGTGTTCACACATTCCTTTAGCGTGGTGAGGGGGCATTTGATTTTTTAGTTTTTTTATAGATAAAATAGGTCTGCTTGGCAATTTGGAGGCAGGAATTGTATTTTTGGAAGGCAGAATTATATTGGTTGAAGTCTTCCGAGACTTGATCTTATGGACTGCCTGTCTGTTTACACAACGACTTTCATCCAATACGATCCACTAGACAGATGGGGGACAGATTCCCATTCGTCTGTTTTTAGCGGATCGGATGAGATTGGTTGTCGGCGGATATAAACAAATATATGTATGTTTACATCCGCTGCTCCACAGGGGATAATGGAGGGTCAGATCGGGTCTAGGATAAACATTAAACAATAATGGGCATCTGGATGGATGATGATCAGTATCACAATTAGCAAGTAAAGGAAAGGAGAGGAAGCCAAATGCCCTGTACACGCGATCAGTTTTTCCGACAGGAAAACCGTGTTTTTTTTCAGCAGGAAAGCTCAAAATTGTCTTGCATACACACGGTCACACAAATCTTGTCCGAAATTCCGAACGCCAAGAACGCAGTGATGTACAACACGTACGACAAGCCGAGAAAAATGAAGTTCAATAGGCAGTTTGGCTCTTTTGCTTGATTCTGAGCATGCGTGTTTTTTTGCGTGGAACTTCCGCTCATCGGATTCCTCCCCCCCTCCGGTGCCACAATTGGCACCTTTCAGGGGGGAGGGGGGTGCAGATACCTGTATAATACAGGTATTTGCACCCACTTCCGGGCATAGATAGCCGCAGAATATCCGCAGAATTACGCCACTTCCTGCCCCCCCCCCACTGTTTTCTGGGAAACACACAGTTCCCAGAACAGAGCGGGGACCAGTGAAGATGCGCAACGCGACTCGCGCATGCGCATTAGGGAACGGGGCAGTTAAGCCGCAATGCTTCACTTCCTTAGTCCCTCACCGAGGATGGCGGCGGGGGCAGCCGAGAGACGAGCAATTGCTCGTCTTCTGCTGCCGACATCGCGGGCGCCCTGGAAAGGTAAGTGTCCATTTATTTAACCACTTAAGCCCCGGACCATTTCGGGCCATTAGGACCAGGCCTGTTTTTGGGATTCGGCACTGCGCTGCTTTAACTGTAAATTGTGCGGACATGCAATGTTGTACCCAAATGAAATTTGCGTCCTTTTCTTCCCACAAATAGAGCTTTCTTTTAATGGTATTTGATTGCCTCTGCGATTTTTATTTTTTGCGATATAAACAGAAAAAGACCGAAAATTTTGAAAAAAAATTATATTTTCTACTTTTTGTTATAAGAAAAATCGAATAAACTCAATTTTAGTCATACATTTAGGCCAAAATGTATTCAGCAACATGTCTTTAGTAAAAAAAATGTCAATAAGCGTATATTTATTGGTTTGCGCAAAAGTTATAGCGTTTACAAACTAGGGTACATTTTCTGAAATTTACACAGCTTTAAATTTATGACTGCCTATCTCATTTCTTGAGGTGCTAAAATGGCAGGGCAGTACAAAACCCCCCCAAATGACCCCATTTTGGAAAGTAGACACCCCAAGGAAATTGCTGAGAGACATGTTGAGCCCATTGAATATTTTTTTTTTTTGTCCCAAGTGATTGAATAATGACAAAAAAAAAAAAAAATTACAAAAAGTTGTCACTAAATGATATATTGCTCACACATGCCATGGTTATATGTGGAATTGCACCCCAAAATACATTCTGCTGCTTCTTCTGAGTACGGGGATACCACATGTGTGGGACTTTTTAGGAGCCTAGCCACGTACGGGACCCCGGAAACCAAGCACCGCCTTCAGGATTTCTAAGGGCGCAAATTTTTGATTTCACTCCTCACTACCTATCACAGTTTCGAAGGCCATAAAATGCCAAAATAGCACAAAACCCCCCCAAATGACCCCATTTTGGAAAGTAGACACCCCAAGCTATTTACTGAGAGGCATGTTCAGTCCATGGAATATTTTATATTTTGCCACAAGTTGCGGGAATATGACAAACTTTTTTTTTTTTGCACAAAGTTGTCACTAAATGATATATTGCTCACACATGCCATGGGCATATGTGAAATTACACCCCAAAATACATTCTGCTGCTTCTCCTGAGTACGGGGATACCACATGTGTGGGACTTTTTGGGAGCCTAGCCGCGTACGGGACCCCAAAAACCAAGCACCGCCTTCAAGGTTTCTAAGGGCATACATTTTTGATTTCACTCCTCACTACCTATCACAGTTTTGAAGGCCATAAAATGCCAAGATGGCACAAAACCCCCCCAAATGACCCCATTTTGGAAAGTAGACACCCCAAGCTATTTGCTGAGAGGCATGTTGACCCCATTGAATATTTTTTTTTTGTCCCAAATGATTGAATAATGACAAAAAGAAAAAAAATGTACAAAAAGTTGTCACTAAATGATATATTGCTCACACATGCCATGGTTATATGTGGAATTGCACCCCAAAATACATTCTGCTGCTTTTCCTGAGTACGGGGATACCACATGTGTGGGACTTTTTGGGAGCCTAGCCGCGTACAGGGCCCCAAAAACCAAGCACCGCCTTCAGGATTTCTAAGGGCGTAAATTTTTGATTTCACTCCTCACTACCTATCACAGTTTCGAAGGCCATAAAATGCCAAAATAGCACAAAACCCCCCCAAATTACCCCATTTTGGAAAGTAGACACCCCAAGCTATTTGCTGAGAGGCATGTTGAGTCCATGGAATATTTTATATTTTGCCACAGGTTGCGGGAATATGACAAACTTTTTTTTTTTTGCACAAAGTTGTCACTAAATGATATATTGCTCACACATGCCATGGGCATATGTGAAATTACACCCCAAAATACATTCTGCTGCTTCTCCTGAGTACGGGGATACCACATGTGTGGGACTTTTTGGGAGCCTAGCCGCGAACGGGACCCCAAAAACCAAGCACCGCCTTCAAGGTTTCTAAGGGCATAAATTTTTGATTTCGCTCCTCACTACCTATCACAGTTTTGAAGGCCATAAAATGCCAAGATGGCACAAAACCCCCCCAAATGACCCCATTTTGGAAAGTAGACACCCCAAGCTATTTGCTGAGAGGCATGTTGAGCCCATTGAATATTTTTTTTTGTCCCAAATGATTGAATAATGACAAAAAGAAAAAAAAATTACAAAAAGTTGTCACTAAATGATATATTGCTCACACATGCCATGGTTATATGTGAAATTACACCCCAAAATACATTCTGCTGCTTCTCCTGAGTATGGGGATACCACATGTGTGGGACTTTTTGGGAGCCTAGCCGCGTACGGGACCCCAAAAACCAAGCACCGCCTTCAAGGTTTCTAAGGGCATAAATTTTTGATTTCACTCCTCACTACCTATCACAGTTTTGAAGGCCATAAAATGTCAAAATAGCCCAAAACTCCCACAAATGACCCCATTTTGGAAAGTAGACACCCCAAGCTATTTGCTGAGAGACATGGTGAGTATTTTACAGCTCTCATTTGTTTTTGAAAATTAAGAAAGACTTTCTTTTTTTACATTTTCAAAACTTTGTGACAAAAAGCGAGATCTGCAAAATACTCAACATACCTCTCAGCAAATAGCTTGGGGTATCTACTTTCCAAAATGGGGTCATTTGGGGGGGTTTTGTGCCATCTGGGCATTCCATGGCCTCCGAAACTGTGATAGGCAGTGAGGAGTGAAATCAAAAATTTACACCCATAGAAATCCTGAAGGCGGTGCTTGGTTTTTGGGGTCCCGTACGCGACTAGGCTCCCAAAAAGTCCCACACATGTGGTATCCCCGTACTCAGGAGAAGCAACAGAATGTATTTTGGGGTGTAATTCCACATATGCCCATGGCATGTTTGAGCAATATATAATTTAGTGACAACTTTTTGTACATTTTTTTTTTTTTTTGGTCATTATTCAATCACTTGGGACAAAAAAAAAATATTCAATGGGCTCAACATGCCTCTCAGCAAATAGCTTGAGGTGTCTACTTTACAAAATGGGGTCATTTGGGGGGGTTTTGAACTGTCCTGGCATTTTATGCACAACATTAGGAAGCTTATGTCACACATCATCCACTCTTCTAACCACTTGAAGACAAAGCCCTTTCTGACACTTTTTGTTTACATGAAAAAAAAATTTTTTTTGCAAGAAAATTATGTTGAACCCCCAAACATTATAGATTTTTTTAAAGCAAAGGCCCTACAGATTAAAATAGTGGGTGTTGCATTTTTTTTCCACACAGTATTTGCACAACGATTTTTCAAACGCATTTTTTGGGGGAAAAACACACTTTTTTTTATTTTTAATGCACTAAAAAACACTATATTGCCCAAATGTTTGATGAAATAAAAAAGATGATCATAGGCCGAGTACATGGATGCCAAACACGACATGCTTTAAAATTGCGCACAAACGCGCAGCGGCGACAAACTACATTCATTTTTAAAAGCATTTAAAAGCCTTTACAGGTTACCACGTTAGATTTACAGAGGAGGTCTACTGCTAAAATGACTGCCCTCGATCTGACCTTCGCGGTGATACCTCACATGCATGATGCAATTGCTGTTTACATATGACGCTAGACCGACGCTTGCGTTCGCCTTTGCGCAAGAGCAGGGGGGGACAGCGGTGCTTTTTTTTTTTTTTTATTATTTATTTGGCTTTTTTATTTTATTTTTAAACTGTGCCTTCCATATTTTATTTTTTTACCATTTTTATCGTTATCTCAGGGAATGTAAATATCCCCTATGATAGCAATAGGTAGTGACAGGTACTCTTTTTTTGAAAAAAATTGGGGGGTTAGACCCTAGATCTTTCCTCTGCCCTCAAAGCATCTGACCACACCAAGATCGGTGTGATAAAATGCTTTCCCAATTTCCCAATGGCGCTTTTTATATCCGGGGGGGGACATTCCCTCCCACTGCTTGTAAAAGCAGTCTAGAGGCTAATTATCTGCTAGAATTGCTTTTACATGAAAGCCGGCCGCTGGCTGAAAAGAATGATACCAAGATGATACCTAAACCCGCAGGCATCATTCTGGTATAAACATTCAAAGTCCAGCAACATACCAGTACGTTGCTGGTCCTTGTTGGACATGTATTGTAATCTTTTTTTTCATACAGCCTATTGGCTGAACGAAAAAAAGAGATTGATTGGTGGGTATGCCCACCATTAGAATACCTCCCTTCATCCACCCACTTCTAATGATGGGCATATATGCCGAAGCATGGGGGCATCCTCCCGCAAAAAAGTTATGCCGCGTACACACGGTCAAGCCTTCGTCGGAATTTTGACCGTATGTACGCGGCATAAAAGGTTATGCCGCGAACACACGGTCTGACTTTTCCACGGGCAAGCCTCCGTTGGAATTTCGACCGTATATACGCGGCATTAGGAGCAAAATCGCTCCTCCGCCCCTGCTGCCCCCATGCTTCGGCATATATGCTCTTTTTT
This sequence comes from Rana muscosa, assembly GCA_029206835.1. Taxonomy (NCBI): domain Eukaryota; kingdom Metazoa; phylum Chordata; class Amphibia; order Anura; family Ranidae; genus Rana; species Rana muscosa. The sequence goes on along the minus strand of CM055116.1, from coordinate 656,680,886 downwards.
TTAACTGTGGTGGTGAAATCACCTCCTACAGCGTTGGAGTCACGGCTTTATGTATCGTGGGAGCAAACGCTGTTGCTGTCAAGATAAATAGATCCGCGCTGCAACTGAATGGCGTACCTGCTAAGCAAATGGTGGTTAACATTAAAACAAAGTAACATTACAGTACAACAGTAAGACCTTACCATGCCATACCTGCAAAGCAAATACCAAAACAAAACCTAGTAAAAAATAAAAAAATGTTTTAACGCAACCTGTGCCTAAAATATATATATGCCGAAGCATGGGGGCATCCTCCCGCAAAAAAGTTATGCCGCATACACACGGTCGGAATTTTCCACGGGCAGGCCTCCGTCGGAATTTCGACCGTATGTACGCGGCATTAGGAGCAAAATCGCTCCTCCGCCCCTGCTGCCCCCATGCTTCGGCATATATGCTCTTTTTTTTAACTGTGGTGGTGAAATCACCTCCTACAGCGTTGGAGTCACGGCTTTATGTATCGTGGGAGCAAACGCTGTTGCTGTCAAGATAAATAGATCCGCGCTGCAACTGAATGGCGTACCTGCTAAGCAAATGGTGGTTAACATTAAAACAAAGTAACATTACAGTACAACAGTAAGACCTTACCATGCCATACCTGCAAAGCAAATACCAAAACAAAACCTAGTAAAAAATAAAAAAATGTTTTAACGCAACCTGTGCCTAAAATATATATATGCCGAAGCATGGGGGCATCCTCCCGCAAAAAAGTTATGCCGCGTACACACGGTCGGAATTTTCCACGGGCAGGCCTCCGTCGGAATTTCGACCGTATGTACGTGGCATTAGGAGCAAAATCGCTCCTCCGCCCCTGCTGCCCCCATGCTTCGGCATATATGCTCTTTTTTTTAACTGTGGTGGTGAAATCACCTCCTACAGCGTTGGAGTCACGGCTTTATGTATCGTGGGAGCAAACGCTGTTGCTGTCAAGATAAATAGATCCGCGCTGCAGTTGAATGGCGCACCTGAAAACAAAAAATTACATACCTGAAAAGCAAGCATGATAAAACATTGCAGAATAGAATACAGTAAAAAAGAGCAGAACAATAGAGAGAAAATAGAGAGAGAGAGAACAATAAAACGACAACTATTTTTGGTTTTTTTATTTAATATTTTTTTTGTGTTTTGTTTTTTACGTTTTTTTTTTCTTTTTTACACTTTTTTTTGTAACTTTACAACTGTAATGGTTCGGGTCTCTCAAAATGTAATGGCATCTTGGGAGACCCTGTGTAAGTGTGTCCTTGTCTGTGAAATGCTGTACCCTACGCTAAAACTTCACTTTTGAGTGGTAGCGTTCAAAACATTCACCTTGGCAAAGACCAGGCTTGTCAGGACAGAGTGGACAAAAACTACGGGTGTCACGCCTAAATCCGCGCTTGCTACAGACACGACATCTTTTTTGGGGGTGGCTTTGGGTAGGGGTACTCGGGAGGACATACGAATAATGCCTCTCATGCAGCCGGCTTACTGCATTTGGTTGGGGATGGTGAGGTGCAGAACCGCCTGGATACAGGAGTTCTGTGACTATCTCATTCTGGAATTTTAGAAGAGATAACGTCCCGCCTGAAGCTCTGTATAGCACATGAGCGTTCAGCAAAGCCAATTGGAATAATGATAGAGACACTTTTTTGTACCAGCGTCTCGCCTTACGGTCAATTAGATACGGCGCCATCAACTGGTCGTTGAGGTCCACCCCTCCCATATTTTGGTTATATTCGTGGACACAGAGGGGTTTCTCCACAACACCAGTCACCGTACGAATTTGGACTGTCGTGTCTGCATAAAGGGATGTAAGAAGGAAAACATTCTTATTGTCCCTCCACTTCATAGCGAGCAAGTTATTACACTTCAAGCAGGCTCTCTCCCCCAGCCTAAGACGGGCATCTACAAGCCGCTGGGGAAAGCCCCGGCGATTAGGTCGCACGGTGCCACATGCTCCAATCTGATGATCAAACAAGTGACTAAACAGTGGCACGCTCGTGTAATAATTGTCCACATACAAGTGGTACCCCTTTCCGAATAAGGGTGACACCAAGTTCCACACTATCTTGCCAGCGCTCCCTATGTAATCCGGGCAGTTGACCGACTCAATCTGACTGTCTTTTCCCTCATAAACCGTAAAGTTCACTACATAGCCTGTTGCCCTGTCACAGAACTTGTAGAGCTTGACCCCGTATCTGGCACGCTTGCTGGGAAGGTACTGCTTGAAAGACAAGCGGCCAGAAAATTTAATCAGGGACTCATCAACGCAGACAACTTCATCGGGAGTAAACAAGGCTGCAAAACGTTAGTTGAAGTGGTTTATGAGGGGCCGAATTTTATAGAGCCGGTCGTATTCAGGGTCCCCACGTGGACGACAAAGTTCATTGTCGTTGAAGTGCATGAACCGCAAAATCTGCTCGTATCGTGCCCTGGACATGGAGGCAGAGAACACGGGCATGTGGTCAATTGGGTGCGTGGACCAATAAGCACGCAATGACGGAAATTTATGTGTGCCCATGTTGAGGGAAAGGCCCAGAAAGGTCTTAAATTCGGAAACCGTAATTGGTTTCCAATTTCTGGCAATTTTAGGCAACTGGGGGTTAGCGGCGATAAATTGACCAGCATATAAATTACTCTGGTCCACAATAGATCTATAGAGATCTTCCGTGAAAAACAGCGAATAAAAATCAATTGGAATAAAATCAGCTGTTTCCACCTGAATACCGGGTTGGGCAGTGAATTGGGGAAGTACGGGTTCTGCAGAAGTGGTGGGGACCCAATCAGGATAGGCAAATTCTGCAGGAAGGGCAGTATGGGCACGACGGGCCTGCCTTTGTCTTCTTGGTGGCAGCGGGACACTACTTGTGCTTGCCACCTCGCCAGCTTGAACTGCACTTATGGGACTCGCCACGTCACCAAGTGTTACTGCAGTGCTGGATGTACGTCCAGGCTGTACTAGGCCGCTGGTGCTTGCCAGTTCACCAGAAGGAATAGCGGCGCTAGTACTACTCTGCTCCATGATACAAGAGACCTGCGGTTCTTGCTCCTCAACAACCTCAGAAGATCGGGATCGGGTACACCTGACCTTAGCAGGGACCTCAACTTCGTCGTCAGAGCTATCTGACGTGGGGCCGCTGACGTCACTGTCTTCTACGGGAAGATATTCTGAGCCTGAATCTGACAGATACGTGACCTCCTCTTCACTATCTGTCATGCTCAGAATCTCGTAGGCCTCTTTACTAGTGTACCTTCGTCTTGCCATTTTGGGCTCTAAATTTAGGGGTACACTAGTAAGATTCACAGGAAAAAAAGCACCTGACTGTCGTCAGCAAATATATCAAACGCTACAAAAAAACTGTTAGCGATCGCAGGGATCAGGCCTGTCTCTGCGAACGCTGCAGTTATGTGTGTTGTGTTTGGTAAGTGACAGTGATCGATCGATACTGCACTTGGGTGGGCTGGGCTGGGCTGGGCTGGGCGGAGGGGCTAAACGCAGGCGCTAGCAGGTATCTGGGCTGATCCCGCTAACACTGCGTTTTTGGGAACCCTAAACCGCTGGGGATGCTAGTATAGATCTGATCAGATACTATACCACTAAGGGGGGTGTATGCTTTGCGCGTGGGTGTTAGCGTTACTGGCACTAACCTAACACTGCCTGGGGCGACGCAGACCCTCTCTGGCGCTAAAACCTAATTGATCTCACCCGCCGGGCGATCAGGGGGGTTAAACCTTTATTGGGTTATATACGGCGGGTGCCCTGATGCTATAAAAAGCAAACTAATCAACCAGTGTCACCTGTAACCTTTATATGGTGATCACTGGTGAAAGGGTTAACTAGGGGCAATCAGGGGGTTAAAACCTTTATTAGGTTAAATATGGGGGTACCCGACGCTATATAAAAACCTGACGGGTTACCTAAATAACTAGATAACTTACTGGCTAACCAGTGACACCAGTGACGCTTATACGGCGATCACTGGTGAAAGGGTTAACTTTAGGGGCAATCAGGGGGTTAAAATAATATATGGGGGTACCTGACACTAATAAAAACCTGCGGCGAACCTAAAAAAAAATAACTGCCTATCTAAAACACCAGCGACACGAATACAGCGATCGGAAAAACAATCGCTTAGTGACGCTGAAGTTAGGGGGTGAAAGGGTTACCTGGGGGGTGATCAAGGGGTTAAACCTTTATTAGGGGGGGTTAGGGGGCTACCCTGGACCTAAAGGGGCCTAATCCTAACTGCCCTGCAACTTTTTACAATCACAGATGACACTAAATGCAGTGATCAGTAAAATAAATGATCACTGCAATCAGTGACACTGTGATTGGGGGCTTTGGGGTGACCTGGGGGGTGATCTGGGGGTGACTGGGGGGTGATTTGTGTGCCTATGTGTACCTACGTGTCAGTGGACTGTTGGAGCACTAACCTCTGTCTTCTCTCCTCGGCGCCGGGAACGAAAAGACCGCGGCGAGGGAGATGACATCACTTCCTCCAGCCTGTGTTTACATCACATGGCGGAGGAAGCATTTTCATTGGCCGGGAGCGATCGCGAGGGGGGGGGCGGAATCGAGCGGCCGCCCCCTCATGCCTGATCGCTCCCGAACACTTAACGGCCGCTCACTGCAGTGAAGGGGGGTCCGGATGGACCCCCCAACTGCACAAAGGCGATCACGTAGATCTACGTGATTCTGCCTGTCCGTGCCATTCTGCCGACGTAAATCGGCGGTGGGCGGTCGTTAAGTGGTTAAAGTCAGCAGCAGCAGCTTTTTTAAGGTGGAGCTCCGCTTTAAATGAAAGGTGGAGCATCAATTGACAGGTCTGTGATTAACAATCTACTTTGGTATCACCGGGTATATTGGAAACATTGTGCTATAGATGGTTGGGGGTCCCCCCAAAATCCATTTCAGACCCTTATCTGAGCACCCATTCAGGAAGGCTGCAGGAAAAGGGGGGACAAGAGAGCGCCCCCCTCCTGAACCATACCAGGCCATATGCCCTCAACATGGGGAGGGTGCTTTGGGGTCCTACCCAAAACACCTTGACAAGGTCTCTTCCCCGCAACCCTTGTCTGGTATAGTTCAGGAGGGGGCACTCTCTCATCCCCTCCCTTTTCCTGCAGCCTGCCAGGTTGCATGCTCAGATAAGGGTCTGGTATGGATTTTGGGGGGACCCCCACAACATTTTTTCAAAGAAATTTTGATGCGGGTCCCCCTTAAAATCCATACCAGACCTGAAGGGCCTGGTATGGATTTTAGGGGGGACCCCCATACACTTTTTTTGGCGCGGGGTTCCCTTTAATATTCATACCAGACGCTAAGGGCCTGGTAAAGGACCGGGGGGGTGGGGGACTCACACAATTTTTTTCAATGATTTGGGATCCGGAAATACATTACAGCCTCGAGCAGTTTTAGATGACATTTTTTCCTTTAGAAATGTAATTTTGCTGCTCTCATTCATTACACTATGTACGGCCACCGTGTAAGCAGCCTTACATAGTGTGGGGCATGGACTTGGCACCCTGCCCTTGGCCAATTATGGCTCTCAGAGCAGAGCGCACTGTGATTGGCCAAAGCATGCAGGTCAGGTGCATGCTCTGGCCAATCAGCAGCCATCAATGCACTGCGATCACGCAGTGCAATGATGATTTGGCAGTACATTATGGGGCATTCCGCGGGCACTCAAATTTCCCAAAAATGCCCCATAATGTTCTAATTTCGTCAAACGGGCAAACACCCGATGTTCGAGTCAAATGCAGCCACTGTGCCCATCAAATGCAGCCACTGTGCCCATCAAATGCAGCCACTGTGCCCCATGAAATGCAGCCACTGTGCCCCATGAAATGCAACCAATGTGCCCCATGAAATGCAACCAATGTGCCCATCATATGCAGCCCCTGTGCCCATCATATGCAGCCCCTGTGCCCATCATATGCAGCCCCTGTGCCCATCATATGCAGCCACTGTGCCCATGAAATGCAGCATCTGTGCCCATAATATGCAGCCTCTGTGCCCATAATATGCAGCCTCTGTGCCCATCAATTGCAGCAACTGTGCCCATAATATGCAAACTCTGTACCCATGAAATGCAGCCTCTGTGCCCAATCAATTGCAGCCTCTGTGCCCATCATATGCACCCACTGTGCCCCATCAACTGCAGCCACTGTGCCCATCTTATGCAGCCACCGTGCCCCATAAATTGCAGCCTCTGTTCCCATCATATGCAGCCACTGTGCCCGCCTGCCTGCTCAGTGTCTGACCGGCAATTATCCCATCTTGGTGGTGGATCAAGCAGCGGGTGACGGTGGCGAGCTGTGGGACGGGTATTGCGGGTCAGGCGATGGCTCCTGTGTCCTCCGTGCATCTCTTCTTTGCTTCTGCTAGCTGGCCAATTGGATCGCTTGTGCCTTCAGCCAATCAGATGACCGTCATTAGACACACGCCTCCTAAATGGTGGAGAGGCGGTTCAGTATTAGAAAAGCAAATATTCATTTGCTTTTCTAAAATGCCTGGGTGGACCATGAGCGCAATGCTCTATACTCCAAGTCCACTTTTTTTAAGCCTATTAGAGCCTATGGCTCTAATCGGGTGCTTCAAAAAAACACCCCCCACCGCTGGAATTCACTGCCCGTTTCCTACTGTGCATGCGCCACTCGCACAGCGCTTTGTGAATGGGCGGCTTGCCTCCTGGGATACACACAGTTCCCAGAAGGCAGCGCGCCCCATTCACAAGAAGAGGAAACTGAAGTACTCAATCCGAGGATAAAGAAGAGGCTCAATAGAGGCAGATTAGGGGACTTCCGCATAGCAACGGGGATTTTGGGTGAGTATAACATTTTTCTTTTCTATTCATTTTTTTCTTTCCTTTTTTTATAAATTTTAGTGTAAAAAAAATTTCAGGGTGGACCTCCGCTTTAACCCTACCTTTTAGATTGTAATTTTTAACAAGCAAGCAGGGCCTTCTGATTCCTCCTGCATTGAATCATACATTTAATTGAATTGTAAAATTTGCTACAAAACAGCAATGGTCCAGCAATACTGGCCAAAGCTAAGCAGATGTCTCTCAATGAATGAGACACTCAATTAATGAGACACATGGAAAAACCCACCTAGCTTGTGTAGCGGCCTCACCCCTCTCCCTTTCTTTATCGGTTATATGGCTGTTGTCTAGGGGTACCTGGGAGAGACAGATGATACACCCATGTCATCCGTAACCAAGATGTGAAGGCCTAAAGCTTGGGCTTTTGTGTAGGTGTCCTAGAGTCAAGTCCAGTCCTTCGTCCCTGACTCCTTTGCTTAGTAACCCAAGTTCCACACAGTGAATAGGTACAACTCAGTTTTATTCTTCTTGCCAAGCAATAAAACAGTCTTTCTCTTTTGGAAAATGAGGGGGACAGATCGAGGCACAATCCTTTCCCTTTTTGCTGCTGCCCACTGTGCTGTCACCAGTGGTGAATAGTCACTGCCACTGACTAGGTAATATAGAACGTGAATTACCTTCGCTCACTTTGCCCCTGTCAGGGGAAGAAATCCGTTCAAGGGAGAAGTGGAGGCCTCTCCGTCACCAGCGATGCTGCGCCGGACTCTCCGGAGAAGTTACTGCGCACCAGTCCTCACAAACTCAGACATGGGCACCCAAGGCATCAGGGCCCCCTCGGATTCCTCCACCCTCGCGGAACTCAGTCGAAGGTACTGAGCCCCAGGCGTCCGCCATAGTACCTCACCCCAGGCTAAAGGTGCCTGGGATGGACTCCATCTCCGCTCCAGCTAGGCCAAGGGCGCTTAGGCCTAGAACACCGGACCGCCAGCACCCAAGCTGAAGGTGCCTAGGCGCGGCCACGTCCTCCGACTCTCCCCCCAAAATCCGGGTCTCCACCCCTTTTATGACCTCTCCCTTTGCGTCACAGCGGGTTCCCCGCCCCGCTGTACCAGCTCCAGGGGAGGACAAAAAGGCACGGTTCGCAGTGTGAGTTCAACTCCGGCCCCAGGCAACAGCGCCACCCAGGGACCCCAAGGAACCTCACACCACCAGAGTCCTCACATAATTTAAATTCAAATACCCGCTACACTTGCATGACATGAGATCTGCAATTCCTGCTCAACCCTGACAGTGGTGCACAATCAGCTCTTCTGATCCTTTGATCTTCTACATAGAAGAGTAACAGATTAATGCCTAGTACACACAATAAGAATATTGGATGAAAACAAAAACGCATTTGGAGCGATCCTCTAATAATCTAAAATTTTCAGGTACGATAACAAAATGAATGACTTTTGTGTAATTAGTAATTGTGTGACCAAGACCATGCATGCTCAGAAAAGAAAGAATACATTACAGTACAATACAACACATTACATCCCTTCGAAAGTTGTATTCTGTCTTTCGAGTATTTTTGGAATTTTAGTAACCTATTAGTTTTTGATATGAGACTAGTATGCAACAAAAACTCAGACGATCATTTGTTCAATATTGTCATTGTGTGTACGGGGCTTAAAACTCACTTTCAAATCTCCAAATATTTGTAGGTGTCCCGGTTTGCATTCCTTACCTGAGAGACTCACATTGCACTCTAACACATAGGAAACTGCCTAATAATTTAAATTAATGCTTTAAATAAAATGTGCCACTTGCTTGACCTGCCCAAGATTCTACACCACTTGAACTGTTAGTTTGCAGAGTAGTGTTTCATCACAGAATAATGTACTTATTTTAAATGGCTTCATAACTTTTTTAAAGACATGCTGGGTATGGTCTTGTTTTGTATTTATTTTAATAAATTGTTGGTTCTGTAATCAATTTGCTTGTCATAGAGTAGTGTGGTGTGTTGAAAAATGATCCTGTGCATAAGACGCATTTTATTTAGGTTGTATACATTAGATAATGTTGACTTCAGCAGATAGTTATCAATGTAAGCAACTATATTTTACAAAGACTGCAGATTGATCATTTAGGAATAATCTAATCCACAATTATCAGGTATTTACCAAAGTACTAATAGAAAAAAGCAAAGAGATTAGCATATCAACAGTAATTACAATCATTTCTAATACTGAAATACAATTCACACTTCCCTTGAGCATGCACCACTGGATATTCATAGATCTTTCTTTAGCTAATTTTAGATCAGTGTTGCTAATTGTTTTTGAAAATGTTTATTAGGCACATGATTTCTTTATCTCATTGTAAAAAAAGCAGTAGCAAAATCAGATATCCTTTACTTGTTAGGGCCGGTTCACACAGGGGCGGCACGACTTTGGGGGCGACTCGGCAAGACGATCTGAAGACGACTTCAGAGGCGACTTGCAAAATGACTTCTGTATAGAAGTCAATGCAAGTCGCCCCCAAAGTCGTACAAGAACCTTTTTCTAAGTCGGAGCGACTTGTGTCGCCCCTATTAGAACGGTTCTATTGAACAAAGCGGGACGCGACTTGTCAGGCGGCTGAGTCACCTGACGAGTCACCCCTGTGTGAATGGGCTCTAAAACAAATACTTTATACGTAGGGTCCAATAAGTGCATCACTCAATGACCAGAATAACTTACCATTATAATATCTTGTCAATTTAAAATGACTAGAAGTAATGGTGCCCATATACTAGACAAAAATGTTTTAAAAAATCTGTCATTTGGACCGTTTGTTCGTTTTTCATACAGTTAATAGGAACAAATAGAAAATATTTTTTTGACTTTTCAGAGCCAAAAAATTGAAGGAACAGGTTAGAAAACTTCAGTCGAGCGAACAATAAATTAAGAGGTTAATGTGTTTCTTAAAACTGGCCTAGCCCTGGTGAGGAAAAGCCTGTTGGGGTTGCTGAATGATGTGGTTCTGGGGAGGGGCTAACTGTCCTCTTATACATACAAATGCTTCTTGATGATAGCGGAACACTAGGCAGATATAAAATATCTAAATTACTGCAGTTCTCCTTTGATTAGTACATCCTTAAATGGCAGTCCCTGTATAGTAGAGATTAAAGTAGGAGATGGAGAAGCAGACTATCAGTTCACTGAGAAAAAACATGTTGATATGAGGAGAGAGCAGAGAGGGATGAGTTACTGTGCTGTGTATCCTCCTCTGATCATTTGCAGGTTGGGGACAGCTTTATGATTCTAGGCTCACTAAAAGTAGGTTGAATGATGCCGGCCATCATTCAACTTGGAAGACTAAGGGAAAAAAAAAATATTGCTCTAGATTGATGCAGCAAAAGCTGCATTACTTTATTTATTTATTTTTATTTTTGTATTTACTAGTTTTTACTCAAATTAATTTTAATTTTATTTTTTTCACTTGAATTATAAAAATTTTAGAAGTTCACTCAGATATAATGATGTGCTTGGGAAAAAAAAAAAAACGTATACAAACTTATGAGTCCGGCACCCTGCATGCATCCCCGCATGCAAACTAGGGGGGGGGGGTGCCCTTGCGCTCCTAATGGACCAGCCGCTCCTGGTCTGTTGTCTGAGAACTGTGAAGAAAGTATATATCCCACAATCCCTGGGTCTCTAAGTCTAGTACTCTGCAAGTGAAAGATACTAATTATTTAGATCTAGCAGACACAAGCAGGCAGACCATTCACACACACAAAGAGCTCACTGATTCAACTGGAAGTTTATTTTTTTAAATTACATTAACACTCCAACATTTGTGATGTGACGCAGAGTGGATGGCAATACATGCACTAGACGCTGTGACTTGTAACATGAAGTTTTAGGTATAGAATCCTATGCGCTACCACTTAATATAAGTAATAGGAAGCAGCTGCTCCCCACTTCTAAAATGTAATTGTTTACAAATTTGAAGTGGCGCTATGCTTTAAAACTAAAATAATGATAAAACTACATAAAGAATTGCAAATAGTAATATTGCAAATTATCTACTGAGTTTGTACTCAAAGTGCAAGTGCTGCAACTAATTTCTCATCAAGGTGTGCAAGATAACGCAAATAAAAATAATATTCTTATATGTTATTACAATCAAACATTAAAATAATACCCCTACTGGATATTGTAGCCAAAATCACCAGTGCTGCAAATAATGCAAAATTGTGCAAAAATTTATCAATACAGTGATAGTGAAAAAACAATCCAATTTGGTGACTTGATTTTTACATAATAGTGTCCATTAAAAAACAAAACCAGTTTGTCCGGTGATATCCATTGTACAAATGTCATCAAATTTCTGAAGTGCTGTAGGGACGCCAGTTTGAGACCCCTGGTCTAAAAGCATTTAGGGTGCATGCAATTCCTCTCCATGGGTGGCTATATCATATCCTTTCTTCCAATCAGCAATGAAATTGTATATGGGTCTGTCCTCACTCTCTCCCACTATTCCCTCCTCCAGTGGGTGATACAGTTATACAAGAAAGCAAATCCTCACTGTGTAGTATTCAAATTAAAATGTATTATATGAAAAAAATAAAGTAACTCACATTTAAAATCGATTCCAACAGCGTCAGAAACCGTGAACTTCCGGGATCTGCTGAAAACCGGAGGTGACATACCCGACTCCTTCCTGACTAGTTGCGTCACAGCTCACGGGACTTCATCAGGCAGGGAGTCGGGTGGTTACCCGACTTCTATTTATAATTCCATACATTTTGCAATTGTTAATGACAGCTGGTATCCTAAATCGCCAGCCCACATACTATCTTTGTCTTGATTCAGTCTGCTTATCTCCGAGGTTATATGGAATGCCTAGGATTATATCATAATAATAATATAATCACTTTCATACCATTCATTGTGCTTTTATCAGAACAGGGATTCTTGTATGTCCGTGTAAAATCGATCTTGATCAGGGAAACATTTCAATGTATTAGACTAGATACAAGAAGATAAAATGGGGTATGGATAAAATTTAAGTAAAAGTTGCCAGACATTATTGCATATGGAAGGTGCTAGAACCCTCTATGGGTGAATAAAATTAATTGCAACTATACTCCCTCTGAAAAGTGATACCTATTCAATGATATAAGTCTATTTTTAAAAAAACTTTACACAATAGAAAATTATTAATTATTATCAAAAGGCCACAAAAATAATACCACTAAATAAATAAACTGCAAAAAGTAACCTAAAAAAAAAGTTTTTTTTCTTAGGTTCTTAGTTTTGAAGCATAGCGCCACTTCAAATTTGTAAACAATAACATGAAGTTTTGTTGTCCCTTTGGTGATTAGGGACAGCTAGCTGTAGCAAACCATGAATGTATGGGAGATTGAGCAGCATGACACTACAAACTTCAGCCACAATATGTGAGCCCTTCATTATAAGGTAAGGCAAAAAAATCACACTGCGAATATAACTAAACTAGAGCTAGAAACACACTCTACAATTTTCTGTAGATTATTTCCTTCAGATTTACCAAAACCATATAATATGAGGTCAAACCTTAATGCCCTGTACACACAATCGGATTTCCGATGGACTAAAATCCGATGGAATTTTCCGTTGGAATTCCAATGAAGCTGACTTCCATCAGTCTTGCATACACACTGTCAGACTAAATTCCGATCGTCCAAAACGCGGTGACATAAAACACTACGACGAGCCGAGAAAAAATTAATTAAATGCTTCCGAGCATGCGTCGACTTGATTCTGAGCATGCGTGGATTTTTCTCCGATGGAATTCCACACAGACGATCGGAATTTCCCATGTTTTTTTTTTTTCAATTGGAAAAATTTAAAACATGTTCTATTTTTTTACATCGCTGGAAAATAGTCCGATGGGGCCCACACACGATCGTTTTTTCTGATGAAAAAAGTCTGTCTGATCGTGTGTACAGGGCATAAGAGTTTCAATTTGTTTGCAATCAGGCAGGCCCTTGCACTACATGATTTTGGTAAATCTAAAGGAAATCAGACAACAAAAGTTGTATAGTGTTATTGGGGTATAACTACCCATTTTAACCAGGTTGAAACAACAAAAACATTTAAAAGTGTACAGTGCCTTTAAATTACATTTGCAATCTCTGTCCTGCTTCTGTTTGAAAACAAAGCAGCTGAGTAATCCCAGGTGACATAATTGACCACATGTAATCATGAATATATACTGTATAGTTAATGTCATCAGCCAGTAAAAAAAAAAAAGATAAAAAACGTGGCATAGGGTTCCCCCTAAAAAATCCATACCAGACCCTTATCCTTGATGAGAGAATTGTATGGGTTTGACTTAGAAATAAAAACAACGTGGGGTTATTCTTAACGTGGTTGTAAGGGTAGAAGGTTTAAGCATTCTATGCATTAGCCACATGCACTCAGAATGTGTCCCTCAGTGTAAATCCATTGTCATTCATGCTGCCCATCGATGTAGACACAGCATCGATCACAATGAACAATGATTCTGGCAACCCACCAACACAAATATGATGACCAACACACAACAATCCTCTGCTAACAGACTCTCATCGCACTGGCTGCTGCTGAGTGTCAACAAGCCAACAGTGATGCTGCCTGATGTCACTGACCAGATATTATATTGATCATATTTACAGTCAAACAGTCTGAGGAAGAGGGGACCCCCCTTGAAACGCGTCAGCCATCTGGAAGGTCCTTTGGCGTGTTGGACACAGTCTTGGTAACTTGGTTGCTTTTTGTCCATTGTGGACTCTGATATGCTTTTATAATCCACTTGTTTGTGAGTATGTTTCCTTCTTTTTGATTTTAATAAATATTACTTGGGTAATCCGCAAGGTTGGTGCGCCCTCTCTTCATTCTTTTACATTGATCATATTTAGTCAATGACACCACCCAGGATGCTTACTGGCTTGTTTACAATTTAAAACAAATCAACAGGCAGCAGGATCCTTGGTTGCTGGGATGCTGATGGCCACTTATGTCCTATCTATCTCCCATTTCAATGCCACCCGACCGCACTAAGGTCGGGTGCCGCTGCATAGAAAAGAAAAAGTGCAGGTGGGTTTAGTTGTAATTTGGTGGATTGGCAGCCCTTTCAAATTGATGGGCTGCCCTAATACAATGCATAATAATGTGCTTTAATGTGCATTTATTTATGTAATGTCCTGGAGGGAGGGAAGGAGGCTTTTAAAAGAAGAAGAAGGAACGCTAACAAATGATTTTCTTGTTTTGTGACAACTAAGAATTTTGGATTTTCCCTCATGTTAAACTTCGGGTTTAGAGGGTGACTCTAGCTAGGAAACAAACTACTCAAAGTGGTTTCTACCCCTCACCACTCTACCCAAAACCAAAAATGGCTTTAAATACACTTTAAGAAGTATACTAAAAGTTAGTTTTCATTAGCACCCATATATAATAGACTTTATAATATATTTATAATAGATAATATAATAAACAGACTTTATTTAAAGGTAACCTATACTGAAGGAATATGGGAGCTGCAACTGCTGAGCTCTCTTTTGATAATACTAGATGCCATGTGATCATGGAGTGCCAGTGGTTTTAGTGTTTTCCGTCTTTTTAATTTGCTTATTCCAGTCTACTATCTCAAAAAGCATCAAACCTATAGTCAGCCAGCCAACTAGTATTCTTGAAAGAAGGTCAGCAATGGTAGCCCCCAAGTTAATGTTACTATAGATTTTCTTTAAAGAACGATCATGCTCATTACTGTGTGTTCTATTGTATTGCATTGTGTTGCAAAACTGTGTCACATACAACTGGTATTTCATAGTAGTCTAAAAACAGTTAATGCATGCTGAAAGTCACTTAAATTCCCCTTAACACATAACAATTAGTATGTTCTGTATATTTGTGGACATAGTTTCTTGTGGGTCAATGTAAAATGTGAAAGGAAACCAGAGATATGTTGCAAAGTGATTTTCGCTCTCCACAGGTTTTGTTAATGGATGTTCTCAACCCTCAGGTTAAATATCTTCAAGCTCGTACTTCGGTTTCAAGGCAGGTACTTAGGGATTGCATTGGCTTTTTAAAGGACAAAGTTGTTTTTTGCCCTGGGCTATTTTGAAAGAGCAATTATTTGGTAAATTCTATTAAAATGAACATTAGGAATTATAGCAGTGCATCATAAATTTCTGGCGTTTATATTCTCTAGAGATAAAGTATATCATCTTCATGCCATTTTTGTAACATCGGTCTGGAGATATGAACTGTGAAATAGGTATAGTCTATCGCTGATGTATCAAATAAAGGGGACTCCTTTTTTATTCCTCATTATACCTGGACTATTCCTGCAGTCCTACAGCAAAGCCCACAGCACTACTGATGTGGCTCTTTCTCCATCAACTTTTTCCTCAGACCACAGCTCTGAATTATAATTAAACACTTTTGCTATACAGCAAGTAACAGCAGCATTTGCTGTTGTCTATCCATTTGCAGTGAAAGGTCTGTTAGTTATAAAGAATGAGAGCAGGAATGGGAAAGGGAATACTGTAGTATGTAACAGTGACTGATTTCTAAACATATAATTAAAATACTAAAGTAAAATAGAAATAAATAAATAATAAATATGTTTTATTATAATACTTTAATTGTAAATAGTTAAAGAGGAAAGGTCTCATTTTCATTTTTTTGTGTGACAATATATGCAAATTCAAGTATTTTTGAGTTTAAAATAAACTTTTTAGGCCACACAGATGGCCTTGTTGTGCAGAAAAATAAAATCAATTGTAAATTACCAGTAAGAAAATACAGTATATATTATCTTGGTCAAGTAAAAATGTTTTTATCCAAAAGAAGATTTATATGCATCTATAACCACTTTTTAATTTTCTGAATAGATGTTAAAATCTGCATTTTTTTGTTAGAAATTACCCCCAAAAATATATATATTGTCTGAAATCCGAGATCCTGGAGAATAAAACGGTAGTAGTTGTAATGCAGCATAATATTTGCACATGTAGACCAAATGAGAAAAATTAGCTGCACACCAACATCCGTCCAACAGGTTTATTGAAAGACTGCCACCAGGTCTAATGCCGCGCACACACGATCATTTTTCCCGTCAGGAAAATTAATTCCTTTATTAATTAATCACGATGAGAAAAATTAGAACATGTTCTAATTTTTCTCGTCGTTTTTCCTGACATTTCTTCCGCGGCAGTGTTTCCCATAGACGATCGGAGCGGAGCCCATAGACGATCGTTTTTCTCGTCATTTTAAAAAATGACGAGAAAAATGACCGTGTGTGGGGAACAAGCTGTTCCCTTGTTTAAAATGTCATTATTCATGGCGGTTTTTAAACCACCGTGAATAATGATCGTGTGCGGCATAAGGCTGGATTCACACCTGTGCATTTTTTAGTGCATTTTCAGTTTTGCATGGTTTCCTGTAGTTCACATCTGTGCATTTTATGGAAAGAGCCAGGGTTTTTTTTCTGGTTTTTGGTTCCATAGACTTCAATGGTTTAAAGATGTGTATTGAAAAAACGCAAAATGCACCAACAATATGCAAACTGCAACTTGCACAAGTGTGAATCAGGCCTAAGGCTCGATTCACATCTATGCATGTTGCTTTTGAGTGTTTCTGCAGTGCTTTTTGTGGCGCTTGCCGCATTTTTGGACACGCGTTTTTACCGCCATTTTCATTTTTTTTACATTGTATATAGCTGGTTGCTAAGGAGGGGGCTGGGAAGCCGGCTGCCGCATACTTAAAAACCAATGAGTCATCAGCTGTCAGCGGGCTTCCCGCTGAATGTAAAAATAAAGAATTGATGGGTAAAAAAAAATCATGAGAAAAAACAGCCATGCCAAAATGTAAAAAAAAAATTCACTGGTCCCCCCTGAAATCCATACCAGACCCTTATCCAAGCATGCAGCCCGGCAGTTTAGGAAAGGGAGGGGACGAGCGAGAGCCCCCTCCTGAACCATACCAGGCCACATGCCCTCAACATGGGGGGATGGGTGCTTTGGGGCAGGGGGGCTCTGCGTCCCCCACCTAAAATCACCTTGCCCCCATGTTGAGGGCATGCGGCCTGGTACAGTTCAGGAGGGGGGGCACTCGCTCGCTCGTCCCCTCCCTTTCCTGACCTGCCGGACTGCATGCTCGGATAATGGTCTGGTATGGATTTTGGGGGAGACCCCCACACCATTTTTTTTTTAATTTTGGCATGGGAGGTCCCCTCTGAATCCATACTAGACCCAAGGGCCTGGTATGGACCTGGGGGTGACCCCCACACTGTTTTTTTCACAATTTTTTTTTTAGCCGGCAATTTTTTGACGGCTAATGACTCATAGTAATATGACGTCCACAGATGGGATCTCCCATCCTGGGTGGACGTCATATGACGTCCTGGGCTTTGTGGGGGGATATCTGAATGATGCCTGCAGCTAGAGGCATCATTCAGATATCCTTCTATTCTGACAGCGATTCTGCGCACCATAAGAATGATCATAACGGCAGTTCCGCCGCTTGATCATTCTGATAGGCGGCGGGACGGGACATCCCCCCTCCCGCCGCCATCCGGTGCATCTCCGGGCTCTCCTGTGCCATCGGGGGCCCGGAGAATGAATCGTCCGGCGCCGGAGGTGAACCATAGAGATGACTGGTGACCAGATGGTCACCTGTCATCTCTATGACCGTCGGAGGCCCGGGCGCGATGTGATGACGTCACGCCCGGGTCCTCAGAAGTAAACAAAGCCGCCATTGCGGCTAGTAAGCATGAGATCAGTGAAAAAAAAATTCACGATCTCATGCTTTCCAGCGTGGAGGAGAGATGTGGGGTCTTATTGACCCCGCATCTCTCCATAAAGAGGACCTGTCACTTACAATTCCTATTACAAGGGATGTTTACAAAAAAATTAAAACGCCCCTGTCCCCGGTAGCTCGCGATCACAAGCGAACGCACACATAATACCCGCCCACATATGTAAATGCCGTTCAAACCACATATGTGAGGTATTGCCTCTGTAACTCTAACCTGGTAACCTGTAAAAAATTTCAAAGCGTTGCCTATGGAGATTTTTAAGTACCGAAGTTTGGCGCAATTCCATGAGTGTGCGCAATTTTAAAGCGTGACATGTTAGGTAGCTATTTACTCGGCGTAACATCATCTTTCATATCTTACAAAAAAATTGGGCTAACTTTACTGTTTTGTTATTTTTTAGTTCATGAAACCATTTTTATTAAAAAAAAAGGCGTTTGAAAAAATATTGCGCAAATACCGTGCAAGAAAAAAAGTTGCAATGACCTTAATTTCGTGTGTGAAATCTGAGGTGATTAAGACAGGGCTATTACACAGGGCAGTCTTTAAGTTCTGGAAAGCTTTCTCAGCTTCTGGGGACCAAGTTATCACTGAGGACTTACCCCCCTTGGTAAGATCTGTAAGGGGAGCGGCTATTGTAGCAAAATTGGGAACAAATCTTCTGTAGTAGCCTACTAATCCCAAAAAAGCCCTGACTTGTTTTTATTCAGGGGACTTGGCCAAGTTTGGATTGCTTGGATTTTTGTGACTTGGGGTTTCACTATCCCCCGGCCAATAATGTACCCTAGATACCGGGGCTCCTCTAGTTCCATAGCACATTTCTTAGGATTGGCTGTCAGACTCTCACGACGGACGGCGTTAATAACAGCCTGCACTTTAGGTAAGTGGCTCTCCCAATCTGCACTAAAAATTACCACGTCATCTAAATACGCAGATGCATAGGCGTGGTGGGGTTTAAGGATGCGATCCATCATCCTCTGAAAAGTGGCTGGGGCCCCATGTAGGCCGAATGGCATCCTCTTATACTGCTAGTGCCCCTCAGGCGTGGAGAAGACTGTCTTCTCTTTTGCCCGTTTTGTAAGTGGTATTTGCCAATACCCCTTCGTGAGGTCCAGGGTGGTGATATATCGGGCCTGTCCTAGACGCTCAATTAATTCACCTACCATGGGCATTGGATAAGCGTCAAATTTTGACACCTCATTTAACTTTCTGAAATCATTACAAAATTGGATGCTTCCATCCGGTTTGGGAATAAGGACGATTGGACTACACCACTCACTATGGGATTCTTCTATTACATCAAGCTCCAACATCCTCCTTATTTCCTCTGAGACTACTTGGCGTCTAGCCTCTGGGATGCGATAAGGTTTTAAGTTAACTTTCACCCCTGGCTCAGTCACAATATCATGCTTTATTACTGAAGTTACCCCTGGAATATCAGAGAACTCCCTGTTTCTTAGCAGAAATTCCTTGGTCTCTTGTTTTTGGCTTATGGACAAGGCCTCAGCGATCTCCACCGCCGGCAGGGTAGAAGGACCTGCGGTAGTCATCGCCAAGGGTGCTTGGACCATAAGGGATTCTCTGTCCTTCCAGGGCTTCAATAAATTGATATGGTAGGGTTTTTCTTTTTCCAGGCTGGTGTACTCTATAATTAACTTCCCCCACCTGTTCTACAACCTCGTATGGCCCTTGCCATTTCGCCAGAAATTTACTTTCCACCATAGGTACCAGCACAAGAACTCTGTCACCGGGGTTAAAGGTTCGGATCCTTGCTGAAATTTTATAGACTCTAGCTTGAGCCTGCTGAGCCTGTTGCAAGTGGGACTTAACAATGGGCATGACTTTACCAATCTGGTCTTGCATCTGGGCAATATGTTCCACTACACTTTTGAGTGGGGTTGCCTCTTGTTCCCAGGTCTCTTTTGCTATATCTAATAAGCCCCTCGGGTGTCTGCCATACAGCAACTCGAAAGGGGGAAATCCAGTGGAGGCTTGGGGTACCTCCCGTACAGCAAACATGAGATAGGGCAAGAGGCAGTCCCAGTCCCTACCATCTGCCGCGACCACTCGCTTTAACATTCCTTTCAGTGTTTTGTTGAACCTTTCCACTAGACCATCTGTTTGTGGGTGGTACACAGAAGTACGTAAGTGGTTAATTTGAAACAATTTACATAACTCTTTAGTAACCTTTGACATGAAGGGCGTGCCCTGGTCTGTTAGCAGCTCCCTAGGAATACCGACCCATGAAAACATAAGAGAAAGCTCTTTAGCAATACTCTTAGCTGAGGGGTTCCTTAGCGGGATTGCCTCTGGTTACCGGGTGGCATAGTCCAAAACAATCAGAATATACTGGTGCCCCCTAGCAGACTTAACCAAAGGACCTACAATATCCATGGCAATCCTGTCAAAGGGCACCTCAATGATGGGTAAAGGTACCAATGGACTCCGGAAATGTGAGACCGGAGCAGTGAGCTGACAAACTGGGCAGGATTCACAGTACACTTTCACCTCTTTGTGTAAACCTGGCCAATAAAACCGTTGCAATATTCTTTCCTTAGTTTTAACCACCCCCAAATGTCCCCCAAGAACATGAGAATGTGCCAGGTCCAGTACCATGCGTCTATGAGGTTGAGGTACTAGCAACTGTTCAAGTCTCTCTCCTCGTACATCGACTCTGTATAACAGGTCATTTTCCATAGCAAAATGTGGGAATATGGCCTCCTCCCCTGGCTCTTGGGGTACTCCATTTACCACTTTTACCTATTCCCTTGCCCTAGCTAGAGTGGGATCCCTAAGCTGGGCCGTGCCAAACTTTTTGCGGGTCGTGGGTAGATCCGGCAGGTCTAATTCTGGATGGGGGTTCTCTGTGTCCCCTGCAAGGACCTCCAAGGGAAAATGGGCAGACTCTTTCTCTTCGTTCAGTTCCTCCAGCGGTTCTGGGCAGTAGGAATCCGATCCCACTGGGGGCCTTGCTCCCTTGGCATTATCCCATAGATCCCAAAAAAAAGGGAAGTCTCGTCCCAGGACAGTGTTATACATGAGATTTGGGACTACTCCAACCTCATGGTCCATAGTGCCACAGGGAGACTCAATAGATACCACGGCTGTGGGGTAGCACTTGGTATCCCCATGAATACAAACAAGGCTGGCATGCACTAAAGTTACTAAACTGCCAGAATCCAGCAAGGCAGTCATCTGGCAACCGTCCACTTTAATGACACAAATCTGTTTCTCAGTGCCGCCGGGCTGTTGTGGGGTGTCACCTGGTGTGGCAACAAAAGAGCCTTTCTGGGTCACACTGCAATCCATAGATTCTTGGTTCTTGGCAATGCCAGCACACTATAGGACCCCGGTCCTGGCGGGTCTCCCTTTGGTGATTGAGTCTCTTCATTCCTTGCGCCTCAGGAACCTCAATCGCATTTACTTCCTTCTTCCCCCACTTTAGGGCAGGATCGCTTTTTCCCGGGTTGGTGGGATTCTGTCTCTTGGAGAAGGAATCTGTGGGTACTACACCCCTAAGAAAATCCTCAAGTACCGCTCCACGAGGGCCACCAACTCATTGAATTTTTTAGGATCAGCTCTCCCGGCAAACCGCTGTATAGGGGTTGGAAGGGCTCTCACAAAGCGGTCTACTACAACTCTCTCCAATATTTGAGCTGGGGTGGTGTCCTCTGGCTGTAACCACTTCCGTGTGAGGTGGATGAGGTCATACATCTGGGACCTTGCGGGTTGGTCCACCTTAAATTGCCAGGCATGGACGCGCTGGGCTCTCAGAGCCATCGTTACGCCAAGGCGGGCCAGAATCTCAGTTTTCAAAGTTTCATATTGCCGGGCCTCAGCAGCATTTAGATCAAAATAGGCCTTCTGTGGGTCCCCGGTCAAAAAGGGGGCAAGGACCTCAGCCCATGGGTCCTGGGGTAGCCCTTCACGCTCTGCCACCCTCTCAAAAACCGTGAGAAAAGCCTCCACATCATCCTCGGCCGTCATTTTCTGTAATGCAGCCTGCACTCGCTTGCGTAGACCTGGAACATTATCCACACGTAGGAGCTTGTCAGTCAGGGACTCTACCTGAGTCCGTATGAGCTTATTGAACTCCTTCTGCTCCTGCATGGCCACTTGGGTAGCCGTTATCAACAAGCGGTTTGTTTCTTGTTGGTCTTTGCATGCTTGCACCAGCTGTTTGATTATTTCCTCCATTCTCTTAACAGTTTACTGGTACCAGTGAATAACAAAAAATATTTTTTTTAGCGTACTGTCCCTTTAAGAGCCCTGGCACTTATTTATTTTTTCAACAACAACAACAACAAAAATGCAGCTGCAAGAGGTACAGTCTCTGGGTCTTGTGCCCGCTTCAGGCCACCAATTTGTAGGGGGATCAGTCTCAAATCAGGGACAACTCACAGTTTCTTTAGGAAAGCACCATGTTTACTGCACAGGATATTTCCAACAGAAGATAAAGAACATCTTACCATCAAACAAACAAAATAAACTTCTGCTCTACCGAGCCTTACTGTATCCGTAGTCTGAACAGTCCTTTGGAAAACGTTCTTTGATTGGGGCCCCTGTGGTTGAGACCCAACATTATGGCTCTTTCTTGGAGACTGCTCGCTGTCCAATGGTGATACTCTGGGGCAGAGGCGTAACTAGAAACTTCAGGGCCTCGGTGCAAGAAATCATGAAGGGCCCCCCCCCAAAAGCATGATTTTGATACTTTATCTTTGTCTATACTTTACTGCGGGTAGACACCCTCTTAGTGCAGACCCCCGCAGTATAGACACCCTCTTAGTGCAGACCCCCACAGTATAGACACCCTCTTAGTGCATACCCCCCCAGTATAGACACCCCCTTAGTGCAGACCCCCGCAGTATAGACACCCCCTTAGTGCAGACCCCCGCAGTATAGACACCCTCTTAGTGCAGACCCCCGCAGTATAGACACCCTCTTAGTGCAGACCCCCGCAGTATAGACACCCCCTTAGTGCAGACCCCCGCAGTATAGACACCCTCTTAGTGCAGACCCCCGCAGTATAGACACCCTCTTAGTGCAGACCCCGCAGTATAGACACCCTCTTAGTGCAGACCCCCGCAGTATAGACACCCTCTTAGTGCAGACCCCCGCAGTATAGACACCCCCTTAGTGCAGACCCCTGCAGTATAGACACCCTCTTAGTGCAGACCCCCGCAGTATAGACACCCTCTTAGTGCAGACCCCCGCAGTATAGACACCCTCTTAGTGCAGACCCCGCAGTATAGACACCCCCTTAGTGCAGACCCCCACAGTATAGACACCCTCTTAGTGCAGACCCCCGCAGTATAGACACCCTCTTAGTGCAGACCCCCGCAGTATAGACACCCTCTTAGTGCAAACCCCCGCAGTATAGACACCCTCTTATGCCGCGTACACACGATCGTGATTCACGGCGGTGAAAACACCGCCGTGAATCACGACATGAAATTAAATGAAAAACGAGGGAACGGCATTTTCCCCCACACACGACCGTTTTTCCCGTCATTTTTTTCTTTGTCGAGAAAAACGACCGTCTGTGGGCTCCGCGGCAGTGTCTCCCTATGGGAAAACTGCCGCGGAAAAAATGATGGAAAAAACGATGAGAAAATTTAGAACATGTTCTAATTTTTCTCGTCGTTTTTCCTGCCGTTTTTCTTAACGAGAAAAACGGCATAAAGCCCACAGACGATCGTTTTTCTCGGCGAAAAAAAAAAATTCCATTTTTCCCGACGGGAAAAATGATCGTGTGTATGCGGCATTAGTGCAGACCCCCGCAGTATTGACACCCCCTTAGTGCAGACCCCCGCAGTATAGACACCCCCTTAGTGCAGACCCCCGCAGTATAGACACCCTCTTAGTGCAGACCCCCGCAGTATAGACACCCTCTTAGTGCAGACCCCCGCAGTATAGACACCCCCTTAGTGCAGACCCCCGCAGTATAGACACCCTCTTAGTGCAGACCCCCGCAGTATAGACACCCTCTTAGTGCAGACCCCGCAGTATAGACACCCTCTTAGTGCAGACCCCCGCAGTATAGACACCCTCTTAGTGCAGACCCCCGCAGTATAGACACCCCCTTAGTGCAGACCCCTGCAGTATAGACACCCTCTTAGTGCAGACCCCCGCAGTATAGACACCCTCTTAGTGCAGACCCCCGCAGTATAGACACCCTCTTAGTGCAGACCCCGCAGTATAGACACCCCCTTAGTGCAGACCCCCACAGTATAGACACCCTCTTAGTGCAGACCCCCGCAGTATAGACACCCTCTTAGTGCAGACCCCCGCAGTATAGACACCCTCTTAGTGCAAACCCCCGCAGTATAGACACCCTCTTATGCCGCGTACACACGATCGTGATTCACGGCGGTGAAAACACCGCCGTGAATCACGACATGAAATTAAATGAAAAACGAGGGAACGGCATTTTCCCCCACACACAACCGTTTTTCCCGTCATTTTTTTCTTTGTCGAGAAAAACGACCGTCTGTGGGCTCCGCGGCAGTGTCTCCCTATGGGAAAACTGCCGCGGAAAAAATGATGGAAAAAACGATGAGAAAATTTAGAACATGTTCTAATTTTTCTCGTCGTTTTTCCTGCCGTTTTTCTTAACGAGAAAAACGGCATAAAGCCCACAGACGATCGTTTTTCTCGGCGAAAAAAAAAAAATTCATTTTTCCCGACGGGAAAAATGATCGTGTGTACGCGGCATTAGTGCAGACCCCCGCAGTATTGACACCCCCTTAGTGCAGACCCACAGTGTATTACACAGCCCCCCTTAGTACAGACCCCTATACATACAGTATATACACACACTATACATACAGTTTATACACACACACACACTATACATACACACACATTATATACACATAGACACAGTCACACACCAGCATTTTTCACCCAAAAATCAGCCTGATTGAACACACTGCTGCCCCCATCTCCTGTCATGCTGGGACTTGTAGTGCCCCAGCAGCTCACAGACACATTAGTTGGTAATACAGGAGAGGAGGGGACTGTGCTTGTTTAGTGGTGGGCAGCTAATGAGTAGGAGATGTAGTTAGTAGAGATTGGGGAGACATTCATGTTCTTCCTCCAGCAGCAGTGCTCTTCTCACACACAAAATCAATCTAATAGCCTCAGAGACAGGAGGAGCCATGCTGGAGATAACACATCCTCTCCCTCACTGCTCACCAGGCTAATCCATCGACAAGAATCCATTAAGTAAAGCTCAGCCAGCTTACCTTATCAGGCAGCAGTCCGTCCCACACTGCAGGCTGTGTCCCCGCCTCCCTCCCCTCTCTTCATCTCCTGCTCTTAGGTCAAAAAAGCCGCACTGTGGAAGTGGGGCGTGTACAGCATGTTCCTATTGGCTGAGGGGGCAGTGAAGAGGCGGGGCAGCTATAATCTGACCGAATGGTCAGTCCTCCCCAGCCAGCAACGCCGTGACGGGCGGGTGGCGGGCCCCCGGGACTTGGCAGAACTACAGGGCCCTGTCGCAACTGCGACTGCTGCGACCATGAAAATTCTGCCACTGCTCTGGGGCCTCAGTGCTCCTGGTGTGCAGACTTTCATCAGCCATCTTGAGCGCTCTCGTCCCGCTGCTGGGGTGACTGAAGGCTGCTATCCGATCTTGGATCCAGGTTGAGGTCTTCACAGCCAGGAAGCACGATCCCGCTGCTGCCAACCAGTTGTGACAAACCCTCTGTCCTCAGACAGATCTAGGTCCGCCGTCAATGCTTCCTCTGTTCAGATCCAGCACCTTCCAAGCTTCTTTGAGTTCATGATTCTCTGTGTGCAATACAGTGTACAGGGCTGGACTGGCCTACCGGGATACCGGGAAATTTCCCAGTAGGCCGCCTGCCCTGGGGTCGCTTTGAGCTGCGACTGCAGCGCTCCCCTCTATCCCCCTTTCCTCCTGTGTATCACGGAGCTGGGTCTGTGTTCGGCGGCCACGCTGTAACAAGGTCCAGCCCCCTAGACTGGCTTGTGTGATAGGCGGAACACTGATTCAATCTACTATCACACAAGCCGGTCTAGGGGGAAGGGACCTTGTTACAACACGGCCGCCGAACACTGCATTCATGGGCAAAGTAAGGCTGCAATGGTGGGCACAGTGAGGCTGCATTCACATGCACAGTGAGGCTGCAATGGTGGGCACAGTGAGGCTGCATTCACGGGTATAGTAAGGATGCAATGGTGGGCATAGTGATGCTGCATTCATGGGCACAGGCTGCACTAGTGAGCACAGTGAAGCTGCATTCACAGGCACAGTGAGGCTGCAATGGTGGGCACAGTGATGCTGCAATTTATGGGCACAGTGAGGCAGCAATAGTGGGCACAGTGAGGCTGTATTCATGGGCACAGTGAGGCTGCATTGATGGGCACAGTGAGGCTGCATTCACAGGCACAGTGAGGCTGCAATGGTGGGCACAGTGAGCCTGCATTCAGGGGCACAGGCTGCAATGGTGGGCACAGTGAGGCTGCATTCACGGGCACAGTGATGCTGCAATTTATGAGCACAGTGAGGCAGCAATAGTGGGCATAGTGAGGCTGCATTCACGGGCACAGTGAGGCTGCAATGGTGGGCACAGTGAGGCTGCATTCATGGGCACAGGGTGGATGCCATGGTGCTCACAGTGAGGCTGCATTCACGGGCACAGTGAGGATGCAATGGTGGGCACAGTGAGGTTGCATTCATGGGCACAGACTGCAATTGTGGGCACAGTGAGGCTGCATTTATGGGCACAGTGAGGTGGAAATGGTGGGCACAGTGATGTTGCATTCACGAGCACAGTGAGACTGCAATGATGGGCACAGTGATGCTGCAATTTATGGGCACAGTGAGACAGCAATAGTGGGCAGAGTGAGGCTGCATTCATAGGCACAGTGAGGCTGCAATGGTGGGCACAGTGAGGCTGCATTCATGAGCACAGTGAGGCTGCAATGGTGGGCACAGTGAGGCTGCATTCACGGGCACAGTGAGGCTGCAATGGTGGGCACAGTGAGGATGCCATGGTGGGAAAAGTGAGGCTGGATTCACAGGCGCAGTAAGGCTGCAATGGTGGGCACAGTGAGGCTGCATTCATGAGCACAGTGAGGCTGCAATGGTGGGCACAGTGAGGCTGCATTCACGGGCACAGTGAGGCTGCATTCACGGGCACAGTGAGGCTGCAATGATGGGCACAGTGATGCTGCATTTATGGGCACAGTGAGGCTGCAATGGTGGGTACTGTGAGGCTGAAATAGTGGGCACAGTGATGCTGCATTCATGGGCACAGTAAGGCTGCAATGGTGGGCACAGTGAGGCTGCATTCATGGGCACAATATAGCAAGACAGATTTTTCACCAGGGGATGGTGGATGTGTGGAGACAGATAAATCCACATGCACAAGACTACACACACTTTTCCAACCCACACAATACCTATGCAAGAATCAATCATTTCTTTATGCTGTCTGCCCATATCCCGCTGGTGAATAGGTCTGTCATAAAAGACTCTGCCTGGTCGGACCACTTCATGCTCATCCTCACCATGAACAGACCTTCAGGACACCGTAAAGGGTATTGTTGGAGACTTAATGCCTTGATTCTTAGTAATCCCACACACGCTCTTGAAATTGAAAAGGGACTGCAGGAATACTTTTTATTGAATGATGTCAACAATATCTCCCCCACCACTCTATGGGCAGCACACAAAGCCTTTATTAGGGGTAAAATTATTCAAATAGCCTCTAGGATTCGTAGAGCTCGTAAAGCAAAGTTTGACCGGTTAGACAAGGAATTTCAGCTCTTAAGTAAACTACACAAACGCAGCCCCTGTCCAGCCTCAGCTAAAAGACTTGGTACAGCACATACCGCCCTGAATCTCTCCCTCACCACCATAGCCAAAAAAAGTCTACGATGGGAGGGAGGCCGGTTTTATCACCAGAAGGATAAGACAGGAACCCTCCTAGCCAATAGGCTGACCCCTAAAATCAAATATAACACCTTACCCAAAATTAAACTTTGCGATGGTACTCTCTCACAAAACCCTCAAAAGATTCTGGAAGTCTTCCACACCTTTTATAGCTCCTTATATAGTAGTGAAGGAAAGGTCTCTTCCCTTACCTTTCGGGATTCATTCCTCAATTCACTAAACATACCTAAGATCACAGACCAACACAGGGCTGAATTGGAATCCCCGATCTCGGCTGAGGAAGTGGCTCAAGTCATTACGAACCTCCGAAGTAACTCAGCCCCTGGCCCCGATGGCTTCTCCATTCCATACTACAAACATTTTTCCACCACCCTAACTCCTTATCTAGCTAGATTCTGCAACCAACTATGAACAGGCACTCCGCTTGATAAGGCCTTGAACTCCGCCTTTATCACAGTTATTCCCAAACCTGGCAAGGACACTAGTTGTCCTACAAACTATCGCCCTATATCATTAATCAATAATGACCTTAAAATTTTGACAAAAATGTTAGCAGACAGAATTTCTAATTTTATCAGTCTTTATATACAATAAGGACCAGGTCGGTTTCATACCTGGGAGGCAGGGCCCTGACCAGATCTGGAGGGCAATTGACATTGTCTCTCTTCTTCGGTCAGGATGGGACGGGGGTACTCCTCAAGCGGGGTTCCTGATCTCATTAGACCTGATGAAAGCATTTGACTCTGTCTCCTGGTCTTACCTGACTCCAATTCTGCAAAGGTGGGGATTTGGACAACCCTTCCTTAACATAATTGGGGCCCTCTACGCCAACCCGGAGGCAAAATTCAAAATGCAAGGCTTTTACACAGAATCCTTTCCAATTCACAATGGTACGAGGCAGGGGTGTCCCCTATCTCCACTGATTTTTGCCATTGTCATTGAGACCCTAGCCATCGCCATAAGGGACAACCCTGATATCAGTGGAGTGCGTTGTGGGCCCAAGACTCATAAATGTGCCCTCTTTGCTGACAATGTTTTGCTCTTTGTCACTTCACCATTGACTTCACTACCAAATATAAGCAGAGTGCTCAATGACTGGTAAAATCTCTGGTCTTTGGGTTAACTATGCAAAATCCCTAGCCTTGAATGTTAACTTACCCGCCAGCCTAGTCACACATCTCAAAGAAAACTTCCAATTTCAATGGCATGATAAGGCAATCCCTTACCTAGGGATTAACCTGACTGCCTCAATTCACAGTCTATATGGTGCTAACTTCCCCCCAATGTTTCGCAAACTAGGTGATGATCTCAAACAATGGGATAACCTGGGGCTCTCATGGATGGGTAGGGTTAACTTTATTAAAATGACCCTAGGTCACTGCCCATCCCTATTCCTAGGGACCAGATTAGAAAATTCTAGTCTAAGATAGACCGTTTTACTTGGGGTTTGAAAGGACACAGGGTGGCTAAGGGGACCCTCTATCGCACCAGGGATCAGGGAGGTGTTGGATTGCCAAACCTTCTCTGGTACCATCACGCAGCTCAATTGTCTCAACTCTCTGTCATCTACTCTAAAATAGCACACCCAGACTGGGGACATATGGAGCGGCAGGCAGTTCCCAATTACACCCTAGATTTTCTCCTATGGTGCCTCACTAAAACTAGACCAGCCATTAAGGCCCCAACGCTTTCCCACTCCCTAAGCATTTGGGACTCTCTTAAGGGAAACCCACTTTTGATATCACATTGGCGCCCTCTTTCACATATCTTCCGAAACCCCCTCTTTTCCCCGGGTATGGACATTAAGGCGTTTCAATGGTGGCTGGATAGGGGACTCTATAGAATTGGACACCTTGTCAGCTCTGCGGGGCCTCTAACACCTGCTAATTGCTCAAGCAGGCTGGAAATGCCCAGCACGGAGAGGTTCAGACTCCATCAGATGTCTAACTTTGTTCGTTATCTGGGGTCCTCTATGCCCAACCCTGTGACGGTTACGGCATATGAAGTGTGGTGTGGTCAGGCTTTGGAGCAGCGGGGAGGGATAACAGTGATATACTGATCACTTGCCTCAGCTGATTCCAAAACTCTCTACACAAGGGAATGGGAAAAAGACAAGGGACAGTGCTGGAGTCTGGGGGATTGGCACACAGCATCAACTTCCGCCTACAAGGGTTTATTGAACATAACACTGATTGAGGCTAATCTGAAAGTACTAATGAGGTGGTATCTCGTTCCACTAAGAATTGCAAAAATTTACCCAAACGCATCTCCATTGTGCTTATATAATTGCGAACACATGGGGTCGATGCTGCACACCTGGTGGGATTGTCCCAAGCTCAGAGGACTCTGGAATAAGGTTTTCCAAATCATTAGGAAACTTATGGACAGACCCATCCCTCAGACTCCTCAAATAGCTCTTCTTAACTTCCATCACCCAGGAACACCGAAACTGACCCAACGCCTCATTATGTTCATTCTACTTGGAACTAAACTGACTATTGCTCGAGCATCGAAGCAGCCTTCCGTTTCTCTCACATTGGTTAAAAGAAAAATTTCATGGATAATGACCCAAGAAAAGACAACTAGCATTCTTTTGGATACAGTTGCCAAACATGATGCCATCTGGGAATCCTGGATTAAATACATATCCCTGGTACCCGCCACCTCCACTTCCTCCGGTGCTGTATAGGGAAGCAGGTATCACACCGTCACTGAAGAATTTCTTCTTGCCTCTTTTCTTCTTCTCTTCTTCTGTCTCTCTTTACTCCTTTTTTCATCCTCACTTTCTTGTCTCCTCGGTCTCCTTCTTGACCTGTAACTTCATCTTGTTTGTTCTCTGGTTATGTTTTGCTTTATCTCATGTTACCTTTCACGGTTGATGCACAGGACTTTTTCTTAAGGACACGGCCATATCCCCTGTCTGTTGGGAGCAGTGGAGGCACCAACAATGGGTCCCTATTGTGACCGCTAACTAACAGATGCACTAAATATCAGTCTGGTGCCTTTTGGCCCACAGACATACACGTGTACGACCTCCCCTGGCTCGCAACGGACAACCGGGGTGTTTGGACATTAAAGCCACACGAGGCGTATCTACGTCCTTTTCATATGGGCACAGTTACCGACACATTTATAGTTCATACCGCATTATCTACAAATGCTGACTCTGACGCATATTGGATCTCCCGATCTGATTCTGGAATGACCATTTTCACAATTTCCCAACACACATAGTGCAAGTGACTAATGGTCTATTATAGCTTCCACCTGGGCCAATTCTACATTGTTCCTTTTCCTCAATGTCACTTATTCAGGGGGGGTGGCCCCCTCCCCCAGCACAGCTAGATCCCATTGGGGGTGCTGGGCTGCCATCATCTTTTCTCATGATTGAGCCACGAATGGGGACTGTGTCAGAGTCCGACGGGAGACCACAGTTTACTACAGTCTTTCTGATGAATATTATTTGTGCTTTATGAACTTTTGTGCATACACAATTTTTTTTTTTTTGTACCTGTGTATCTATGTTGCCTTCTGTGAAGAACCCTCTGTCCTCAAACAGATCTAGGTCTGCTGTCAATGCTTCCTTTGTTCAGAACCAGCACTTATCCCAGACTGTCCAGCCATCCCAGTCATCAGAAAACACCTCAGTGTAGGGTAAAAACCAACAGACAACACCTCAGTGTAGAGTGGCAAAACAAACTGATTTTATTATCATCCATGGACACACAGATATCTCCCTTCAAAACACTTCCCTCCCACCCTTGGAAAACAGGGTGGGTTAAACTGTCCAATGACAATGGTGATTTCCTCACAGCAAGACACTTACACATCCCACAATAGTTGAGGCAGCCACAATAGACAACAGAATAGTCCCACCCCACCCCACCCCATCACAGCAAATAGTACACAACAGCTAACACACAATATACACACAATATATACAGCATTGAATCGGACTAGTACAGATCAGACGGGAGTTCTCATTCACCCTGTGCCCCTATAAGAGACACAGGGTGATTTACACATAAGAGGCATGGGGGAAGCTTGACAGGGAGCCTCCAGACCTCTCCAGGGCAATCTGAGCCGCACAAACCTTAGAACCCAAAGTCACTCCTGTCACACATCTCAGTTTTTGGCAGGAGACTAACGCAGGAGGAGACCCCAGATGGGTTGACTCCGACGTTAGTCAGTAGTTCCAGTCCCCCAATGCCGGTATCCACACAGTACTACAAATAAATTGTCCCAAACAGAGCATTACTTACCCAGCCAACCTCTGTCTCTCTCAGAGAACATGTCCGCCGCTGGGGAGAGGCCTGGACTGGCCCTTCTCCCTGGAGTCCTTTCAGCTGCTGGAGAGAAGACAGGATGACTGGGCTCTCTCCGTCATGCTGTTGGGGATCTGGGCTGACTGCCCAGCATCCCTGGGGTATACAGGTGGGGACTGAAGTCCCATCCACTTGTGGTAGGTGAAAATCCCCCAGTGCTTGGAAAGCAAGGCTGACATCCTCCTGTCTCAGTGTCGCACCATTTTCTGGGGTTGTGTCAGTGGAGACCAAAGTCCCATCCACTTTCACAGAAACTCTGTCCTCTGTTAGTTGAAGGCAGAGACCAGCGGCACTCTGCTTCGTTGCCAGCAGTTCAGCTTGGTGTAGGAGCTTACCTACATCATCTGAAATTGGGTGGTTAAACACCCCTTCCCCTTCTATGACACAGGAGAGACTTGATAGGATTTGTGCATTGTTCTTTTAATCATCCTTCTACCTGCTAGTTCAATTTTTTAATCTAACCACTATATACATTCAAGGGTGACATACCGTCAACCTCACACTGAGGTCATTCCCTTGGATGAGGGAATCGATCACAATTGTATCATTCCCCCTACACCAGGATACATCTAATTTTAGAATCCTGTAGTGTAGTATGTTCGGGCAATTAGTTTATAATTGTCCTGACTATACATGCATGTATTTGGGATCATTGAGCTTTACACCATTCCTACATAAACCTTACAACTATACCAATAGATATTGTCACCAGCATTTAAATCTTTAATATCTATACAGCACATTAATCCTATTACCACTGCCACTTTGCCATGCATATGCTTGTTGGACATTATTTTGCTGTGCGGTGTGGCTGGCTCCCGTGGCGCCTGCCCCCCTGGTGGGGTGGCTTCCGGTCCGATTTGGCTTCCCGGCAGGGTGGGGGGAGGGGATGTGGACTAGTCTGCATCCCCCCTCTCACTGCTTTGGTTGGTGGATGAGTCCGCCGTTGCTAGCTTCACCCTGCCGGCGGCATCCCTTGTTCATCTCCGGACTGATCCTGGTGAAGTGCGCACGCGCGGGATCCTCCCGGCGTGCGTGCAACGCCATGACATCACGCGATTGCGGCGGAGGTGACGGCCACGGCTGGGGCGATCACGTCTTCCGGGATGCCGAGGGAGCCACATGCAGGCTACATCCCAGCGGCCTGGGCATCCATTTCCAAGGGGGGGGAGAGGGAAGCACCTGCACCTGTTTACCCTAATTGCTGTTGCATATATCTATGACCACTGCCTGCAGATCACAACATGACTGCTCGCAGACCCCAAGGATGCCACTACACAGACTCCTCTTTGGTTTCCAGTCCTCAACCCTTCTGCTTTATTGCA
The DNA here is from genome assembly GCA_029206835.1 of Rana muscosa. Lineage (NCBI taxonomy): Eukaryota > Metazoa > Chordata > Amphibia > Anura > Ranidae > Rana > Rana muscosa. The sequence continues at coordinate 656,647,666 of CM055116.1, read as the reverse complement.
GTTTACTTTTCTACTTATATGAATCTACTCAAGGTAAATGTAACCACCATGGATACACCCTCACACCCACTACACTCCTTTCACTCCTAGTATTGTCTTGCTGTTTGTTTTGTTTCTGTTTTTGTTTTTGTTTTTTCCTTTCTCTCACATTTTTCCAACACTTCTACATCTTTTACATTCCAACACCACTCTTGCAGATACCACACTTAATTAATTTGTATTGCCCATAACATTCTAACCTACATTTAGTTTATCACCATTTACACACACACTCATACTCATGCTCACACATACTGTCGTGGAAATACAGGTTGTGTACAGAGCACACAGCCTATATTTCCTGTGCTTACCTAAGCACACTTCAGATTCATCTTTTTGCAATAATGCTATCTTTAGGCTAAGTTCCACTCACCATCATTCGTCCCATCATTCATTCAAGGAAAGCAACATCATCACATAGGTCTCAACGTCAGGCCATCCCAGAGCAGAGTGTCCCTGGGATCGTCAGCTCTCTTTATTTATAGTCAACATGAGTAACAAAAGAAGGTGTTGGCTTCACAAAACAGCCATTCAGACATTTTGTATATTTTCAAAAGAACCAATCACAGACATGTTTAAATTCAAATAAAATGCTACAAGTGATGTGTACAGGGGTCATGCTTTCTGTGAGACAAAGGAACAGTAGAAAGAATGGCTTTGTACAAAGCCGTGTGCAAACCAAACTCACTGCTACCAATGACGGGAACTACATGACAATTATGCCTCAATGGACCACAATTGTCGTATAGCTATGCTACTGTTCTTGTGGACACAGATCTGTGCGCTTGGAGTCATTTAACGCCCCCGTCAGGAGGTGGCCAGTCCCCCGACGAGGCGTAAAACAACATCTCTAAATGGAGCAAACATCGCTGTTTCCATAGGAAGATTTTCCCACCACCGATCTTCCACCAACGTCTGTATGTGCAAATACGCTCAGATGAGCGCATTACAGCAAAACTGACATTGGGGGGACATCTGACAACATACATTAATAAAATATTCCACAACAGTCCTCCCTTTTTTGTCATATGCACCCCATGTCCATCGATGAAACTTGATCTGCTTCTTACACCTGGAAATGAATCAGTCCTTAGTCCATAAAAAGGAAAACACGGCTTGACATGTAGACTCTACTCTTCAGGGGCATGACTTATAAAGGAGGACACGACATGGTGAGCTGTAGTAATCGCCGACCCGTCTGTGATCCTCTGTGTCTTGTATGTGGGTCCGGCTCTGGGGCGTCTCATCAAGGAAACTCTGGTCACGCGTCAAATCAGGCAACAGGAGCACCTCGTCACGACATAGAAAGAATAGAAATAAAAACGACATGAGTATATATATTCCCACTTCCTTTAGCCACGATCCGCTGTAAAATAAAAATTAGATCCCCAAAGATCCCCAGACCCTTAAAAGGAATCCCAACCTTCACTTAGCTACAGCTCTGGCTTCAACAGTTACATGAAGAACCCTATCCTTAACGGATGAGAATTGTCCAATCGTATCCCAAGCTCGAGCCCCCCCACCTTGTACATCCAGGACACCATGCCCAGACCTGGTCGGGGTTGGTGAACAAATCCCTTCTAGCTGTCCCTGCCATTCTTAATTTCCTGCGCCATCAGATCCTCGCGATCGGCCGCGACATAAGGTGCTGGGACAGCTTCACCATCACGCATGAACCTCTTGCTTTGGGGGGAATTACCTTATAAGCTGCAGATCCACATAAACACCAAACTAAAGTTCAAACACACTTGTGGCCTACCTAGATACACAAACCGACAAGAGACAGAGCTATTAAAACTAACCAATTTTACCCTCTAAAAATGCATCGTTAGATTCCATTGACAAGTGTCTGTTTGGAGTCTTCACTAGTTTGTTAAAACTCCTCATACCCATAATAACATCATAAATGGCATGTACCGCTGTCATCACTGGGGACTAAAACTCGGTGAAGACTCAGAACAGACCCAGCAATCGGTCCTGTTCGCTTTCTGAGCTAGTCAGGAAATACACTTTAAAATAATAATTTGGGATGCTTTTCATCATTACCCTTGCTAAAATTTACTAAACAACAAAAATATAAATAGACGAAGATACTACTCAGTTCTTTGATGTGGTTGAGCCGCTTCTTGCAGTGGCTGGCGTGGTCTCATCCCTCAAGCTTCTTTACAACGACCTAGTCACCTGGTTGGAAAGAATGTAAAACTGGTTATTGTGTCAGGGTCCAGGAGGGACTCGTGAACCCTGTGGTGGACATTTTGAAGTTCATGTCACTGCGATCGCACCCACCCCATCAGCCGAGAATATAAGTGACAGCTAATGAGGAAAGTACGACTCTGGTTTTGATTGACCTCCAAACAACCCTCATATGACAATAACTCAGACATCGGGACTGTGGTCATTGCATAACCTGTGCGTGGCTTACAATACCTGGAACCATTGACAAAAGGTTCTTAGCATCTGGGATGGGAACGTACTTCACCAGACTGCTGCTTGCCGATTCAAATTCTATCAAAGAAAGACAGTCTTGGCACAAACTTGGTTAGAATTACAGAGGTTAACATTATTTGTTTGACAAAAAAACTGTCACTTACATTTATCATTCCCCCCCCCCTTTTCTTCCTCATTACAGACTGAAGGAAGAAATGCGTGGTGCAGGAAAAAAGAAACAATGAAATAGCCCATGATACTTTTACCTCCCTTAGACTCATGTATATATCCATATGTACCGCTGTCTACATACACCTGTTCTCTGTGTACAAACTCCTTGGACCTGAAAAATACTTATAAACAAAATCATTACTCTATCCTTCATATTTAACCTGCAAAGAATGGTAAACAATAATGACATTCCTGTACATTGGTAAATTGTCAATGACATTCTTTCAAAACTGATTCAAACGAAACCCTCTGTGACCCTTACTTTTCTCGTTCCTACAAAAATACAACAGCCGCGATGCATCGGAGGATCGCCGCGGTAAGTTCGAACATATTCACGTTACTACATACAAACATTCCGATACAAATGTGGGGGAGATACTTCACAGTTTCCAAAACCACAAATGAAAAAAACAAAAACAGCCAGAGTTCTACCTTTACTCTTTCAGCAATAGAAAAAAATACAATGGGACAAACATGAGAGCAGCTCGAGAACCTTGCATGGACCAGCCATACAAAGTTCAAACAAACGGGCATGAGACTATACCTCCATCAACACACTCATCATTACAGATTTCTGAAGCTGCAGCTGAACTACATCCATTCCAGAGGGATACCCAAAATAGTATCCTTGGACCACCTATGTTAATCTTTTTGGGGTTCAAAGGCCTTTGCCCCAAAACTAGGCTTCGTGCACTGTGTGACCGTCTGACTGTGGGAAGCCTCCATTCCTTCCCTTTGCACAGACCTTCTTGTGTCCATGGCGATTCAAATCGGCTTATCATCTTAAACCTGCGTCCAGGTTAAACCGTTGCACCCATTTCGGAGAGCACCGCCCGGTGTCTTCTTATACGGTGGATTAAAGAACTACAACTACTATCTGGTCAAGTCCTCCAACTAGAAACCCTAACCGAGGCGTCAACTCTATGGCTTGTTGTCCCAACCCTTTTGGAACTACAGCAACAACCACAGATCAACCCCCGAATTAGGCCTCTACCCCTCACAGTGCATGCATACACAAGCATTTTCCGCTATACACCCATACACTGCGTTGCCAGACTAAACCACACAGAACAATTACGGCAGTTTACCACCTGCAGAACAATGTGGCTTCTCTCTGTATCTAGATGATACAATAATGGTGATGCCCCCCTGTTTGCTCTCTACCCAAAACTGTATTACAGTACAAAACTTCACAAAACTGGAACGAAATATAAAACCCTTTTAAACGCAAAAATGCTTTCCATTTTCCTTCCAAACACAAATCTCATTGGCCAACCTTTCAGACAACCCCAAGCTCCTCCCACCAACTTTCTGCTGATATATAAATGCTGAAAAGAAACTTCTGGTTACATGCTCAGCTCTCAAAAAAAAACTGGTTTATTTACATATCAATTGTTCAGGAAGAGGGAGGGGGAGCCTAGCCCCAATCGCCTTGTCTATCAAGACATCAAAAAATCCATGGCTAAACATCATATATATTTCAACCATTTAAAAAAAAAAACCTTTGTCAAGGAAATGATGGAATAAACCCCCCTTTGCAAATGGGAGGGTATCCCCCCTGACCCACTTTCCCTGGAAGTCAAACCATAAGTTGGGACTCAAATACAAACTCCTGCCAAAAGATGGATATACAGTACAAGTTTCAAAAACAATAAATTGCCTTCTGGAAAACTCCCAAATATTTAAACATAAAAACACGCCATTGTGCAAAAACTCTGTTAGTCTTACAATCTATCAAAATTCAGTGTAAAGTGGAGTTTTTACTTAAAAACGAAATCCAATACAAAAACCGCCGCTCATATACTGCAAAGTCAGCCGACCTTGCAATAGCTTACATTCACTTAAATGAAAACAGAGAAATCCCCATCCTAACACCATCTGCATGGAGTTTGCATGTTCTCCCTGTGTCTCACTACTCTCCCCAGCAGTGCACAGGTCAAACTGTAAACGCATAAAACAGGACAAAACTGCGCCAATCAACAAATGCCAATACAGCATATTCAGGGGCCGTGTTTGCTGAACTGGAACTTCCTATCTCAAACTGTAAACATCTCTCAAAATGGCCGACAAGCCAGGACAACAAAATTGTGGATGACCACCGCACACCTCATGGACAACAACAAAAATGGCGCCATTAACGCATGCAATTTTTCCTGCCAAAACCAGCATGGGACATCACAATGAACACCACATGGGTTCCCCCACACAAAGAAAAACACAAATGGCCTCCAGATTCCAACGCAGAAAAGACCGCACCAAATTCGCACCAAACATCAAAAACTGAGAAATTCCACCAGCAAAATAGCCGACGAATGCCACAGCACGGTCACATGATATCACACCCAAAGGAAAGGTGGCTGCACCTTCCCTTATAGGATACCCACAGGCTAAGGAAAAACTGCACCTCAAAATGGCAGACAAACCACAAGGCTAACAAAAGCCAAGAATGGCGTCATTAACGCATGTATTTTTTTTTCCCGTCAAAACCAGCATCTCTTTAAAAGAAAATCAAAAATGTTTTTCTCCACAAAGACAGACTACACTTGAGATTCACACTCAACCATAGACACACACTCTAGGCTACTTCAACTTAGAATGTGTAAATTGATGATCTCGCGCCTAAATACATTGTTAAATTAATTAAGCTAAAAATATCATATAAAAAAAAAACTTAAGTCTCATATAGTCCATATGATAAACAGCGCTAGTAATGGATAAGTGTCCAAAAACACAAAAAACACTTGAGTGATGACGTTGCAACAGTCAAACTAAGTGTGAAGTATCTTCTATGGATAAAATCTGTAGTGCACCCTACACCAATCCCAAATCTTCACCACGAGTGAGGCACGCTCCCCCTCTGGGGTACAAACTCACCACAAGGATGAAAAAGGTAAGCCTTTTAGTCTGTAGGTAGTCTCACTCCAACTTCCGTCATCACCACCAGAGTAGTATGGGTTAAATCCTCAGGCAAACATGTAAGGACATAAGAGCACCAAATAGTGTAATATTGCTTTAATATAGAATTCCCCAATACAAAATCCCTGTGTCAAATGCACGTACATAAAAATCACTTGTAAAGGCACATAAAGTAAAGAGTGTAATCACCGCTAGACCTCAGCGTCTCTGTAACCAGGAAGTACAGAGTGAGCTCCACGGCCAGCTGTCCCATACCTGGAAGAAAGACTGCAGCGCCACGTTCGCAACACGGGCGCCCTCTTGGGACAGGATAGCTGTGATTACACTCTTTACTTTATGTGCCTTTACAAGTGATTTTTATGTACGTGCATTTGACACAGGGATTTTGTATTGGGGAATTCTATATTAAAGCAATATTACACTATTTGGTGCTCTTATGTCCTTAAATGTTTGCCTGAGGATTTAACCCATACTACTCTGGTGGTGATGACGGAAGTTGGAGTGAGACTACCTACAGACTAAAAGGCTTACCTTTTTCATCCTTGTGGTGAGTTTGTACCCCAGAGGGGGAGTGTGCCTCACTCGTGGTGAAGATTTGGGATTGGTGTAGGGTGCACTATAGATTTTATCCATAGAAGATACTTCACTCTTAGTTTGACTGTTGCAACGTCATCACTCAAGTGTTTTCTGTGTTTTTGGACACTTATCCATTACTAGCGCTGTTTATCATATGGACTATATGAGACTTAAGTTTTTTTTTATATATTTTTAATTTATTATTTTTTTATATACATGAGACACTCATTTGTATAAATTTAACAGCTGCTTTATTTGTATTTTACTGATTTTATCATAGTTTTACTAACTTTGATAATTTTATATATTTTTTCTGGGCTGTTTTACTATTATTTATATTCCCTATTACCCTCTTAGTTGGAGGAGTGTTTTTTTCAGGAACAGTAATTTAGCACCTAGGCGCCGAGAAGTGCAATTTTGGGCCATTTATTTTGCACCTTTCTTCTAAATTAATTAAGCTGCTATCCCCTAATTTCAAAGGTTGAAACTGTGATTGGAAATGGTTATAAGTGCAATATTAGCAATTATATATAGGGGGCGCTTAAAAAGTTCTGGCCTATACTTCAAACAGATAGAGACCTGGCATTGGTCATACCTCCCAAGCCCAGATTTATCTACAGAAAGGCATTGGGTTTGAGAAACATTATCGCGCCCAATGTCCCAGACCCCCCCTGAAAAACCCCCCACCTTTCTGGATAGCTCTGGATTTCATTACTGCACCAGATGCAAAGCTTGTCGTACTACATTTCGACGTACAAAGAAGGTAACGAAATTCAAATCTTTGGTGACACAAGAGGAATTTAGCATTAAACCCTTGATAACCTGTTATTCCAAACATGTGACGTACGTGTTGGAATGTCCATGCTCTCTGCAGTACGTGGGGTGCACCACAAGAGAACTTAGAATCAGAATTAACGAACATGTAGCTAATATAGCCAAGGGTTTTCCTAATCACAGTGTGTCACGCCATTTCCTCCAATATCATAATAGAGACCCCCGCCAGTTGGTATTTTATGGTATAGATAGGGTCACATATAACTGGAGAGGGACAGATCTCACCAAGGCTGTATCCCAGAATGAGACTCAGTGGCTGTATAGATTATCCACAATGCAGCCACAGGGCCTCAACATCGATTTGGACTTAAATTGCTTCCTCACCAATGATTAATTATATATTCCACTGTTTAGATATATTCTATAGGAGGATACATAGGTGCAGAGAACATATAAACTTAACTTTAATTTTAATATTAATTTATTTCGATTTATGAAAATATTTACCATGGAGAGATTGTTGTATCAATATACATTTTCAACTTATCATGTATAGTAGTTTCAGTAAGTGTAGTACCACATGTATCCACTGGGTTGGCGCGGTAGCGCGTACGACACAGTTGGATGTATTGGTAGATAGGGAAGGGATATGTGGATATGTAAATATTGTTCTATGTTAATGTGCTACCGAAGCGGGTTGCCTGCTAGTATGACACATTTTCACATTTTATAATTTATTTTATATTGTTAACCTGATATGGAGTTTTTTTAGATTATATCAATGCTGTGGTTATACTGTGTGGAGAGACGGCATTTAGGCTGGACGCAGTCCGGTAACTCCTCCCCCAACTGTGATTGGCAACCGCATATAATAGTCAGACATACGTAGCCTGGTACGCTTCCTGACGACGTGCTTACACGAAACAGCTGTCGAGGCGCCAGACTACGTTCTGACGACACTTCCGGTCCCGCTGGCTCTTCCTCTGATACAGGTGGAACGCACGCCGGCTTATCTCCATACGGGTCACTAGCCCCACTAGTACATGCTCTACAGCCTCAGTGCCGGGCTCAAGGCACTAACCAAGTAAGGGGGCATTTGGCTGTCATATTTTATCATGTTTTAATAAAACGGGATTACACTATTTTCCGCTCTATCTCTCTTTTTTGTGGTTCGCATTGCTCCATCCGAGCCTCCAGGAGGCAGGGATTCCTTATGCCTGCTCTTTGACATCAATATCCATGCTAGCAAGTGGAACTTGCACAAAGCGCATTTGACTCCGTTTTAACTAAAAGAGTCAACTATATCTGGTAAGCTGCTATAATTTACCACGAGCACTATCGGGTGTCCTGTATTAAGGTGGTGAAGGCTATCACTTCAAGCAAATTCTTTTTTCTATTTGATAGTCGTTTCTCAGGATTCACTTCACTGTTTTGGAATTTATGGACTAACATTTGTTCCTTTGACAAATATTTATTTATTTTTGGGACATTGAGTCTCACACGATTGACATTGCATGTTTGATCATTTGTTGTCACATATTTATCTGTGATTGTATCATAATCTGTTTGGCAAAGTTATTTCACCCATTAAGGGGACTGCATAGAGGCTGGTCATTATGATTGGATAGTCATAGACTAGTTATTGCGGTTCACACAGGCAGGCTGGTGTTCACAATTTATTCACGTAATATATAATTTAATGTAAGTAATTTATTTAATTCATATTATTTATATGCTTTAGCGCCCCCTATATATAATTACTTCAACTTAGACCCTTTGTCCAACTAAACAGCACATTCAATAAATGTTAGTTACATGACAATGTTAAAAACATATTCATTTCTCTAAGTTCATATACTCTGAGATATTCACCACACACATACAGTACAATGTTGCCTGCATGCCTGCTCAGAGTTTCCTTCCCTCAGGGCATAGCCCCTGCAACACAAAACATTCTCCATTGCAAAACAGTGGGCAAGCCCTTCCCCCATTCAAGCACATGGCTCAATGCAGCGGCCATCCTCAACAATGCCATGGCTGCACAATACATTGCACAAAGGTTATTTTCCCAAACAGCCATCTCTCTTACATTTCATCCACAATATACAGTTTCCATCAGCATTCACACAGGCTCAAACACTACACACAACTTTGTTCTGAAAATTGGAAAGTCAGATATACACAACTTTCAAACATGTTGGCAGTGATAGCCATGCTGCCTGCCCTACCCCCACTAAACCTCATGGGGCAGCCATTTTCAGCTTCTCTATGCAATTTACTTGTTCCATACATTCACACACACACACACACACACATCTCTCAGACATACACACACACACACACATCTCTCATAGACAGACCTACAGCATTACTTCAAAAAGACGAAAAATTTGTTCTTTTACAGAGCAGAGCCCCCACACATCGGGTCGTAGATCCACTCTCCCCCCCATTTCGATCCGATGTCCAAAGGGACTCCATCTATTCCCAAAGGTCCTGGCCCGCCATTTAACTGTCGTGGAAATACAGGTTGTGTACAGAGCACACAGCCTATATTTCCTGTGCTTACCTAAGCACACTTCAGATTCATCTTTTTGCAATAATGCTATCTTTAGGCTAAGTTCCACTCACCATCATTCGTCCCATCATTCATTCAAGGAAAGCAACATCATCACATAGGTCTCATCGTCAGGCCATCCCAGAGCAGAGTGTCCCTGGGATCGTCAGCTCTCTTTATATATAGTCAACATGAGTAACAAAAGAAGGTGTTGGCTTCACAAAACAGCCATTCAGACATTTTGTATATTTTCAAAAGAACCAATCACAGACATGTTTAAATTCAAATAAAATGCTAGCAGTGATGTGTGCAAACGGCTGTGTACAGGGGTCATGCTTTGTGTGAGACAAAGGAACAGTAGAAAGCATGGCTTTGTACAAAGCCGTGTGCAAACCAAACTCACTGCTACCAATGACGGGAACTACACGACAATTATGCCTCAATGGACCACAATTGTCGTATAGCTATGCTACTGTTCTTGTGGACACAGATCTGTGCGCTCTGAGTCATTTAAAGCCCCCGTCAGGAGGTGGCCAGTCCCCCGACGAGGCGTAAAACAACATTTCTAAATGGAGCAAACATCGCTGTTTCCATAGGAAGATTTTCCCACCACCGATCTTCCACCAACGTCTGTATGTGCAAATACGCTCAGATGAGCGCATTACAGCAAAACTGACATTGGGGGGACATCTGACAACATACATTAATAAAATATTCCACAACAATACACATTCACCTTTCTTCCCAACACCTTCAGTAACACATACCATTTACTCATTACCACTTACCCTATTTTTATCCAACCCTTTTATCTAATTCCACTACCTTTATATAACATTTATAGGCATGCACCGCCTTAACTTTGGGATTTTTTGGTACCTGAGGAGTCACTGTGTTAGTGGTTAGTCCTTACACCCCATGAATCTTGCTACTCTGTTTAGAGTTAATTTACCCACCATTATGTATTGTATATATGGTCATTGATTGGGTATTCATTGCAGATGCCTTCTCCCTTGTCCCCTGGAGGATGTCTATCATGTGGCTCCTTGCAAGCCCCTCGGGTTGGGCTCTTCCCCTTCTGGGGGGATGGGCGCACGTGTGGGGTCCACCTCATCACCCAGCGATCTCCAACCCATCTGGCCATGGAACTATCCATTCCACTTCAGCGGTAAATAAACACTTTACCATTTTAGACCCCTTATGGGGCCTACGATGATGTTTTCAAATTTATGAAATCATTCTATGTGTTTTATAGAGCCTACCTTCCCCCTGATGATGACCGCTACAGAGGTCGAAACGCGCCGGAGACTCCATAATTTTCAGTAATCTGATAATTAATATTGTGTACACCCACTGTGTAATTTTAATACAGGCTGTATTGTGGAAAATGTATTGTATCTGTTGGCCAGTTTCTTTCATACGTTGTAACGCATCTTGACATCTGTACAATTATAATAAATGTATTCTTTTTGCTATCCATTTGCCATTACTTCAAACCATATTACTCTGCTTTCCAAAGCCCCATTGGGGAACATTTCCTTTTCGTTTTTCATAATATTTCGGGGTTCGCAGCGCATCTCTCCCATATGTGTCCTTCCCTTCAGCACCTACATCATCTGCTCCAGTTAACTGTTGGGGAGAGAGGCTGACTGCCCCAGCTCCCTGGAACTCTGTAGTTGTTGCCAGTGCTGGGCAGAGGTTGGTAGCACTCTGCCCTGCTGCCAGTACTCTGCTGGTTTTCTGTTAGTGGAGACCACGGGCCCATCCACCAACACCAAATCAAGCTGCAGTTGTGAAGTGACGACTGCATTCTCTCCTTGGATTCTGATCTGCTGTTTGGGACAGACTGCCACCTCCTCACCCTGGGCCTCCAGAATTTCTTCAGGTATGGGACGGAGGTCTTGGACCATCTGTCCGGTTGCCAGCACTTCAGCTGGGTTTGTTTGGAAAGATAGGAATGAGCATGTGTAGATATAAACGCCACATCCCAATTAATACTGGAGAAACAAGGGAGGGACAGGAGGTCACATGCCTCAGGACTTTAAAGGTGTCATATATAGTTAGTGACCAAATGAATGATCAACACAAAATTATTTAAAAAAATTGAAATAAATTGTATTACAAAAATGATTAAAACATGAGATATTTTATATCCAACAGTTTGATTGTTTCCAAAGATATACATGTACAAAACCATTGTTTCTCGACATATTTCGCTCCTAAACAAACTTCTTCAGGAGATGAATAAACGGCAAATTACTGTACTAGAGGTAACAAAAAGAAGAATATATAAACAGTCATGTAAATGCATTAAAAGAAAAAATGACATTTATATAGATACATAAATTTGTAGGCAACCATACAAGGATTTGGATGCAAAATAACATATAGACAAGGTCCATAAATTAATTAAGGTCAATCAATAAGGGCATATTGTATATAGTTTCATATCACTGCATTTTAAATGAGAATGAAGGATGTGGTCAAAATCTTACCAGTAATCTGTATAGGAAAAGACTTATCAAACTGATTCATTTAAAAACACAAGGAGGTGCCAGGAGGAATAGACCAAAGCCCACCAGGAATCCCCCAGTTCAAGGGAGGGGTCTCATGTAATCCTGCAGATGGTAGAAAAAGAGACGGGTGTCTTCACTGAGGAGAGGCACCCAAAATGGAATTAAAAATAAATAAAAATAAAAAATAGAGGTAGAGAAATGGATTAAAGGGCTTTATACCTTTAAATAGAATCAATAACATGAGATATTTGTATCAGTGAATCCAAAGTTGCAAAGGCAGTCCACTTAGCGGGCAAGACAAAAAGCCTCAAAATATCAAGAAAAGGGACTCTCACTTGATCCAAGAATAAAGGGAAAAGACCCTGAAGTAATATAAGTAGATAAGATATATATTAGTAAGTGGAAATCTGTGCAGCAAAAAACAAACTGCAATCCAGAGTTCTAATTGTAAAGAAAGCGGAACAAGTACATACCTAAGAGAGGCTTCCAAATGTAAGCGGAGATGTACACTCTTGGTCTCCAGTAGGGATGAGCTTCGTGTTCGAGTCGAACATACGTTCGACTCGAACATCGGCTGTTCGATCGTTCGACGAAGATCGAACGATTTGGGCCGTTCGCGCCAAATTCGAGTGACGCGAACGGCCCACAATGCACTACGCCATCGCAGTGTCATCCAGGCGCTGTGATTGGCCAAGCATGCACTGTGACCCCGCATGCTTGGCCAATCACAGCGCCGGCAGCGAGGAGAGCAATGATTGGCCACAGGCAGGATGCCTGTGGCCAATTATTGCTGAGGGTGTTTAGTACACGCCCCACACTATAAAAGGCCGCCAGCACGGCGGCCTAGTGTAGTGTGTTCCGGAGCAGGGAAAGACAAGCATAGGCAGGGACAGTGACATTTATTTCTTTCTTGCTTAACCTGGATTCCTTTAGTTTAGGGAAAGAGAAGGATAGGTAGGGAGAGTGTCAGTGTGTTTTACTGTGCGAGTCCTTGTTTCTAGGGACAAAGAAGGAAAGTGAGGGGATTTCTCCTTGTGCTATAGTGTGCTTTAAAAAAACATTTTTTCTAGGGACAGAAAACTCTAGGTAGGGAGAGTGTCAGTTTCTTTCACTGTGCCAGTCCTTGTTTCTAGGGACAAAGAAGGAAAGTGAGGGGAATTCTCCTTGTGCTATAGTGTGCTTTAAAAAAACATTTTTTCTAGGGACAGAAAACTCTAGGTAGGGAGAGTGTCAGTTTCTTTCACTGTGCCAGTCCTTGTTTCTAGGGACAAAGAAGGAAAGTGAGGGGAATTCTCCTTGTGCTATAGTGTGCTTTAAAAAAACATTTTTTCTAGGGACAGAAAACTCTAGGTAGGGAGAGTGTCAGTTTCTTTCACTGTGCCAGTCCTTGTTTCTAGGGACAAAGAAGGAAAGTGAGGGGAATTCTCCTTGTGCTATAGTGTGCTTTAAAAAAACATTTTTTCTAGGGACAGAAAACTCTAGGTAGGGAGAGTGTCAGTTTCTTTCACTGTGCCAGTCCTTGTTTCTAGGGACAAAGAAGGAAAGTGAGGGGAATTCTCCTTGTGCTATAGTGTGCTTTAAAAAAACATTTTTTCTAGGGACAGAAAACTCTAGGTAGGGAGAGTGTCAGTTTCTTTCACTGTGCCAGTCCTTGTTTCTAGGGACAAAGAAGGAAAGTGAGGGGAATTCTCCTTGTGCTATAGTGTGCTTTAAAAAAACATTTTTTCTAGGGACAGAAAACTCTAGGTAGGGAGAGTGTCAGTTTCTTTCACTGTGCCAGTCCTTGTTTCTAGGGACAAAGAAGGAAAGTGAGGGGAATTCTCCTTGTGCTATAGTGTGCTTTAAAAAAACATTTTTTCTAGGGACAGAAAACTCTAGGTAGGGAGAGTGTCAGTTTCTTTCACTGTGCCAGTCCTTGTTTCTAGGGACAAAGAAGGAAAGTGAGGGGAATTCTCCTTGTGCTATAGTGTGCTTTAAAAAAACATTTTTTCTAGGGACAGAAAACTCTAGGTAGGGAGAGTGTCAGTTTCTTTCACTGTGCCAGTCCTTGTTTCTAGGGACAAAGAAGGAAAGTGAGGGGAATTCTCCTTGTGCTATAGTGTGCTTTAAAAAAACATTTTTTCTAGGGACAGAAAACTCTAGGTAGGGAGAGTGTCAGTTTCTTTCACTGTGCCAGTCCTTGTTTCTAGGGACAAAGAAGGAAAGTGAGGGGAATTCTCCTTGTGCTATAGTGTGCTAAAGCATTCCTCATCAACCATCTTTGAAATCCTTGTTTTTTGGACAGTCAGGGAAATTGTCGTTGTGCTATTCTGTGCAAAAGCAATAATCCTCAACCATATTTAGAAATCCTTAAGTAAAGGGACAGAGAAGGACACCTGAAGGTAGCCCTTATTGCTTTTTTCCCATCTCCCTGCAGGCCATCTATTAGAATGTCTGGAAGGCAAACAAGGAGAGGCAGACAGTCAGGAGGCAATAAAAGAGGGCAAGCAGGCTCTGTGTCTGGGGGCAACAGTGCTGGTCGTGGACGCGGTGCATTGTCATCAGCACATGGCCATGGGACACGCTTGTCCTACTTTTCGGCAGCTGGACATGTTGAGCCACATCATGCCGAAGACTTGGTAGAGTGGATGACCAAGCCCTCCTCCTCCTCCTCATCCTCTCTCACCCAGGCTCAGGGTACTGGCAAAGCAGCTGCCAAAGCGTCCCATCCCTGGTATCAATGTCAGACTCATCATCAGTCACTCCTTCCCTAGACCCACCATGTCCTCCTCCTGAGGAGTCCCCCGAACTGTTTGAGCACAGTGTTGGGTACATGCTCCAGGAGGATGCCCAGCGTTTCGAAGGGTCTGATGATGAAACCCAGCTACAGGAAGGCAGTAGCGTGAGAGCAGACAGAGGGGATGCTCAAGAAGGACACAAATCTGGCAGTCATGTTCCAGCAGCTGCAGCATACTGCCAGATTGGCTCCAGTGATGAGGAGGGAGGGGATGATGAGGTCACTGACTCCACGTGGGTGCCTAATAGGAGAGAGGAGGAGGAGGAGGATGAGGAGGAGGCACATCTCCAACGAGGCAGGATGCCCTTTGGTGGCCAGCGTAAGGGCAGTACACCGACGGAATCACACCGCAGAGCTCCGCCTGTGCAGGGCGCAGCCTCTGCCCGTCATTCAAAAAGTTCCTTGGTGTGGGCCTTTTTTGAGGCTAGTGCATCAGATCGCACAGCTGCTGTTTGCAACATATGTCTCAAGCGTATATCGCGTGGCCAAAACATCAGCCGCTTGGGTACCACATGCCTGACCAGACATATGTTGACCTGCCATGCAGCTCGTTGGCAAGCCTACCTCAAAGACTCACACCAAAGAACAAAGCGGACCTCTCCTTGCACCGCATCAGCTGGGATCTCCAACCCCACTATAACTTCAGTCCTCTCTGAAACATGCACTGAGAGGAATGAAGGTGTAGAATTAGGTGTGTCACAGCCAAGTACTTGCGGCCACTCTGCTAGCAGTACACCGACGTCCGATTCTAGCAGGCAAATTTCCCTGCCCCAGCTGCTGGACCGTCGAAAGAAGTTCACTCCCAGCCATCCACATGCCCAGCGGTTGAATGCTAGCTTGGCTAAATTGCTAGCGCTTCAACTGCTGCCTTTTCAGTTGGTAGACTCGGCCCCCTTCCGTGAGTTTGTGCAATGTGCGGTTCCTCAGTGGCAGGTTCCCAAACGCCACTTTTTCTCACGGAAGGCTATTCCGGCTCTCTACCGGCATGTGGAAGGCAATGTCTTGGCCTCGCTGGACAGGGCGGTCAGCGGTAAGGTGCATATTACCGCTGACTCATGGTCCAGCAGGCATGGACAGGGACGTTACCTTTCTTTCACGGCCCATTGGGTCACTCTTTTGGCAGCTGGGAAGGATGCAGGACAAGGTGCAGTAGTGTTGGAGGTTGTTCCACCGCCACGCCTCCAAAATGCTACTACTGGTTGTGACACACCTCTCTCCTCCACCCCCTCCTCTTCTTCTTCCTCCATGGCCTCTTCCTGTGGTTTGTCCTATGAACCAGCGGTGCTCCGTAGCCGTTCACGGGGCTACGCAAGTACGCAGGCAAAAAGATGCCATGCCGTGCTTGCGCTGGTGTGTTTGGGGGACAGAAGCCACACTGGGGCAGAGGTCCTGTCTGCTCTGCAGGGCCAGGCCGAGAGGTGGTTGACGCCACGCCAGCTTAAGCCAGGAATGGTGGTTTGCGACAATGGCACCAACCTCCTCTCCGCCCTCCGACAGGGACAACTGACCCATGTGCCCTGTGTGGCTCACGTCCTTAGCCTGGTGGTGCAGCGGTTCTTGGGCAAGTACCCGGGCTTACAGGATGTCCTGAGGCAGGCCAGGAAAGTCTGTGTGCATTTCCGCAGATCTTATAATGCCAGTGCTCGCCTGGCTGAGCTGCAAAAGGAGTTGAACCTGCCCAAGAACCGCCTTATATGTGACATGCCCACCAGGTGGAACTCAACGTTGGCCATGCTGCAGCGGCTGCACACGCAGCAGAGGGCCATCAATGAGTACCTGTGCGACTACGGCACCAGGACAGGGTCAGGGGAGCTTGTTTTTTTTTCTCCACGCCAGTGGGGCATGATCAGGGATGCATGCACTGTCCTGGCACCATTTGAGGAGGCCACGAGGATGGTGAGCAGTGACAGTGCATGCATCAGTGACACTGTACCTCTTGTCCACCTGTTGGAGCACACGCTGCGTGGAATAATGGACAGGGCACTTGAGGCAGAACAGAGGCAGGAAGAGGAGGACTTCCTTGCCTCTCAAGGCCCCCTTTACCCAGACAGTGTTCCTTCTGTCCCACCCATCGCACAGGAAGAGGAAGAGGAGGAGGAGGAGGAGGATTGTGTCAGCATGGAGGTGGAGGCTGGCACTCAGCATCATCAGCAGCAGTCTTTTAGGGATGATTTACAGTCCCAAGAAACCAGTGGACTTGTACGTGGCTGGGAGGAGGTGGCTGCGGATCATGTCGTCCTTAGTGACCCAGAGGACTCCGGAGCGAATGCCTCAGCAAACCTACGCTGCATGGCCTCCCTGATCCTGCAAAGTCTGCGGAAGGATCCTCGTATTCTTCGGATCAAGGAGAGGGACCATTACTGGCTGGCCACTCTCCTTGATCCACGGTACAAGGGTAAGGTTGCGGACCTTATGTTACCTTCGCAGAGGGAGCAGAGGATGAGACAACTCCGGGAGGCCTTGCAGGAAGGTCTGTGCAACGCGTTCCCAGAGACTGGGAGGTTACAAACTCCTGGTCCTGGACAACGAGTTGCTGAGGCTTCGGCCAGTCAAAGAAGGAGCGGTGGGGAAGGTGGCCGTCTGACCGATGCGTTCAGACAATTCTTTAGTCCGCAGCCCCAAAGTATGATCGGTTCCAGCAACCATCGCCAGCGTCTGATAAACATGGTGCAGGAATATCTAGGGGCAAGGTCAGACTTGGACACCTTCCCCACCGAAAATCCTCTGGCTTACTGGGTCTTGAGGATGGATCACTGGCCAGAGCTTGCACAGTATGCAATTGAGCTACTGGCCTGTCCTGCATCAAGCGTTCTTTCGGAACGCACATTCAGTGCTGCTGGAGGATTTGTCACGGATCACAGGGTGCGCCTGTCCACCGACTCGGTTGATCGACTGACTTTCATCAAGATGAACCAGTCTTGGATCACCACCAGCTACCACACACCTGATGCTGATATAACAGACTAATTGATTTTAACATGTCACATCCCTTCAAGACTGATGCTGATGCTGAGTGCCTGTGCTGTTATGTTGACTGGCTATCCTCCTCCTCCGAGTCCTCAATGATACGATTGATGATGATAGCTTGGAAGATCATTTTTGTTTATGGGTGCCGCCACCAGTGGCTAAGGCCCAATTTTTCAGCCCCTGTTTTACAGGGGCGTGTAATTACAATTTTTTTAGCAATAATTTGCCATAGGGCTCATTGCTGTGCTCCAAGTACAGTATCTGTGAGGGGTTGGAGTGTTGTGGCACCAGTGCCTAAGGCCCAATTTTTCAGCCCCTGTTTAACAGGGGCGTGTCATTACAATTCTTGATCTAATAATTCACAGCAGGGCCCATTCCTGCACCCACCAAGAGTAACTCTGAGGGCTTACAGTGTTGTGGCAACACCACCACCACCACCACCACCACGAAAGGCCCAATTTTTCAGCCCCTGTTCAACAGGGGCATGCAATTACAATTCTTGATCTAATAATTCACAGCAGGGCCCATTGCTGCACCCACCAAGAGTAACTGTCAGGGCTTACAGTGTTGTGGCACCAGCACCACCATCAAAGGCCCAATTTTTACTACCACTGTTCAACAATTATATGTAATTAAAATTCCTGATATAATAGTTGACAGCAGGGCGTTCCAGCACCAACCAAGAGTAACTGTGAGTGCTTACAGTGTTGTGCCAACACCAACAACTAAGGGGCCTATTTCTGCAGAGTATATACGGCAGGTCCCTACTTTCAAACATCCAACTTACAAACGACTCCTACTTGCAAACGCAAGAAGACAACAGGAAGTGAGAGGAAATCTACCACTAGGAAGGAAAATTCTCTCCTGTAAGAATAAATATGGGAGAAAGGTGTCTCCTCTGTACTGATGCTTTATCAGCAATCCTTGTTTCAAGAAAAACACCACATTTCAAAAACAGTTGTCATTGGGACGGAAAGTGAGGTGAAATGTTCTGAACAGGGGCACAGACAGCAAAACAAATGTTACAGGGGTGATAACCCTTACCTGTGTTTTCCAAAAAGTTTAAAAATAGATTTTTGGGCTGGAGCTACACTTCAACAATGTACCTGTTCAAAATTACAAACAGATTCTACATAAGAACAAACCTACAGTCCCTGTCTTGTATGCACCGCCTGTATACGGCTGTTCAGAGTATATAGGGCCTTTTTTATTTTATGTGCGGGGTTCCCCTTAATATCCATACAAGACCCAAAGGGGCTGGTAATGGGCTGGGGTAGGGGGGGGGGGGTCATGGGGTAGCTATGCCATTTTTCTTAAAGATTTTCATCCATATTACCGGGACCAGACATTACATTAAAGCCGCAAGCAGTTTTAAATGGCTTTTTTTTCCTTTAGAAGTGTCATTTTGTGCAGGGACAGTTCTAAACACGGGAAACACGTGGCACTTCACAGGCATACTTTAGACACCCCCCAGGTACGATATTTAAAGGAATATTTGACTTTTTTTTTTTCACTTTATGCATCATTAAAATGACTGCTCCCGAAAAACGACCGTTTTTAAAACTTCTTTTTGCATTGATACATGTCCCCTGGTGCAGAACCCGGGTTCCCAAACCCTTTTTAGGACAATAACATGCATAATAGTTGTTATAATTAGCACTTTAGAATTCGAACGTTCGCATCCATTGTATTTAATAGGGTTCTAATGTTCGTACGAACTTTCGGTCCGTTCGCGGGTTCTGGTGCGAACCGAACCCGGGGGTGTTCGGCTCATCACTAGTCTCCAGCTTGCAAAACGAGCAGCAGCAGGAGAAGAGATACAGTCTCAGTCCCCAACTCTGGGGGAATGGCAGAGGATTGCGGCTAAACAAGCTGTTTTAAAACCATCCCAGACGCGGCGACGTCTGACGTCATCGCCGCGCGGCGGACGCTTAGAAAGGGGGAGGCACAGAATGGCGACTCCGGGGTAAAACGCGGAGATGACAAAAAGGCCGGGCTTGCAGGTGTTGAGGCTGCAGCGGCCATGATGGAAATTCCTCCCGCACATACCATGTTTGGGAACTGTCACGTATCAGGTAAGACCAGAACTATGTGGACCGCAACAGAGGAAATCCAAACGTGTGTAAGTGAAATATAATGATTTATTAAGATAAGTGAAATAATATAAATACAACCACCTCCAATACCACACAGTTCACAACAACCAATACCAAGTAGAACCCACAAATAATAACAGTAACAGACAAATATGGAGGAATCGAGGTTCTGGGAGCGCCGGGGTGGCCGCGCTCGCTACTGTTCGCCTCTTCGGTGGTCAGGGAGGGGGTGGAGCTCTTCTCCCTCCTCTGAATTTTACATCCAACTGCCCTCCTCGCTGGCCACCTTCCCTGGATCCCCGCCGCTGTTTGCTGCCACGCTCCCGCTGAACTGCATAAAAAACGGGCCACAAAAAAAATATATATATATTTTTTTTCTTTTTGGGGGGCCGCTGTTTGCTGCCATGCTCTGGCTGCCACTGAACTGCATAAAAAAAGGCCCACAAAAAAATTAATAAAAAATAAATAAAAAAACAGCCCACTGAGCCATACTCCCGGTAGTCCTTATTGCCAGTCCATCCCTGTTCTAAACTCACCCACAAAAAAACACCAAATATCACAGAAAAAATCAAGAAGAATAAATCTTGAGTAATGTAATTCCATCACCTGTATGTCCAAAGAAATGCAGTATTTATGTGTATTTATGTGCATGAGGATCTTACATGTGGCAGCTCTGTGGCTTAGAGGTTAGAACTTCTGCTTAGCATCCCTGAGTGTCTGGTTTCAAATCCCAAACATGCTGCTTCATGTAGAGAAGTTGTCTAATCTCTCAGGTCTTAAAACTATGTCTAAATGTCATATTTATGTGTAGGAGGGTTCCACCACCATTGTAAATCTTGCCTGATACACAATTTAGCCAAAAGTATTGGGACGCCTGCCTTTACACACACATGAACTTTAATGGCAGCCCAGTCTTAGTCCGTAGGGTTAAAATTTGATTTGGCCCACCCTTTGCAGCTAGAACAGCGGCTGGGAAGGCTGTCCACAAGGTTTAGTGTGTCTATGGGAATGTTTGATCATTCTTTCAGAAGTGCATTTGTGAGGCCAGGCACTGATGTTGAATGAGAAGGCCTGTCTCGCAGTCTCTGCTCTAATTCAGCCAAAGGGTGTTATATCGGGTTGAGGTCAGGACTCTTTGCAGGCCAGTCAAGTTTCTCCACCCCAAACTCGCTCATCCATGTCTTTATGGACCTTGCTTTGTGCACTGGTGTGCAATCATGTTGGAACAGGAAGGGGCCACCCCCAAACTGTTCCCACAAAGTTGGGAGCATGAAATAGTCCAAAATGTCTTGGTATGCTGATGCCTTAAGAGTTCCCTTTACAGGAACTAAGGGGCCAAGTCCAAGCCCTGAAAGACAACCCCACACCATAATCCCCCTCCACCAAATGATTTAGACCAGTGCACAAAGCAAGGTCCATAAAGACATGGATGAGTGAGTTCGGGGTGGAGGAACTTGACTGGCCTTGACAGAGTCCTGACCTCAACACAACAGAACACCTTTGGGATGAATTAGAGCAGAGACTGTAGGCCAGGCCTTCTCGTCCAACATCAGTGCCTGTCCTCACAAATGCACTTGGAAGAATTGTCAAACATTCCCATAGACACACTCCTAAACCTTGTGGACAGCCTTCCCAGAAGAGTTGAAGCTGTTATAGCTGCAAAGGGTGGGCCAACCCAATATTGAACCCTACAGACTAAGACTGGGATGCCATTACAGTTTATGTGCGTTTAAAGGCAGGCGTCCCAATACTTAGGCCAATATATTGTATATTGCTTGGAGACACTGAGCATGGCTATCGACTTAGGGCTGGTTCACACCACAGAGATGCAGAGAACATGTGTGAGGCTGCCTGGTGGCTAAGTGGGTAGCAATTCTGTCTAGCAGCATTGGGGTTGCTGGTTCAAGTCCCCAACATGCTAATGCTTGTGTTGAACTTTATATGTTTTCCCTGTGTGGGTTTCTCACCACAATCCAAAGACATGCTGGCATTTTATTTGTCTCCTGTCATAATAGTCTCTAATGTAAGAAATTTTGATTTTGATTTCAGATTAGAAGCTCATTGGAGCCAGGGCCTGATGTTAATGTTTGTTAGCACTAATCATGCCCAGAGACTTGGACATTTAAAATTGTAGGGTTTACACTGCACAGGTACATATGCTTAGAAAACTAAAACTTTATGAAACAAAAAAAAAAAAGAAAAAAGAAAACTGTTGCTTTGTTTATGTGCATGCAAATTGACTTGGATCTTTGGCTTGTAGTTGAAGATTTGATGCACATAGCCAAGGGCTAACACAGTTGCAAATAGTAGTATGTGTTCCTGCCCATCAGGTGCAATAACTTTAGACATACACGAAGAGACAGATTGAAAGATACTGGTGGGCGTGTACTTCTATTGGGCGTGTGTCAGCGTGCTAACAATACAACCTCTCTTATATAAAGGCCTGCAGTATGGAGGATCGTGTGGTCTGAGAAGGGCAGTTTTTTTGCTGTGAGTTGGGGGGGGGAAGGAATGATATTGTGCAGATTGACAAATGCCCAACTAGTGTATTTGCTGAAATGCTTGTGCATTTTTTTAATCAAAAATTGTGTGTGTATTGTTCCTGTCTGACCATGCAAAATCGTTTTGAAGCATCTCTTGACCTACTCTTGGATCGCATTGCTTAATCATGTACACAGAAATGCAGATTCCAGCAGAACATGGTCACCAATGTATGTATATGTGGATTGTGGGGTGGGGGTGGGTGTTTTGAACATGTGTCTTTTTTAATATTATGTTGGAATGCTTTGTAAGAATAATGACTTAAGTATGTTTCTATAATCTTGCAGATAAAAATGTGATGTGTTGCCCGTTATACACTATAAAAGTAAAGCTGTGTGCACTCTAAGATTTTGACAAATTTTAGATTGTAAGCTCCTATGAGCAGGGCCCTTAAAATCCGATTGCTAAATGTAGCACCATGTATCCTGTCCAAATTTTTTTTGAAGTTAGTAAATGATAATACATAATTTTGTTTCTACTGGCAAAATAAAAGTACATTATTGAGCTTTGGTGTTTTTTTTTTTTTTTTGATCTTAGTGTAGTGACCTCACCCCTCTCACCCCTTCTGCTTCATGGCTTGTTGTCTCGTCTAGGGGGGAGGGATGAGATACACCACGGCCCATGTCCTCTTTTGGACAGAGGTGAAGGCCAGAACCTAATTTACCATTGGGTCGTGTGTATAACCCAGAGTCACGTCTTTTCTGTAAATGACCCCCTCTGCTCCCAGTAACTGGAGTTCCACACCACTGAAAAGGTCCAACTCGTATTTATTCTCCAACAGCAATAAATCGTAATTTAGCACAGACAGGTTGTGACCAAAGAACAGTTCAGTATAGGTGGGGAGTAGGTCGAGGCACAATCCTTAGATAGAACCAACGGTTATGGCGTACAGTCGCTGCCACCAACTATGTAGAACAGAAAGTGAATTACCTTCACTAAGCGCAGCCCCTTTTATCTCCTCTCCCTTTGGGTCACAGCAGGTTCCCCGCCCCGCTATACCAGCGCCGGAAAAGGACAAAAAGGATGCAGTCTTGTGGTGAGGGTTCAACTCCGGCCCGGGGCAACAACGCCACCTGCAGGCCGCAGGGAACCTCACACCACCAGAGTCCTCCAAGAACCACAAAAGGGTCCCAGATTCCCCAATAATCAGTGCATTGGGTCATACTACCACCCTTGCACTCCCCCTAAATTTTAACCCCCGCTACATTAGTTTTTCTGGGTGGTGGTAGTTTTGGCAAAGTACAATATCTTTTATATTTTATTTCTATATGCATTTGTGCACCAAAAAACAAATCTCTTCGCCCTGGTTAACATTGATGCTACTTTGAAATTGCGCTACTTCACTTGAGCTAGCGCGATATTAGGTACTACTTGATAGATATCTGTGTGGCTTCATACACAAATGTCTATTGAAGTCGCACCTGAAATCGGCAAAAGTAGTGCAGGAACTTCTTTTGCAAATTGATGCGGCGCCACAAAAGTGGGGTTGCATCGATTGGAACAGTGCCATTGCCACCAATAGTCATGCGATTTGATTTCTGAAATTGCATGACATATTGCCCCAATGTAAACCTAGGCTTCAGCACACCTGCAAGTAAATGATAAAGGTGGAATCTTTATATATAACAGCTGTGGAGAATTGCAGGTAATGAATTCAGCTGGAGGATAGGCAGTGTTGTATGTGTCAGCTCTGGTTCACATTGGTGCGATATGACATGTCAAATTGGTGGCAATTGCACTGTTCTAATTGGTGCAATTTGTATTGATATCCATGCAGAAGCCTGCATAGATGTCTCTGATGTTCCCCCCTGCAGTCGGGACTGACATGCGGGAATGAAATCGTGTGAGTTCAGCTGAACGATTTCCTCCCGCTGTCAGTGTAAAGCAGGGCTCAAACTGGGCCTTTTGCCTTTGTAATTAACCTGCTGCTATGCCAGAGACACCATTTCTTATCAAACTCCCTTAAGTTTACCTTCAAATATCATTATATGTAGAAATACAGATTTGCATATCTGCAAATCAAAAATAATAAATTCTAATCATGATTGAGATCAAATATTCGCAGCTGCAATCAACAGAGCGTGGTTTCACCTCCTTACCCGGAAACGAGTCACTGTAATCACCCGGAAGTTCCTGTGCTGGTCAGGATCTCCATCTAGGTGGACATGGCTAGGTCCCTTTTTAGCAAAGAGCAGGTGCTGCTGATTTGCCGGGTAAGTGTAGGATATGTACTCAAGGTGGGGGTGTATTTGGTGTGGGTGGGCTTCATTGATTTGTTTGGCATCACCACACATTTGCTTCTGGCCCATGTGCACACATCACTACTTCCTGCATTTTTTCTGCTGATGTAGATCAGTAAGGACTATGCAAGTATAAATGAGAGCTCCTTTCTATTAAAATATATATGACTTGATTCACAGTTGGGCGACTTTTCATGATTCTCAATAATAACCATTCATATCTGTGCTACTTTAAGTCACACCAACTTCAAAGTAGTCCCTGTACTACTTTGGTGTGACTTTCAGGCTCCGTTTCCACTAGTGCAACTTGTCATGCGACTTGGAACTGCAAAGTCGCATGACATGCCATACCCCATGATTTCCAATGAGTATGGTTCATATCTGTGTGACTTCAAGTCGCAGCGACTTCAAAGTAGTCCCTGCAATACTTTGGTCCCACTTTTATATGACTTGAGGTCCATAGACCTCAAGACTATACAGGCATTGCTCCATGTCGCGGCAAAAAATTGCGGCAAAATCATGCCAATTTAGGGTTGCAATAGTGGAAACAGAGCCTCGTGTGACTTGAGGTACATAGGGCGCAATATTACACAGGCATTCCCAGCAGTTGGGGCCAAGTTGCAGCGGCAAAGTGGCAGCAAATTAGTTTGACTTTCAGGTCGTAGCAGTGTGAAAGAGATTCAAGGATATCTTTGAATGTGGTCCTCTTGTCACTTGTGCATCCTGAAAGTGGGGCAAATTCGTCCCTGCACTACCTTGGTTTGACTTTGATGCGATTTGAGGTCCATACACCACAAGATTACACAGACATTGCTTCAAGTCATGGCAAAGCTGTGCAATTTTTAGATCGCACAAATGCAAATGGGGCTTTATTGAAAGGTGTTATCATTCATTTAGGTTACTTTCACACTTATGTGACTTTCCATGCAGCTTTGGACCTCAGAGTCACATTAAAAGTTACCCCCCATGAGTTCCATTCATATCTATGCAACTTCACCCATGTTCACATAGCTCTGAATTGACATGTCAAATTGCAGGCCAAATCAGCGCCTATTGACGGCAATAGAACTGTCCAAATTTGTGCGACGCCACACAAATTCCCAAAAGTAGTTCCTACACTACTTTGGGCGACTTCAGGAGGTGATTTCTTACCTCTCAACTTTTTAAGATGGTTATAAGGGACACCTATTAGCAAAAGTATGTAGGCATAGGACACACCTCCTAAAACACCTTCTTAAACGAGAATTATAAAAAAAAAAAATATTAGTCAAACCCCCAAGTGCTTTTTTTTTTTTAACAATAATATCCCTTTAGATTGGCTTTGGGAATTTACAAACAAGGCAATTTAGAAATTAGATGAAGGGTTAAGTGCTGAGAAACCCTTTTTGAAAGATAAAAATTGCATTTTATATAAAACTATACAGATCAGAACAAAATGAGGGACATATGAGGAGGAAAGAGGGACAGAGGGACTTTGTTCCAAATCAGGGACAGTTGAGACCTATGTGATTTCACTAGACATCTGTGCAGGAAAGTGCACTGATGTCTCTGAAATCCCCCACAAAGTTGGGCTGAGGCCCCTTTCATACTTGAGCAACTTTTCCTGCGACTTTGATCATCAGAGTCGCATGACAAGTCATACCCCATGATTTTCAATGTGTACCATTTATATCTGTGCAACTTCAAGTCACACCGACTTCAAAGTAGTCCCTGTACTACTTTGGTCCGACTTTGATACGAGTTGGGGTTCATAGACCTTAAGTTTACACAGGCATTCCCTGGAATAGCAGGAAAAATTGCAGACGGAAATTTGCGCGCCTTTCCCTGCGATTCCTGCATCCATAGACCTCAAGATTACACAGGCATTGCTTAAAGTCGCATCAAAATCGCACAACTTTCAGGTCGCACAAGTGTGAAAGGGGCCTAAGTCACTGTGCTAAGTACTATAAAGTAGTCCCGCCATCAAACACTAGTAAACGTATGTAAACGTATGTTCTCAATATAATTGTGCTCAAATGGCTGAAAATCACACAGATGGTATCACCTACTGAAAGCTTACATTGTACTCAGCAGCATATGCTGAAAAGAGGTGAATGCCTATTAGCCAATGCCACATCAGCATGAGCATGGTTGTTACTATAAAATTAATGCTTGAAATGCAAAACATTAGTGTATAGAATTAAACATTAGTAAATGTATTTTCTCTGTAGGTATGTGCTCAGCTCTGTAGCATAGTGGTATTCCCTGCTGCCCTCAAAAGTTTAAGCCATGAGTTCAAATCCTACTGATGGCAGCAGCATATTTCTCCCATTGCTTTGTTCTTCCGTGCAGTCGGTTACCCGCTAATAAAAAAAAAGCCTCTCTTCTTCTGTGGCAGTCTTCCTCCACTGTGTTGTCACCCGCTGTGTGTCGTCTCTTACATAGCCATGGAGCGGGCTCTCTGGGTGTCGTTATCGGATGGCCACAGAAGTCCGACACAGAAGAAGAGTGGCTTTTTTTTAATTAGCGGCTAACCGACTGCGGGAAGAACAGGAGAGACGGCTCGGGGAGAAGAAACATCACACACTAGTAAGTGTTTGTGCTGTGCTCAATAGGCTAGTGGTCAGCACTTCTACCTTGAAAAACTCAGGTTTTAAAGCAGTCATGGGTTCAAATCCCACAGAGGGATACTAAAAGATTGAATTGGTGAAAAAAAGGCAAATGACTATTACCCAATTAGCCAAAGCAGCATATGCTGAAAATAGGTGAACGCCAATTAGCCAATGCACTTTTATTCAATAATATTATGGTGTGGAATTGAAAACATCAAACACTAGCTAACGGGCAGTTTACATTTCTTTGTTTGTTTATTTTAATTTGCTTGTGCAAAAAATAAACATAGTGGTTGGATGGTATTTGAACTTGTACCATGAGAGCTGTGGAGACATCTGAGCAGACCACTAAGCCATTGTGCTAATTACAAGACCTGCATAATAGTATAGTATGATTAAAGAATGAACATAAATAATTCCTGCTTTATAGCCACCTAAATAAAAAAATAAAAAAACATGAAAAAAACAACATACAACAAATAGGTTACCTAAATGTTTAATACATGTAACTTTACAGAATAGCAGGCATTACTATGTAATAATCATTCATAACTGCATTCGTTAGCAAAAGAAGGAAAAAAACTAGGAATACTAATTGCAATATACATCAATAGATGCACACGAGGTAGAGCACATCTCACATAAAAATGTTTCTTTCACATACATGGATCATGGTTACAGTGCAGTGCTATATAATAACTAGTGATGAGCCGAACACCCCCGGGTTCGGTTCGCACCAGAACCCGCGAACGGACCGGAAGTTCGAACGAACATTAGAACCCTATTAAATACAATGGATGCGAACGTTCGAATTCTAAAGTGCTAATTATAACAACTATTATGCATGTTATTGTCCTAAAAAGGGTTTGGGAACCCGGGTTCTGCACCAGGGGACATGTATCAATGCAAAAAGAAGTTTTAAAAACGGTCGTTTTTCGGGAGCAGTCATTTTAATGATGCATAAAGTGAAAAAAAAAAAGTCAAATATTCCTTTAAATATCGTACCTGGGGGGTGTCTAAAGTATGCCTGTGAAGTGCCACGTGTTTCCCGTGTTTAGAACTGTCCCTGCACAAAATGACACTTCTAAAGGAAAAAGAAGCCATTTAAAACTGCTTGCGGCTTTAATGTAATGTCTGGTCCCGGTAATATGGATGAAATTCTTTAAGAAAAATGGCATAGCTACCCCATGACCCCCCCCCCCCCCCTACCCCAGCCCATTACCAGCCCCTTTGGGTCTTGTATGGATATTAAGGGGAACCCCGCACATAAAATAAAAAAGGCCCTATATACTCTGAACAGCCGTATACAGGCGGTGCATACAAGACAGGGACTGTAGGTTTGTTCTTATGTAGAATCTGTTTGTAATTTTGAACAGGTACATTGTTGAAGTGTAGCTCCAGCCCAAAAATCTATTTTTAAACTTTTTGGAAAACATAGGTAAGGGTTATCACCCCTGTAACATTTGTTTTGCTGTCTGTGCCCCTGTTCAGAACATTTCACCTCACTTTCCGTCCCAATGACAACTGTTTTTGAAATGTGGTGTTTTTCTTGAAACAAGGATTGCTGATAAAGCATCAGTACAGAGGAGACACCTTTCTCCCATATTTATTCTTACAGGAGAGAATTTTCCTTCCTAGTGGTAGATTTCCTCTCACTTCCTGTTGTCTTCTTGCGTTTGCAAGTAGGAGTCGTTTGTAAGTTGGATGTTTGAAAGTAGGGACCTGCCGTATATACTCTGCAGAAATAGGCCCCTTAGTTGTTGGTGTTGGCACAACACTGTAAGCACTCACAGTTACTCTTGGTTGGTGCTGGAACGCCCTGCTGTCAACTATTATATCAGGAATTTTAATTACATATAATTGTTGAACAGTGGTAGTAAAAATTGGGCCTTTGATGGTGGTGCTGGTGCCACAACACTGTAAGCCCTGACAGTTACTCTTGGTGGGTGCAGCAATGGGCCCTGCTGTGAATTATTAGATCAAGAATTGTAATTACATGCCCCTGTTGAACAGGGGCTGAAAAATTGGGCCTTAGGCACTGGTGGCACAACACTGCAACCCCTCACAGATACTGTACTTGGAGCACAGCAATGAGCCCTGTTGCAAAGTATTGCTTCAAAAATTGTAATGACACGCCCCTGTTAAACAGGGGCTGAAAAATTGGGCCTTAGGCACTGGTGGCACAACACTGCAACTCCTCACAGATACTGTACTTGGAGCACAGCAATGAGCCCTGTTGCAAAGTATTGCTTCAAAAATTGTAATTACACGCCCCTGTTAAACAGGGGCTGAAAAATTGGGCGTTAGGCACTGGTGGCGGCACCCATAAACAAAAATGATCTTCCAAGCTATCATCATCAATCGTATCATTGAGGACTCGGAGGAGGAGGATAGCCAGTCAACATAACAGCACAGGCACTCAGCATCAGCATCAGTCTTGAAGGGATGTGACATTTTAAAATCAATTAGTCTGTTATATCAGCATCAGGTGTGTGGTAGCTGGTGGTGATCCAAGACTGGTTCATCTTGATGAAAGTCAGTCGATCAACCGAGTCGGTGGACAGGCGCACCCTGTGATCCGTGACAAATCCTCCAGCAGCACTGAATGTGCGTTCCGAAAGAACGCTGGATGCAGGACAGGCCAGTAGCTCAATTGCATACTGTGCAAGCTCTGGCCAGTGATCCATCCTCAAGACCCAGTAAGCCAGAGGATTTTCGGTGGGGAAGGTGTCCAAGTCTGACCTTGCCCCTAGATATTCCTGCACCATGTTTATCAGACGCTGGCGATGGTTGCTGGAACCAATCATACTTTGGGGCTGCGGACTAAAGAATTGTCTGAACGCATCGGTCAGACGGCCACCTTCCCCACCGCTCCTTCTTTGACTGGCCGAAGCCTCAGCAACTCGTTGTCCAGGACCAGGAGTTTGCAACCTCCCAGTCTCTGGGAACGCGTTGCACAGACCTTTCTGCAAGGCCTCCCGGAGTTGTCTCATCCTCTGCTCCCTCTGCGACGGTAACATAAGGTCCGCAACCTTACCCTTGTACCGTGGATCAAGGAGAGTGGCCAGCCAGTAATGGTCCCTCTCCTTGATCCGAAGAATACGAGGATCCTTCCGCAGACTTTGCAGGATCAGGGAGGCCATGCAGCGTAGGTTTGCTGAGGCATTCGCTCCGGAGTCCTCTGGGTCACTAAGGACGACATGATCCGCAGCCACCTCCTCCCAGCCACGTACAAGTCCACTGGTTTCTTGGGACTGTAAATCATCCCTAAAAGACTGCTGCTGATGATGCTGAGTGCCAGCCTCCACCTCCATGCTGACACAATCCTCCTCCTCCTCCTCCTCCTCCTCCTCTTCCTGTGCGATGGGTGGGACAGAAGGAACACTGTCTGGGTAAAGGGGGCCTTGAGAGGCAAGGAAGTCCTCCTCTTCCTGCCTCTGTTCTGCCTCAAGTGCCCTGTCCATTATTCCACGCAGCGTGTGCTCCAACAGGTGGACAAGAGGTACAGTGTCACTGATGCATGCACTGTCACTGCTCACCATCCTCGTGGCCTCCTCAAATGGTGCCAGGACAGTGCATGCATCCCTGATCATGCCCCACTGGCGTGGAGAAAAAAAACCAAGCTCCCCTGACCCTGTCCTGGTGCCGTAGTCGCACAGGTACTCATTGATGGCCCTCTGCTGCGTGTGCAGCCGCTGCAGCATGGCCAACGTTGAGTTCCACCTGGTGGGCATGTCACATATAAGGCGGTTCTTGGGCAGGTTCAACTCCTTTTGCAGCTCAGCCAGGCGAGCACTGGCATTATAAGATCTGCGGAAATGCACACAGACTTTCCTGGCCTGCCTCAGGACATCCTGTAAGCCCGGGTACCTGCCCAAGAACCGCTGCACCACCAGGTTAAGGACGTGAGCCACACAGGGCACATGGGTCAGTTGTCCCTGTCGGAGGGCGGAGAGGAGGTTGGTGCCATTGTCGCAAACCACCATTCCTGGCTTAAGCTGGCGTGGCGTCAACCACCTCTCGGCCTGGCCCTGCAGAGCAGACAGGACCTCTGCCCCAGTGTGGCTTCTGTCCCCCAAACACACCAGCGCAAGCACGGCATGGCATCTTTTTGCCTGCGTACTTGCGTAGCCCCGTGAACGGCTACGGAGCACCGCTGGTTCATAGGACAAACCACAGGAAGAGGCCATGGAGGAAGAAGAAGAGGAGGGGGTGGAGGAGAGAGGTGTGTCACAACCAGTAGTAGCATTTTGGAGGCGTGGCGGTGGGACAACCTCCAACACTACTGCACCTTGTCCTGAATCCTTCCCAGCTGCCAAAAGAGTGACCCAATGGGCCGTGAAAGAAAGGTAACGTCCCTGTCCATGCCTGCTGGACCATGAGTCAGCGGTAATATGCACCTTACCGCTGACCGCCCTGTCCAGCGAGGCCAAGACATTGCCTTCCACATGCCGGTAGAGAGCCGGAATAGCCTTCCGTGAGAAAAAGTGGCGTTTGGGAACCTGCCACTGAGGAACCGCACATTGCACAAACTCACGGAAGGGGGCCGAGTCTACCAACTGAAAAGGCAGCAGTTGAAGCGCTAGCAATTTAGCCAAGCTAGCATTCAACCGCTGGGCATGTGGATGGCTGGGAGTGAACTTCTTTCGACGGTCCAGCAGCTGGGGCAGGGAAATTTGCCTGCTAGAATCGGACGTCGGTGTACTGCTAGCAGAGTGGGCGCAAGTACTTGGCTGTGACACACCTAATTCTACACCTTCATTCCTCTCAGTGCATGTTTCAGAGAGGACTGAAGTTATAGTGGGGTTGGAGATCCCAGCTGATGCGGTGCAAGGAGAGGTCCGCTTTGTTCTTTGGTGTGGGTCTTTGAGGTAGGCTTGCCAACGAGCTGCATGGCAGGTCAACATATGTCTGGTCAGGCATGTGGTACCCAAGCGGCTGATGTTTTGGCCACGCGATATACGCTTGAGACATATGTTGCAAACAGCAGCTGTGCGATCTGATGCACTAGCCTCAAAAAAGGCCCACACCAAAGAACTTTTTGAATGACGGGCAGAGGCAGCGCCCTGCACAGGCGGAGCTCTGCGGTGTGATTCCGTCGGTGTACTGCCCTTACGCTGGCCACCAAAGGGCATCCTGCCTCGTTGGAGATGTGCCTCCTCCTCATCCTCCTCCTCCTCCTCTCTCCTATTAGGCACCCACGTGGAGTCATTGACCTCATCATCCCCTCCCTCCTCATCACTGGAGCCAATCTGGCAGTATGCTGCAGCTGCTGGAACATGACTGCCAGATTGGTGTCCTTCTTGAGCATCCCCTCTGTCTGCTCTCACGCTACTGCCTTCCTCTAGCTGGGTTTCATCATCAGACCCTTCGAAACGCTGGGCATCCTCCTGGAGCATGTACCCAACACTGTGCTGAAACAGTTCGGGGGACTCCTCAGGAGGAGGACATGGTGGGTCTAGGGAAGGAGTGACTGATGATTTGTCTGACATTGATACCAGGGAAGACGACGCTTTGGCAGCTGCTTTTCCAGTACCCTGAGCCTGGGTGAGAGAGGATGAGGAGGAGGAGGAGGGCTTGGTCATCCACTCTACCAAGTCTTCGGCATGATGTGGCTCAACATGTCCAGCTGCCGAAAAGAAGGACAAGCGTGTCCCATGGCCATGTGCTGATGACAATGCACCGCGTCCACGACCAGCACTGTTGCCCCCAGACACAGAGCCTGCTTGCCCTCTTTTATTGCCTCCTGACTGTCTGCCTCTCCTTGTTTGCCTTCCAGACATTCTAATAGATGGCCTGCAGGGAGATGGGAAAAAAGCAATAAGGGCTACCTTCAGGTGTCCTTCTCTGTCCCTGGAAACAAGGACTTGCAGAGTGAAAGAAAAAAAACACTCTCCCTACCTACAGTTTTCTGTCCCTAGAAAAAAATGTTTTTTTTAATCACAATATAGCAAAAGGACAATTCACTCACTGTCCTTCCAGGTCCCTGGAAACAAGGACTTGCAGAGTGAAAGAAACTGACACTGTCCCTACCTAGAGTTTTCTGTCCCTAGAATAAATGTTTTTTTTAATCACAATATAGCAAAAGGACAATTCACTCACTGTCCTTCCAGGTCCCTGGAAACAAGGACTTGCAGAGTGAAAGAAACTGACACTGTCCCTACCTAGAGTTTTCTGTCCCTAGAATAAATGTTTTTTTTAATCACAATATAGCAAAAGGACAATTCACTCACTGTCCTTCCAGGTCCCTGGAAACAAGGACTTGCAGAGTGAAAGAAACTGACACTGTCCCTACCTAGAGTTTTCTGTCCCTAGAATAAATGTTTTTTTTAATCACAATATAGCAAAAGGACAATTCACTCACTGTCCTTCCAGGTCCCTGGAAACAAGGACTTGCAGAGTGAAAGAAACTGACACTGTCCCTACCTAGAGTTTTCTGTCCCTAGAATAAATGTTTTTTTTAATCACAATATAGCACAAGGAAAATTAACTCACTGTCCTTACAGGTCCCTGGAAACAAGGACTTGCAGAGTGAAAGAAAAAAAACACTCTCCCTACCTACAGTTTTCTGTCCCTAGAAAAAAATGTTTTTTTTAATCACAATATAGCAAAAGGACAATTCACTCACTGTCCTTCCAGGTCCCTGGAAACAAGGACTTGCAGAGTGAAAGAAACTGACACTGTCCCTACCTAGAGTTTTCTGTCCCTAGAATAAATGTTTTTTTTAATCACAATATAGCAAAAGGACAATTCACTCACTGTCCTTCCAGGTCCCTGGAAACAAGGACTTGCAGAGTGAAAGAAACTGACACTGTCCCTACCTAGAGTTTTCTGTCCCTAGAATAAATGTTTTTTTTAATCACAATATAGCACAAGGAAAATTAACTCACTGTCCTTACAGGTCCCTGGAAACAAGGACTTGCAGAGTGAAAGAAAAAAAACACTCTCCCTACCTACAGTTTTCTGTCCCTAGAAAAAAATGTTTTTTTTAATCACAATATAGCAAAAGGACAATTCACTCACTGTCCTTCCAGGTCCCTGGAAACAAGGACTTGCAGAGTGAAAGAAACTGACACTGTCCCTACCTAGAGTTTTCTGTCCCTGGAATAAATGTTTTTTTCAGCACAATATAGCACAAGGACAATTAACTCACTGTCCTTACAGGTCCCTGGAAACAAGGACTTGCAGAGTGAAAGAAAAAAAATACTCTCCCTACCTACAGTTTTCTGTCCCTAGAAAAAAATGTTTTTTTTAATCACAATATAGCAAAAGGACAATTCACTCACTGTCCTTCCAGGTCCCTGGAAACAAGGACTTGCAGAGTGAAAGAAACTGACACTGTCCCTACCTAGAGTTTTCTGTCCCTAGAATAAATGTTTTTTTTAATCACAATATAGCAAAAGGACAATTCACTCACTGTCCTTCCAGGTCCCTGGAAACAAGGACTTGCAGAGTGAAAGAAACTGACACTGTCCCTACCTAGAGTTTTCTGTCCCTAGAAAAAAATGTTTTTTTTAATCACAATATAGCAAAAGGACAATTCACTCACTGTCCTTCCAGGTCCCTGGAAACAAGGACTTGCAGAGTGAAAGAAACTGACACTGTCCCTACCTAGAGTTTTCTGTCCCTGGAATAAATGTTTTTTTCAGCACAATATAGCACAAGGACAATTAACTCACTGTCCTTACAGGTCCCTGGAAACAAGGACTTGCAGAGTGAAAGAAAAAAAATACTCTCCCTACCTACAGTTTTCTGTCCCTAGAAAAAAATGTTTTTTTTAATCACAATATAGCAAAAGGACAATTCACTCACTGTCCTTCCAGGTCCCTGGAAACAAGGACTTGCAGAGTGAAAGAAACTGACACTGTCCCTACCTAGAGTTTTCTGTCCCTAGAATAAATGTTTTTTTTAATCACAATATAGCAAAAGGACAATTCACTCACTGTCCTTCCAGGTCCCTGGAAACAAGGACTTGCAGAGTGAAAGAAACTGACACTGTCCCTACCTAGAGTTTTCTGTCCCTAGAATAAATGTTTTTTTTAATCACAATATAGCAAAAGGACAATTCACTCACTGTCCTTCCAGGTCCCTGGAAACAAGGACTTGCAGAGTGAAAGAAACTGACACTGTCCCTACCTAGAGTTTTCTGTCCCTAGAATAAATGTTTTTTTTAATCACAATATAGCAAAAGGACAATTCACTCACTGTCCTTCCAGGTCCCTGGAAACAAGGACTTGCAGAGTGAAAGAAACTGACACTGTCCCTACCTAGAGTTTTCTGTCCCTAGAATAAATGTTTTTTTTAATCACAATATAGCAAAAGGACAATTCACTCACTGTCCTTCCAGGTCCCTGGAAACAAGGACTTGCAGAGTGAAAGAAACTGACACTGTCCCTACCTAGAGTTTTCTGTCCCTAGAATAAATGTTTTTTTTAATCACAATATAGCAAAAGGACAATTCACTCACTGTCCTTCCAGGTCCCTGGAAACAAGGACTTGCAGAGTGAAAGAAACTGACACTGTCCCTACCTAGAGTTTTCTGTCCCTAGAATAAATGTTTTTTTTAATCACAATATAGCACAAGGAAAATTAACTCACTGTCCTTACAGGTCCCTGGAAACAAGGACTTGCAGAGTGAAAGAAAAAAAACACTCTCCCTACCTACAGTTTTCTGTCCCTAGAAAAAAATGTTTTTTTTAATCACAATATAGCAAAAGGACAATTCACTCACTGTCCTTCCAGGTCCCTGGAAACAAGGACTTGCAGAGTGAAAGAAACTGACACTGTCCCTACCTAGAGTTTTCTGTCCCTAGAATAAATGTTTTTTTTAATCACAATATAGCAAAAGGACAATTCACTCACTGTCCTTCCAGGTCCCTGGAAACAAGGACTTGCAGAGTGAAAGAAACTGACACTGTCCCTACCTAGAGTTTTCTGTCCCTAGAATAAATGTTTTTTTTAATCACAATATAGCACAAGGAAAATTAACTCACTGTCCTTACAGGTCCCTGGAAACAAGGACTTGCAGAGTGAAAGAAAAAAAAACACTCTCCCTACCTACAGTTTTCTGTCCCTAGAAAAAAATGTTTTTTTTAATCACAATATAGCAAAAGGACAATTCACTCACTGTCCTTCCAGGTCCCTGGAAACAAGGACTTGCAGAGTGAAAGAAACTGACACTGTCCCTACCTAGAGTTTTCTGTCCCTGGAATAAATGTTTTTTTCAGCACAATATAGCACAAGGACAATTAACTCACTGTCCTTACAGGTCCCTGGAAACAAGGACTTGCAGAGTGAAAGAAAAAAAATACTCTCCCTACCTACAGTTTTCTGTCCCTAGAAAAAAATGTTTTTTTTAATCACAATATAGCAAAAGGACAATTCACTCACTGTCCTTCCAGGTCCCTGGAAACAAGGACTTGCAGAGTGAAAGAAACTGACACTGTCCCTACCTAGAGTTTTCTGTCCCTAGAAAAAAATGTTTTTTTTAATCACAATATAGCAAAAGGACAATTCACTCACTGTCCTTCCAGGTCCCTGGAAACAAGGACTTGCAGAGTGAAAGAAACTGACACTGTCCCTACCTAGAGTTTTCTGTCCCTGGAATAAATGTTTTTTTCAGCACAATATAGCACAAGGACAATTAACTCACTGTCCTTACAGGTCCCTGGAAACAAGGACTTGCAGAGTGAAAGAAAAAAAATACTCTCCCTACCTACAGTTTTCTGTCCCTAGAAAAAAATGTTTTTTTTAATCACAATATAGCAAAAGGACAATTCACTCACTGTCCTTCCAGGTCCCTGGAAACAAGGACTTGCAGAGTGAAAGAAACTGACACTGTCCCTACCTAGAGTTTTCTGTCCCTAGAATAAATGTTTTTTTTAATCACAATATAGCAAAAGGACAATTCACTCACTGTCCTTCCAGGTCCCTGGAAACAAGGACTTGCAGAGTGAAAGAAACTGACACTGTCCCTACCTAGAGTTTTCTGTCCCTAGAATAAATGTTTTTTTTAATCACAATATAGCAAAAGGACAATTCACTCACTGTCCTTCCAGGTCCCTGGAAACAAGGACTTGCAGAGTGAAAGAAACTGACACTGTCCCTACCTAGAGTTTTCTGTCCCTAGAAAAAAATGTTTTTTTTAATCACAATATAGCAAAAGGACAATTCACTCACTGTCCTTCCAGGTCCCTGGAAACAAGGACTTGCAGAGTGAAAGAAACTGACACTGTCCCTACCTAGAGTTTTCTGTCCCTGGAATAAATGTTTTTTTCAGCACAATATAGCACAAGGACAATTAACTCACTGTCCTTACAGGTCCCTGGAAACAAGGACTTGCAGAGTGAAAGAAAAAAAATACTCTCCCTACCTACAGTTTTCTGTCCCTAGAAAAAAATGTTTTTTTTAATCACAATATAGCAAAAGGACAATTCACTCACTGTCCTTCCAGGTCCCTGGAAACAAGGACTTGCAGAGTGAAAGAAACTGACACTGTCCCTACCTAGAGTTTTCTGTCCCTAGAATAAATGTTTTTTTTAATCACAATATAGCAAAAGGACAATTCACTCACTGTCCTTCCAGGTCCCTGGAAACAAGGACTTGCAGAGTGAAAGAAACTGACACTGTCCCTACCTAGAGTTTTCTGTCCCTAGAATAAATGTTTTTTTTAATCACAATATAGCAAAAGGACAATTCACTCACTGTCCTTCCAGGTCCCTGGAAACAAGGACTTGCAGAGTGAAAGAAACTGACACTGTCCCTACCTAGAGTTTTCTGTCCCTAGAATAAATGTTTTTTTTAATCACAATATAGCAAAAGGACAATTCACTCACTGTCCTTCCAGGTCCCTGGAAACAAGGACTTGCAGAGTGAAAGAAACTGACACTGTCCCTACCTAGAGTTTTCTGTCCCTAGAATAAATGTTTTTTTTAATCACAATATAGCAAAAGGACAATTCACTCACTGTCCTTCCAGGTCCCTGGAAACAAGGACTTGCAGAGTGAAAGAAACTGACACTGTCCCTACCTAGAGTTTTCTGTCCCTAGAATAAATGTTTTTTTTAATCACAATATAGCACAAGGAAAATTAACTCACTGTCCTTACAGGTCCCTGGAAACAAGGACTTGCAGAGTGAAAGAAAAAAAACACTCTCCCTACCTACAGTTTTCTGTCCCTAGAAAAAAATGTTTTTTTTAATCACAATATAGCAAAAGGACAATTCACTCACTGTCCTTCCAGGTCCCTGGAAACAAGGACTTGCAGAGTGAAAGAAACTGACACTGTCCCTACCTAGAGTTTTCTGTCCCTGGAATAAATGTTTTTTTCAGCACAATATAGCACAAGGACAATTAACTCACTGTCCTTACAGGTCCCTGGAAACAAGGACTTGCAGAGTGAAAGAAAAAAAATACTCTCCCTACCTACAGTTTTCTGTCCCTAGAAAAAAATGTTTTTTTTAATCACAATATAGCAAAAGGACAATTCACTCACTGTCCTTCCAGGTCCCTGGAAACAAGGACTTGCAGAGTGAAAGAAACTGACACTGTCCCTACCTAGATTTTCTGTCCCTAGAATAAATGTTTTTTTTAATCACAATATAGCAAAAGGACAATTCACTCACTGTCCTTCCAGGTCCCTGGAAACAAGGACTTGCAGAGTGAAAGAAACTGACACTGTCCCTACCTAGAGTTTTCTGTCCCTAGAATAAATGTTTTTTTTAATCACAATATAGCAAAAGGACAATTCACTCACTGTCCTTCCAGGTCCCTGGAAACAAGGACTTGCAGAGTGAAAGAAACTGACACTGTCCCTACCTAGAGTTTTCTGTCCCTAGAATAAATGTTTTTTTTAATCACAATATAGCAAAAGGACAATTCACTCACTGTCCTTCCAGGTCCCTGGAAACAAGGACTTGCAGAGTGAAAGAAACTGACACTGTCCCTACCTAGAGTTTTCTGTCCCTAGAATAAATGTTTTTTTTTAAGCACACTATAGCAGAAGCACAAAACACACTGACACTCTCCCTACCTATCCTTCTCTTTCCCTAAACTAAAGGAATCCAGGTTAAGCAAGAAAGAAATAACAGTCACTGTCCCTGCCTATGCTACTCTATCCCTGCTCCGGAACACACTACACTAGGCCGCCGTGCTGGCGGCCTTTTATAGTGTGGGGCGTGTACTAAACACCCTCAGCAATAATTGGCCACAGGCATCCTGCCTGTGGCCAATCATTGCTCTCCTCGCTGCCGGCGCTGTGATTGGCCAAGCATGCGGGGTCACAGTGCATGCTTGGCCAATCACAGCGCCTGGATGACACTGCGATGGCGTAGTGCATTGTGGGCCGTTCGCGTCACTCGAATTTGGCGCGAACGGCCCAAATCGTTCGATCTTCGTCGAACGATCGAACAGCCAATGTTCGAGTCGAACGTATGTTCGACTCGAACACGAAGCTCATCCCTAATAATAACTTAGTGAAAATTGGCATTTGCATGTACGCGGATTCGCTAATGAGCACTGATTTCATATTTACTAACACTTGTTTGCTGCTAATAGCGCTCTTTTCCATTCGCAAATTCGCGCGTTGAATTTTTTAATTGGCTAAAATGGGAGCTATTATTTGCAATAGTGCTCAGTACTTCCTGGAGTTATAGTAAACAACCCCCATAATGTCTTAGTTGTAATCATCATCATTCTGACTGGTATATTTATTTTATTCTATTTTATTTTTATTATTCTTTATTTTCATTTACCGTATATACTTGAGTATAAGCCGACCCGAATATAAGCCGAGGCACCTAATTTTACTACAAAAAACTGGGAAAACTTATTGACTCGAGTATAAGCCTAGGGTGTCCATCTGCATGCCTCACTTTGCCTCTCTGTGTCCATGTGCATGCATCACTGTGTCCATGCCTCACTGTGCCCATGCCTCACTGTGCCCGTGCCTCACTGTGTCCATGACTAGTCTGACGTTTATCATGGGAGTCTATGGAAGGGGTGCCTGGCTTTGAAAAATCGGTGCTCCCCGGGAAATGGAGCTACATGTGTGACAAGTTTTAGGTCCAGGAGACCTACGACTGGCCGGTACCGGGTCCCCAAAGTCACCGGAGAAATTACCATTTAACATGGGAGTCTATGAAAAGGGGTGCCCGGCTTTGAAAAATCGGGGCTCCCCGACCGTACAGTAGGTCCCCCGGACAGCAAACTTTGCACACCTGTAGTGGAAGAGAGAGGCTACATGTGTGCCAAGTTCGGGGTTCAGGGGACCTATGGCCGGCCGGTACCGGGTCCCCAAAGTCCAAAAGATCAGGCACAAAAAGGTGACTCGAGTATAAGCCGAGGGGGCATTTTCAGCACAAAAAAATGTGCTGGAAAAACTTGGCTTATACTCGAGTATATACAGTATATTTCCACTCTTTTCATTGGTGGTGCATGAATTCTAAGAGCTACGTGATTTGTATGAATACGGAAAACCTTGTGAGCTGCCAAACTAAAACCTGATGTGAAAAAATTTAACTAAACTAAAAAACAGCTGCCAGCACTCCCCACACTTCCCCAAAGTGTGATAATACAGAATCATATGACACAATGTGTGGCGCTAGTAACAATTAATAAAATTACTCATATATATGAAAAAAAATTGTGAAATAATATATATATATACTGTAGAGATATATATATATATATATATATATATATATATATATATATATAATACATATATACTACATATATACTATGAAACAAACTAGCACATCTAAAATAAAGTGCAAGTGCTCACTATAGTCTAAATATAATGTCCAAAATAAAGTGCAAGTGCTCCGTGTATTGCACACAATCCTAATATTTTATAACAATAATAATAGTCCATTATAGCAGCAAAAAAACAGGTGATGATGGTGTCTTCATGCAATATGCACACTCCCCCCTCTGGGTGTACCCTCACATTAAGGGCTTTATAAATAAGCCTGTAGTTAATAGCAACAGCTTAGAGGATCCTCCTGTGTTTCCTTATTCTTATGGTGGCTGGTTAGCTTAAATACAAATCACAGATCCCTTTCACCTCCTGGTAATTCCCAGAGGAAGTCACGAGATTGTGACGAAACTGGTAGGAGGAGCTTGATTGGCTTGCAAGAAAGGTAACAGGAAGTACTGTGGAGAGCAGATACAGGATGGGTGAACGCCGTGAACCGGGGCTGCAGATCCAGACTCCAGGTGACAATTTCACCCCCCAGTATATCAGCACACTTAAAATGCGATTTTGTTATTTAAATGTGAGTGTAAATGTATGAGTTTTAAGTTGCAATAAAACTTTTTTAAAACAGAATTACACCATTGCATGCCTCTGTTGTTCCCTGTGTGTATGTGAGGAAGCTATTGGAATGCCAGGAGGAAGTAGTGGCTTTTAATCTGCGCTATTACCAGGAGGTGAAAGGGATCTGTGATTTGTATTTAAACTAACCAGCCACCATAAGAATAAGTAAACACAGGAAGATCCTCTAAGCTGTTGCTATTAACTACAGGCTTATTTATAAATGTATAAATCTTTAAATGTACGACACAATTTTTCCTCTTCGAAGCATACTACAACAAGAAATACATATGTATCTTATAAATCATTGTATGCTGAATATAACTGTAGCATACCGCTAAGTTGTATTGTATTTTGTTCACCCTTTCTCTTTTGTCTGTTGTAAAAATTCAATAAAAAACTATTGAAAAATAAAAAATTCTGAAGACATCAACTGAAAAGCAGACAAATTCATATTTTAGCCTATTACTATAACGGAAAACAAATGTTAATAATAGATTGAAATTGTTACATATCTATGAAATAATGTTTTTTATATCAATGAATGCTATGTTGCTTATACCAAACAGTTGCATGAATGGAGAATATTAGAAATTACTAGCAAGTTCTATATGAGCACTAATATGTTTATGGCACTCTGTATTTCAGTTTTCATGCACAAGTAATTTTTAATCGGATAATGCAGTTCAGAGTAAATTGATTATTTTTTAATTATTACATAAGCATGTTTTACATTACTTACTGTTTACGTGTACTGTAGTTAAACCGTGTAATCATCTTGTTGGATGAGCATTCAGGCTATGGTTTTTAATTTCCCTCTGTAGTGCAAGCAGAATTTTTTTTAGAACAGAGTCCATCACAGAGTAATTAAAAGTACAACATCAGTGCATTTGGAGCATATTATTAATTCATTGTTAACCCTGAACTTTCTTGTCAGCTTATATCACAGATATACTGGAAATAACAGACTATGGTAATCACTATCACTCAAATGTCTTGTAGTAATGAAGATAAAAAAAATGCAGATTTATTGATTTATTACTTATTAACTTTTCTGTTCTCCAGCAGAATTGGGAAACTGGTTTCTAATACACAGAATTTGTTTTGTATATTGCCTTTTTGATGTTTTAAAAATACCATACTTGGGCATAACACTTGGTTTGCTAAAATAACATTAATTTTAGTTATTCCACTTGTTTACTTTGTTTTTTGTTTTCCAATTTACAACATTGAAGTAAAAAAACAAAAGTATAAATGTCCTCTTCAAGTAAATATGCAGCCTATCCAACTTATGAAGCTTAATATGTGGTTTGCTGACCCAAAAATAGCACTCAGTCCAGAGTCAGAAAATGTTGACTCCCATTGAAGCCAGAAAACCATTGAAGGGAACAATCTACTTTAAACTCAAGGGCAAAGTAAAATCTTTTTTATATATTAATGTAAAAGAGAACAGTGTGATATATGCAGTCTTACCAGTTTGTGTTAATAAAACAAAAAAAACGTGTTTCTCTGTATAGTTTGTATTTATATTAACCACTTCCGGATCGCCCGCCGTCGTTATACGTTTGCACTTTGAAGAAGAATACCGTTGTTATAGCAGCAGCTAGCTACCATAACCCTGGTATCCTCTTCTTCAGCGGGCGGTCCGCTTTCATATAAAAGCGGTCTCTGTGGCAGATTTGCGGCAAGATCACTTTTATCGGCGGTGGGAGAGGG
Source organism: Rana muscosa (assembly GCA_029206835.1). Taxonomy (NCBI): domain Eukaryota; kingdom Metazoa; phylum Chordata; class Amphibia; order Anura; family Ranidae; genus Rana; species Rana muscosa. The sequence continues at coordinate 656,604,393 of CM055116.1, read as the reverse complement.
CCCCTGCCGCCGTGCTCCGGTGCCCTCCGCTGCTTACCGGAGCCATCAGTAGGGGCGGAGGCGATCGGGTCCTCTCCCTGGCTTGGTATGGAGACGAGTGAGGGGAAAATGGCCCCCACCCATCTCCATACCATTGCAGGGCAGAAGCGATGTCAAAACTTCACTTCCGCCCATAGCTCTTAAAGAGACATTTTTTTTTTTTTCAAATAACAATTATTTTTTATTATTGCATTTTAGTGTACATATGATATCTGAGGTCGTTTTGACCCCAGATCTCATATTTAAGAGGTCCTGTCATGCTTTTTTCTATTAAAAGAGATGTTTACAGTACATTCCTTGTAATAGGAATAAAAGTGATACCATTTTTTTTTAAAGAACAGTGTAAAAATAAAAAATAAAAGGAAAAATAAATAAGAAAAACATATATTTTTTTAAATGCGCCCTGTTCTTTCGTGTTTGCATGCAGAAGCAAACGCATACGTGAGCAGCGCCCGCATATAAAAACGGGGTTCAAACATCACATGTGAGGTATCGCCGCGATTGATAGAGCAAAAGCAATAATTCTAGCCCTAGACCTCCTCTCTAACTCAAAACATGCAACCTAGAACTATTTTTTAAATGTCGCCTATGGAGATTTTTAAGGGTAAAAGTTTGTCGCCATTACATGAACGGGCGCAATTTTGAATGGTGACATGTTGGGTATCAATTTACTCAGCGTAACATTATCTTTCACAATATTAAACCAGGGATAAGGAATAAAACAAAATAAAAAAAATAACCTTGCTCAATGAATAATAAAGTAGAAAACAAATATGTATAATATTTACATCCTCACAAAAAAAAATACAATGAAAAAATTGACTATGTACATTTTCAGCTGCATTGCCCTACTCGGCTTGTTTGTGTATTCGTGATCCTTGCTGGAGGGGGCTGCAGACAATTCTACAATATTATTACTACATCTTAGCAAATCACCCACTGGATTCCAGATATTGCTTGGGTGAGGAAAATGTAGCATCTCACTGGGACTCATTTTCACAGACACATAATGCTAGCACTTGTGTTGTAGAGTTTTGAACCTGCAGATATGGCCTCTGGGGCTTCAAAATGAACCCAGCGGTAGTCCCTATTTAGTCACAGAGGGGAGGAGGTACCAATGGCTAATGAAGGTTTTTCCTCTCAGAACATTAATGTATTGATGATGTATTGATTGATGTTTTTGACCATCTGGATATTTGATGCATTGAATAAGGCAAGTCCTTGTTTGTCTGCTTGGTTCCCACCAAACTCTCATTTTATAGGTTTGAATTTGAGCACAGGGTGCAGTTAACTAAAACACACATATGTATGAGGTTGTATCAATATGTTTCTACACTAGTGCTGTTTAAAAGAAAGTACTTTATTTAAGTATGTTTACACGCTATCACCTTCAAAATAGTACCTTTACATAGCAATACAGCGCTCCCAGCGTTCCTGCCACTTCTGGAATGTGTCCAGGAAGTCTTCTTTTGTCAAGCACCTTCTGCAATTCACGCTGGATCTCTGCAATGGTATCAAAATGGTGACCTTTGAGCTGCATCTTCATCTTCGGGACTAGGGCAAAGTCAGCAAAGTCAGGAAGGGGGTGGTGCAGAACTGAGATCATGTTTTTTCCGGCGAGAAACTCATGTTTGTTCTAACTTGCTGTCCATGATGAAATGGCAGACGTTGTAATGCACGTGGTCAGAATAGCACCAGTTGCACAGCTCCCGATGTACACAGGATGATGTCTTTTGGCACACTGAGGTCGGTGCTCCCAGTGACTGTGCGTGCAGCCTTGTGCTGCCACCTGTTGGCGTGTTACTAAACTAGTCTCAAAACTTTTCTATACCACCTCGTACATGACAAGCAACCACTACAACTGTCTATAGGCTTTATGCATGTAAAGTGGATTGTATGTTTTCATATCCTCTAGAATGTTAAAGAAAACAATAAATACACCTTACACCATACACCCCCTCCCCAATTTTATTATGTATCCAAATTTAAAATATTTCTAAAACAAATAAAACAAAAATGCTCTGTCTCACTGCACAAATAACAGCAACAAAGAAAGGACATTTATTGCTTAGCTCATATGCAGTATATACTCTTAAACATCCCAACAGGCAAAGAATACAAGAGGTATCTGCAGGGCTAAAGAGCAATTCTTTACTCATTAGTGCTGAGTGTGGCTCCAGAAAACAAGACCACGCACTTGCTATGCTCACAACCTCTGTGCTTTCTGTTGAGGCATTCTGGGCCCATTCAGATCTAATTGTATGTGCTACCACCCATGCTACAATGCATGCATAGGTAGGAACATTATTTTTAATGTTCTGAACATATTAACTGAAAAATAAAAACAGCCAGGTGGCTTGTATTTTCCAAAGAGAAGAAGCAAATTTAGAACCTCAATTTCAAACATGTCAGATTGACAAAAACCACCTCTTCTTTTTTTTATTATTATTAGTTTAAAAGGGAAAATAAAAATAGATATATAGCAGCGTATAAAACATACATCAGAAAATATCAGGGCATGAGAACAAAAAGCCATGAAACAGTATCAAAACATTTCAAACGTACTATTGAAGTAGTGACTTTAAAAAGTAATAGAGGCAGAAATACACAGTATACAGTAGGTCATATACATTAGGATTAGAGCGTCAACTTATAATAGAAGGACATACAGGGGAACATAATATAGAAAAATCTATGAGATCCACTAAAAGGCAATAGACTCCAATAATAGGATCAATCTAGATGATCCCCATATTCATATTGATCCCAGGGCACCCACATTTTGTTGAACTGGGAAACTGTGTCATGGACATTGGCTGTAAGGTATTCCATCCTTCTGATCTCTGCTACAAGTTTCAAAAATTGTAATTGGGAAGGAGGAGTGGAAGATAGCCAACACAACGGTATAGCCCTTTTAGCCACTAGAAGGATATATGAGATCAAACGCTTAATAGGTTTAGTAACACCTGGAAAAGGGAGCCCTAGTAAATAATGGATAGGGAGTGGTAAGCCTATCACGTTCTAAAGTATTTGCATTACCTCTGACCAGAATAGCTGAACAAGAGAACAAGTCCAAAAAATATGTAAGTGTGAGCCTGTCTCCAACTGTCAGGAAAGGCTTCATCCGCTGGCGGTGCTGTCGGTCCTATGGATTGCAGTACTAGTGTCCACCAGCAGGTGTCCTCTTGCAGCCAGTATCTTTGATAGAGGATCTCACCTGCTGGTGGTAATGCCTGATCCATGGGCCGTAGTACCGGCGTCCACCAGTGGGTGTATTCCCGCAGTGTGGGGCAGGCAGCACTTCCTCCGCTCAGCTGTCACATGAGGACAATCACTGCAGTCCTATAAATACCCGGCGAGCCCTTATATGCTCGCCTTGGTATCTCTCTCTCCTGAGCCTGCATATGACCCTGAGCCTGCATCTGACCCTGAGCCTGCAACTGACCCGACCTGATCCTATCCTGAGCCTGCATCTGACCCATCCTGATCCTATCCTGAGCCCATCCTGGACCTGCCCCTTCTGTTACCTGTTGACCTTGGATTCCTGCCCCGCAGCCTGTCCATCAATCCTATCCCTGCCCTGTTTTGTTCCCGTCCTCACCCATCTGCTGATATCCCCTGATGTATGAACTCGGCCTGTTTTTTTTTACGGTTATGGTATCTCCCCTTGATATGTATATACCAGGCATATGCAATTAGCGGACCTCCAGCTGCTGCAGAACTACAAGTCCCATGAGGCATAGCAAGACTGACAGCCACAAGCATGACACCCATAGTCAGAGGCATGATGGGACTTGTAGTTTTGCAACAGCTGGAGGTCCGCTAATTGCATATCCCTGGTATATACTATTCATTGTTGGTTGTGCACTGGTTGTTTTCACTTGTTTGTCACCTTGTAAATAAACACCTTTTTATTTCACTTACATGCGTTTTTGGTCTCCTCTGTGTAGTCACACAGTCTTGTCTACTAGTTCCCTGAAAGTATACCAAGGCCACTTCCTTACCAGATGTGGCTGAATTGAGGAACCACCCTGTTTTTTTCTGATATGGATTTTGATGAAATCATTTACTATTCCCTACTGGCGGCAGAGGATGGTGAATATTGTCGCCAGATTTTAAAAGGGTGGACTAGTGACCAGCTGATAGAAACCATCCCATCAGCTCATTCCTGGGTGGATCAGGGCTATATGTCTTTTGAGGATGTTCAGCCATTAATCCGGTTATGCATAAAGCCAGCCCTGTCATGCATTCCCGAAGGAAGTGACGATTTCTCTCCTCCCTTCAACAGTGACCAAGTTGAATCCCTGGTATGGTTAATAGAGAATGATCCGGCTTCTTTCGATTAACATTATTTCTCTTGTTCCCAGCAGATGTTATCTGATTGTATTAGTTCAGTGCAGTCTCTGATTAGACAGGGTGTGTGTGAACCAGCTTTTGTTCAACCTGTGCTGCAGGCATGGTCAGATCTCCTGCATTTAGCCAAGCCACAACATTCCAACCCTGCCATTAATCACCTGCCTTCCCATCTATCCGCCCATCGCCTATGGCAACCCCAGCTACAGCCCAGTTTACACAGCTTCCTACCAAATTTTATTACCCAGTCTCTACTTGCTGCACTTACCCTGCCTTCAATCCACCTGCTTTTTCCCTTCCACCTGTAACAATTCCACAAATACTCCTCCAGCCACTGTTCCTGTGTAGGGATGAGCTTCGAGTTCGAGGCTAAGCCAATGACGGACAGCGCTGGACATCGGATCGCCGCGGGACACTGGATTTCATCGCTGGAATGTTTTTTTTTTTTTTAATAAAGGACTTTTCCAAGGTGTTTGTATGTTTTTTTAATTTTTTTACACTTTCTTCGTGAAATGGTAGGGGTACAATGTACCCCTTACCAATTCACATAGGGGGGGCCGGGATCTGGGGGTGGAGTTCCCCTTAAAATCCATGCCAGACCTGAAGGGCCTGGTATGGATATTTTGGGGGAACAGCACGCATTTTTTTTTAAATTTGCGGCAGGGTTCCCCTTAATATCTATACCAGACCTGAAGGGCCTGGTAATTGAATTTGGGGGGACCCCCACGCTTTTTTTTTTTTTTTATCAATGACTTTTCTATGTATTGCCTGGAGCCGAAAATTCATTAATAGCCGCGAGTGAGTTTTAAATGACTTTTGTTCCTTCAGAAATTACATTTTGTGCACGGACAGTTCTAAGCACGGGAAACAAGCGCGACTTTACATGCATATTAAACTCACCCCCCCCAGGTATGAAATTTAAAGGAATATTTCACTTTTATTGTTTCATTTTAAGCATCATTAAAATCACTGCTCCCAAAAAAACGCCAGTTTTGAAAACTTTTTTTTGCATTGATACATGTCCCCTGGGGCAGGACTCGGGTCCCCAAACACTTTTTATGACAATAACTTGCATATAAGCCTTTATAATTAGCACTTTAGATTATGAACGTTCGAGTCCATTGTATTTAATAGGGTTCTAAAGTTCACGCGAACATTCTGTCTGTTCGCAGGTGAACTCTCCTTTAAGCTTCACACCCAATCACTGTCCAAATCTTGCCACCTAAACCTACGCAACATCTCCAAAATACGCCCCTTAACCAATGACACAACAAAGCTCCTAATTCACTCCCTGGTCATCTCTCGCCTCGATTACTGCAACTCCCTCCTCATTGGCTTACCTCGGCATACTCTAGCCCCCCTTCAGTCCATCATGAATGATGCTGCCAGACTCATCCACCTTACCAACCGCTCTGTCTCTGCTACTCCTCTCTGTCAATCCCTCCACTGGCTTCCGCTCACCCAACAAAATAAATTCAAAATACTAACAACTACCTACAAAGCCATCCACAACACTGCCCCCAGCTACATCATTGACCTAGTCTCTAAATACCAACCTAATCATTCTCTTAGTTCTTCTCAAGACCTCCTGCTCTCTAGCTCTCTCATCACCTGCTCCCATGCTCGTCTCCAGGACTTTTCCAGAGCCTCTCCAAACCTATGGAACTTCTTACCCCAATCTGTCCGTCTATCTCCTTCTCTATTAGCTTTTAGAGGATCCCTAAAAACCCTTCTCTTCAGAGAAGCCTATTCTACCCACACCTAACAACTGTATTTTTATTTTGTCCACCTGATTATCCCCCACAGCTACTACCCTTTGTTTCACTTGACCCTCCCTTGAAGACTGTAAGCTCTAACGAGCAGGGCCCTCAGATCCCTTTGTATTAAATTGTATTGTGACTGTACTGTCTTCCCTGATGTTGTAAAGTGCTGCGCAAACTGTTGGCGCTATATAAATCCTGTAAAATAATAACAATAATAATAATACAAACTGTAATTTTAAATCTCCCTTTCTAACAAAAGACTGAGCAGACTCAATGCACTCAGCAATCACCTGTGGGGAGCAGGCTGAGTAGTGCTCACAAAAATTGTCGGGATCGTCTTCAAAAAGCAAAACTAGGGAAACAACCTGATTCATATTAAAAGGAGGAGTGAAATCATCATGGCCCTCTGGAATACAGAGCAGGGCTTGCTCAGTACAGATCTTAATTAAAGGCTGCACCTTCCCAAACAGCATATAACCCTGATCAACCAGGGAGTGAGCAAATCGGATGGCTGCAAATAACTGGTCACTAGACCATTCTTTCAAAGCCTGGCGACAATAATCACTGCTTTCAGATGCCAGCCAAGATAAATAAACAATTTCATCAGCATTCATGTTTGCAAACAATCAAAATGGTTCCTCTGTGCAGCCACTTCTGATCAGGGATGGCCCTGATATTCTGTCAGGAATCAGATGTGATCAGAACTATATGGACTGCAACAGAGGAAACCACAAACATAAATAGGTGAAGTAAGTACTTTATTTAAGATTAATAAATATAAATGTGAATACACCACCAGTACAAAAGCGAACAACCAAACAACCAAACAGTCACAATAACCAACCAGCATAAGTAGTAAAGGGGGAACCAGAATCGTAGTCAAGCCAGGCCAAAATCATTAACGGGAGATCAGCAGATGGGGGGCCAGGAGTGGACAGACAGGGACAAGCAGGGGGCAATCAGGCTGCAGAGCAAGGATCCAGGGATAAGGAACAGAAACAACAGGTTCAGGTCCAGGTTCAGGTTCAGGTTCAGGAGTAGGGATGAGCTTCGTGTTCGAGTCGAACACACGTTCAACTCGAACATCGGCTGTTCGATCGTTCGACGAAGATCGAACGTTATGGGCCGTTCGCGCCAAATTCAAGTGGCGCGTCATGGCCCATAATTCACTGCGGCATCGCACTGCATTGCTGGCTGATGGTTGGCCAAGCATGCACTTCGACCCCGCATGCTTGGCCAATCACAGCGCCGGCAGCGAGGAGAGACATAATTGGCCACAGGCAAGATGCCTGTGGCCAATCATAGCTCAGGGGGTTTAGTACAAGCCCCACACTATAAAAGGCCGCCAGCGCGGCGGCCTTGTGTAGTGTGTTCCGGCGTGCAGGGAAAGAGCTTGATAGGCAGGGAGAGTGTTTTTGACATCCTTTGAAACCTTGTGCATTTACAGTCTGTTGGCGTGCAGGGACAGAGAAGGATAGGCAGGGAGAGTGTCAGTGACATCCTTTGAAACCTTGTGCATTTACAGTGTGTTGGCGTGCAGGGACAGAGAAGGATAGGCAGGGAGAGTGTCAGTGACATCCTTTGAAACCTTGTGCATTTACAGTCTGCTGGCGTACAGGGACAGAGAAGGATAGGCAGGGAGAGTGTCAGTGACATCCTTTGAAACCTTGTGCATTTACAGTGTGTTGGCGTGCAGGGACAGAGAAGGATAGGCAGGGAGAGTGTCAGTGACAACCTTTGAAACCTTGTGCATTTACAGTCTGTTGGCGTGCAGGGACAGAGAAGGATAGGCAGGAGAGTGTCAGTGACATCCTTTGAAACCTTGTGCATTTACAGTCTGTTGGCGTGCAGGGACAGAGAAGGATAGGCAGGGAGAGTGTCAGTGACATCCTTTGAAACCTTGTGCATTTACAGTGTGTTGGCGTGCAGGGACAGAGAAGGATAGGCAGGGAGAGTGTCAGTGATATTCTTCGCTAAACCTCCTGCACAGTATACACCTGAAGCTACCCCTTATTGCTCATTGTGGGGTTGTTCTGTTGTGTAACACAGACATGCATCTGCAAGCAGTTACAGTGGGTGTAGGTGCCTCCTGCACAGTATACGCTACCCCTTATTGCTCGTCGTGGTGTTGTTCTGTTGTGTAACACAGATAGGCATCTTCAAGCAGTTACAGTGGGTGTAGGTGCCTCCTGCACAGTATACGCTACCAATTATTGCTCGTGGTATTGTTCTGTTGTGTAACACAGACAGGCATCTGCAAGCAGTTACAGTGGGTGTAGGTGCCTCCTGCACAGTATACGCTACCCCTTATTGCTCGTCTTGGTGTTGTTCTGTTGTGTAACACAGACAGGCATCTGCTAACAGTTACAGTGGGTGTAGGTGTCTCCTGCACAGTATACTCTATCCCCTTATTAGGGATGAGCTTCGAGTTCTAGTCGAACTCATGCTCGACTCGAACATTGCCTGTTCGCCCGTTCGCCAAACAGCAAACAATTTGGGGTGTTCGCGGCAAATTCGAAAAGTCTATGGGAGAAATCTAAAGTGCTAATTATAAAGGCTTATATGCAAGTTATTGTCATAAAAAGTGTTTGGGGACCCGGGTCCTGCCCCAGGGGACATGTATCAATGCAAAAAAAAGTTTTAAAAACAGCCGTTTTTTTGGGAGCAGTGATTTTAATAATGCTTAAAGTGAAGCAATAAAAGTGAAATATTCCTTTAAATTTCGTACCTGGGGGGTGTGTATGATATGCATGTAAAGTCGCGCTTGTTTCCCGTGCTTAGAACTGTTCCTGCAGAAAATGTCATTTCTGAAGGAAAAAAAGTCATTTAAAACTCACTCGCGGCTATTAATGAATTGTCGGCTCCCGGCAATACATAGAAAAGTCATTGATAAAAAAAAAATGCGTGCGGTTCCCCCCAAATATCCATACCAGGCCCTTTAGGTCTGGCATGGATTTTAAGAGGAACTCCACCCCAAATTTAAAAAAAAATGGCGTGGAGTCCCCCCAAAAATCCATACCAGACCCTTATCCGAGCACGCAACCTGGCAGGCGGCAGGAAAATAGGGGGGGACGAGAGAGCGCCCCCCCTCCTGAACCGTACCAGGCCACATGCCCTCAACATGGGGAAGATGTCCCCATGTTGATGGGGACAAGAGTCTCATCCCCACAACCCTTGGCCGGTGGTTGTGGGTGTCTGCGGGCAGGGGGCTTATCGGAATCTGGAAGACCCCTTTAACAAAGGGGACCCCCAGATACCGCCCCCCCATGTGAATTGGTAAGGGGTACATTGTACCCCTACCATTTCACGAAGAAAGTGTAAAAAAATAAAAAAAAAAACACACAAACACCTTGGAAAAGTCCTTTATTAAAAAAAAAAAAAAAAACATTCCAGCGATGAAATCCAGTGTCCTGCGGCGATCCGATGTCCAGCACTGTCCGTCACTTTTTTTGCATTGATACATGTCCCCTGGGGCAGAACCCGGGTCCCCAAACACTTTTTAGGACAATAACTTGCATAATAGCCTTTATAAATAGCACTTTAGATTTCAAACGTTCAAGTCCATTCTATTTAACAGGGTTCTAAAGTTCACGCAAACATTCTGTCTGTTCGCAGGTTCTGGTGCGAACCGAACAGGAGGGTGTTCGGCTCATCCCTGCCCCTTATTGCTCGTGGAGTTGTTCTGTTGTGTAACACAGACAGGCATCTGCTAAAAGTTACAGTGGGTGAAGGTGCCTCCTGCACAGTATACGCTACCCCTTATTGCTCGTCGTGGTGTTGTTCTGTTGTGTAACACAGACAGGCATCTGCAAGCAGTTACAGTGGGTGTAGGTGCCTCCTGCACAGTATACGCTACCCCTTATTGCTCGTGGTGTTGTTCTGTTGTGTAACACAGACAGGCATCTGCAAGCAGTTACAGTGGGTGTAGGTGCCTCCTGCACAGTATACGCTACCCCTTATTGCTCGTTGTGGTGTTCTGTTGTGTAACACAGACAGGCATCTGCAAGCAGTTACAGTGGGTGTAGGTGCCTCTTGCTCAGTATACGCTACCCCTTATTGCTTGTGGTGTTGTTCTGTTGTGTAACACAGACAGGCATCTGCAAGCAGTTACAGTGGGTGTAGGTGCCTCCTGCACAGTATACGCTACCCCTCATTGCTCGTTGTGGTGTTGTTCTGTTGTGTAACACAGACAGGCATCTGCAAGCAGTTACAGTGCGTGTAGGTGCCACCTGCACAGTATACGCTACCCCTTCTTGCTCGTGGAGCTGTTCTGTTGTGTAACAGAGGCAGGCATCTGCAAGTAGTTACAGTGAGTGAAGGTGCCTCCTGCACAGTATATGCTACCCCTTATTGCTCGTTGTGGTGTTGTTCTGTTGTGTAACACAGACAGGCATCTGCAAGGAGTTACAGTGGGTGTAGGTGCCTCCTGCACAGTATACGCTACCCCTTATTGCTCGTGTAGTTGTTCTGTTGTGTAACACAGACAGGCATCTGCAAGTAGTTACAGTGGGTGTAGGTGCCTCCTGCTCAGTATACACTACCCCTTATTGCTTGTGGTGTTGTTCTGTTGTGTAACACAGACAGGCATCTGCAAGCAGTTACAGTGGGTGTAGGTGCCTCCTGCACAGTATACGCTACCCCTTATTGCTCGTTGTGGTGTTGTTCTGTTGTGTAACACAGACAGGCATCTGCAAGCAGTTACAGTGGGTGTAGGTGCCACCTGCACAGTATACGCTACCCCTTCTTGCTTGTGGAGTTGTTCTGTTGTGTAACAGAGGCAGGCATCTGCAAGTAGTTACAGTGGGTGTAGGTGCCTCCTGCACAGTATACGCTACCCCTATTGCTCGTTGTGGTGTTGTTCTGTTGTGTAACACAGACAGGCATCTGCAAGAAGTTACAGTGGGTGTAGGTGCCTCCTGCACAGTATACGCTACCCCTTATTGCTCGTGGAGTTGTTCTGTTGTATAACACAGACAGGCATCTGCAAGTAGTTACAGTGGGTGTAGGTGCCTCCTGCACAGTATACGCTACCCCTTATTGCTCGTTGTGGTGTTGTTCTTTTGAGTAACACAGACAGGCATCTGCAAGCAGTTACAGTGGGTGTAGGTGCCTCCTGCACAGTATACGCTACCCCTTATTGCTCGTGGTGTTGTTCTGTTGTGTAACACAGACAGGCATCTGCAAGAAGTTACAGTGGGTGTAGGTGCCTCCTGCACAGTATACGCTACCCCTTATTGCTCGTGGAGTTGTTCTGTTGTATAACACAGACAGGCATCTGCAAGTAGTTACAGTGGGTGTAGGTGCCTCCTGCACAGTATACGCTACCCCTTATTGCTCGTTGTGGTGTTGTTCTGTTGAGTAACACAGACAGGCATCTGCAAGCAGTTACAGTGGGTGTAGGTGCCTCCTGCACAGTATACGCTACCCCTTATTGCTCGTGGTGTTGTTCTGTTGTGTAACACAGACAGGCATCTGCAAGTAGTTACAGTGGGTGTAGGTGCCTCCTGCACAGTATACACCTGAAGCTACCCCGTATTGCTGGTTTTACCATCTCCCTGCAGGCCATTAGAATGTCTGGAAGGCCAACAAAGAGAGGCAGACAGTCACGAGCCAATAAAAGAGGGCAAGCAGGCTCTGTGTCTGGGGGCAACAGTGCTGGTCGTGGGCGCGGTGCATTGTCATCAGCACGTGGCCATGGGACATGCTTGTCCTTATTTTCGGCAGCTGAACGTGTTGAGCCACATCATGCCGAAGACTTGGTAGAGTGGATGACCAAGCCCTCCTCATCCTCCTCATCCTCTCTCACCCAGGCTCAGGGTACTGGCAAAGCAGCTGCCAAAGCGTCCTCTTCCCTCGTATCAATGTCATCATCAGTCACTCCTTCCCTAGACCCACCATGTCCTCCTGAGGAGTCCCCCGAACTGTTTGATCACAGTGTTGGGTACATGCTCCAGGAGGATGCCCAGCGTTTTGAAGGGTCTGATGATGATACCCAGCTAGAGGAAGGCAGTAGCGTGAGCGCAGAGAGAGGGGATGCTCAAGAAGGACAGCAATCTGGCAGTCATGTTCCAGCAGCTGCAGCATACTGCCAGATTGGCTCCAGTGATGAGAAGGGAGGGGATGATGAGGTCACTGACTCCACGTGGGTGCCTGATAGGAGAGAGGAGGAGGAGGAGGATGAGGATGAGGAGGAGGCACATCTCCATTGTAAGGGCAGCACACCGACTGAATCACACCGTAGAGCTCCGCCTGTGCAGGGCGCTGCCTCTGCCCGTTATTTCAAAAGTTCTTTGGTGTGTGCCTTTTTTGAGTTAAGTGCATGAGATCGCACCGCTGCTATTTGCAACATATGTCTCAAGCGTATCTTGCGTGGCCAAAACATCAGCCGCTTGGGCACCACATGTTTGACCAGACATATGTTGACCTGCCATGCAGCTCATTGGCAAGCGTACCTTAAAGACCCACACCAAAGAACAAAGCGAACCTCTCCTTGCTCCTCATCAGCTGGGATCTCCAACCCCACTATACCTTCAGTCCTCTCTGAAACCTGCACTGAGAGGAATTAAGGTGTAGAATTAGGTGTGTCACAGCCAAGTACTTGCGGGCACTCTGCTAGCAGTACACCGACGTCCGATTGTAGCAGGCAAATTTCCCTGCCCCAGCTGCTGGACCGTCGAAAGAAGTTCTCTCCCAGCCATCCACATGCCCAGCGGTTGAATGCTAGCTTGGCTAAATTGCTAGCACTTCAACTGCTGCCTTTTCAGTTGGTAGACTCGGCCCACTTCCGTGAGTTTGTGCAATGTGCGGTTCCTCAGTGGCATGTTCCCAAACGCCACTTTTTCTCACAGAAGGCGATTCCGGCTCTCTACCGGCATGTGGAAAGCAATGTCCATGCCTTGCTGGACAGGGCGGTCAGCGGTAAGGTGCATATTACCGCTGACTCATGGTCCAGCAGGTATGGACGGGGACGTTACCTTTCTTTCACGGCCCATTGGGTCACTCTTTTGGCAGCTGGGAAGGATGCAGGACAAGGTGCAGTAGTGTTGGAGGTTGTTCCGCCGCCACGCCTCCAAAATGCTACTACTGGTTGTGACACACCTCTCTCCTCCACCCCCTCCTCTTGTTCTTCCTCTATGGCCTCTTCCTGTGCTTTATCCTCGGAACCAGCGGTGCTCCGTAGGCGTTCAAGGGGCTACGCAAGTACGCAGGTAAAAAGATGCCATGCCGTGATTGCGCTGGTGTGTTTGGGGGACAGGAGCCAAACTGGGGCAGAGGTTCTGTCAGCTCTGCAGGGGCAGGCCGAGAGGTGGTTGATGCCATGCCAGCTTAAGCCAGGAATGGAGGTTTGCGACAATGGCACCAACCTCCTCTCCGTCCTCCGACAGGGACAACTGACCCATGTGCCCTGTGTGGCTCACGTCCTTAACCTGGTGGTGCAGCGGTTCTTGGGCAGGTACCCGGGCTTACAGGATGTCCTGAGGCAGGCCAGGAAAGTCTGTGTGCATTTCCGCAGATCATATAATGCCAGTGCTCAGCTGGCTGAGCTGCAAATGGAGTTGAACCTGCCTAAGAACCGCCTTATATGTGACAAGCCCACCAGGTGGAACTCAACGTTGGCCATGCTGCAGCGGCTGCACACGCAGCAGAGGGCCATAAATGAGTACCTGTGCGACTATGGCACCAGGACAGGGTCAGGGGAGCTCGTTTTTTTCACCACACCAGTGGGGCATGATCAGGGATGCATGCACTGTCCTGGCACCATTTCAGGAGGCCACGAGGATGGTCAGCAGTGACAGTGCATGCATCAGTGACACTGTACCTCTTGTCCACCTGTTGGAGCATACGCTGTGTGGAATAATGGACAGGGCACTTGAGGCAGAACAGAGGCAGGAAGAGGAGGACTTCCTTGCCTCTCAAGCCCCCTTTACCCAGACAGTGTTCCTTCTGTCCCACCCATCGCACAGGAAGAGGAGGAGGAGGAGGATTGTGTCAGCGTGGAGGTGGAGCCTGGCACTCAGCATCAACAGCAGCAGTCTTTTAGGGATGATTTACAGTCCCAAGAAACCCGTGGACTTGTACGTGGCTGGGAGGAGGTGGCTGCGGATCATGTCGTCCCAGAGGACTCCGGACCGAATGCCTCAGCTAACCTACGCTGCATGGCCTTCCTGATCCTGCAAAGTCTGTGGAAGGATCCTGGTATTCTTCGGATCAAGGAGAGGGACCATTACTTACTGGCCACTCTCCTTGATCCACGGAACAAGGGTAATGTTGCGGACCTTATCTTACCGTCGCAGAGGGAGCAGAGGATGAGACATCTCCGGGAGGCCTTGCTGAAAAGTCTGTGCAACGCGTTCCCAGAGACTGGGAGGTTACAAACTCCTGGTCCTGGACAACGAGTTGCTGAGGCTTCGGTCAGTAGCAGAAGGAGCGGTGGGGAAGGTGGCCGTCTGACCAATGCGTTCAGACAGTTTTTTAGTCCGCAGCCCCAAGGTATGATCGGTTCCAGCAACCATCGCCAGTGTCTGATATACATGGTGCAGGAATACCTAGGGGCAAGGTCAGACTTGGACACCTTTCCCACCGAAAATCCTCTGGCTTACTCTTGAGGATGGATCACTGGCCAGAGCTTGCACAGTATGCAATTGAGCTACTGGCCTGTCCTGCATCCAGCGTTCTTTTGGAATGCACATTCAGTGCTACTGGAGACTTTGTCACGGATCACAGGGTGCGCCTGTCCACTGACTCGGTTGATCGACTGACCTTCATAAAGATGAACCAGTCTTGGATCACCACCAGCTACCAAGCACCTGAAGCTGATATAACAGAATAATTTATTTTGAAATGTCACATCCCTTCAAGACTGCCTATGCTGATGCTGAGTGACTGTCCTGTTATGTTGACTGACTATCCTCCTCCTCCTCAATGATCCGATTCATGATGATAGCTTGGAAGAACATTTTTGTTTCTGGGTGCCGCCACCAGTGGCTAAGGCCCAATTTTTCAGCCCCTGTTTAACAGGGGCATGTAATTAAAATTTTTGATGCAATATTTTGCAACAGGGCTCATTGCTGTGCTCCAAGTACAGTTTCTGTGAGGGGTTGCAGTGTTGTGGCACCAGTGCCTAAGGCCCAATTTTTCAGCCCCTGTTTAACAGGGGCGTGTAATTGCAATTTTTTGATGCAATACTTTGCAACAGGGCTCATTGCTGTGCTCCAAGTACAGTATCTGTGAGGGGTTGCAGTGTTGTGGCACCAGTGCCTAAGGCCCAATTTTTCTGCCCCTGTTAAACAGGGGCATGTAATTACAATTCTTGATCTAATAAATCACAGCAGGGCCCACTCATGCGCCCACCAAGAGTAACTGTGAGGGCTGACAGTGTTGTAGCACTAGCACCACCACCAAAGGCCCAATTTTTATGCCCCTCTTCAACATGGGCATGCAATTACAATTCTTGATCTAATCATTTACAGTAGGGCCCATTCATGCGCCCACCAAGAGTAACTGTGGGGGCTGACAGTGTTGTAGCACCAGCACCACCACCGAAGGCCAAATTTTTCTTACCACTGTTCAACAATGGCATGTAATTACAATTCCTGATATAATAGTTCACAGCAGGGCATTCCAGCGCCCACCAAGAGTAACTGTGAGGGCTCACAGTGTGGTGGCAACACCAACATCTAAGGGGCAAATTTCAGCAGAGTATATACGGCAGGCCCCTACTTTCAAACATCCAACTTACAAATGACTCCTACTTGCAAACGGAAGGAAACAACAGGAAGTGAGAGGAAATCTACCCCTAGGAAGGGAAATTCTCTCCTGTAAGAGTTAATATGGGAAAAAGGTGTCTCCTCTCTACTGATGCTTTATCACCAATCCTTGTTTCAATAAAAACCCCACTTTTCAAAAACATTTGTCATTGGGACGGAAAGTGAGGTGAAATGTTCTAAACAGGTGCACAGACAGCAAAACAAATGTTACAGGGGTGATAACCCTTCCCTATGTTTTCCAAAAAGCTTAAAAATAGATTTTTTGGCTGAAGCTACACTTAAACAATGTACCTGTTCAAAATTACAAACAGATTCTACTTAAGAACAAACCTACAGTTCCCTGTCTTGTTTGCACCGCCTGTATACTGCTGTTCAGAGTATATAGGGCCTTTTTTTATTTTGGGTGCAGGGTTCCCCTTAATATCCATATAAGACCCAAAGGGGCTGGTAATGGGCTGGGGTAGAGGGGGGGGTGATAGGGTAGCCATGCCATTTTTCTCAAAGATTTTCATCCATATTGCCAGGACAGGACATGACATTAAAGCTGCAAGCAGTTTTAAATGGCTTTTTTTCCTTTAGAAATGTCATTTTGTGCAGGGACAGTTCTAAACACGGGAAACACATGCCACTTCACAGGCATACTTTAGACACCCCCCAGGTACGATATTTAAAGGAATATTTCATTTTTTTTCTTCACTTTATGCATCATTAAAATGACTGCTTCCGAAAAACGGCCGTTTTTAAAACTTTGTTTTGCATTGATACATGTCCCCTGGGCCAGAACCCGGGTCCCCAAACCCTTTTTAGGACAATAACATGCATATTAGTCGTTATAATTAGCACTTTAGATTTTGAACGTTCGCGTCCATTGTATTTAATAGGGTTATAACGTTCGCGCGAACTTTCGGTCCGTTCGCAGGTTCTGGTGCGAACCGAACCGGGGGGTGTTCGGCTCATCCCTATTCAGGAGACAGGAGTCAGGGTTCAGGTAGACAGGCTGCAGGTCAGGGCACGAGGACGATACCAGGGCAGTGTGTGTGTGCACTTGCTGGGTATTTATACTATACCTGCTAACAGGCTCAGGTGACCCCTGATTGCAGGAAGTAACATCTGCACCACACTGCCAGGATCCATCCGCTAGTGGATGCCAGTACTGTGGCCCAAGGATGACATACCAGCAGAGAGAAGTTCCCCTGACAGTTCAAAACTGCCAGGAGACACCTGCTGGTGGATCTCAGTACTGCACGCCAGATGATAGATATTACCAGCGGATGGAACCTTTTCTTACACGGGGCCTGCTGCCCAACTCGATGACCCAGAGCCTGCTGCCTAGCTCAATGACCCAGAGCCTGTTACCCAGCTTGATTAACCGGAGCCTGCTGTCTGATCTGATGTACCCGCTGTCTGCCCTGATGTACACGCCGTCTGCCCTGAGGTACCCGCTGTCTGCCCGGATGTGCATGCTGTCTGCCCGGATGTACCCGCTGTCTGCCCGGAGGATGTGCCCGCTGTCCGCTTCAATGTGCCTGTTGGCAAGCTTAAAGTGCCTGATGACCAGCCTGAAGTAAGCTCATCCTTTGTACGACTCGATACCATAGACGATGGACAATTAAGACTGGTTGGAGCGCTCAGAGGCCGCTCCTATAGGGGGGGTACTGTCAGGAAAGGCTTCACCCGCTGGTGGTGCTGTTGGTCCTATGGATTGCAGTACTAGTGTTCACCAGCAGGTATCCTCTTGCAGCCAGTATCTTTGATAGAGGATCTCACCTGCTGGTGGTAATGCCTGATCCATGGGCCATAGTACCGGCGTCCACCAGCGGGTGTATTCTGGCAGTGTGGGGCAGGCAGCACTTCCTCCGCTCAGCTGTCACATGAGGACAATCAATGCAGTCCTATAAATACCCGGCGAGCCCTTACATGCTCGCCTTGGTATCTCTCTCTCCTGACCCTGCACTGACCCTGAGCCTACATCTGACCCTGAGCCTGCATCTGACCCGACCTGATCCTATCCTGAGCCTGCATCTGACCCGACCTGATCCTATCCTGAACCCATCCTGAACCTGCCCCTTCTGTTACCTGTTGATCTTGGATTCCTGCCCCGCAAGCCTGTCCATTCATCCTCTCCCTGCCCTGTTGTGTTCCCGTCCTCACCCATCTGCTGATATCCCATGGTGTATGAACTCGGCCTGGCTTTGTTTATGGTTACGGTATCTCCCTTTGATTTATATATACTATTCGTTGTTGGTTGTGCACTGGTTGTTTTCACTTGTTTGTCACCTTGTAAATAAACACCTTTTTATTTCACTTACATGCGTTTTTGGTCTCCTCTGTGTAGTCACACAGTCTGGTCTACTAGTTCCCTGACACCATCCCACACCTCCAACACTTAGCTGAAAGGGAGGGATCTACATGATGTATAAGCTCTGGGGTCCTATACCAGAACATTCGAATCTTCACAGCTGTCTCTCTCTGCGCCACACTCACAGTGTTGAGGAGTGGAGAAGGATTTCTACTGTTTACTCTGAACAGGGGTCCAAATCCGAATAGGCGTAGTGGGAGCTGGACGACCAGACGGAGCAGCAGGTGGGAGCAGAAAATCCTTTGGGAGAGGAGGCAGACCCAGGCTTTTTATGAATGCTTCTCCTTCATGTAAATCTCGAAGGCAGTGTTGAGATCCATCGTAGGGGACAATCAGGCGAAACGGAAAGCCCCAGTAATATGGGATGCAATGATTTTGCAAGAGGGCGGTGAGTGGATGGAGATTTCTCAGTTTAGCAAGAGTAATAGAGAGAGATGATTGTAGATCTGGATTTTTGCCCCCTTATACTCAGTGGATGATTTATTGCGTGTAGCAAGGGTCAGGGCCTCATTGCTGTCATAAAAATGAAAGCAGACTATGACATCTCTAAGTGTAGATCCAGAGGGTGGTTTGGGGCCCAGGGATCTATGGGACTGATCCAGCCGCCAATCATTGTTGGCAATTTTTGGGGTAAATGTATTGAAAAGGCTCAGCAGATAGGAGCGCAAGGTGTAATCCCCCACAGTCTCTGGTATGCCACGAAAGTGTACATTTTGGCGTCTCTCGCTATTCCTTAGGTCCTCCTGGTGCAATTGGAGCTGGGATACAGAATGTTTCAGTGAAGAGGATTCTTCCTCCAATTCCTGGACATATTGGACGAGGTTATCAAACTTAGTCTCTAAGGCATCTGCCCGTTCTCCTATTTGGGCAATTTCCCCCCGTAGTTCCTTGGATAGTTTACCCACCTCTACAGCAATGTTGTGTGTTAATTGGCGGAGAAGGGCCTGGAGTTTCTCGTACAGCAGTTCAGGGGTTAAAACAGCCTGAGTAGCTTGGGGGGGACATTGCATGGGTGCCTTGGGTGTGGGATGTGGAGTTATCCGCATCGTCGGTCCCCAGCGAGGGATCCATAGAGGCGAACGGGTCCGCAGGTGTAGGCAAGGCCAGGGATTGCGTCCTAGTGAGGTATCTGTCCATCGTGGCTTGATAGTGTGGGTCTAGCAGCGGCCTGTAGCAGTGCTTTTGCTGGCCAATCTTACCAATGGAGTGCTCCAGACATACAAGGAGTGTTTATGCTTACCCCCATGGCTAATGGAGTAGGTTAGAAGTGGTACGGGGGCCCGAAGAGCAGGCGGGATCCAGAGCTCAGCCACTACACGTCCACCGTGACCGAGAGTCGTGCATGCGCCATTCAAGAACCACCTCTTTCCTTCCCATGACCTCTTACATAACCAAAGCAATCCTCAAGTGACTCACTGCTCGATTTAGATGCTGTGAGAATGAGATTCTACTTAGAAAAAGGTTAGCTAGAAGAAACTTTCACATTATGACAAAAGATATATATATATATGCTACTTGGTAGATAGTGATGAGCCGAACACCCCCGGGTTCGGTTCGCACCAGAACCCGCGAACGGACCGAAAGTTCGCATGAACTTTAGAACCCTATTAAATACAATGGATGCGAACGTTCGAAATCTAAAGTGCTAATTATAACGACTGTTATGCATGTTATTGTCCTAAAAAGGGTTTGGGAACCCGGGTTCTGCACCAGGGGACATGTATCAATCCAAAAAAAAGTTTTAAAAACGTCCGTTTTTCGGGAGCAGTCATTTTAATGATGCATAAAGTGAAAAAAAAAGTCAAATGTTCCTTTAAATATCATACCTGGGGGGTGTCTAAAGTATGCCTGTGAAGTGCCACGTGTTTCCCGTGTTTAGAACTGTCCCTGCACAAAATTAAATTTCTAAAGGAAAAAAAGCCATTTAAAACTGCTTGCGGCTTTAATGTAATGTCTGGTCCCGGTAATATGGATGAAAATCTTTAAGAAAAATGGCATAGCTACCCCATCACAGCCCCCCCCTCCCCAGCCCATTACCAGCCCCTTTGGGTCTTGTATGGATATTAAGGGGAACCCCGCACACAAAATAAAAAAGGCCCTATATACTCTGAACAGCCGTATACAGGCGATGCATACAAGACAGGGACTGTAGGTTTGTTCTTATGTAGAATCTGTTTGTAATTTTGAACAGGTACATTGTTTAAGTGTAGCTCCAGCCAAAAAATCTATTTTTAAGCTTTTTGGAAAACATAGGGAAGGGTTATACCCCCTGTAACATTTATTTTGCTGTCTGTGCAGTGTGCACCTGTTCAGAACAGTTCACCTCACTTTCCGTCCTAATGACAAATGTTTGTTTGAATATTTGGGGTTTTTATTGAAACAAGAATTGGTGATAAAGCATCAGTGGAGAGGAGACACTTTTTTTCCCATATTAACTCTTACAGGAGAGAATTTGCCTTCCTAGGGGTAGATTTCCTCTCACTTCCTGTTGTATCCTTCCGTTTGCAAGGAGGAGTCGTTTGTAAGTTGGATGTTTGAAAGTAGGAGCCTGCCGTATATACTCAGCTGAAATTTGCCCCTCACATGTTGGTGTTGCCACAACACTGTGAGCCCTTACAGTTACTCTTGGTGGGCACATGAATGGGCCCTGCTGTGAATTATTAGATCAAGAATTGTAATTGCATGCCCCTGTTGAACAGGGGCTGAAAAATTGGGCCTTTGGTGGTGGTGGTGTTGACACAACACTGTAGGGCCTCACAGTTACTCTTGGTGGGCGCAGGAATGGGCCCTGCTGTGAATTATTAGATCAAGAATTGTAATTACATGCCCCTGTTAAACAGGGGCAGAAAAATTGGGCCTTAGGCACTGGTGCCACAACACTGCAACCCCTCACAGATACTGTACTTGGAGCGCAGCAATGAGCCCTGTTGCAAAGTATTGCATCAAAAATTGTAATAACACGCCCCTGTTAAACAGGGGCTGAAAAATTGGGCCTTAGCCACTGGTGCTGGTGCCACGACACTGCAACCTCTCCCATATACTCTAGTTGGAGTGCAGGAATGAGCCCTGCTGCAAAGCATTGCATAAAAAATTGTAATTACATGCCCCTGTTAAACAGGGGCTGAAAAATTGGGCCTTAGCCACTGGTGGCGGCACCCAGAAACAAAAATGTTCTTCCAAGCTATCATCATCAATTGGATCATTGAGGAGGAGGAGGATAGTCAGTCAACATAACAGGACAGTCACTCAGCATCAGCATCAGTCTTGAAGGGATGTGACATTTGAAAATAAATTAGTCTGTTATATCAGCTTCAGGTGTTTGGTAGCTGGTGGTGATCCAAGACTGGTTCATCTTTATGAAGGTCAGTCGATCAATCGAGTCGGTGGACAGGCGCACCCTGTGATCCGTGACAAATCCTCCAGCAGCACTGAATGTGCGTTCTGAAAGAACGCTGGATGCAGGACAGGCCAGTAGCTCAATTGCATACTGTGCAAGCTCTGGCCAGTGATCCATCCTCAAGACCCAGTAAGCCAGAGGATTTTCGGTGGGGAAGGTGTCCAAGTCTGACCTTGCCCCTAGGTATTCCTGCACCATGTATATCAGACGCTGGCGATGGTTGCTGGAACCGATCATACCTTGGGGCTTCGGACTAAAGAATTGTCTGAACGCATCGGTCAGACGGCCACCTTCCCCACCGCTCCTTCTTTGACTGACCGAAGCCTCAGCAACTCGTTGTCCAGGACCAGGAATGTGTAACCTCTGAGTCTCTGGGAACGCGTTGCACAGACCTTTCTGCAAGGCCTCCCGGAGTTGTCCCATCCTCTGCTCCCTCTGCGACGGTAAGATAAGGTCCACAACCTTACCCTTGTACCGTGGATCAAGGAGAGTGGCCAGCCAGTAATGGTCCCTCTCCTTGATTCGAAGAATACGAGGATCCTTCCGCAGACTTTGCAGGATCAGGGAGGCCATGCAGCGTAGGTTAGCTGAGGCATTCGGTCCGGAGTCCTCTGGGTCACTAAGGACGACATGATCCGCAGCCACCTCCTCCCAGCCACGTACAAGTTCACTGGTTTCTTGGGACTGTAAATCATCCCTAAAAGACTGCTGCTGATGATGCTGAGTGCCAGGCTCCACCTCCATGCTGACACAATCCTCTTCCTCCTCCTCCTCCTGTGCGATGGGTGGGACAGAAGGAAAACTGTCTGGGTAAAGGGGGCCTTGAGAGGCAAGGAAGTCCTCCTCTTCCTGCCTCTGTTCTGCCTCAAGTGCCCTGTCCATTATTCCACGCAGCGTATGTTCCAACAGGTGGACAAGAGGTACAGTGTAAAAAATAAAAGAAAAAAGTTGCGCTACTAAATGAACAAAGTGAGAACGTGGCTGCCAGCATCAGCAAATAGACATGTTGCACAAAAAATATATAAAAACAAAAAATGCAGCGCCTAGGATATGTATGGTGGCCCAAACGTGAACGTAAATAGGGACAACAACCAAACAGTAAGTGTATACGGCCTAAGAAGGCCTAGGATAAGTAAATCCAAATGTGTACCACACTAGTATATGCCTATACATGTGTATGAAAAACTTTTAAAGTATGTAATACAGTGAGCTGATACTTATAAAGTATGCAATACAGTGAGTAATACAGTGAACTAATAATAAAGTTCAATTAAGGTGACCAATGTGTAGACTGGGATCAGATGGAAGAAATGTGTATAAATCTTCAATATATTGTCCTCATAAAAGAAATCCAAAAAAACTTCAGGAACATGAAAGACATGTATTCGTATATCCGTAGCACCTGGGGACGTGACTCCAACACCAGGGATGGGGGGAAGAAATGGATACTCTTACCCCTATGCGTGGACACACACACCAGCGGTGGTGGGTCAAACAGACAAAGATGGTGAAATAGACTTCTCTGGATCCGTCCTCTCAAGGTGTCCGCAGATGAAGCAGGCGCAAGAAATCCAATCCTTTCCCAAGTAATAATGTAGACCTCCAAGGCGTCAATGCATCAGAGATCATGTAAAAAATTGAATAGAAGAAGGCTCCACATAGCGCAGGATCAGATGGCAAAATAAAATCCTCATTTATTTCAGGAACAAAACACAAAACACACACGGTATAAAAAATGGATAAAATAAATAATCGTACAGGCTTCCATGCAGAGGCTTGCAAAAGGTGATCACAGAAGTAGCATCAAATAGTGGCGTAGCTATACAGCAGGTTCATGTACCCGACATGTTTCGCATGAAAATGCATCAACTGGGGCATGAACCTGCAAAAGACTGCCACGCCATTATAAACATAAAGCAAGATTGTTTGAACTCATTACAGCTGTTGTGTTCCCCGCCTCATGAGGGGGATGGTCCCATCATGAGCACAGAGTACCTAACCCTCGTGCACGTCATTCAACAGAGCCAGAAGTGCAGACCAAAGAGGTACAGTGTCACTGATGCATGCACTGTCACTGCTCACCATCCTCGTGGCCTCCTCAAATGGTGCCAGGACAGTGCATGCATCCCTGATCATGCCCCACTGGCGTGGTGAAAAAAACCCGAGCTCCCCTGACCCTGTCCTGGTGCCGTAGTCGCACAGGTACTCATTGATGGCCCTCTGCTGTGTTTGCAGCCGCTGCAGCATGGCCAACGTTGAGTTCCACCTGGTGGGCATGTCACATATAAGGCGGTTCTTGGGCAGGTTCAACTCCTTTTGCAGCTCAGCCAGGCGAGCACTGGCATTATAAGATCTGCGGAAATGCACACAGACTTTCCTGGCCTGCCTCAGGACATCCTGTAAGCCCGGGTACCTGCCCAAGAACCGCTGCACCACCAGGTTAAGGACGTGAGCCACACAGGGCACATGGGTCAGTTGTCCCTGTCGGAGGGCGGAGAGGAGGTTGGTGCCATTGTCGCAAACCACCATTCCTGGCTTGAGCTGGCGTGGCGCCAACCACCTCTCGGCCTGCCCCTGCAGAGCAGACAGAACCTCTGCCCCAGTGTGGCTCCTGTCCCCCAAACACACCAGCGCAAGCACGGCATGGCATCTTTTTGCCTGCGTACTTGCGTAGCCCCTTGAACGCCTACGGAGCACCGCTGTTTCCGAGGACAAAGCACAGGAAGAGGCCATGGAGGAAGAAGAGGAGGGGGTGGAGGAGAGAGGTGTGTCACAACCAGTAGTAGCATTTTGGAGGCGTGGCGGCGGAACAACCTCCAACACTACTGCACCTTGTCCTGCATCCTTCCCAGCTGCCAAAAGAGTGACCCAATGGGCCGTGAAAGAAAGGTAACGTCCCTGTCTATGCCTGCTGGACCATGAGTCAGCGGTAATATGCACCTTACCGCTGACCGCCCTGTCCAGCGAGGCCAAGACATTGCCTTCCACATGCCGGTAGAGAGCCGGAATCGCCTTCCGTGAGAAAAAGTGGCGTTTGGGAACTTGCCACTGAGGAACCGCACATTGCACAAACTCACGGAAGGGGGCCGAGTCTACCAACTGAAAAGGCAGCAGTTAAAGCGCTAGCAATTTAGCCAAGCTGGCATTCAACCGCTGGGCATGTGGATGGCTGGGAGTGAACTTCTTTTGACGGTCCAGCAGCTGGGGCAGGGAAATTTGCCTGCTAGAATCGGACGTCGGTGTACTGCTAGCAGAGTGCCCGCAAGTACTTGGCTGTGACACACCTAATTCTACACCTTCATTCCTCTCAGTGCAGGTTTCAGAGAGGACTGAAGGTATAGTGGGGTTGGAGATCCCAGCTGATGCGGTGCAAGGAGAGGTCCGCTTTGTTCTTTGGTGTGGGTCTTTAAGGTAGGCTTGCCAATGAGCTGCATGGCAGGTCAACATATGTCTGGTCAAGCATGTGGTGCCCAAGCGGGTGATGTTTTGGCCATGCGATATAAGCTTGAGACATATGTTGCAAACAGCAGCTGTGCAATCTGATGCACTCGACTCAAAAAAGGCCCACACCAAAGAACTTTTTGAATAACGGGCAGAGGCAGCGCCCTGCACAGGTGGAGCTCTGCGGTGTGATTCCGTCGGTGTGCTGCTCTTACGCTGGCCCCCCGAGGGCATCCTGCCTCGTTGGAGATGTGCCTCCTCCTCATTCTCCTCCTCCACCTCCTCTCTCCTATTAGGCACCCACGTGGAGTCAGTGACCTCATCATCCCCTCCCTCCTCATCACTGGAGCCAATCTGGCAGTATGCTGCAGCTGCTGGAACATGACTGCCAGATTTGTGTCCTTCTTGAGCATCCCCTCTCTCTGCTCTCACGCTGCTGCCTTCCTCTAGCTGGGTATCATCATCAGACCCTTCGAAACGCTGGGCATCCTCCTGGAGCATGTACCCAACACTGTGCTCAAACAGTTCGGGGGACTCCTCAGGAGGACATGGTTGGTCTAGGGAAGGAGTGACTGATGATGACATTGATACCAGGGAAGAGGACGCTTTGGCAGCTGCTTTGCCAGTACCCTGAGCCTGGGTGAGAGAGGATGAGGAGGATGAGGAGGATGAGGAGGGCTTGGTCATCCACTCTACCAAGTCTTCGGCATGATGCAGCTCAACACGTCCAGCTGCCGAAAAGAAGGACAAACGTGTCCCATGGCCACGTGCTGATGGCGATGCACCGCGTCCACGACCAGCACTGTTGTCTCTAGACACAGAGCCTGCTTGCCCTCTTTTATTGGCTCCTGACTGTCTGCCTCTCCTTGTTTGCTTTCCAGACATTCTAATGGCCTGCAGGGAAATGGGAAAACCAGCAATAAGGCCTAGCTTCAGGAGTATATTTTGCAGGAATCACACTACACCTGCTGTAGGTGCTGCAAATGCCTGTTGGTGTAACACACCAGGAAAACGCAGCAATACAGGCTAACTTCAGGTGTAATATGATCAGGAGGCACACTCCGCCCGCTGTAAGTGCTGCAAATGCCTGTTGGTGTAACACACCAGGAAAACGCAGCAATACAGGCTAACTTCAGGTGTAATATGATCAAGAGGCACACTCCGCCCGCTGTAAGTGCTGCAAATGCCTGTTGGTGTAACACACCAGGAAAAAGCAGCAATACAGGCTAACTTCAGGTGTAATATGATCAGGAGGCACACTCCGCCCGCTGTAAGTGCTGCAAATGCCTGTTGGTGTAACACACCAGGAAAAAGCAGCAATATAGGCTAACTTCAGGTGTAATATGATCAGGAGGCACACTCCGCCCGCTGTAAGTGCTGCAAATGCCTGTTGGTGTAACACACCAGGAAAGCGCAGCAATACAGGCTAACTTCAGGTGTAATATGATCAGGAGGCACACTCCGCCCGCTGTAAGTGCTGCAAATGCCTGTTGGTGTAACACACCAGGAAAATGCAGTAATACAGGCTAACTTCAGGTGTAATATGATCAGGAGGCACACTCCACCCGCTGTAAGTGCTGCAAATGCCTGTTGGTGTAACACACCAGGAAAATGCAGCAATACAGGCTAACTTCAGGTGTAATATGATCAGGAGGCACACTCCGCCCGCTGTAAGTGCTGCAAATGCCTGTTGGTGTAACACACCAGGAAAAAGCAGCAATACAGGCTAACTTCAGGTGTAATATGATCAGGAGGCACACTCCGCCCGCTGTAAGTGCTGCAAATGCCTGTTGGTGTAACACACCAGAAAAACGCAGCAATACAGGCTAACTTCAGGTGTAATATGATCAGGAGGCACACTCCGCCCGCTGTAAGTGCTGCAAATGCCTGTTGGTTTAACACACCAGGAAAATGCAGCAATACAGGCTAACTTCAGGTGTAATATGATCAGGAGGCACACTCGGCTCACTGTAAGTGCTGCAAATGCCTGTTGGTGTAACACACCAGGAAAACGCAGCAATACAGGCTAACTTCAGGTGTATAAGGTGCAGGAAGCTTAGCAACAATGACACTGACACTGTCCCCTGCCTATCCTTCTCTCTCCCTGCACACAAGGTTTATCAAAATATATGACACTGACACTCTCCCTGCCTATCCTTCTCTCTCCCTGCACACAAGGTTTAGCAAAGAATATGACACTGACACTGTCCCCTGCCTATCCTTCTCTCTCCCTGCACACAAGGTTTATCAAAGTATATGACACTGACACTCTCCCTGCCTATCCTTCTCTCTCCCTGCACACAAGGTTTAGCAAAGAATATGACACTCAGGCCTCGTACACACGACCGATTTTCTCGTCGTAAACAGTCAAGAAAAGTGCCGCGAGAGTTTTTTTGTCTAGAAAAACGTTCGTGTGTATGGTTTTACGACGAGAAACTTGACGAGAATCTCGACGAGAAAATAGAGAACCTGCTCTCTATTTTCTCGTCAGGATTCCAGATTTCCTCGTCGTGTTTCTCGTCGGCCTGTTTTGTGACGAGAAAATGGTTCGTGTGTATGCTTTTACGACTCTTCCAAAAGCGCGCATGCTCACAAGCAACTATGAGACGGGAGCGCATCTTCTGGTAAAACAAGCCTTCATAATGGAGAGAGCACATTCGTCACGCTCATAAATATTTCATCGTTTAAATGTTCTGCATTGAATTCTTCGTTAGAATGTTACATTAATCAAAACGAGAGACCTTCTTTTGCTGCTGATATTCACACAGAGTTCTGCCTTATTTTTAACCTTTTTCATGCTGCTCTTTATAAGATTTATGTGTATTATATCGTGCAAGTTTTTAGGAATAATTTAAATGGTTAGATTTTTCAAAATGATGTTAATTATAATTTCTCAATGTTTTGATAGCGATCTCACATTTAATTTTCTAATCTATATTTTTAAAATTTCACACCATGTTTTTGAGCTAATCAGATTTAGTTATTCTTTTGGGGGGGTGATATCTGTGCCTTTTATTGTCAGTCAAATGTATCTGCTTACTCCAAAGCTTTTTTTTTTTTATTTAAAAATACACATAGTCAAGTATGAACTTAAACAAAAAACACATTTATTCATGTTTATAAATTAAATAAAGAGAAGGCAGCGCTGGAGAAGCTGCTGCCATTTGTGCATCCCAGGGACCCCAGAGCACACACCAACCCTGTGTGGACACTAAAATTGGGAGCTTGAGAAGGCCCACATTTCAGAACACAATCTGATGCTGGCCTCCCAGAGGTCAGGAACAGCAGCAGGTGAGATATATGTCCCAAGTGTGTGGTACTACAACAGGCTGCCTTCTGTCCGACCAGTGCGACCACAATGAAGCAAGGCCATCACTTCCTCTTCTTCCTGGCAACCTTCCCTGCAGCCTTTCCTGAAGCCTTTCCTGAAGCCTTTCCTGCAGCCTTTCCTGCAGCCTTCCTTCTTCGTTTAGCTGGAGGCTGGCCCACTGGAGGGGTACTCCTGTCAGGAGGAGGAGGTGGAGGTGTAGCAGAAGGGGGTGGGGCAGAAGAAGAAGGTGGAGGTGTAGCAGAAGGGGGTGGGGCAGAAGGTGGAGGTGTAGCAGAAGGGGGTGGGGCAGAAGGTGGAGGTGTAGCAGAAGGGGGTGGGGCAGAAGGTGGAGGTGTAGCAGAAGGGGGTGGGGCAGAAGGTGGAGGTGTAGCAGAAGGGGGTGGGGCAGAAGGTGGAGGGGTAGCAGAAGGGGGTGGGGCAGAAGAGGAAGGTGGAGGTGGAGGTTGAGGTTGGGTCAGTTGGGCCACCTCACATATGGTGGTATTGGGGGTAATTTGCTCCATCACCCCCTTGTTGAGCAAGGTGATGAGCAGGGGTTCGCATAGGAGGCGTTGCTCCATGCTCATCACCTTGAACTTAGCCTCCACTAGGCCGGCAATGGCCTCTTCAGGGGATGTGGGCTCCTTGAGGGTGGCATGGGCCTCTTTAATAAGGGCCATTGCTGCGTCACTGGTGGTCCTGTCCCTCCTGCCTCTTTTGTGAAGCCTGATGGGAGGCACCTGGGATCTGGTGCTTCTCCTTTGCCCTGCCACCTCCTGTCTGCCACTGGGCCCTGCCACCTCCTGGCTGCCACTGGGCCCTGCCACCTCCTGGCTGGTACTGGGCCCTGCCACCTCCTGGCTGCCACTGGGCCCTGCCACCTCCTGGCTGGTACTGGGCCCTGCCACCTCCTGGCTGCCACTGGGCCCTTCCTCCTCCTGCCTGACAGTTTCCAGACCCTCCTCCTGGCTGATTTCATCCTGTGTATGAAAAAGAAACATAGTTTAATATGTTGGTTTAATCTTTGCCTCAAACTTTGTAATCCTGATGGAAGCAATTAGAATGTAAATGCATAAATCCTTGCTTTAAATTTACCACTACATCAGCTTGACTATTTACCACACAATTAAGTGCAGAATAATGTCTACAGATCATGATTTCACTTGTGGAATACAAAATAATGTATGTTTCTCATCCTGACATATTTGGGAAACATTAATTTTATCCCACTACATTTTCAGTTAATACTATACCTGGCTCCAGATGGACAAATCAGGATCATCCAGGATGGCTGCCTCCTCTTGCTCCAGAGAAGGCTCAGGTTGGCTGCAGGGAAGTCTGGGGGGAAGAGTGGAGAGTGATGGCCTTGGCTCAATGTGGTCATCCAGGAAGGACATCCTGCTGTAGTACCACAAAACCGGGACATAAACATCATCTGCTGCTGCTCCTGACCTCTGAGAAGCCAGCACCTTAGAGCGTTCAGTCCTGTAGGTACCTCTCAAGCTCCCAATTTTAGTGTCCACTTGTTTTGCTGTGGCTGTGGGCACCTTGGTATGCACAAATGGGAGCAGCTTCTCCAGCGCTGCTTTTCTCACCCCTTTTTTTTTATGGATGGGGTTTTTGGTCTCCCACAGAGCCGGCAGCTCCCTTACCCGGTCAATAAATTCCGCCAGGAACTCTTTGTCGCTAATAAAGACATTCATATTGTATCTGCAAGTAAAATAATTTATATTTAAATAATGTGAGGCAAACAGTCTAACCTCCTTCACATCCTAGTCACCATATATATCCTCCACCAATCTCAAGACAGTATAGGCCCACAATTTTTACAAGTCTCACAAAATCACATACCTTTGTTCGCACGTCCGTCACTTGAACTCCTCTCTCCGCACACCGAACGTACTATAGTCACATGTGTGTTTGCTATATACACACCACGCATGCGTCCAAATTCGAACACGTCGCCCGCCCATGACGTTCTAACTAACATCTTTTCCCCGCCCCTTCTCTTTCGGCGCGCAGACAGATATGGCGGAGTTACAGCAGGTGTCTGATAATTCCGCAACTAGCGAGGAGACAAGCCCGGAGACCGAGGACACGTCACGATCAAGGAGGAGATTCAAGGCATCGAATATGTCTTTGGCGGAGATGGCGGAGATGGTGGACATCTTGGTCAAGGCTGATTATGATGCCAAGCATGGGCCGTATAGCAAACCAAATAGAAGGAAGGCCAAAATCCTCACTAAAGTTGTGAAGAGTCTGAGGGCGAAGTTCGGGGTGAAACGCTCAAATGAGCAGCTCAGAAAGAGGTGGTCAGACCTCAAACTGAGGGAGCCAGACCAGTTGAGGAGCATAAAGAGGATGCTCGCTAAAAGTAAGTAAAATGACGACCTTTCTGCTATTAATCTTTTTAGAAACTGACTTTTTTTTTTTTTTTTTCATATTGGACTCCCTTCCAAAATGTAATATTTTGAACTAGGTTGGGCACAGTAATCGTTCGTTACGTTACCGACACTTCGTTCGGCCACTATCCGCGGTTTTGGCTTATTTAAGACCCCCAAAAGTAATTAGACATCTGCCATTTTTGATCAAGTATTGTGGCTAATTTTTAAGTCTAGATGATGTGTTTGTAAGGAGAATGAAATGCAAACTTTAATCAGTGTAAAGGAGAGGACACTCAGCAGCTGCTTCCACATCTGTACTTTGGAGCACTATAGTGTGGGCCACCAGACCCGCCTTTTTTGGGTGTCCCACACAGGTGCATCAGAGTTTATTTGTGGTGCCTCCATGTCCAAAAAATTACATCCAAATGTGAATACTAAACATATTTGGGGTCATAAATAATGCATTTTTCTTTAAATTCCGCACAAACACACACTTGTACCCCACTTCCAAACAATTTAGCCTGTTTTAAGTTTAAAAATGAGATTTTTACAGTGTGATAAATAGACCTTTGGTTTTATTCTCATAGGGGAGAGAAGACTGGGAGGAGGACACTCCAGGGAGCACATGCACCCCACAACTTCCAAGCAACCCCAAACTCCCAAAGATCCACAACCGAAAGATGTGCAGGAAGTTGAGGTGGAGGAAGGAGAAGTGCAGGAAGGAGAGGTGGATGACGTTGTGGATCTGGTCACCACAACAGGTCAGTATCTGACACCACAGCTTAAGGTAAGCGAGGTAGGCCTGCAGAGTTTTATTAATTTTTTTTTATGGTTTTTAGGGGATGGAAATGTTGTGAAGGATAGCACACCGTTCTCTGCTGACAGTGCCCTCCGCCTCATCCAGCAAGTGATGGAATGTAGCACGGAACTGGACCTAATTAAACAAAGAATCCATGTGATGGAACAAACATTTAAAGACATTCTCGATGTTTTGGGGAGAATTCAATAAGCCATCCAAACACATTTGTTTTTACATGTTTGTTTTTATATTTTTACTAATTTTTTGAGTAACAAAGCAGCCAAAAATTGAATATGCACACAGTGTGTGAACATGTGCTATCTGCCATCAGGGGATATCCATGTACGTCTTTTGTGGGTGCAACCCCTTCCTCGTATCAAAAGTCGGTGAACTGAGGAAGGGGATGCACCCCCAAAACACGTCCATTGATCACCCCTGATGGCAGATAGCACATGTTGACAATAGGGATCAGGATTGTAAACTTCCTATTTGCAAAAAATTCAAAATGTGTGCATATTGAATTTTTGGCTGGGCAAGGGGTGGCAGGACCCCATATTAGGACGGGCACATAGAGACATAGTTTGTGTAACTGAATGTCTCAGATTGCTCAGAGGTATCCAATGTTGTCATTTTAGAAATGCAAGTGGTATTTTTGTATTTTCATAAGCCAAAATTTGCCGGGTTGTGGCCAGGCCAACCCCAAAGTAAAAAAAAAAAAAAAAGTGCAGAGAGTAAAATATTTGACCACAAACAACGTGTAGCTTCTTTTTATAATACTCTCTAAGCTTATTTGGTTCTTTTGTAAGGTAACATAGTGAAATTGGTTGTTATTTACTAAAGTAAAATACACTTGCCACTACAAATGCACAAAGACAAACTAGGAGACAGGAAAGAACAAATAATTAAAGGTTTAAACAAGATTTTTATTGGGATACTTAGACATAGGCTGGCATAGGAATTGCCCCCCTACCCGTGAAATACTCCATGTATTTGTCCCGAACCACACGGGCATTTTGGGGGGGCAAGCCAAGACGGGCAGATTCCAGGCCCGGAAGGGGATTTGCAGGGGAAAGTCCAGCCTCTGGCAAAACTGAAGCCATATACGAATTAGATTTTTGGCTCAGAAAGTTGTGTAGCACACAGCAGCATAACACTACATAGTTTATTTTGTAGTCCGCCAAGTGGATGGAAGTCATAAAAAGGCGGAACCGGCTGGCCATTATGCCGAAGGCATTTTCAACGACTCTTCGGGCCCTGGCCAGCCGGTAATTGAACACACTCTTCTCTGGGGTCAGGGTCCTCTGTGGAAATGGCCTCATAAGATGCCGTCCGAGTCCGAAGGCTTCATCAGCCAAGAAAACAAAGGGGAGTCCTTCAATATTCCCTGCATCCGGTGGCAATGCAAGGTCGTCACTCTGGAGACGGAGGGCAAACTCCGTCTGGATGAAGGATCCCCCATCGGACATCCGGCCATTCTTCCCTACATCAACATAGAGGAATTCATACCGTGCTGACACCACCGCCATCAGCACAATGCTATGAAACCCCTTGTAGTTGTAGTAGTAGGACCCAGAACGGGGTGGCGGCACGATGCGGACGTGCTTCCCGTCTATGGCACCACCGCAGTTGGGGAAGTCCCACCGCGTGGCAAACTCCGATGCCACAGTCTGCCATTCCTGTGGCGTGGAAGGAAGCTGTGGAGTGAAACAAGATGAAATAATATTAGAAAAACAAAGGCATACATTACAAGCAAATTCTAAACCAAAAAATTAGAGACCAACATCAATCTAATTATACGTTTATTAAGGTGTGTAAAAAAAGTATAATGGAAGGCTCATTTATCATATTCATCACCACCTCTGATGGGCCATTACTAAATTATTTTGGGGGGGGGGAGATGTGTTTGGCCACAGGATAGCATTGCAGTGGCGGTGCGTCCAGAGTGGGCGCTGGAGCACTGTCCCCTCTCTCCTGTGCCCATCACTCAGAACAATACATAGGTTCATGCGTTGCATGAACCTATGTATTGTCTATGCCGCACACTATTCAGGTGGATGGCCTCTTGTAAAGCGACCGACATATGAATAATTGCGTCATTTAGGGGGTTAAAATTGCAGAGCAGAAACAGGTATTAAAAAAGTCTTGCAAATTACAACCTGAGGGATGTAATTGGCTTCCTCAAAGAAAAATCGGGGACGCAAGGAGGGGGCATTCCTTGTGTAAACACTGACAGGCTGCTCTGGCAATCATGTTCACCAAGTCTGTTTAATGGTAACATGATTGGCTGATGCAACATGAAGGGAAGGAGAAGACATCAAGGACAGAAGAAGGATGGCGCTGACCACAAGAAGGTAAGTGCAGGGCTGGGGGGAAACTGGCTGCATTAGAGGGGACTAAATGGCTGCATTGGAGGGGACAACTGGGGGCGTTTATTAGGCAACAGAGCAAAAAAGGAGGAAGTTTATTTCCGAAATTGGGGTTGGAACCCCCCAACATTTGGAGCAACAGGCGCCCCTGCTGGAAAAGTTAGTGAGGGGAAATATTTAGGGAGGATAAAAAAGGGGCAATCTAAAGCTTCCAACATGCATGGGGACAAAGGGGACATTCTCAGCATATTACAATCATGGTAATTAGGGAAGGATGAAAGAAATACAATACATTAGCATACATGTAATACATAAAATGTGATGTTAAGGGAGAAAACTTACCCTAATATAGTCCTCCTGCAGGACTTGTATAATAGCAGAACAGGTGTCTGGGATTATGAGGCCCAGAGCCTGGGGGGAGATGCCTGTGGTGAACTTCAAGTCCTGAAGACTTCTCCCTGTCGCCAGGTAACGCAACGTGGCGATGAGCCTCTGCTCAGCACTGATGGCTTCCCGCATAACGGTGTCCTTCCTGGTAATATAGGGGGACACCAAAGCCAACAGTTCCTGAAAAACGGGGTCAGACATCCTCAGAAAATTCCTGTAGTCCTCAGGATTATTCTCGACGATCTCCCGCAGCAGAGGCATGTGGCAGAATTGGTCCCGCTGGAGCAACCAATTCTTGGTCCATGAACTCCTCCTCACACCATTCATGGACTGGTCTTGGTCCAAAACAAGCAGACCAACACCAAGCGCACGCACAGCACGAACTCGACGACGAGAATGTCCAGGCGACATGGCTAGGAAACGGTCGTCTAATCAGAACGTACAGAACGCACTTTAGAACAGCAAGGCCTATGAATAACGAACTGAAATTCAGAAACGAACAGGCAATAACGCACTGTAAAACAGATACGACCTGCCTAGACGCCCTGAAAGTCAAGATACAAACCCACAAGCACAAACTGAACCGCAGAAAACGATCTGAAAAGTACGAAGACTGAAAAGCGCGAATCGTCTCTTCCCAAACTTTTACTTCACACGCGGTAACACGAGATCAGCAAAAGCAGCCCAAGGGGTGGCGCCAAGAAAAAAGATCTTCCCCTTTATAGTGTCGTCGTACGTGCTGGACGTGAGCGCAGAGAACCACGAGGAAATTGGAAAATGACAGTGTGTACGCATAGAAAGCTTGACGAGAAAATCGACAAGCTTAACAAGAATCTCGTCGAAAAAAACGACGTGTTTTTTACGACGAGAAAATCGGTCGTGTGTACGAGGCCTGACACTGTTCCCTGCCTATCCTTCTCTCTCCCTGCACACAAGGTTTATCAAAGAATATGACACTGACACTCTCCCTGCCTATCCTTCTCTCTCCCTTCACACAAGGTTTAGCAAAGAATGTGACACTGACACTGTCCCCTGCCTATCCTTCTCTCTCCCTGCACACAAGGTTTAGCAAAGAATATGACACTGACACTCTCCCTGTCTATCCTTCTCTCTCCCTACACACAAGTTTGAGGTACAAATAGCACTGACACTGTCCCTGCCTATGTAACTCTTTCCCTGCGCCGGTACACACTACACAAGGCCGCCGCGCTGGCGGCCTTTTATAGTGTGGGGCATGTGCTAAACCCCCTGAGCTATAATTGGCCACAGGCAACCTGCCTGTGGCCAATTATGGCTCTCCTAGCTGCCGGCGCTGTGATTGGCCAAGCATGCGGGGTCACAGTGCATGCTTGGCTAATCACAGCGCCGGGATTGCACTGCGATGGCGCAGTGTATTGTGGGCCGTTCGCGTCACTCGAATTTGGCGCGAACAGCCCAAATCGTTCGATGTTCGCCGAACGGTCAAACAGCCGATGTTCGAGTCGAACTTATGTTCGACTCGAACACTGAGCTCATCCCTATTGGTAGATATTGCTTACAGTGCACATGATTCTTTTTTTTTTTTTTCAAAATAATTTATTGAAGAATTAGACATACAGATATATATTGTGAGTGATATGATTCTTAGTCCAGCAACGGCAAGGTGCAGGCTTGCTTTAAGATTACCTTATAAGTTGAGTATTGGCTAAATTGTCTCACCTGTCACAGATGCAAAGACCACCTGCATTAGTCCACCCTGTGCTCCTCATTAGGTATATATATATAGTCTTGTTGGTTGGAGGCTAGACAGTAGAGACCTTGAGTGGAGAGTGAAGAAGTTTTGCTTTTGACTTCTGGGTTGCATTTTAGGTTCTTTTAGGGACTTTTTCCTTGCAGCTTTTTAACACCTTTGTCTGGAACTTTTTAAACAGCCTTTTTTTTCTATTTTTCCTTCAGTCTACTAATTAAGGGGAGTGATTAATTGGTCACAGGTGCTTGAGGCCTATATAAATTTCTGTAGAACTCATTTGAGCCTGCTCATCTTTGAGTTTGCTGGAACTCCGTCCAAGTGGAACTGGACTAAGTGGTGAGTTAAAATCAAGAGTTAGTGGAACTGGACTAAATGGTGAGTTAAAATCAAGAGTTAGTGGAACTGAACTAAGTGGTGAGTTAAAATAAAGAGTTTAAAACAGGAGGTTAAAACAGAAGTCATAGTAGCTGTGTAGTGTGAGTACCTGAGTGTTGTCTGAGTAGTGTGTGTGATTGTTAGTACTTGTTTATTGTGGGTGCACGCTGGTCTGCGAGTGCACGCAGGTCTGTTGGTCTGCGAGTGCACGCTGGTCTGCGAGTGCACGTAGGTCCGCTGGTCTGCGAGTGCACGCGGGTCTGCGAGTGCACGTAGGTCCGCTGGTCTGCGAGTGCACGCTGGTCCGTTGGTCTGCGAGTGCACGCTGGTCCGTTGGTCTGCGAGTGCACGCTGGTCTGCGAGTGCACGTAGTTCTGTTGGTCTGCGAGTGCACATAGGTCTGTTGGTCTGCGAGTGCACGCAGGTCTGTTGGTCTGCGAGTGCACGCAGGTCTGTTGGTCTGCGAGTGCACGCAGGTCTGTTGGTCTGCGAGTGCACGTAGAGGTCCGCTGGTCTGCGAGTGCACGTAGAGGTCCGCTGGTCTGCGAGTGCACGTAGAGGTCCGCTGGTCTGCGAGTGCACGTAGAGGTCTGCTGGTCTGCGAGTGCACGTAGGTCCGCTGGTCTGCGAGTGCACGTAGGTCCGCTGGTCTGCGAGTGCACGTAGGTCCTGGTCTGCGAGTGCACATAGGTCCGCTGGTCTGCGAGTGCACGTAGGTCCGCTGGTCTGCGAGTGCACGTAGGTCCGCTGGTCTGCGAGTGCACGTAGGTCCGCTGGTCTGCGAGTGCACGTAGGTCCACTGGTCTGCGAGTGCGCGTAGGTCCGCGAGTACCTGTGTATTGTCTTGATGAGTACCTGTGTATTGTCTTGTTGAGTACCTGTGTATTGTCTTGTTGAGTACCTGTGTATTGTCTTGTTGAGTACCTGTGTATTGTCTTGTTGAGTACCTGTCATGGATATGCAGTAGTGTTTGTCTGTCAGCTTACCTTCCTTCCCATGTGTTCATCTTAGAGGCCAGAACCCTTTCACCTGGCTTCCTTTATAATCTCCTCCCAGCCTGACTCCACCCCAGGCCCTATCACAGAACACTATATTAACCTGTGCACTGCAAGCCTGCTTTGCTGATCAACGTGTTTGTTAGGCATTGTGTGTTTGGGTTCCTGCCTGCCGTGTGCTACGTCTGTCTCTCTGTTACGTTATTGGCTTGTCCCCGACTATCCCTGTCTGCTCGTGACCCTTGACCTTCGGCTCGTTCTTTCATTATCCTTGTCTGCTTGTGGCCCCTGACCTTCAGCTTGTTATTCGGTTCTCTCATATCTTGTGCTGCTGCTTCCCCTCTTTTCCCCTTATCCTACGGGGCGTGAGCTAGGAAACTCCAGGGGCCGCGACCTGGTCCCAGCCTGCAGCATAACATCCTCACCACTAGAGGCCCTGGAGAAGACCTGCTGGGTCTTAGACTCCGCGCCCTGGGGAATCTTGGCTCTAGCTTCTGTTAGGATCCCGGTTGTGCTCCTCTGGTCCCGCTTTCCACAACCACCCAGTTTCCTATCCGCAGCAGTCAGCCATAGGGTTCACTACCTTGCGGTGCACTCCTGTCCCCCTACGGTGTGCATCTGTCACCTGGCCACAGGTGACCTTGACAGTTTGATCAGCCATGGACCCGGCTGACATCCCGATCCCCGCGGATGATCCATTGCGGGGCATAGTCCACAGACTTGAAACCCAGGAATCGAATCAGACTCAGGTGATGCGATTCCTCCAGGATCTGGCTTCTCGATTCGAGCAGCTTCAGGCCTCCTTGGGAACCCCGAATCCGCAACCTCAAGTACAACCAGCGGTGGTACCTATCGCACCAGTCGCAGCCACACACTCACTAACACTGCCAGCTCTGTTCCGTTTCTCTGGGGACTCCAAGGCCTGCAGAGGGTTCCTTAGCCAATGCACGATTCATTTTGAGCTTCAGCCTCAAAACTTTCTGTCTGATAGGGCAAAGGTAGCCTATATCATTTCCCTCCTCTCCGGTGAAGCTTTAGCCTGGGCAGCCCCTCTGTGGGAACTGAATGATCCAGTGGTTTCTAGCCTGTCTGGCTTCTTGAAACTTTTTCGGAATATCTTTGAAGAACCGGCTCGTGTCTCTTCAGCGGCCAGCGCCCTTCTACGTCTCCGCCAAGAGTCTGCTTCAGTGGGACAGTACGCCCTTAATTTCCGCATACTGTCGGCTGAGTTGAGCTGGAACAATGAGGCCTTAGTCGCAACCTTTTTGCATGGCCTGTCTGATAGAGTGAAGGATGAATTAGCAGGAAGAACCATCCCCACTGATCTGGACGGAGTTATCTCCTTGTGTAACCAGATCGATATTCGCTTTCAGGAAAGGACCCTAGAAAAGCGGCTCCAGCACTCCTTGGTCCTTAGTCAGCCTGAGCTCCCCTCTCCTCGACCCATGGAGCATCTCCTGCCAGCTGAGGAACTCATGCAGCTGGGCAGGACCAGGCTATCCCCAGAGGAACGTGCTAGGCGCAGAACTCTAGGCCTGTGTCTCTACTGTGGGGGCAAAGGTCATTTTCATGACACTTGCTCTCTTTGTCCAGAAAAACGTTTGGGTCCACTTCATCTGGAAAGTGGAGTATTGGACCCAGAAATATCACCTTCCCCTTCTCGTCTTCTGCTTTCTGTGTTCCTTCATGTTGGTGCTTCTTCTCATTCGGTCTCAGCATATCTGGATTCCGGAGCCGCTGGTAATTTCATGGACTGGGAAATCGCGTCGTCCATGAGACTTACTCTTTTGCCCCTCACCACGCCATTGGTGGTCTTGGCGATTGATGGTACTGTTCTCCCAGGGGGACCTATCCGCTTCCAGACCCTCCCTGTTAAGATGTCGGTAGGGACACTCCACCAGGAGTGGATATCCTTCCTTATCTTACCCAAGGCCTCAACGCCTATAATTTTGGGTCTCCCATGGTTACAGCTCCATTCTCCTCATGTGGACTGGACTACTGGACAGATCCTGGCTTGGGGTTCCTCCTGTTCCTCGTCCTGCCTACCCAAGGTTGCCCCCTGTGAACCTGAGCCGGTCATTCATTCCAGGTCGCATAACCATTTACATTTCTCTGTCCCTAATCGCCCTTGGACGCACAGCCAGGCTAGCTTGTCTACAAGTCCTGCAGTCGCTACGTCTTGCGATGCGATTCAGGTAGTCGCTACACCTGACTCTATTCACTCGGCCTCTGTACTAGTTATGCCAGTCCAGCCCATGCCCAGTGAGCCGCCTACTTTTTCTTGTTCAGGACATTCTGCTTGTCTTTCAGCTATTCAGCTTGACTCCTGTGACATGTCACCCTCTAACCAACCTGACTTCAGGGTTCCACTGACATCTGCCCAGTTTGATGGTCCTGTGCTAGATGACCAGTTCATCTTTAAGGGTCTAGGGGACCCTCCTCAGATTTCTGTTGATCCTCTCATGCCCTTGCTTATTCCTAGAGAGCCTTTGGTCCTCAATAGATCTTCTTGTCATATCCCTACCTCGGTTCTGGTCTCTGAGGATAATCTAAAGTACGAGGTTAGACAAGTTCTGGATTCTCGGCTCTGCAGAGGTATTCTTCAGTACCTTGTGCATTGGAGAGGTTTTGGTCCTGAGGAGGCGTCTTGGATCGCTGCAGCTGATGTCGTTGCACCTCATCTGTTGAGGAGGTTTCATCTGAGATTTCCCTTTAAGCCTGGGCCCAGGCGGGGGAGGGCCCATAAGAGGGAGGGTACTGTCATGGATATGCAGTAGTGTTTTTCTGTCAGCTTACCTTCCTTCCCATGTTTTCATCTTAGAAGCCAGAACCCTTTCACCTGGCTTCCTTTATAATTTCCTCCCAGCCTGACTCCACCCCAGGCCCTATCACAGAACACTATATTAACCTGTGCACTGCAAGCCTGCTTTGCTGATCAACGTGTTTGTTAGGCATTGTGTGTTTGGGTTCCTGCCTGCCGTGTGCTACGTCTGTCTCTCTGTTACGTTATTGGCTTGTCCCCAACTATCCCTGTCTGCTCGTGACCCTTGACCTTCGGCTCGTTCTTTCGTTATCCTTGTCTGCTTGTGGCCCCTGACCTTCAGCTTGTTATTCGGTTCTCTCATATCTTGTGCTGCTGCTTCCCCTCTTTTCCCCTTATCCTAGCGTGAGCTAGGAAACTCCAGGGGCCGCGACCTGGTCCCAGCCTGCAGCATAACATCCTCACCACTAGAGGCCCTGGAGAAGACCTGCTGGGTCTTAGACTCCGCGCCCTGGGGAATCTTGGCTCTAGCTTCTGTTAGGATCCCGGTTGTGCTCCTCTGGTCCCGCTT
This sequence comes from Rana muscosa, assembly GCA_029206835.1. NCBI lineage: Eukaryota > Metazoa > Chordata > Amphibia > Anura > Ranidae > Rana > Rana muscosa. Next base: position 656,563,597 of record CM055116.1, on the reverse strand, counting down.
TCCACAACCACCCAGTTTCCTATCCGCAGCAGTCAGCCATAGGGTTCACTACCTTGCGGTGCACTCCTGTCCCCCTACGGTGTGCATCTGTCACCTGGCCACAGGTGACCTTGACAGTACCTGTGTATTGTCTTGAATAGTTGTGTCAGGAAGCTAGTTGTTAGGTAATTTGGACAGGGTATAATCTCTAATCCTCATTAAATTAATAGGTACGATGCCCTGCGGATGTGGCGAGGCGACTCGTGTACATCTTGCGGTATTTATGCGTTCCTTGATCATCTGATCGAGGGCGATTACTGCTGTGCAAAATGTAAGCACATTGTTTCCTTGGAAGCCCAGGTTCTGAATCTGGGGAAGCAACTGTCAGCACTGGGAAGACCCTCCACACTAAAAGAGAGCCGGAAACGTACCCGGCAGGTGATGGCAGGGGCCAGCACAGAGGTGGGTGGAGACAAAGAGGTGCAGGCACTAGAAAATAGTAGATGGGTGACAGTCAGGAAAGGTAGAGGGGGAAGTGCCAGGGAGGCTGATCCAGGGCTGGAGCATCCCAATAAATATGCTCTATTGAGTGACATTGGTGAAACCAGTCAGGGACCAGCACTGCTGGAGCTGAGGGACTTTCCTAGCTGCCGGGGGAAGAACTCCTCCAGTGAGAGTGTGGGGAAGTGAATGGAAAGGAAAGACAGATTCTGGTGGTAGGGGACTCAATTCTTAGAAGGACAGAGAGGGCAATCTGTAACAAAGACCTGAAGCGCCGAACTGTATGTAGTCTACCGGGCGCTCGGGTTCGGCACATCATGGATCTGGTGGACAGATTACTGGGAGGGGCTGGGGAAGACCCAGCTGTCATGGTGCATGTTGGCACCAATGACAAAGTCAGAGGCAGATGGAGTGTCCTAAAGAACGATTTTAGGGACTTGGGAGCTAAATTGAGGAACAGGACCTCCAAGGCAGTATTCTCAGGAATACTACCGGTACATCGAGCCACACCAGAAAGGCAGAGGGAGATTAGGGAAGTGAACAAGTGGCTGAAGAGCTGGTGTAGTAAGGAGGGGTTTGGGTTCATGGAGGACTGGGCCGTCTTCTCAGTCGATAACCAGTACTATAGAAGGGACGGACTGCACCTAAATGAGGTGGGTGCAGATCAGCTGGGAATAAGGATGGCCAAAAAGTTAGAGGGGTTTTTAAACTAGGTGACAGGGGGGAGGGTCCAGTGATAGTGAGAGTCAGCGTGGAACATATTCCAGAGGGTAGTATTAGGGGCATTAGTGGTAGGGTAACCAAAGCACACAAACCCAAGGTAAGTATAGTAGCAAGAGGGGGGTGGTGCTGCGCTGTTTAGTGAAATAAATTAAGTGAAAATCTTCTAAAACTTTGTGTAAGATAATAAAACAAATGCAAATAAACAATTATTGCAAAATGCACATAAAATAGCAAGATCTTCCAAGATATGAAAAACGCACAATAAATAATCTTCAAGTGGTGACCATAAAATACTATCTTCTAAAATAGTAAACAATGTGCAACAGATCTAAACACTGTGTCAAGAAATCAAGGTTGTGCAAATCGCAAATACTTATTTTCCACCATAATTTGCAAATAAATTCTTTCCAAATCAGACAATGTGATTGTCTGGATTTGTTTCCACATTTTGTCTCTCATAGTTGAGCTATACCTGTGATGACAATTACAGGCCTCTCTCATCTTTTTAAGTGGGAGTACTTGCACAATTGGTGGCTGACTAAATACTTTTTTGCCCCACTGTATCTCCACTTAGCCATAGGCATGTCCCCCTGAGATGATACCAGCTCCGGTAGAGGGGTTAAGGTTCCTTGTGGGTGTCGTAGAAATATGGGTTGTTTGCAGAGCACACAGCCTATATTTCCTGTGCTCTATAAGCACACACTTTAGATTCATCTTTTTGCAATAATGCTATCTTTAAGTTTGCTAAAATCCACTCACCGTTCATTCCATCATTCATCCAAGAAGCAAGGCTCACACATAGATCTTATCGTCAGGCCATCCCAGCATAGACTGACTAGCCGACGCCTAATCATAGGCTTTTATTAAACTCAAAAGATCTCAGACAGGAGGTGATTGGCTGCAGCAACCAATCCCCTCCCCCATGGGCGGGGACCTCACAGGATGTTCCTTCCTCACAGGAAAATGACCATACAAGGAAAATGGCAATACCTGGACATTCCTTCCAACAGGAGATGTCATACATGAATACAATAACGTAGGATGGCTAAAGTTACCGTTGATAGGAATTCTTATTCTGCACTATTCCATAGAATAACGCATATTAAGATTATACTATTATTGAATGGGGGAGGGAGGCTATCTGCAGACGCACGCTACGAATCCCAATCAATGTTGATCAGACACAGCAGAGACAAGAGCGCGCATCCGCCTATAACCAATGATGTCGTTGCAGAGTGAGCATATCCCCTCCCTAACGATCGTCCGTGCTAATGCACAGAGGGCCCCCGTCGGTGGACATATCCGCACCCTGCAAACATCACACTCCAACCTCAAGACGTTTTCCTCTATCAGACGGGATTCAACCAGCTTCAGACTACCCCAATCAGCTCTTTTAGAGCGGGTTGCGGAAGTACTAACACTGGGTGACACTATGACAATACATATTAAATACATCTCCATAAAAATCTCCACAACAGTCCTCCCTTTTTTGTCATATGCACCCCATGTGTGCCTCGATGAGAGTTGATCTGCTTCTTACACCTGTAAATGAATCAGTCCTTAGTCCATAAAAAGGAAAACACGGCTTGACATGTAGACTCTACTCTTCAGGGGCATGACTTATAAAAGAGGACACGACATGGTGAGCTGTAGTAATCGCCGATCCGTCTGTGATCCTCTGTGTCTTGTATGTGGGTCCGGTTTCGGGGTGTCTCATCAAGGAAACTCTGGTCACGCGTCAAATCAGGCAACAGGAGCACCTCGTCACGACATAGAAAGAATAGAAATAAAACGACATGAGTATATATATTCCCACTTCCTTTAACCATGATCCGCTGTAAAATAAAAATTAGATCCCCAAAGATTTCCAGACCCTTAAAATAGACTCCCAACCTTCACTTAGCTACAGCTCTGGCTTCAACAATTACATGAAGAACCCTATCCTTAACGGATGAGAATTGTTCAATCGTATCCCAAGCCCGAGCCCCCCCCCACCTTGTACATGCAGGACACCATGCCCAGACCTGGTCGGGGTTGGTGAACAAATCCCTTCTAGCTGTCCCTGCCATTCTTAATTTCCTGCGCCATCAGATCCTCGCGATCGGCCGCGACCTAAGATGCTGGGACAGCTTCACCATCACGCATGAACCTCTTGCTTTGGGGGAATTACCTTTATAAGCTGCAGATCCGCATAAACACCAAACTAAAGTTCAAACACACTTGTGGGCTGCCTAGATACCCAAACTGACAAGAGACAGAGCTATTAAAACTAACACCAATTTTACCCTCTAAAAATGCATCGTTAGATTCCATTGACAAGTGTCTGTCTGGAGTCTTCACTAGTTTGTCAAAACTCCTCATACCCATAATAACATCATAAATGGCATGTACCACTGTCATCGCTGGGGACTAAAACTCGGTGAAGACTCAGAACAGACCATCGGTCCTGTTCGCTTTCTGAGCTAGTCAGGACATACACTTTACATAATAACTTGGGATGCTTTTCATCGTTACCCTTGCTAAAATTTACTAAACAACAAAAATATAAATAAACAAAGATACTCCTCATTCTTTGGTGTGGTTGAGCCGCTTCTTGCAGTGGCTGGCGTGGTCTCATCCCTCAAGCTTCTTTACAACCACCCAGTCACCTGGTTGGAAAGAATGTAAACTGATTAAGTCAGGGTCCAGGAGGGACTCGTGAACCCTGTGGTGGACATTTTGAAGTTCATGTCACAACGATCGCACCTCCCCCATCAGCCGAGAATATAAGTGACAGCTAATGAGGAGAGTACAACTATGGTTTTGATTGACCTCCAAACAACCCTCATATGACAATAACCCAGACATCGGGACTGTGGTCACTGCATAACCTGTGCGTGGCTTACAATACCTGGAGCAATTGACAAGGTTCTTAGCCTCTGGGATGGGAACCTACTTCACCAGACTGCTGCTTGCCGATTCAAATTCTATCAAAGAATAACAGTCTTGGCACAAACTTGGTTAGAATTACAGAGGTTATTATTAGTTTGAAAAAAAAACTGTCACTCTTACATTTATCACTTCTCCCCCCTTTTCTTCCTCATTACAGACTGAAGGAAGAAATGCGTGGTGCAGGAAAAAAGTCCTTGGACCTGAAAAATACTTATAAGCAAAATCATTACTCTATCCTTCATATTTAACCTGCAAAGAATGGAAAATAATAATGACATTCCTGTACATTGGTAAATTGTCAATGACATTCTTTCAAAACTGATTCAAACAAAACCCTCTGTAACCCTTACTTTTCCCGTTCCTACAAAAATACAACAGCCGCGACGCATCGAAGGATCGCCGCGGTAAGTTCGAACATATTCACGTTACTACATACAAACATTCCGATACAAACGTGGGGGAAATACTTCAAAGTTTCCAAAACCAAAAATGAAAAAAACAAACAGCCAGAATTCTACCCTCACTCTTTCAGCAATAGGAAAAAATACAATGGGAATATGAGAGCAGCTCGAGAAGCTTGCATGGACCAGCCATACAAAGTTCAAACAAACGGGCATGAGACTACACCTCCATCAACACTCATCATTACAGATTTCTGAAGCCGCAGCTCAACTACATCCACTCCAGAGGGATACCCAAAATAGTATCCTTGGACCACCTATGTTAATCTTTTTGGGGTTCAAAGGCCTTTGCCCCAAAACTAGGCTTCGTGCACTGTGTGACCGTCTGACTATGGGAAGCCTCCATTCCTTCCGTTTGCACAGACCTCCTTGTGTCCATGGCGATTCGAATCGGCTTATCGTCTTAAACCTGCGTCCAGGTTAAACTGTTGCACCCATTTTCGGAGATCACCGCCCGGTGTCTTCTTATACGGTGAATTGCAGAACTACAACCACTATATGGTCAAGTCCTCCAACTAGAAACCCTAACCGAGGCGTCAACTTTATGGCTTGTTGTCCCAACACTTTTGGAACTACAGAACAACCACAGATCAACCCCCGAATTAGGCCTCTACCCCTCACAGTGCATGCATACACAAGCATTTTCCGCTATACACCCATACACTGCGTTGTCAGACTAAACCACACAGAACACTTACGCCAGTTTACCACCTGCAGAACAATGTGGCTTCTCTCTGTATCTAGATGATAAAACAATGGTGATGCCCCCCCCTGTTTTGCTTTCTACCCAAAACTGTATTACAGTACAAAACTTCACAAAACTGGAACAAAATATAAAACACTTTTAAATGCAAAAATGTTTTTCTATTTTCCTTCCAAACACAAATCTCATTTGCCAACCTTTCAGACAACCCCAAACTCCTCCCACCAACTTCCCTCTGATATATAAAATGCTGAAAAGAAACTTCCGGTTATGCTCAGCTCTTAAAAAAACCAAACTGGTTTATTTACATATCAATTGTTCAGGAAGAGGGAGGGGGAGGGGAGGCCTTAATCGCCTTGTCTATCAAGACTCCAAAAAATCCATGGCTACACATTATATATTTCAACCATTTAAAACCATTTAAAACCTTGTCAAGGAAATGATGGAGTAAACCAACCTTTGCAAATGGGAGGGAATCCCCCTGACCCACATTCCCTGGAAGTCAAACCATAAGTTGGGACCCAAAATACAAACTCCTGCCAAAAGATGGCTATACAGTATAAGTTCCAAAAAATGAATTGCTCTCTGGGAAACTCCCAAATATCCAAACATAAAAAAAAACATCATTATACAAAAACTCTGTTAGTCTTACAATCTATCAAAATTCAGTACAAAGTGAAGTTTTTCTTAAAACCAAAATCCAATGCAAATGGAGATGTATTTAATATGTATTGTCATAGTGTCACCCAGTGTTAGTACTTCCGCAACCCGCTCTAAAAGAGCTGATTGGGGTAGTCTGAAGCTGGTTGAATCCCGTCTGATAGGGGAAAATGTCTTGAGGTTGGAGTGTGATGTTTGCAGGGTGCGGATATGTCCACCGATGGGGGCCCTCTGTGCATTAGCACTCACGATCATTAGGGAGGGGATATGCTCACTCTGCAACGACATCATTGGTTATAGGCGGATGCGCGCTCTTGTCTCTGCTGTGTCTGATCAACATTGATTGGGATTCGTAGCATGCGTCTGCAGATAGCCTCCCTCCCCCATTCAATAATAGTATAATCTTAATATGCGTTATTCTATGGAATAGCGCAGAATAAGAATTCTTATCAACGGTAACTTTAGCCATCCTACGTTATTGTATTCATGTATGACATCTCCTGTTGGAAGGAATGTCCAGGTATTGCCATTTTCCTTGTATGGTCATTTTCCTGTGAGGAAGGAACATCCTGTGAGGTCCCCGCCCATGGGGGAGGGGATTGGTTGCTGCAGCCAATCACCTCCTGTCTGAGATCTTTTGAGTTTAATAAAAGCCTATGATTAGGTGTCGGTGGTTAATGCTGGGATGTCTATGCTGGGATGGCCTGACGATAAGATCTATGTGTGAGCCTTGCTTCTTGGATGAATGATGGAATGAACGGTGAGTGGATTTTAGCAAACTTAAAGATAGCATTATTGCAAAAAGATGAATCTAAAGTGTGTGCTTATAGAGCACAGGAAATATAGGCTGTGTGCTCTGCAAACAACCCATATTTCTACGACAGAATGGCGGGAAAAGTAAGGGTTACAGAGGGTTTTGTTTGAATCAGTTTTGAAAGAATGTCATTGACAATTTACCAATGTACAGGAATGTCATTATTATTATCCATTCTTTGCAGGTTAAATATGAAGGATAGAGTAATGATTTTGCTTATAAGTATTTTTCAGGTACAAGGAGTTTGTACACAGAGAACAGGTGTATGTAGACAGCGGTACATATGGATAAATACGAGTCTAAGGGAGGTAAAAGTATCATAGGTTATTTCATTGTTTCTTTTTTCCTGCACCACACATTTCTTCCTTCAGTCTGTAATGAGGAAGAAAAGGGGGGAGAAGTGATAAATGTAAGAGTGACAGTTTTTTTTCAAACTAATATTAACTTCTGTAATTCTAACCAAGTTTGTGCCAAGACTGTCTTTCTTTGATAGAATTTGAATCGGCGAGCAGCAGTCTGGTGAAGTAGGTTCCCATCCCAGAGGCTAAGAACCTTGTCAATGGCTCCAGGTATTGTAAGCCACGCACAGGTTATGCAGTGACCACAGTCCCGATGTCTGGGTTATTGTCATATGAGGGTTGTTCGGAGGTCAATCAAAACCATAGTCGTACTCTCCTCATTAGCTGTCACTTATATTCTCGGCTGATGGGGGAGGTGCGATCGTTGTGACATGAACTTCAAAATGTCCACCAAAAGGTTTTCACGAGTCCCTCCTGGACCCTGATTTAATAATCAGTTTACATTCTTTCCAACCAGGTGACTGGGTCGTTGTAAAGAAGTTGAGGGATGAGACCATGCCAGCCACTGCAAGAAGCGGCTCAACCACACCAAAGAATGAGGAGTATCTTTGTTTATTTATATTTTTGTTGTTTAGTAAATTTTAGCAAGGGTAACGATGAAAAGCATCCCAAGTTATTATATAAAGTGTATGTCCTGACTAGCTCAGAAAGCGAACAGGACCGATGGTCTGTTCTGAGTCTTCACCGAGTTTTAGTCCCCAGCGATGACAGTGGTACATGCCATTTATGATGTTATTATGGGTATGAGGAGTTTTGACAAACCAGTGAAGACTCCAAACAGACACTTGTCAATGGAATCTAACGATGCATTTTTAGAGGGTAAAATTGGTTTTAGTTTTAATGGCTCTGCCTCTTGTCGGTTTGGGTATCTAGGTAGGCCACAAGTGTGTTTGAACTTTAGTTTGGTGTTCATGTGGATCTGCAGCTTATAAAGGTAATTCCCCCAAAGCAAGAGGTTCATGCGTGATGGTGAAGCTGTCCCAGAACCTTATCTCTTGGCCGATCGCGAGGATCTGATGGCGCAGGAAATTAAGAATGGCAGGGACAGCTAGAAGGGATTTGTTCACCAACCCCGACCAGGTCTGGGCATGGTGTCCTGCATGTGGGGGGGGCTCGGGCTTGGGATACGATTGAACAATTCTCATCCGTTAAGGATAGGGTTCTTCATGTAATTGTTGAAGCCAGAGCTGTAGCTAAGTGAAGGTTGGGAGTCTATTTTAAGGGTCTGGGAATCTTTGGGGATCTAATTTTTATTTTACAGCGGATCGTGGATAAAGGAAGTGGGAATATATATACTCAGGTCGTTTTATTTCTATTCTTTCTATGTCGTGACGAGGTGCTCCTGTTGCCTGATATGACGCGTGACCAGAGTTTCCTTGATGAGACGCCCTGAAGCCGGACCCACATAAAAGACACAGAGGATCACAGACGGATCGGCGATTTCTACAGCTCACCATGTCGTGTCCTCCTTTATAAGTCATGCCCCTGAAGAGTAGAGTCTACATGTCAAGCCGTGTTTTCCTTTTTATGGACTAAGGACTGATTCATTTACAGGTGTAAGAAGCAGATCAACTCTCATCGAGGGACACATGGGGTGCATATTGAAGAGGTAAACAGGAATATCGGCCACACAGGTGTACTTCAGATAATTAAAGAAGAGCTTCAATGACCCACAGATCCGGAGAGACAAATGACACAGGGAAACCAACTTAAGTGTTCATTATATCTCTGGCCTTTATTGATTTTTAGAGCGGCTTATATGTAAAAGAAAGATAGGAGGGGCTATGTCTTAACACATATGTTTCTAAAAATTATACAAACTCAATATATTCTTATCTTATATTATACTGCTGAATTTAGTTTAGCAAAGGGCTTTTCTTATACAATCAGGCTACTACATGCTTAACCACAATGACTAGCAGAATGTGACTCTATGCAAGCTATGAGTTTAGCTAAGTATGCCAAAGTTCATTTCTACTTAAAAATGGAGTTGATTATTTATACATATTTATACATTCTATTACAATCCCCTCTTTGAGCCATGAATTTAAATGGCGCATTTTCCCCTTATTGTAACATCGGTAGTTTCCTTATTGTAATACATACTGAGGTAAGCTTTATTAGCAGCAGCAGGATCAGGGGGTCGGGAAGCGCTAGCAATGATACACATTACAAGTTTGAAACATGCATATAAAAATAATAGAAAAAGCAAAATCATTATAATAGTCATAGCAATGTCTTTCAGCCATGAAAATATTCCTCCAAATCCAAAATTCCCATTACCAAAAGGACTCCATGTTTTAGCAATGTCCCTAGCTTCCTGTTGAAGCTTGCCTACTTCTTTTCGGTGTTGTGCAATAATATCATAATAATCGGGTATTTCAACAGATGTGTTGTGTATCCATGTGCAACACTCATAATCCTCTGTAACCTCACATAACCCAGTAAGAGCAGTACTCATGCTTTCAATAGCTAGGTCATGGAGCTCAAGTTGTTTCTTAATTGCCCTCATTTCTTCATTTAAGTTGGTAATGTCTCCTGAGTTCTTGTCTAGAATTTCATCAAGAATTTTAGAGTAATTATTTAATCTTTTCATTGTGTCTATTCCCCATCCAGTCCATGAGGGAAACCAAGCCCATGCCATATCTTTTTCAAAAAATAACTCCCTTTTATTGCGGTGTTTGAGGGGGTACCTAGGATGCATGCTAGCTTCAAGGAGGTGTCCTCCCTTGCTATCTCCAACTATGCCCATGATGGGAACTAGGGATGCAAGATAACACCATCCTTGGGGTTCAGTGGGGATCCAAGGGTGACATATTTTTCCACAACAAATATAAATACTGTTTCCTAAAGCTAAGGATCGTTTGTTGAATATTGTGATCATTTCATCAGAAAGACTGGAAAAGGTTAAACTTGACAATAATTTTCCTACTGTGGAAGTGGAACTGGAGCTAAGGAAGTTTATTAGAGTGGTGTTTAGGGCAGGTTCTGAAGTGTGAAAGAAAGGGCTTTCAATTGAAGTCATTGAAAAGTTAATTTTAGCTTGTTGGCACACTTCAGCTCCCTTTGTGGAGTTTCCTAACCTAAAACACCAGTCTGGGGAATGACTTCTACCAATAATTTGGAAAGTAAGGGTATTATTTGAAAGCATTCTTGTGACATTTGTAAGAACAAAAGGAGGTGTGCCATTTAGAAGGGGGGTGAAGTTTAGAGGTAATGCCATTAGGGGGATCCTGGCAGTGCTAGGATGGAGTTTACTACATATCCAACATTTTTCATATCCAGACTTCTGGGCATAGCTATATTTAAATTTCAGTAGCAACATTTTGTCTGTAAAACTATCTGGTTTAACGCCTTCATTATGTGATTGTGTATCTCTCTTGTGTCTGATATGTGTATTATTGATGGTGTTATTGGGTGACCCACATATGACTTTAAGGGCTCCCAAGTCCTCAGGATGATAAATACAGTGAGTTACGATCCATGTAGGTAGGAACACTATAAGAGAGATTAGGAACAGGAGGCAAAATGCCTTCCAAGAAGTCTGTGGTGAAATAAGCGAGGTCATCTTTTGAGACTTGACCACTTTCTTCACTCAATATTCGAGGATTTTCACTACTTTCTTCACCTCCTTTGTCTTTATCTTTGACTTGCTTCTTAGGGTCCTGGTTGACCTTCTTTACTCGACTGGCATGGATCCAAGACTGTTGTCCTTCCACTAGGATGGCTGTCCTGGTTACTGCGATCACGGTGGTTGGCGGTCCAAAAGGATATTCCTGCTTTTTTGTTCGGTTCAGCTGCTGGACCACTACGAGGTCACCGACCTTAAAGGGGTGTGTTGGTTCCTGTGAAGAAGAAGGAGAGGTGCGAGCAACATTTCTTTCAACTTTGTCCAACGTTTCAATTAATTTTCTTACATATTCTTCCTGAATAAGATCAAGATCCCCTCTTTCTAACATTAAGGGTTCTCTGGCCCAGGGAGTGGGAAATGGTCTGCCCATAAGAATTTCAAAGGGAGAATAACCTGTCTTGTTATTTGGGGTCATTCTTACCTCTGCTAGAATTGCCGGCAGCACCCTTTTCCAGTTGGCATAAGTTCCACCTGTAGCCTTCCTGATCTTATCTTTTATTGTCCTATTCATTCTTTCTACAATTCCTGAACTTTGAGGATGGTAAGGAATGTGAAACTTCCAGTCAATTTTAAGTGCTTTCACTAAATCTTGGCACACTTTTGAAATAAATGCAGGACCATTGTCAGAATTTATTTGGAGTGGGCATCCCCATCTAGGGATGATTTCTTGCGTGAGGATTTTTACCACTGTTTGAGCATCTTCTCTTGTAGTTACAAATGTTTCTACCCATCTTGAGAACATGTCTACTATTACAAGTAAATATTCCTGCCGTTTGCCTAATTTGGGCATGTGGGTGAAATCAATCTGTAAATGAGTGAATGGTGTGGATGGATATAATAAGTGTTCATGTTTTGCTTTGTGGTACTGAGAGATAAACAATGGGGCACTAGCTATAGGTATACACGGTCTCCCCTCTTGGCAGACAAGCCCAGACTCTGGACTTTTCTGCACACCTGCAATGTTCCATTGTTTTATGTCAGTTTCAGTGGCATATGTTTGTAAATCTGAGAGCGTTTGATCAAGTAAAGGTATTTCATGGGCTAGAGTAGGCATTTGGAGGGTAGCTACGTGTTGAGAAGCCACCTCCTTTGCCACTTTGTCTGCAAGGGCATTTCCTTTTGCAATATCATCTTGTTGGCCCGTATGGGCCTTACAATGCAATATTGCAACAAATTTTGGTAATTGAATAGCTTCCAATAGACTAGATACAAGTGTAGAATGGGAAATTGATTTCCCATCAGCTGCAATGTATCCCCTTCTTTTCCATATAACCCCAAAATCGTGGGCCACCCCGAATGCGTATTTAGAATCTGTGTAAATGTTTACATCTTGGCCCTCGAAAAGTTGGCATGCTCTGGTGAGGGCAATTAGTTCAGCTGCCTGTGCAGACTGAAATGGGACTGGATTTGCCTCGAGTACAATGTCAGGGAGCTGGACCACAGCATATCCAGCATGATAAGTGTGGTCATTTGGCCTTGAGCAAGACCCATTGTCAGGAAGGGCAAACCAGAAATGTCATTGACGATATCGGCGCCCCTTCGCGCATGCGCGATAGCGGTGCACGCGCGCGCACGCGCGCAGGCACGCGCGATGGCGGTGCGCGCGCGGGCACGCGCGGGAGCGCGCAGCGGCGGCTCATGGCGCCAGATGAGGTTATTTGAAGGGGCTGATGGCTGGGCTCTGTGCTGTTCGGTCTACAGCGTTACCTGAGACCTCTGACCCCTGTTTACCTGAATCCTGCTCCAGTTGACCCTTCCTGGTTTGTTTGACCATCCTTGCTGATCCGCCTGTACCTGACCCCCGGCCTGTGTTGACTACGTTCCTGCCTGTTCCTTCTGCCACCTCGTTACCTGCCCATTGCCGAACCTGCCTGTACATGAGACCTGCCAGCTGCCTAAACCCGCGCATACCTGATCCTGCTCCCGTACTTACCTGAACCTGAGACCTGCCAGCTGCCTAAACCCGCGCATACCTGATCCTGCTCCAGTACTTACCTGAACCTGAGACCTGCCAGCTGCCTAAACCCACGCACACCTGATCCCGCTCCAGTACCTACCTGCTTGGGACTGGTGTACCCACGCTTCCAGCCCATCTGACCGCACCTGCCTGAGCTCCAGTTGTTAGGCCGTCAGTTGTTTCCGGATCTATTCCAGTCTCCGTCCCAGTTCCGGTCCAGCACACCACCAGCGACCTTTACCAGGCTCTCGTGCGACTCTACACTCCTGCGCCCCCTGTCTTCACTACCAGGGGTCGCGAGTGAGAGGTGTAAGGGAGGCCTCCCTCTGCATAATCAGACTCTTCCATCAGGTACGTGACACCCATCTACAAACACATTTTGAGCTCCCGGAATTGCACTCGAGCACATATCCTCTCTGGGTGAGGTGTCCTGCTGTATAGCTTTAATACATTCATGTTGCGGGGCTACCTCATCCTCCTTATTTTTGAGTCCTAGGAGAGCATTCAAGATTGGGGCTGGGCCCGAGGTGGTGGAGGCATATTTTATTTTCAAATTAGGGTTCGAGAGCAAAATTACCTCATACCCACTCAGCCGTTGTGCGGACATATGTTGGGTGTGGATATTCTTTAGGAGGATGGACACATTATGGGTGGTGTGAAGGGTAGTTGGATGGCCTAAAGTGAAAGATGTGGCCATTTCCACAACCATAGCACAGGATGCAAGAGCTCTTAGACACGCCGGCATACCCTGAACCGGCATAGGCACTACTCTTGAGAAAAAAGCGATAGGGCGCAGTTTGCCCCCATGTTCTTGCGCTAGGACTCCCACCATGGTTTTACAGTTGTCCCTAGCAAATAGGTGAAACCTTTTGCTGTACTCAGCTAAGCCAAGACCAGGAGCTGTTACCATAGATGTTTTAAGGTATACAAAAGCATTGTACATTTCATCATTCCATTTTATACAATCTGGCATGTCGGTACCTGTGGTTTGTCTCAAAATGTTATCATAGTAGGAACAGTCAGGTATCCATTGGCGGCAGTAACCAATCATGCCAAGGAAGGACAGCATATCCTTCTTGGTCTGTGGGCGGGCTAGACCCACGAGAGCCGCAGCTCTCTTGTGACTGACTTTCCTTTCACCTTTTGTGAGTGTAAAACCAAGGTATTCAACAGTTTCTTGACACCACTGAAGTTTCTTTTTGGAAACTTTATGACCATTATCTGCCAACCAATGTAGCAGATCTAAACCATCCTCCTTGCAGGCTACCTGGCTTGGGCTACATACCAACAAATAATCAACATATTGGAGTAGGACAGAACCATGATGGGGAGTTCAGGACCGCAATGTGGCCTGGAGCACAACTGAGTAGACTACAGGGGAGTCCACATAACCCTGAGGCATTCTACACCATGTCATTTGGCGGTTTCGAAAACAGAATGCAAGAATAGGCTGTGTCTCTTCGTCAACAGGGATGGAAAAAAATGCATTCGTAAGGTCAATAACAGAAAAATATTCTGCATTGGATGGTATGGAGGTAAGGAGGGATGGCACATCAGGCACTATAGGAGCTATGGGGACCATAAAATTATTGACAGCTCTAAGATCTTGCACAAATCTATAAGAACCATCTGGCTTCTTTACAGGGTTAATTGGTGTATTCCATTTGTTTCCAGTGATTTCTCTCACTATGCCTTGTTTCAGGAAATTTTCAATCATAGGCACAATCCCCTCTTCCTTTTCTTTAGAAAGAGGATATTGTTTATGATAAATGGGTTGCGCTCCGGGTTTCAGCGTGGCTTTATATGGGGTGCATGAGATGAGACCAACATCTAGGCTATTTATAGACCAGACTTTATGATTGGGACCAGGTAGATCAGGTTCTGAAAAGAAAAATTGCCTTTGGATGGAAATCTTTTTAGAGTGCACTATGATTCCTCCTTCCTCTGTTATTTTCATAACTATTCCAAGTCTGCCCAAAAGGTCTCTTCCCAAAAGATTAACAGGGCAATTTGGGATAATTCTGAAGGAGTGTTTGAGTACTGGTTGGTCACCATATGAGGGGTCTATGACAATTAAGTTGGGTGTTTTCCAAGTTTTGGTAAGTATCCCATTAATTCCCATTGAAGGCTCAGCATTTGTGGTTTCACCTCTATAAAAATCCTCACTCAGGGTGCTCCTTGTGGCCCCTGAATCGAGGAGAAATGGTACTTCCATTCCGTTCACATGCAACATGATAATTGGTTGCTCTGAATAAGAGGATGAAACCAGGGGAAATGCTGGGATACTACCTTCCGGGCATCCTCATTGGGGTTGGGGTTGCTTCCATTGGATGGGGTATTTTGGCCCTTGATGTTGTTGGGTTTGTGGGGGTTGTGTGACTTGTGTGGTATTTTGTTCAGGTATGCCATATGGGCATTGGTTTCTCCAATGACCCAAGTCCCCACAGTTAAAACAACCTCTTTGTGAGGGCTGTGTCCTGGGGAAACCACGGCCTCGACCTCTTCCTCTCCCTCTGCCCCTACCTCTATTCTGCTGTGTACCATTCCCCGGGTGGGACTGCTGCTGTTGTGGCAGTCCTCCCTGGAAATGAGTACCTGAACTTTTCGGTATCTCAAAACATCCTGCCGCATCTTTCTCTGTAACTGCTTTCTGAAAGTCTGGTATGGTCTTTGTAGGCCAATCAGAAATCATTTGTTTAACCATTAAACCATGTTGTGGTTTTAGGTTACTGATAAAAGTCTGAATCATCAAACTATGCATATCCGGTAGTATTGATAATCCAGCTTCCTGCTGCCACACATCCATAAACCTCTTCCAAAATTCTAATACACTTTCTCCTGATTTTTGTTTTCAGGCTATGGCAGTAGGGAGAGAAGTTCTATTTTTAAATGCACTTTTTAATTCTGCTTCGAGTTGGCCCCACATGGTAGTTCTCCCTACTTCAGTATTTAATTTGTATGTATCAGCCTTTACTGTTTTTGGATCTTCAATTTCATTTATGGATGCTACTTTAGTCCAATCAAATGCGGATGTGTGTCCAATGACACCATCCACAATCAATCGCATATCTTCCTGTGTATAATTTCTCCCTTTACAAGCCTTTTTTAAATAAGACAAGGTTGCAGAGGCAGACTGAGTTGGTTTTGGACAATGTTTAATAATGCGGTTAATATCTTCAATATCAATCACCTTTTTCAACATGTCATTTCCTATAGTCATAAAAGGGGCATTTAGCTCAGCGCCATCAATGCCATATGCCCTCCCACTTTTGGTTTTCCCAGGACTAAATACATTACTAATGACTCCCGCAATTCCCCTTCCTAGTGCAGAGAGATCAAAATCTTCATCCGCATCCTCTATTTCAATTAAGGATGATTGGGGTGGTGATACCTTTCCTCCCATGGCCCCTTCTTGTTCACCAATGGCTTCCTGTGTGTTTTGGGAAGTTGGTCGTGTTTGTGCTACTTGTACTACCTGTTGGACCTGTGTAGGTGCCTGTTGTTGTTGTGCCGGGAGGGTAGGGGCAACTGCAGGGGCAGGTACAGGGGCAACTGCAGGGTTTGTGGGTTGCTGGTGTACGGCATAGTGACCAGCAAGAAGATCTATTTCTTCTTCTGTGAGACTGGGATAAATCTGGCTAGTATATGGTGGTGGGGATACATGAGAGAAAGGTAAAGGTGGTGCCGTGGGATCGGGTCTCTTGACCTCAGATTCCTGCTTATGTTTAAGATCATACTCTTCCTTAGTTAAACAATTCTTTGCTTTCTTCTGTTTCTTATTATCCCTCTGAAAAAAATAGGGTGCATATTGTAGCCAATTTTTACCACCCTTTCTCATGTATTCCATGTCCCACTGTGGATCTCCCTCAAACCATGGAAAAGCCTTCCTGTCTCTAAGACAAAGGCCTTTTACCATATCTATATGGAATTCATTGTTGGCGCCATCACTGGGAAAAGGGTCAGAACTATGCATGGATTTTGTCCACCCGGCTAAATTAGAAACCCAGGGATTTATAAATTCATAGTCAGTACCACAAACCCTGGCTACATAATCTTTACAATTTTCCCCGGGATTAGGATATGGGGGAGTTTTTTTACTATGTTCTTGACCCATAATAAAATAGTGAGAGTCTGTCTGTCTTACCTTACAGACCTCCTTCTCCTACACAAACAAATATTTCTTATACTTTATGCGAAAGAAAGAAAAGCGAAAGTAGGTTGGGTCACTGAAGTATAATCCTCATTAACTATTTCAGCTCCTTCCCCAAGAAGGACTGTACAGTACTGTATTATTCAATTAAGACCTTCTCAGAGGTACTTTCAAAGTCAGATTTTCCCAAAGAAAATCCCCTATACACCAAGGCGTGGCTCATATACCTCTTCTACATAAATTTAATACAAGATGAAATTTAAATCAGAGCTAAGGCAAGAGAAAACAGTCTGTCTAAAAGACAAATAAGTTCTACTTACCAAAGGTGATTATTTCATCCCACCGCTGCGACCATCTGAAGAGGTAAACAGGATAATCGGCCACCCAGGTGTACTTCAGATAATTAAAGAAGAGCTTCAATGACCCACGGATCCGGAGAGACAAATGACACAGGGAAACCAACTTAAGTGTTCATTATATCTCTGGCCTTTATTGATTTTTAGAGTGGCTTATATGTAAAAGAAAGATAGGAGGGGCTATGTCTTAACACATACGTTTCTAAAAATTATACAAACTCAGTATATTCTTATCTTATATTATACTGCTGAATTTAGTTTAGCAAAGGGCTTTTCTTATACAATCAGGCTACTACATGCTTAACCACAATGACTAGCAGAATGTGACTCTATGCAAGCTATGAGTTTAGCTAAGTATGTCAAAGTTCATTTCTACTTAAAAATAGAGTTGAGCAAGCTATGAGTTTAGCTAAGTATGTCAAAGTTCATTTCTACTTAAAAATAGAGTTGATTATTTATACATATTTATACATTCTATTACACATATGACAAAAAAGGGAGGACTGTTGTGGAGATTTTTATGGAGATGTATTTAATATGTATTGTCATAGTGTCACCCAGTGTTAGTACTTCCGCAACCCGCTCTAAAAGAGCTGATTGGGGTAGTCTGAGGCTGGTTGAATCCCGTCTGATAGGGGAAAACGTCTTGAGGTTGGAGTGTGATGTTTGCGGGGTGCGGATATGTCCACCGACGGGGCCCTCTGTGCATTAGCACGGACGATCGTTAGGGAGGGGATATGCTCACTCTGCAACGACATCATTGGTTATAGGCGGATGCGCGCTCTTGTCTCTGCTGTGTCTGATCAACATTGATTGGGATTCGTAGCGTGCGTCTGCAGATAACCTCCCTCCCCCATTCAATAATAGTATAATCTTAATATGCGTTATTCTATGGAATAGCGCAGAATAAGAATTCCTATCAACGGTAACTTTAGCCATCATACGTTATTGTATTCATTGTATGTATTATTGTATTGAATACTTTAAACTATATTTCTTGAGTGGGATTCATGTATGACATCTCCTGTTGGAAGGAATGTCCAGGTATTGCCATTTTCCTTGTATGGTCATTTTCCTGTGAGGAGGGAACATCCTGTGAGGTCCCCGCCCATGGGGGAGGGGATTGGTTGCTGCAGCCAATCACCTCCTGCGTGAGATCTTTTGAGTTTAATAAAAGCCTATGATTAGGCGTCGGCTAGTCAGTCTATGCTGGGATGCTGGAGATGAGAAGATAAGCTGTGTTGGTGCTGCCTTTCTTGAATGAGTGATGGGATGAACGGTGAGTGGATCTTAGCAAACTTAGGCTAAAGATAGCATTATTGCAAAAAGATGAATCTAAAGTGTGTGCTTAGATAGCACAGGAATTATGGGCTGTGTGCTCTGTAAACAACAGCCTAGGAATTCCACAACATGGGGCATATCTTGAACACATTGTATTCCCGTTCGATCCCCATGGGCCTAATTCTCCACCCTCCTCTCCCGGGGGGAACCATGGATACCCTCCTAATGGGGCCATTGGGGATGTACGGGGGGCATATTTCCCAGTTTTGTTTATCCTATCCCATACCACTAAGGTATTCCGGGTTAATGGGGATGTCCAATTTGACAATCCCCTCAACTTGGCCAGTATCCATGGTGCTCCCGCTAAGTTTCTACCTGCCATACTTTTCTCAACCGAGACCCACACTTTATTTGAAGGGTCATGACACCAGTTTAGGATGCGTACCAAAGACATTGCCCTATATTACAGGGCTATGTCTGGTAGCCCAATTCCCCCTCCCTTTTACTTCTACGTAGAATGTCATAGGCTATTCTAGAATTTCCATCATTCCATATAAAAGATATATATTTGAGAACGTTTTATTAAACGAAACTAGTTAGGGCAGTGCAACGCACTGACGTCACTACCACGTGACCCCGCTAGCATGGGCGAACGCCACTTTTTATGCCGGCAATTTTAAACATTATTTTTTATTCTGCTGTATTATTTGTTTACCTCTACGTATTGGAAATAAATTTTACATTGAGGCATTACACTACTGGAGTCCTTTCCCTTTTCTTTCATGGTTCCTACACCAACTTGGAAGTTTGGTTTTTCTATTTTGGAGTGACTAATCGCAGCAGCTGCAGTGAAAGGATCAGTACAACAGATGCTAAGAACCTACACTGGGATCATCACTCCGTGAAATCAGGTGGATAAACTCCTGTACCCCGCAGAGGGTGATATCTGCAGGCTTGTCAGACCTCGCCACAGTGGAGGTCCATCATTTCTGGTAACATACCCATCTCTTACACATTCACTCACCGCGGTGGATGTGGTCTTCTTTGACATCTGTGGATTCTTTGGGACATTTCTCCTACACCATCATCCTTCCTCTTGAATACATCTCTCAAAGTTTATTTTTCTTCCCCTTCTTTCCAGTGTGAAAGAAACATTTCTATATATGTGGTGGACACTGTTTTTGTATTATTTTGTGTTTTTTAAGTTTTTCAAGGACTTTTTTTCAAACACATATACTCTCTTGCATATTATCGTTGCTCAGCCTCTGGTGGCTAATTATCTAATTCGATTGACTGATTAGCATACGTTAACGAGTGTTTATCTATGTTTGCACATCTTTATTATATATCCACATCTATTCTGGTTTCACTTAGTATTATATATGGTGGGAATATATTTACAGGTATTATTTGACACTTTCAATTCGTGTTACCTGTGTAGTCTATTAAGTTTGCAATTAATTATTTTGGGTGCGATATTTTATTTATTTATATTGCTTGTATATGATTTCACATATTCTATTGTCGCAGCCCTGGTGTGACTAGCACAAATATTTTTTCATTATTTCACATTTCACATTAGCGCAGTAAAACACTTTTTTATCCATATAAAAGATATAAATGCTTTACGTATTTGTTTAAAAAAGATCTGTGGGAGTGATATAGGTACGGTATATAAGATGTAAATTATTCTAGGTATTATGTTCATTTTAATGGCATTAACTCTTCCAAACGATGTCAAGGAATGGCCTTTCCATCTCTGCAAATCCCTTATTATCTCCATCATTAGAGAGCCATAATTAAGCTCATACAAAAGTTTTGCATCTGCAGTAATATGTACTCCCAAATAATATAAAGATTCCACATTCCAAATGAACGGGAAGTTATTCTGCAGAGATGTGGCCTTTGCTGATGGTACATGACTAGGTAATACTACCGATTTCTCAAAATGTATTTTAAAATTGGATAGCATTCCGTATCTCTGAACTTCCGACATCAGTGCAGGTATAGATTCCTGGGGTTTATTAAGGTAAACTAGTAAGTCCTCCGCATATGCTGAGACTTTATGCTCTCTGGAGCCGATGCCGACCCCAGCTATTCCCTTATTTTCCCCCACTCTACAAAGAAAGGGTTCTAAAATCATAGCAAACAATATTGGGGAGAGGGGGCACCCCTGCCTAGTGTCGTTACGTATATCAAAGTAATCTGATAGAGTACCGTTAACCTTGACCCTAGCTCTTGGACCCGCATATAATGCTGATATCCATCCCATCATCCGATCCCCCAGACCTATCCCCTTCAATAATTATATCATAAAGACCCAGTTCACTCAAATACCTTTTCGGCGTCCATTGATAGTATTACTCTCTGTATCTTATCAGGTCCATTCTGCATCCAGTGAAGTATATATTTAGTTTTGCGACCCTTCATAAAGCCTGTCTGGTCAAAGTGGACTAATTGTATTATATGGTCCTGTAATCTGGTGGCTAAGATCTGAATTAAGAAGGGAGATAGGTCTGTAGTTTGCGCAGCATTGTGGGTCCTTCCCGGGTTTCGGTAGGACTGTCACATATGCCAACAATGCTTCCAGGGGTAAAGGGTTACAAGCTGTGATTTTATTGAAATAATTACATAAGGGCATTGCCAGAATATGGATAAACTTCTTATAATATGCATTCGTAAAACCATCTGGTCCTGGACTTTTCCCCTTCGGCAGCTTTTCTATTGCCTTACTTATTTCCTCTATAGTAATTGTCCGTTCTAATTTCTCTATGATCGTGGGGGAAAGGGTTGGTAGTGCAAAATCCCTAATATATTCCCTCATCTCTTCCACCCGCCCCCCGTCCTCCACCCTCAGATAGGATGGTTGAATATCATATAAATCTGTATAAAAATGATGAAACTCCGCAGCTATAGATTTAGTATCTACTATCTGTTTATTATTCACTAATATATTATGAACATGACAGAGTTCTTGTTGCTTTTTTAATTGTATGGCCAGTAATCTGCCACATTTATTCCCTTGTTCATAAAATCGATGTGCAAAGAATCTATATTTATCCTTGGCTCCTCTGTCTAGGCATCCAGAGAGCACTGCTCTTAGTCTGGCATCCCCTGGGTGCAGGTTAGTCTTATGCTTAATCTCCAATTCATGTATTTTTTCCAGCAGATTCTCTGTCTCCTTTCTCTTTTCTCTTTTAACTCGTTAGCCGTGTGCTATTAATTCCCCTCTAATGACCGCCTTATGAGCTTCCCACACTGTTTGATCCGATATTTCCCAAGCTGTATTTATAGATTTACAGATATCTGCCTGTCATCCAACAATGACTCATTTAAACGCCATGTCCATTCCCGACGACCCGCAGACACCGGAAGAAACACCAACACTACAGGGGTATGATCGGAGATCGTTATAGATTCAATAGTGGCGGATCTCACACAATCCAAATAATTTTGGTCCACCAGAATTAAATCAAGCCGGGAGTATACCTTATGGGTTTTTGAGTAATAACTATAATCTTTCTTCTCCATATTTAATACCCGCCAACTATCTACTAGATGGAGAGATCGGAGAAGTTGTTTAATATGTTTAAGGGCTCTAAAGTATAGCAGGGTTTTACCTGTTGTAGTGTCTAGTTTGGGGTCCTGGGCGATATTAAAATCCCCTTCCAAAATCACAAACCCCTCCCTAAATTTTTCCAACAGCCTTAAAGTCTCAACTAAAAAAAAGACTGTACAAATATTAGGTGCATATATAGAAGCAAACGTATAGCACTGTCCCTGTAGCATACCCTTAATAAAGAGAAACTGCCCCTCTGGGTCAGTTTGCCCTGACATAGGGGTCAGGGGGCATGTTTTCCCAAAGGCTTTTGTTACCACCCTTCGCCCTTGCAAGGGGGGATACTGCATGGAACCATTGATCATACGGGGATAAAGGTAACCTAGGTACAGATCCTAAGGTAAAATGCGTCTCTTGCAAGAAAACGACATCCACAGCCTGATGTCGCAATTCCTGCCATAGACGACCTCTTTTTTGGGGAGAACACAAGCCCCTCACATTGTAAGTCATCATTTTTAATGAACTAGTCATTACCTATATCTTAGGTGGATGTAGAACATTCTTAACCTATTGCCGCATGTCTCATTTTTCTCCTCTCTTAATGAACCTGCAAAACAGCTCAAAATAACCAAACCAACTACAATACAAGAAAACATTCTACTGTGTAGGATGCAACTAATGGAAGGGCAGGTCCGTGTAGGAGATTTCCCGGTAGGCCGCCCACGCTGGGGCCGATTTGAGTTGTGGCTGCAGTGCTCCCTGAGTCCCCTCTATCCTGCTCCTGTGTCTCACGGAGCTGGCTGGGTCTGTGTTCGGCGGCGGCGCTGTAAGACGGTCCCGCCCACCTAGACCGGCTCCTGTGATAGTAGATAGAATTAGTATTCTGCCTATCACAGGAGTCAGTCTAGGGGAGCGGGAACGTGTTATAGCGCCGCCACTGCCGAACACAGACCCAGCCAGCTCCGTGAGACACATAAGGAGAAGCCTGCCTGTACAGCCCGCCCTGTGTGCCTGGATAGGAGAATTGGCAGGGGGGGCCGCATATAGAGGAAATGAGCTTTCTATATTCCTCCATGCAGCCGCTGAATGCTTGCAGGAGGGAGAGGAGGAGAATCAAACATTCAGCGACTGCATGGAGGAATATAGAAAGCTAATTTCCTCTATATGCGGCCCCCCCTGCCGATCCTCCTATCCTATACTTCTTTTGCTGGCCCCTCCCAGTGCTTCTCCTTGTGCTCCCTGGCTCCCCCCCCCAGTGCTCTCCTCCCCCACCACCACACTCTCCAGCCCCCCCCCACAGTGCTCTCCACCCCTGTTCTTTCTGCCCCCCTGCTCTCCAGCTCTCCCCATCCTTCTCTAGCCACCATCTCAGTGCTCTCCACTCCCCCAGTTTTTTCCACCCCTGTTCTTTCTCCCCCCAGTGCTCTCCAGCTCTCCCCTTCACTCTCCAGCCCCCACCCCAATGCTCTCCGCCCCCCACAGTGCTCTCCACCCCTGTTCTTTCTACCCCCTTGCTCTCCAGCTCTCCCCATCCTTCTCTAGCCACCATCCCAGTGCTCTCCACTCCCTCCAGTGCTCTCCATTCCTGGTCTTTCTCCCCCCAGTGCTCTCCAGCTCTCCCCATCACTCTCCAGCCCTCACCCCAGTGCTCTCCGCCCCCACAGTGCTCTCCAGCCCCCGTGCTCCCCACCCCTGTTCTTTCTGGCCCCCCCGGTGCTCTCAAGCTCCACCCATTGCTCACCAGCCCCCCCCAGTGCTCTCTGCCCCCCATGCTCTTTACCCCTGTTCTTTTTCGGCTCCCCCGTGCTCTCAAGCTCCCTCCCCAGCACTCTCCACCCCCCACCCCTCTACTCCCCCCTGCATTTTGCCCCCACCCATGTGCGCTCCAACCCCACCAGTGCTGTACGCTCCCCCTGCATTTTGCCCCCACCCATATGCTCTCCAACCCCCCAGTGCTCCCCGCCCCCCATAGTGCTCTCCAGCCCACTGTGCTTTCCACCCCTGTGCTTTCTGGCCCCCACTTGTGCTCTTAAGCTCCCCCCATTGCTCTCCACCCCCCAGTGCTCTCCACTCCCCCCCTACTCTTTGTACCCCCCATAGTGCTCTCTAGCCCCCGTGCTCTCCACCCCTGTTCTTTCTCCCCCCCAGTGCTCTCAAGCGCCCCTCAGTGCTCTCAAGCCCCCCCAGTGCTCTCAGCCTCCCGTGCTCTCCACCCCTGTTCTTTTTGGCTCCCCCGTGCTCTCAAGTTCCCCCCCAGCACTCTCCGCTCCCCACCCCTGTGATCTCCACTCCCCCCTGCTCTTTGCCCCCACCCATGTGCTCTCCAACCCCGCCAGTGCTCTCCGCTCCCCCTTCTCTCCAGCTCCCACCCAGTGCTCTCACTTCCCCAGGACCAGAGGACAGGCTGACTGGGGCCCGGAAAATGAGCATGGCTGAAGGTGCAGGTGGCCAGGGACCACTCCATCTCACAGAAAACAGATCCTCTGGAAGGAGCACTGTCCCCATCCAAAACGAGAACAGACCCTGCCTGCTGCTGACCATCATGGATATCCTGCTGGCATGGAAGGTACTGTACCGAGCATCAACAACACACCTTCCCACAGACAGGGACTGCAGACTGGGACATGGGGCACAGGAGGGGCTGCAATGATGGGCACAGTGAGGCTGTATTTGTGGGGGCAGTCAGGCTGCATTCACGGGCACAGTGAGACTGCATTCACGGGCACAGTAAAGCTGCATTTGATGGGCACAGTGATGCTGCATTGATGGGCACAATGAGGCTGCATTTGATGGGCACTGGTGAGGCTGCATTGAGCTCTTGTATCATGTCTGCAGTCTCTGACCATCTCCTGTATCATGTCTGCAGTCTCTGAGGGAGTCTGGAGAAGTCAAGAGTGGGAGCACTGCCGGGATGGGGGTCATGGGAGAAGTCAGATGTGCGTGGACTGTGGAGAGAAGACTATAGGATAAAACCAGAGCCACCGAGCTGGTGCCGACTGACTGAGCCCTGCACGGTGCACCTGAGAGGAAGTCAGTGACAGCTCCGCTAGGCCAGTCTGAAGGGGGGGGTCACTGATGTAAGGGGGGAGTGAATACAATAATGTAAGGGGGCACTGATATAAAGGTTTCCCCCTTATATCAGTAACCCCCCCTTACCTTAGTGTATTCTTTCTGCGGACGGTGGTCCCCTCCCCACGTTCTGAGTTCCTGGGGTCCCTCTTGATGATTGACCACTTTTACCACTTTTAACTGGAATTTGCTGTTATATATATAAAGCCCTATGTGATTTCATATCGGTCTTATCTATATATAATACACTCTTCAAATGTGCTTTAAAATGTATGGTTTTCTCTTTCATGAACAAGAAAATAATGACGTCATGCTGTTTCGCTAGTATAATAATGCTATGGGGCTGGTATGACATTTTTTCCAGGGCTGGTATTTATTCCCAGTCCGGCCCTGCGTGTAGGTGTTGATTGAACCCCCCCCCCCGCCCATCTGCTTCCGTGCAGATTATCCAGTCCCTTATATCAGGACCTACCTAATGGAAAAAAAAAAAGGGGGAATTTGATGTCTAATATTCCCCGGGCATAACTTATTTAATATTTAGTTCCTCTTATACAGTTACACACACTATTAAGTTCTGAGTCTCCTGTTATAAGGGGGTGAGAAGAGGAGGAAAAGGGAGATTAAAAAAAAAAAGGAAAAAAAAAACGTTATTTTGTATTTCCTTCTCTCCTCTCCCTTAACTTCATCATCTTAATCATCTCTCAAGACAGCAGATCAAATGTTTTATTTAATTAGACCCTTCGTTGGCTTTTAGCTGAGACCTGGTGCCAGGGTTCTGGACGTTGTGTATAAAATTTTGCATAGTCATTCTCCAATCCGGAAAGTCAGTTGGGGCAAGATCTAGTATTTCCAAAAACATTTTAAAGTCATCCTTGGTTTGAAGTACCGCTGGTTTTCCAATACGGGAGGCTGTTAATCAAAAGGGGAACCCCCAGCGGTATCTAACATCCACCGAGCATAAGGCCTCCAACAGTGGTCGCACAGTTGTCGCTGCATTAAAGTGCGGCGTGATTTGTCAGGGAATAAGGAAATTTGGGCTCCTTCATATTCAATCGTGGGTGTGTCCCATGCAATCCTCATGATAGCCTCTTTCACAGAGTACTTATGCAATTTGCAGATCACATCTCTCCGCCTGTCCTTATTCTGAAAGATGTGACACGGTGGTCTCTGCCCACTTCCACAGATTCTGGTGCAGACCCCCCCCCATGATTTGATAAAATAACCATTGTGCCGCTGCCGGTAAATCAATATTATGATATTTCTCAGGTAGGCCTTGTATACGTATATTCTGGCGGTGGTCCCTATTCTCATAGTCATCCAGTTGGTCCCTATAGGTATTCAAAATGTCGTCATGATATTTGGTGGCATCTTGGACATCCACTATAGCCTGTGTAATCTCCTCTTGGCCATTTTCCATTGCCTCCACTCTATTTCCTACTGCCACCATCTCCTCCCTAAGCTCTTCCACTGCTTGCCTGCATGACCGCTCTACTGTGGCTATCAATTGCTGTATATCTGCTTTTGTAGGGAGTGCTCTTATATGCTCTTTAATGTCCCATTCCATGGTAATTATCCCTGTCTCTGTCCCACATGTGCCAGGTGTATATTGTCCTTCAGCAGGTAATACACTGGTTATACCTTTGGTATAGGTTCCGTTCCTGGGGAGCCCTCCCTGGTTCTTACATGGTTTTGATCTCTGTCCATCAAGTCCATCTGGTCGTCTCCTGGCATCTCCCCATTCTTGCTGACCATCTGATGGTTGCCATTGCATACCACCAGGCCTTCTCTAGCCATTGGAGGTGTTAAGGAATCCTGACCATGCTCCGTAGGGGTGTCTCCCAAAGTTAACAAGCCATTCTTGCCCCCCCTGCCCCCCTTGCCTCTCCACCGCCTGATGTCTGGAGAGCATGTCCATGCACCGAGGGGCCACGACTTTGCACAAGTGCACGGCGGTTAGGAGTTGGTGATCCATGTCCCGCCTTCATATGGCTTCCGTCTGCCTCCGGGCTCCCGTATCTCTCCTCCTCCTGGCTCCCGGCTGCCGTTCCCGCTAAGCGTTCACCTGGTTACTCCATACCTCTACCACTGTCAGAATTAGAGTTAACAACATGCTTTCAACCTTCTCCTCCCTTTTAAGAGGTAGGAGATGGGGTGAACCTTTGAACAACCGACTCTTTGCATTTATTTATAAAACTGGTAGAGGCCATTACATTGACTGACATCATAGCAGGAGTTGCAGGCAGAATGCTAAAAATATCACTTTATGCAATTTACATATTACTATTTTTAGGGGAGATGAAGGCATCTTGTTTTCAACCCTTCCATTGTGATTATAAACTACCATGAAAACTATCATTGAATGCACAAGGTACACTCCGTTTATGTCCCTATAGCATAATTTAACCATGGGGGAAATAAACTTGAAGGGTTCGAGAGATAGCACTCAGCTGGCTTGACCACCCTACATCAAGTATTCCATGGAAAACATATTAAATCTTTTCAGTCCCTGCAAGAGGATTTTTTTTCTTTCTTCAAATATGTTCCTACTTTTAATCCCCCGCTAATCACTCTGATAGCACAGATGGATGGAGATAGAAGAGGTCTGATAGAAAAAAAATCTGTAATAATCTCATTTTTGTAATCTATACCCTTCACCTTGGCTCCAACACAAAAACTCATTCAACTTTTTATTGTTTATAGGATCTAATATACCATGTGGAAACAATTTAATTTGAAGAGCATCTTCTCCCCTGACTGGTAGATCTGTGGAAACTCTCATCCATATGATGTGGAGATGCCTAAAGCTTTTTAGATGCTGTGAATCAATATTTCAATTTACCGTTTTAAATGACATTTTTACATTGATTTCACCAATCAAACCAAAAATAGGGATTCTTGGTATCCTACCCAACAATATACTAGATTGTGCTTCCTTTTCTACTGACACATGACCAATGGAATTCTACTGCTGATTCTCTATTGAAGAGCGTGAAAATCAATTATCCACACAGAGGATACCCACAAAAGTTTTTGGAGGTCTGGCTAAGTTCACCCCAGCATGCTCCCTTCAGGCTCATTCTAGACCAAATCTTGCACTAGGGCACATCTATATGTAAAGGTGATCTATATGTACGGACTGGGATCTACACTGACTGAGCAGATGTATATATTTGTATATAACTGTGCTATGTCTATTATACTGGACAGAGGTATTCTCAAATACTCATATGTATGATATTGGTATTTAAAGGGGTCATTTAAAAACTTTGACCAATCTGACATATCTTAGAGTGGACCGGTGTCTAATTATACTATTACTTAAAAGTTGGAGTACCATCTTTTTACACCATTGCATTCTTTGACCTGGATAGCCACGTAAAAACTAAACATTTATGGCATCCAAGAGGGAGGGAGGATGAGATGCCTCAATGTATCTGTTCTCTATTGATTGAGGTGCCATTTCTCTATCTATTGTGACAATTAGTGATGAGCCGAACACCCCCCGTTCGTTTTGCAGCAGAACATGCGAACAGGCAAAAAATTAGTTCGAACACGCGAACACCGTTAAAGTCTATGGGACACAAACATGAAAAATCAAAGGTGCTAATTTTAAAGGTTAATATGCAAGTTATTGTCATAAAAAAGTGTTTGGGGACCTGGGTCCTGCCCCAGGGGACATGTATCAATGCAAAAAAAAGTTTTAAAAACTGCAGTTTTTTTGGGAGCAGTGATTTTAATAATGTTTAACGTGAAACAATAAAAGTGAAATATTCCTTTAAATTTTGTACCTAGGGTGTGTGTATAGTAAGCCTGTAAAGTCGCGCTTGTTTCCCGTGCTTAGAACTGTCCCTGCACAAAGTGTCATTTCTGAAGGAAAAAAAGTCATTTAAAACTCACTCGTGGCTATAATGAATTGTCGGCTCCCGGCAATACATAGAAAAGTCATTGATAAAAAAAAAAATGCGTGGGGGTCCCCCCAAATTCAATTACCAGGCCCTTCAGGTCTGGTATGAATATTAAGGGGAACCCTGCCACAAATTAAAAAAAAAATGCGTGGGGTTCCCCCCAAATATTCATACCAGGCCCTTCAGGTCTGGTATGGATTTTAAGGGGAACTCCACCCCAGATAAAAAAAAAAATACCTGACCCTTTTATCCGAGCACGCAACCTGGCAGGCCGCAGGAAAAGAGGGGGGACGAGAGAGTGCCCCCCCTGAACCGTACCAGGCCACATGCCCTCAACATGGGGAGGATGTCCCCATGTTGATGGGGACAAGGGCCTCATCCCCACAACCCTTGCCCGGTGGTTGTGGGGGTCTGCGGGCAGGGGGCTTATCGGAATCTGGAAGACCCCTTTAACAAAGGGGACCCCCAGATCCCGGCCCCCCCTATGTGAATTGGTAAGGGGTACATTGTACCCCTACCATTTCACAAAGAAAGTGTAAAAAAAATGTAAAAAAAATACACACACACCTTGGAAAAATCCTTTATTAAAAATAAAAAATAAAAACACATTCCAGCGATGTAATCCAATGTCCCGCGGCGATCCGATGTCCAGCGCTGCAGTCTCCACTCGAAACGTCATTGGCTGAGCGGACCTACACTGCGGAGGAAGTTCCCCATCAGGTCCGCTCAGCCAATGACGTAGACAGGGTCTGAGGTACAAGGGGGCGGGGGCGCCCTCGTATCTCAGACCCCACCTATGTCATTGTCTAAGCGGACCTGATGGGGAACTTCCTCTTCAGTGTAAAAAAATGAATAGACCCGCACCTTCTCACGTTCCCCATCAGGAGCGGACCTGATAGGGACCGTGAGAAGGGGGGTCTATTAAATTTTTTACACTGAAGAGGAAGTTCCCCATCAGGTCCGCTCAGCCAAGACATAGGCAGGGTCTGAGGTACGAGGGCGCCCCCACCCCCTCGTACCTCAGACCCCGCCTACGTCATTGGCTGAGCGGACCTGATGGGGAACTACCTCCGCAGTGTAGGTCCTCTCAGCCAATGACGTTTTGAGTGGAGACTGCAGCGCTGGACATCGGATCGCCGCGGGACATTGGATTACATCGCTGGAATGTGTTTTTTATTTTTTATTTTTATTAAAGGACTTTTCCAAGGTGTGTGTGTGTTTTTTTTACATTTTTTTTAAACTTTCTTCGTGAAATGGTAGGGGTACAATGTACCCCTTACCAAATTGCATAGGGGGGCCGGGATCTGGGGGTCCCCTTTGTAAAAGGGGTCTTCCAGATTCCGATAAGCCCCCTGCCTGCAGACCCCCACAACCACCGGGCAAGGGTTTTGGGGATGAGGCCCTTGTCCCCAATATGGGGACATCCTCACCATGTTCAGGACATCCACTATAGCCTGTGTAATCTCCTCTTGGCCGCTCTCTCGTCCCCCCTCTTTTCCTGCGGCCTGTAGGGATGAGCTTCGTGTTCGAGTCGAATATACGTTCGACTCGAACATCGGCTGTTCGATCGTTCGACGAAGATCGAACGATTTGGGCCGTTCGCGCCAAATTCGAGTGACGCGAACGGCCCACAATGCACTACGCCATCGCAGTGTCATCCAGGCGCTGTGATTGGCCAAGCATGCACTGTGACCCCGCATGCTTGGCCAATCACAGCGCGGCAGCGAGGAGAGCAATGATTGGCCACAGGCAGGATGCCTGTGGCCAATTATTGCTGAGGGTGTTTAGTACACGCCCCACACTATAAAAGGCCGCCAGCACGGCGGCCTAGTGTAGTGTGTTCCGGAGCAGGAAAAGACAAGCATAGGCAGGGACAGTGACATTTATTTCTTTCTTGCTTAACCTGGATTCCTTTAGTTTAGGGAAAGAGAAGGATAGGTAGGGAGAGTGTCAGTGTGTTTTACTGTGCGAGTCCTTGTTTCTAGGGACAAAGAAGGAAAGTGAGGGGATTTCTCCTTGTGCTATAGTGTGCTTTAAAAAAACATTTTTTCTAGGGACAGAAAACTGTAGGTAGGGAGAGTGTCAGTTTCTTTCACTGTGCCAGTCCTTGTTTCTAGGGACAAAGAAGGAAAGTGAGGGGAATTCTCCTTGTGCTATAGTGTGCTTTAAAAAAACATTTTTTCTAGGGACAGAAAACTGTAGGTAGGGAGAGTGTCAGTTTCTTTCACTGTGCCAGTCCTTGTTTCTAGGGACAAAGAAGGAAAGTGAGGGGATTTCTCCTTGTGCTATAGTGTGCTTTAAAAAAACATTTTTTCTAGGGACAGAAAACTGTAGGTAGGGAGAGTGTCAGTTTCTTTCACTGTGCCAGTCCTTGTTTCTAGGGACAAAGAAGGAAAGTGAGGGGATTTCTCCTTGTGCTATAGTGTGCTTTAAAAAAACATTTTTTCTAGGGACAGAAAACTGTAGGTAGGGAGAGTGTCAGTTTCTTTCACTGTGCCAGTCCTTGTTTCTATGGACAAAGAAGGAAAGTGAGGGGAATTCTCCTTGTGCTATAGTGTGCTTTAAAAAAACATTTTTTCTAGGGACAGAAAACTGTAGGTAGGGAGAGTGTCAGTTTCTTTCACTGTGCCAGTCCTTGTTTCTAGGGACAAAGAAGGAAAGTGAGGGGAATTCTCCTTGTGCTATAGTGTGCTTTAAAAAAACATTTTTTCTAGGGACAGAAAACTGTAGGTAGGGAGAGTGTCAGTTTCTTTCACTGTGCCAGTCCTTGTTTCTAGGGACAAAGAAGGAAAGTGAGGGGATTTCTCCTTGTGCTATAGTGTGCTTTAAAAAAACATTTTTTCTAGGGACAGAAAACTGTAGGTAGGGAGAGTGTCAGTTTCTTTCACTGTGCCAGTCCTTGTTTCTAGGGACAAAGAAGGAAAGTGAGGGGAATTCTCCTTGTGCTATAGTGTGCTTTAAAAAAACATTTTTTCTAGGGACAGAAAACTGTAGGTAGGGAGAGTGTCAGTTTCTTTCACTGTGCCAGTCCTTGTTTCTAGGGACAAAGAAGGAAAGTGAGGGGATTTCTCCTTGTGCTATAGTGTGCTTTAAAAAAACATTTTTTCTAGGGACAGAAAACTGTAGGTAGGGAGAGTGTCAGTTTCTTTCACTGTGCCAGTCCTTGTTTCTAGGGACAAAGAAGGAAAGTGAGGGGATTTCTCCTTGTGCTATAGTGTGCTTTAAAAAAACATTTTTTCTAGGGACAGAAAACTGTAGG
Source organism: Rana muscosa (assembly GCA_029206835.1). NCBI lineage: Eukaryota > Metazoa > Chordata > Amphibia > Anura > Ranidae > Rana > Rana muscosa. The sequence continues at coordinate 656,531,299 of CM055116.1, read as the reverse complement.
TAGGGAGAGTGTCAGTTTCTTTCACTGTGCCAGTCCTTGTTTCTAGGGACAAAGAAGGAAAGTGAGGGGATTTCTCCTTGTGCTATAGTGTGCTTTAAAAAAACATTTTTTCTAGGGACAGAAAACTGTAGGTAGGGAGAGTGTCAGTTTCTTTCACTGTGCCAGTCCTTGTTTCTAGGGACAAAGAAGGAAAGTGAGGGGAATTCTCCTTGTGCTATAGTGTGCTTTAAAAAAACATTTTTTCTAGGGACAGAAAACTGTAGGTAGGGAGAGTGTCAGTTTCTTTCACTGTGCCAGTCCTTGTTTCTATGGACAAAGAAGGAAAGTGAGGGGAATTCTCCTTGTGCTATAGTGTGCTTTAAAAAAACATTTTTTCTAGGGACAGAAAACTGTAGGTAGGGAGAGTGTCAGTTTCTTTCACTGTGCCAGTCCTTGTTTCTAGGGACAAAGAAGGAAAGTGAGGGGATTTCTCCTTGTGCTATAGTGTGCTTTAAAAAAACATTTTTTCTAGGGACAGAAAACTGTAGGTAGGGAGAGTGTCAGTTTCTTTCACTGTGCCAGTCCTTGTTTCTAGGGACAAAGAAGGAAAGTGAGGGGATTTCTCCTTGTGCTATAGTGTGCTTTAAAAAAACATTTTTTCTAGGGACAGAAAACTGTAGATAGGGAGAGTGTCAGTTTCTTTCACTGTGCCAGTCCTTGTTTCTAGGGACAAAGAAGGAAAGTGAGGGGATTTCTCCTTGTGCTATAGTGTGCTTTAAAAAAACATTTTTTCTAGGGACAGAAAACTGTAGGTAGGGAGAGTGTCAGTTTCTTTCACTGTGCCAGTCCTTGTTTCTAGGGACAAAGAAGGAAAGTGAGGGGAATTCTCCTTGTGCTATAGTGTGCTTTAAAAAAACATTTTTTCTAGGGACAGAAAACTGTAGGTAGGGAGAGTGTCAGTTTCTTTCACTGTGCCAGTCCTTGTTTCTAGGGACAAAGAAGGAAAGTGAGGGGAATTCTCCTTGTGCTATAGTGTGCTTTAAAAAAAACATTTTTTCTAGGGACAGAAAACTGTAGGTAGGGAGAGTGTCAGTTTCTTTCACTGTGCCAGTCCTTGTTTCTAGGGACAAAGAAGGAAAGTGAGGGGATTTCTCCTTGTGCTATAGTGTGCTTTAAAAAAACATTTTTTCTAGGGACAGAAAACTGTAGGTAGGGAGAGTGTCAGTTTCTTTCACTGTGCCAGTCCTTGTTTCTAGGGACAAAGAAGGAAAGTGAGGGGATTTCTCCTTGTGCTATAGTGTGCTTTAAAAAAACATTTTTTCTAGGGACAGAAAACTGTAGGTAGGGAGAGTGTCAGTTTCTTTCACTGTGCCAGTCCTTGTTTCTAGGGACAAAGAAGGAAAGTGAGGGGATTTCTCCTTGTGCTATAGTGTGCTTTAAAAAAACATTTTTTCTAGGGACAGAAAACTGTAGGTAGGGAGAGTGTCAGTTTCTTTCACTGTGCCAGTCCTTGTTTCTAGGGACAAAGAAGGAAAGTGAGGGGAATTCTCCTTGTGCTATAGTGTGCTTTAAAAAAACATTTTTTCTAGGGACAGAAAACTGTAGGTAGGGAGAGTGTCAGTTTCTTTCACTGTGCCAGTCCTTGTTTCTATGGACAAAGAAGGAAAGTGAGGGGAATTCTCCTTGTGCTATAGTGTGCTTTAAAAAAACATTTTTTCTAGGGACAGAAAACTGTAGGTAGGGAGAGTGTCAGTTTCTTTCACTGTGCCAGTCCTTGTTTCTAGGGACAAAGAAGGAAAGTGAGGGGATTTCTCCTTGTGCTATAGTGTGCTTTAAAAAAACATTTTTTTCTAGGGACAGAAAACTGTAGGTAGGGAGAGTGTCAGTTTCTTTCACTGTGCCAGTCCTTGTTTCTAGGGACAAAGAAGGAAAGTGAGGGGATTTCTCCTTGTGCTATAGTGTGCTTTAAAAAAACATTTTTTCTAGGGACAGAAAACTGTAGATAGGGAGAGTGTCAGTTTCTTTCACTGTGCCAGTCCTTGTTTCTAGGGACAAAGAAGGAAAGTGAGGGGATTTCTCCTTGTGCTATAGTGTGCTTTAAAAAAAACATTTTTTCTAGGGACAGAAAACTGTAGGTAGGGAGAGTGTCAGTTTCTTTCACTGTGCCAGTCCTTGTTTCTAGGGACAAAGAAGGAAAGTGAGGGGAATTCTCCTTGTGCTATAGTGTGCTTTAAAAAAACATTTTTTCTAGGGACAGAAAACTGTAGGTAGGGAGAGTGTCAGTTTCTTTCACTGTGCCAGTCCTTGTTTCTAGGGACAAAGAAGGAAAGTGAGGGGAATTCTCCTTGTGCTATAGTGTGCTTTAAAAAAACATTTTTTCTAGGGACAGAAAACTGTAGGTAGGGAGAGTGTCAGTTTCTTTCACTGTGCCAGTCCTTGTTTCTAGGGACAAAGAAGGAAAGTGAGGGGATTTCTCCTTGTGCTATAGTGTGCTTTAAAAAAACATTTTTCTAGGGACAGAAAACTGTAGGTAGGGAGAGTGTCAGTTTCTTTCACTGTGCCAGTCCTTGTTTCTAGGGACAAAGAAGGAAAGTGAGGGGAATTCTCCTTGTGCTATAGTGTGCTTTAAAAAAACATTTTTTCTAGGGACAGAAAACTGTAGGTAGGGAGAGTGTCAGTTTCTTTCACTGTGCCAGTCCTTGTTTCTAGGGACAAAGAAGGAAAGTGAGGGGATTTCTCCTTGTGCTATAGTGTGCTTTAAAAAAACATTTTTTCTAGGGACAGAAAACTGTAGGTAGGGAGAGTGTCAGTTTCTTTCACTGTGCCAGTCCTTGTTTCTAGGGACAAAGAAGGAAAGTGAGGGGATTTCTCCTTGTGCTATAGTGTGCTTTAAAAAAACATTTTTTCTAGGGACAGAAAACTGTAGGTAGGGAGAGTGTCAGTTTCTTTCACTGTGCCAGTCCTTGTTTCTAGGGACAAAGAAGGAAAGTGAGGGGAATTCTCCTTGTGCTATAGTGTGCTTTAAAAAAACATTTTTTCTAGGGACAGAAAACTGTAGGTAGGGAGAGTGTCAGTTTCTTTCACTGTGCCAGTCCTTGTTTCTAGGGACAAAGAAGGAAAGTGAGGGGATTTCTCCTTGTGCTATAGTGTGCTTTAAAAAAACATTTTTTCTAGGGACAGAAAACTGTAGGTAGGGAGAGTGTCAGTTTCTTTCACTGTGCCAGTCCTTGTTTCTAGGGACAAAGAAGGAAAGTGAGGGGAATTCTCCTTGTGCTATAGTGTGCTTTAAAAAAACATTTTTTCTAGGGACAGAAAACTGTAGGTAGGGAGAGTGTCAGTTTCTTTCACTGTGCCAGTCCTTGTTTCTAGGGACAAAGAAGGAAAGTGAGGGGATTTCTCCTTGTGCTATAGTGTGCTTTAAAAAAACATTTTTTCTAGGGACAGAAAACTGTAGGTAGGGAGAGTGTCAGTTTCTTTCACTGTGCCAGTCCTTGTTTCTAGGGACAAAGAAGGAAAGTGAGGGGATTTCTCCTTGTGCTATAGTGTGCTTTAAAAAAACATTTTTTCTAGGGACAGAAAACTGTAGGTAGGGAGAGTGTCAGTTTCTTTCACTGTGCCAGTCCTTGTTTCTAGGGACAAAGAAGGAAAGTGAGGGGATTTCTCCTTGTGCTATAGTGTGCTTTAAAAAAAACATTTTTTCTAGGGACAGAAAACTGTAGGTAGGGAGAGTGTCAGTTTCTTTCACTGTGCCAGTCCTTGTTTCTAGGGACAAAGAAGGAAAGTGAGGGGAATTCTCCTTGTGCTATAGTGTGCTTTAAAAAAACATTTTTTCTAGGGACAGAAAACTGTAGGTAGGGAGAGTGTCAGTTTCTTTCACTGTGCCAGTCCTTGTTTCTAGGGACAAAGAAGGAAAGTGAGGGGAATTCTCCTTGTGCTATAGTGTGCCAAAGCATTCCTCATCAACCATCTTTGAAATCCTTGTTTTTTGGACAGTCAGGGAAATTGTCGTTGTGCTATTCTGTGCAAAAGCAATAATCCTCAACCATATTTAGAAATCCTTAAGTAAAAGGGACAGAGAAGGACACCTGAAGGTAGCCCTTATTGCTTTTTTCCCATCTCCCTGCAGGCCATCTATTAGAATGTCTGGAAGGCAAACAAGGAGAGGCAGACAGTCAGGAGGCAATAAAAGAGGGCAAGCAGGCTCTGTGTCTGGGGGCAACAGTGCTGGTCGTGGACGCGGTGCATTGTCATCAGCACATGGCCATGGGACACGCTTGTCCTTCTTTTCGGCAGCTGGACATGTTGAGCCACATCATGCCGAAGACTTGGTAGAGTGGATGACCAAGCCCTCCTCCTCCTCCTCATCCTCTCTCACCCAGGCTCAGGGTACTGGCAAAGCAGCTGCCAAAGCGTCCTCTTCCCTGGTATCAATGTCAGACTCATCATCAGTCACTCCTTCCCTAGACCCACCATGTCCTCCTCCTGAGGAGTCCCCCGAACTGTTTGAGCACAGTGTTGGGTACATGCTCCAGGAGGATGCCCAGCGTTTCGAAGGGTCTGATGATGAAACCCAGCTACAGGAAGGCAGTAGCGTGAGAGCAGACAGAGGGGATGCTCAAGAAGGACACCAATCTGGCAGTCATGTTCCAGCAGCTGCAGCATACTGTCAGATTGGCTCCAGTGATGAGGAGGGAGGGGATGATGAGGTCACTGACTCCACGTGGGTGCCTAATAGGAGAGAGGAGGAGGAGGAGGATGAGGAGGAGGCACATCTCCAACGAGGCAGGATGCCCTTTGGTGGCCAGCGTAAGGGCAGTACACCGACGGAATCACACCGCAGAGCTCCGCCTGTGCAGGGCGCTGCCTCTGCCCGTCATTCAAAAAGTTCCTTGGTGTGGGCCTTTTTTGAGGCTAGTGCATCAGATCGCACAGCTGCTGTTTGCAACATATGTCTCAAGCGTATATCGCGTGGCCAAAACATCAGCCGCTTGGGTACCACATGCCTGACCAGACATATGTTGACCTGCCATGCAGCTCGTTGGCAAGCCTACCTCAAAGACCCACACCAAAGAACAAAGCGGACCTCTCCTTGCACCGCATCAGCTGGGATCTCCAACCCCACTATAACTTCAGTCCTCTCTGAAACATGCACTGAGAGGAATGAAGGTGTAGAATTAGGTGTGTCACAGCCAAGTACTTGCGGCCACTCTGCTAGCAGTACACCGACGTCCGATTCTAGCAGGCAAATTTCCCTGCCCCAGCTGCTGGACCGTCGAAAGAAGTTCACTCCCAGCCATCCACATGCCCAGCGGTTGAATGCTAGCTTGGCTAAATTGCTAGCGCTTCAACTGCTGCCTTTTCAGTTGGTAGACTCGGCCCCCTTTCGTGAGTTTGTGCAATGTGTGGTTCCTCAGTGGCAGGTTCCCAAACGCCACTTTTTCTCACGGAAGGCTATTCCGGCTCTCTACCGGCATGTGGAAGGCAATGTCTTGGCCTCGCTGGACAGGGCGGTCAGCGGTAAGGTGCATATTACCGCTGACTCATGGTCCAGCAGGCATGGACAGGGACGTTACCTTTCTTTCACGGCCCATTGGGTCACTCTTTTGGCAGCTGGGAAGGATGCAGGACAAGGTGCAGTAGTGTTGGAGGTTGTTCCACCACCACGCCTCCAAAATGCTACTACTGGTTGTGACACACCTCTCTCCTCCACCCCCTCCTCTTCTTCTTCCTCCATGGCCTCTTCCTGTGGTTTGTCCTATGAACCAGCGGTGCTCCGTAGCCGTTCACGGGGCTACGCAAGTACGCAGGCAAAAAGATGCCATGCCGTGCTTGCGCTGGTGTGTTTGGGGGACAGAAGCCACACTGGGGCAGAGGTCCTGTCTGCTCTGCAGGGCCAGGCCGAGAGGTGGTTGACGCCACGCCAGCTTAAGCCAGGAATGGTGGTTTGCGACAATGGCACCAACCTCCTCTCCGCCCTCCGACAGGGACAACTGACCCATGTGCCCTGTGTGGCTCACGTCCTTAACCTGGTGGTGCAGCGGTTCTTGGGCAGGTACCCGGGCTTACAGGATGTCCTGAGGCAGGCCAGGAAAGTCTGTGTGCATTTCCGCAGATCTTATAATGCCAGTGCTCGCCTGGCTGAGCTGCAAAAGGAGTTGAACCTGCCCAAGAACCGCCTTATATGTGACATGCCCACCAGGTGGAACTCAACGTTGGCCATGCTGCAGCGGCTGCACATGCAGCAGAGGGCCATCAATGAGTACCTGTGCGACTACGGCACCAGGACAGGGTCAGGGGAGCTTGGTTTTTTTTCTCCACGCCAGTGGGGCATGATCAGGGATGCATGCACTGTCCTGGCACCATTTGAGGAGGCCACGAGGATGGTGAGCAGTGACAGTGCATGCATCAGTGACACTGTACCTCTTGTCCACCTGTTGGAGCACACGCTGCGTGGAATAATGGACAGGGCACTTGAGGCAGAACAGAGGCAGGAAGAGGAGGACTTCCTTGCCTCTCAAGGCCCCCTTTACCCAGACAGTGTTCCTTCTGTCCCACCCATCGCACAGGAAGAGGAAGAGGAGGAGGAGGAGGAGGAGGATTGTGTCAGCATGGAGGTGGAGGCTGGCACTCAGCATCATCAGCAGCAGTCTTTTAGGGATGATTTACAGTCCCAAGAAACCAGTGGACTTGTACGTGGCTGGGAGGAGGTGGCTGCGGATCATGTCGTCCTTAGTGACCCAGAGGACTCCGGAGCGAATGCCTCAGCAAACCTACGCTGCATGGCCTCCCTGATCCTGCAAAGCCTGCGGAAGGATCCTCGTATTCTTCGGATCAAGGAGAGGGACCATTACTGGCTGGCCACTCTCCTTGATCCACGGTACAAGGGTAAGGTTGCGGACCTTATGTTACCTTCGCAGAGGGAGCAGAGGATGAGACAACTCCGGGAGGCCTTGCAGAAAGGTCTGTGCAACGCGTTCCCAGAGACTGGGAGGTTACAAACTCCTGGTCCTGGACAACGAGTTGCTGAGGCTTCGGCCAGTCAAAGAAGGAGCGGTGGGGAAGGTGGCCGTCTGACCGATGCGTTCAGACAATTCTTTAGTCCGCAGCCCCAAAGTATGATCGGTTCCAGCAACCATCGCCAGCGTCTGATAAACATGGTGCAGGAATATCTAGGGGCAAGGTCAGACTTGGACACCTTCCCCACCGAAAATCCTCTGGCTTACTGGGTCTTGAGGATGGATCACTGGCCAGAGCTTGCACAGTATGCAATTGAGCTACTGGCCTGTCCTGCATCCAGCGTTCTTTCGGAACGCACATTCAGTGCTGCTGGAGGATTTGTCACGGATCACAGGGTGCGCCTGTCCACCGACTCGGTTGATCGACTGACTTTCATCAAGATGAACCAGTCTTGGATCACCACCAGCTACCACACACCTGATGCTGATATAACAGACTAATTGATTTTAACATGTCACATCCCTTCAAGACTGATGCTGATGCTGAGTGCCTGTGCTGTTATGTTGACTGGCTATCCTCCTCCTCCGAGTCCTCAATGATACGATTGATGATGATAGCTTGGAAGATCATTTTTGTTTATGGGTGCCGCCACCAGTGGCTAAGGCCCAATTTTTCAGCCCCTGTTTTACAGGGGCGTGTAATTACAATTTTTTTAGCAATAATTTGCCATAGGGCTCATTGCTGTGCTCCAAGTACAGTATCTGTGAGGGGTTGGAGTGTTGTGGCACCAGTGCCTAAGGCCCAATTTTTCAGCCCCTGTTTAACAGGGGCGTGTCATTACAATTTTTGAAGCAATACTTTGCAACAGGGCTCATTGCTGTGCTCCAAGTAACGTATCTGTGAGGGGTTGTAGTGTTGTGCCACCAGTGCCTAAGGCCCAATTTTTCAGCCCCTGTTCAACAGGGGCATGCAATTACAATTCTTGATCTAATAATTCACAGCAGGGCCCATTGCTGCACCCACCAAGAGTAACTCTGAGGGCTTACAGTGTTGTGGCAACGCCACCACCACCACCACCACCACGAAAGGCCCAATTTTTCAGCCCCTGTTCAAAAGGGGCATGTAATTACAATTCTTGATCTAATAATTCACAGCAGGGCCCATTCCTGCACCCACCAAGAGTAACTCTGAGGGCTTACAGTGTTGTGGCAACACCACCACCACCACCACCACCACGAAAGGCCCAATTTTTCAGCCCCTGTTCAACAGGGGCATGCAATTACAATTCTTGATCTAATAATTCACAGCAGGGCCCATTGCTGCACCCACCAAGAGTAACTGTCAGGGCTTACAGTGTTGTGGCACCTGCACCACCATCAAAGGCCCAATTTTTACTACCACTGTTCAACAATTATATGTAATTAAAATTCCTGATATAATAGTTGACAGCAGGGCGTTCCAGCACCAACCAAGAGTAACTGTGAGTGCTTACAGTGTTGTGCCAACACCAACAACTAAGGGGCCTATTTCTGCAGAGTATATACGGCAGGTCCCTACTTTCAAACATCCAACTTACAAACGACTCCTACTTGCAAACGCAAGAAGACAACAGGAAGTGAGAGGAAATCTACCACTAGGAAGGAAAATTCTCTCCTGTAAGAATAAATATGGGAGAAAGGTGTCTCCTCTGTACTGATGCTTTATCAGCAATCCTTGTTTCAAGAAAAACACCACATTTCAAAAACAGTTGTCATTGGGACGGAAAGTGAGGTGAAATGTTCTGAACAGGGGCACAGACAGCAAAACAAATGTTACAGGGGTGATAACCCTTACCTATGTTTTCCAAAAAGTTTAAAAATAGATTTTTGGGCTGGAGCTACACTTCAACAATGTACCTGTTCAAAATTACAAACAGATTCTACATAAGAACAAACCTACAGTCCCTGTCTTGTATGCACCGCCTGTATACAGCTGTTCAGAGTATATAGGGCCTTTTTTATTTTATGTGCGGGGTTCCCCTTAATATCCATACAAGACCCAAAGGGGCTGGTAATGGGCTGGGGTAGGGGGGGGGGGGGTCATGGGGTAGCTATGCCATTTTTCTTAAAGATTTTCATCCATATTACCGGGACCAGACATTACATTAAAGCCGCAAGCAGTTTTAAATGGCTTTTTTTTCCTTTAGAAGTGTCATTTTGTGCAGGGACAGTTCTAAACACGGGAAACACGTGGCACTTCACAGGCATACTTTAGACACCCCCCAGGTACGATATTTAAAGGAATATTTGACTTTTTTTTTTTCACTTTATGCATCATTAAAATGACTGCTCCCGAAAAACGACCGTTTTTAAAACTTCTTTTTGCATTGATACATGTCCCCTGGTGCAGAACCCGGGTTCCCAAACCCTTTTTAGGACAATAACATGCATAATAGTTGTTATAATTAGCACTTTAGAATTCGAACGTTCGCATCCATTGTATTTAATAGGGTTCTAATGTTCGTACGAACTTTCGGTCCGTTCGCGGGTTCTGGTGCGAACCGAACCCAGGGGTGTTGGGCTCATCACTAGCGGCCTGCCAGGTTGCATGCCCAGATAAAGGGTCTAGTATGGATATTTGGGGGGAACCCCACGTCATTTTTTTTCATTTAATGCAGGGTTCCTCTTAATATCCATACCAGACCTGAAGGGCCTGGTAATTGAATTTGGGGGGACCCCCACACAGTTTTTTTTTATTTTATCAATGACTTTTCTCTGTATTGCCAGGAGCCGACAATTCATTATAGCCGCGAGTGGTTTTAAATGGCTTTTTTTCCTTCAGAAATTACATTTTGTGCAGGGACAGTTCTAAGCATGGGAAACAATCGCTGCTTTACAGGCATACTATACACCCCCCAGGTACGAAATTTAAAGGAATATTTCACTTTTTATTGTTTCACTTTATGCATTATTAAAATCACTGCTCCCGAAAAAACGTCAGTTTTTAAAACTTTTTTTGCATTGATACATGTTCCCTGGGGCAGGACCGGGGTCCCCAAACACTTTTTAGGACAATAACTTGCATATTAGCCTTTATGATTAGCACTTTAGATTTCGAACGTTCAAGTCCATTGTATTTAATAGGGTTCTAAAGTTCACGCGAACTTTAGGTCTGTTCGCAGGTTCTGGTGTGAACCGAACAGGGGGGTGTTCGGCTCATCCCTAGTGGTCTGTCCAAAGCCAATGTAGTAAAAAAATGGTATTATGAACTTATTAAATCTGTAAATGTAACCTAAATTATACTATTTAATTGATTGGATAGTAGACATGTATGTGCACACTGAAATATTTTGTTTCGGAATTTCTTTTTCGTCCGAAAAATAAATTTATTTAGTTACTTTCGAAATTCGTTTTTTACTTATTTTGTTTCGTTAAAAAATGCATTCATCCGAAAATCCGAATTAAGGTCGTATCTGTCAATTGAAGGATTATGATGTCCGTTGAATGTTCTAAGAAGATTCGACGAAGCAGCTAAACTGTACGATGCCGCAATCGTACATTTCCGGTCGAATGCTCTGCCCACAAGCTATAGTAGAATTCTAATGTTGTATGACTAGTAATAATTATATTTATTAATTATTATTACTAGTCAACCAACATTAGAATTCTTATATATCCTATGGGCGGAGCATTTGACCATAAATGTCCGCTCGTGGCGATCTTATGTTTTTAGCTGCTTCGTCGAATCTTCATGCCTCTATAATGTCAAATCTTTTTTCTCTATGTAGAATAATCTTGGACTAATAGAGTTAGGTTAGGCACATTCGACCACAGGTTCGATAGACACAGATAGGTATTGTCACCGTCATGTCGAATCTTCTATCTATATCAAACTGTTGTCTCAACGAAATGAAAATAAAGCATTTTTTATGTCGGATCTTTCGGATTTCAGATTCTGCACATTCGTTATTGTTTGTCAAAACGAACGCGAAAATCCCCGAAATTCGGACGAAAATGCATTCGGAAGAAAACAAATGCACATGTCTAATAAAAAGCATATACAAGTATGTGCTAAATAATGTTATAAGCAAAACTCAGCATATATTTAGGAAATACTGAAGTGTTTTATAGTTTTATATAAATACTCTTGTCAAATTTGTATATTGTTTTTTTTGAGCATAACAAAACCTAACAAACATTTATCGGATAAAAATAATGGTACATACGTTTGTGGAATATTACTCAGCATACCAGCATAACAGCAAACACCAAACAGCTGAAATCCAGTGCTAGCATTGCAGTATCTGAAATGTCTAACAGGAAACTACTATTCAAAGGACTATCAGAATGTGCGTCAGATAATTAAGAAAAAATGTTGCAACAGATTGTTATATAAATACTAATATAAAAACAGTTTAATAAATTGGATAACGCTTTTCTAGCATATATTTAAAGTAGATATTGGGTTAAATTTGATATACTTAATATTGTACGGAAGCAGTTCATAATAGGATGATTTGAAAAATATTCAAAATCCCTAAATTAGTCACACACACTCAATTTTCATATCTAAAAATTTCAGTGTTGGTGAGGCTTATGCAGCAAAGTTTTATCTATATTTCCTCCTGGCAGAAAAACTCAGTTTCTCACATACAATTATGCACTGGGTGTTTCTTTCAAATCTGGAACATTAGCAATAACCAGAGGATACAAAGCTTGCCAACACAGATGATCGCAGGGCTCATTAGAATTGGAAATGTATTGCATAATATAGAAATGTATGTAGAACTAAACAATTAAACAGAGTTAGGCTTTTTACCATAGATAGCAAAATTTCTAACATCTCCACGATGTTGTGACGCTTATTTTTTAAAACAAACTTAAAACATACACAACTTTTCTTTTTTTTTTTTTACTTTTTTAACTTTACTTTAACTGCAGTGTACATATCAGGTTAAATGTTTGTGGTTAAACCAAGCAATCAGAGTTTAGCATATGGCATAAACAAAGTTAACCTTACTGCAAAGGCATGGAGATAATAACAGAAGAAGAAGTGAAAAGACCTCATGCATTAAATGTAGGCAAATGTTATTAAGCTAAATAGGAAATGCAAAAATGAAAATAAGGGGGCATTCAAGGATGACCCACCAGTATATCAATTATACACAAAACCAATCAAATTTATATAAAAAAGTTTACATGTTTACATTTTATTACAATATTTAAAAACAAAGTTGCACACAGTCAATTCATTTGTTCAAAGGAAATGATTATTGTCATATGTGTCAAGTTGACACGTTTTGCGGTCATCACCACTTCTTCAAGACTTTATATTTCGTAAATGACAGATATCCAACATGAATCATCTTTAGGCTAAAATTTGAAGAGATACTCAGTCAATACATTGCAGAGTATTAATTCCCAATTAATGACTTTCTATAAGACATCATACAAAACCTAAAAAGAAAAAACTATCCCCAAGGAGAGGGGGAGAGAGAAAAAGGGAGTGGGGAGGGGGAGGGAAAACTAAATACAAACCTAAAAATATGCACATGAAGCATCCACTCACTTACAAAGACTGCATAAGTGCATAGGAAAGTGTTACATCTGCCCAGGTTGCGGGGACGTGAGTAAGGAACCTACCAATGGGGAGGGAGTAGGCCCATCCGCATGATCCTGACCAGGACCTGCATATATACAGTATCTCATAAAAGAGAGTACACCCCTCACATTTTTGTAAATATTTTATTATATCTTTTCATGTGACAACACTGAAGAAATTACACTAGTAGTGAGTGTACAGCTAGTGAGTAGTGAGTGCTTGTATAACAGCGTACATTTGCTATCCCCTCACAATAACTCAACACACAGCTATTAATGTCTAAACCACTGGCAACAAAAGTGAGTACACCCCTAAGTAAAAATGTCCAAATTGGGCCCAAATTGTCAATATTTTGTGTGGCCACCATTTTGTTCCAGCACTGACTTAACCCTCTTGGGCATGGAGTTCACCAGGGCTTCACAGGTTGCCACTGGAGTCCTCTTCCACTCCTCCATGACGACATCATGGAGCTGGTGGATGTTAGAGACCTTGCACTCCTCCACCTTTTGTTTTGAGGATGCCCCACAGATGCTCAATAGGGTTTAGGTCTGGAGACATGCTTGGCCAGTCCATCACCTTTACCCTCAGCTTCTTTAGCATGGCATGGTCATCTTTGAGGTGTGTTTGGGGTCTTTATCATGTTGGAATATTGCCCTGCGGCCCAGTCTCCGAAGGGAGGGGATCCTGCTCTGCTTCAATATGTCACAGTACATGTTGGCATTCATGGTTCCCTCAATGAACTGTAGTCCACCAGTGCCGGCAGCACTCATGCAGCCCAGACCATGACACTCCCACCACCATGCTTAACTGTAGGCAAGACACAATTGTCTTTGTACTCCTCACCTGGTTGCTGCCACACACGCTTGACACCATCTGAACCAAATACGTTTATCTTGGTCTCATCAGACCACAAGAAATGGTTCCTGTAATCCATGTCCTTAGTCTGCTTGTCTTCAGCAAACTGTTTGCGGGCTTTCTTGTGCATCATCTCTTTCTTGTGCATCATCTTTAGAAGAGGCTTCCTTCTGGGACGACAGCAATGCAGACCAATTTTATGCAGTGTGTGGCGTACGGTCTAAGCACTGGCAGGCTGACCCCCACCCATTCAACCTCTGCAGCAAGGCTGGCAGCACACATACATCTATTTCCCAAAGACAACCTCTGGATATGGCGCTGAGCACGTGCACTCAACTTCTTTGGTCGACCATGACGAGGCCTGTTCTGAGTGGAACCTGTCTTGTTAAACCGCTGTATGGTCTTGGCCACCGTGCTGCAGCTCAGTTTCAGGGTCTTGGCAATCTTCTTAAAGCCTAGGCCATCTTAATGTAGAGCAATTATTTTTTTCAGATCCTCAGAGAGTTCCTTGCCATGAGGTGCCATGTTGAACTTTCAGTATGAGAGAGTGAGAGCGATAAGACCAAATTTCACACACCTGCTCCCCATTCACACCTCAGACCTTGTAACACTAACGAGTCACATGACACCGGGGAGGGAAAATGGCTAATTGGGCCAATTTGGACATTTTCACTTAGGGGTGTACTCATTTTTGTTGCCAGTGGTTTAGACATTAACCACTTCAGCCCCGGACCATTTTGCAGCTAAAGGACCAGGCCCCTTTTTGCGATTCGGCACTGCGTCGCTTTAACTGACAATTGCGCGGTCGTGCGACGTGGCTCCTAAACAAAATTGGCGTCATTTTTTTCCCACAAATAGAGATTTCTTTTGGTGGTATTTGATCACTTCTGCGGTTTTTATTTTTTGCGCTATAAACAAAACTAGAGCGCAAATTTTGAAAAAAATACAATATTTTTTATCTTTTGCTATAATAAATATCCCCCAAAAATGTATAAAAAAACATTTTTTTTTCTCAGTTTAGACCGATACGTATTCTTCTACATATTTTTAGTAAAAAAAAATCGCAATAAGCGTTTATTGATTGGTTTGCGCAAAAGTTATAGTGCCTACAAAATAGTGGATAGTTTTATGGCATTTTTATTAATATTTTTTTTTTACTTGTAATGGCGGCGATCAGTGATTTTTATCATGACTGCGACATTATGGTGGACACATCAGACACTTTTGACACTATTTTGGGACCATTGTAATTTTTACAGCGATCAGTGCTCTAAAAATGCACTGTTTACTGTGAAAATTACACTGGCAGTGAAGGGGTTAAGCTGTAGGGGCCGCTGAAGGGGTGAAGTGTGACCTAATGTGTGTTTCTTACTGTAGGGGGCGTGGCTTGGCGTGTGACATCACTGATCGTTGTTCCCTATTAAGGATGAGTCGAACACCCCCCAGTTCGGTTTGTACCAGAACTTGCGAACAGGCAATAAATTTGTTCGAACATCCGAACACCATTAAAGTCTATGGGACTCGAACATGAAAAATCGAAAGTGCTAATTATAAAGGCTTATATGAAAGTTATTGTCATAAAAAGTGTTTGGGGACCCGGGTTAATAATGCTTAACCACTTCAATACAGGGCTTTTATACACCCTTCCTTACCAGACCAATTTGTAGATTTCAGCTCTCTCACATTTTGAATGACAATTACTCAGTCATGCTACACTGTACCCAAACCAAATTTTTATCATTTTTTCTCACAAACAGAGCTTTCTTTTGGTGGTATTTAATCACCGCTGGGTTTTTTATTTTTTGCAATATAAGCAAACAAATTGAGAAATTTAAAAAAGCAAAAACTTTTTTTTTAGTTTCTATTGTAAAATTTTGCAAATTACAAATTTTTCTTCATAAAATTGGGCCAAAATGTATACAGTGTGAGGGTGCGACTTTGTGCGACCTTCAAGAGGGTTGGTTTATGCCAGATTTGGTAAAGAAAGACACGCTGATGGAACAGCTGTGTCTTGGGCTATTTAGTTCAGAGGTAATTATGGAACAGGGCTCCACCCAACAGAGAGGGAGTCTGTGTGCATGAGAGCCGAGTGGGCTCTCATCCTCTGAAGTGGAGTCAAAGGCGGTGCATGTCTGCAGGAGGCAGACACCGTTAGTGATACAGCAACAAAGGTGCTGACCAGGAGAAGCTAGGAGAAAGCTGAAACTCTTGGACACTGTGTGGGTCTGAGGAACAGACCGTCGGGCCTAGGCTAAAGGCCTGGATCGCTAGAAGGTAAAGCTACGAGGCTACTGTTAGTATGAAAGATACAGGAATGGTGGAACCCCCCTGTGAATACTACAGACGTGTTTGTGAACTGTTGTGCTTTTAAATCAAAATGGGCTAGCATGCCCTTAAACAGAGTTGCTGACTGGCTTGCATCACTGAAAAACGCATCTACTACTTGAGCTAAACAACCCCCAATCTTACAAGTGGTGGAGATATTGCTTTGGGCAGTTTTTGGAAGAGTTCCAGATCCTTGCATACCAAAAACAGTGAGTAAAAAGAAACTGTGTGTTTAACAGCAATACTGTGATGAACAGCCTACCTGTATCTGAAGGAAAAGTTAAAGTTTTCTGCGGTGAACTGCTGCTAGCTGTGTGTGGCAGCCAGGCGAACTGCATTGCACAGGAGTTCAATTAATGGACTGTGTTGTATACAGGTGATGTGCCTGTGGAAGTGAGCTCAAGCAGAGAGTAAAGTCTACACGTGAAAGTGTGCTGTTTGCAAAGTCTTGGAGACAGTATTTCAAAATTTTCCTGTGTGAAAAGGAAGCAATGTTTGCTGAAATGAGAGACAGAGCAGGTGTTGTTCTTAGCAACACTGGTGCAAAGAGTGCACAGGTGACTGCAAATATGGAGAGTTCACCAGAGTCTGAGTCTGCAGTGGATTGGTGCAGGCGACACTTGGCTGCACTGAACCAAGTTAAAAGGGAAGGACATGTGGTTGCCCCTGGCAACGCTGGTGCAAGATGGCCAGCTATCAATGTGAAAAGGGTTAAGAACCAAGTGCGCTGTTTGCGGTGCAGTGAGTGGGGGCATGAAGTTTCTAAATGCCCTTTGTCCCAGGCTTCACCAAAGCAAAGGTATGAGAAGCCTGCTCTGAGTGTAAAGAGTGAGCAGATGGGTGTGGTTGCCCATGGCAACAAAGCAGAAATCCGCACAGCTGACTTCATATGACCTATGTTGCCTTCGGAATGTGTTGAGGACTTTTTGGATGAGTTTGCGATGATTGCTTCTTACAGAAGATGGCCCAAAAATCGCTGGGTTGAGTTGGTGCAACCTTTTCTGATGGAGGAGTACCAGGAGGTGTACCGTGGGATGTATAGTAACCGAGATGACTACGATAATTTTCTAGGAGCAGTCCAGTCTAGAGAGCGCTACAAGAGATCAGCAGGGAGAAGGTGGTCTCCCATAGAAACAGGAGAAAGTCGCCAAGTGCCATGCCTGGAATGTGGTCAGCTGGGCCACGGGATCTTTTCTTGTCCAAGCTTGTGGAATACAGCTGCTGATCGTGTTGTTGGGCTTAATGCTTTGCCTGCAGGCGATGATGGAAAATCCAAGATGGATGTAATGTTACCCTGTTTCCAGGAGGGGGCGTCATCTTGTGAGAGCATGGCAAAGAAGGGACAACGCCCTCAATTGAAATCTTCAACCCATGCTAAAAAGAATGGTAAGACTGTTCCTGTTAAAATCATGGGAAAGGCTGACTGTGTGGTTCCTCACAATGAAGGTGAAAAAATGAACTTGCTGCAGTGTGCTACCCAGATCAGTGGGGAGACACAGGTTAAAACCCTGCTTGCAGCGAGGTCAAAAATTGAAAGGGACATATGGACTCTGGGTACAGCTAAGGTAATCCAGCGGAGTGCTGGAAAGGATGTGCTAGGGGTGACCAAAGCAGTTGGTATGCCATGTTTCCTAGTGACAGGTGCTGTGCAGTTGTCAAGGCAAACCACCAAGGAGCCTGCAGTGGTGAGGCAAGTGGTTTCCCAGGACAACTGTGAAGACGCCCTAGTGGGCAAAATAATTCCTTTGGAGAGGAAAGGTGGTGTGCTGAGTGGCACGCAGGGTGCCATGCGTTTTGACAAAGGACCGTTTGATAGAGTTTATAAAACTGCTATGTTTATGAATGCTGATGACACATGTGCTGATGGTAATGTGATGCTTAATGAGGTAGGAGTGATCGCTAAGCAGGATATGCGATTCCCCTTGGCAACAGTATCTAAGGCTGCAGAGTTGTCCTTGTAAACCTCCAGGGAGCTCTGTGTGTTGGAGCCAGAGGTTGCCTGGGACAACTGTGGTGCCGCTCTGATAGATAAGAGGGTACTTGACCTTGGTGATGAGAAAAATGGTAAAACTCAAATGTTTGAAATTGCTTGTACTGATAATGAGTTGTTACGGTCTGTCACTGCTGACAGTCCTCATGGGTTTAGTGAAGCGCCTCCCGAGCAAAGTGGTGAAGTTATGTTATTGCAGCCTGTTGTGTTTGAAAATGTTTTGCCACAAGTGCATTTAAACAAGGAAGGCTTAGTGGGTAACAGTGGAGTGGACACAATTTCTGCTATGCTAAATAGAGAGGCTGCAGGGCCGGTAGACACGGGTGCGTTGGCTTTTGCAGAAATTAACCCTCTCCAGTTGGAAGGATCTGAAAAGGGCGCATACATAGCAGAGGTTTTGTGCACAGCAAAAGAGATGAGTAATGTTGAATGTCAGATTGATGAGGTAGTGGATATCGATTTGGAAGGGCTCAGTGTTGCTGAAGGTGAAAGAATGAGTGTGACACATGCGATTGTCAGTGCTCGGCGGGAGCCGCAAATTTTGTTAGTTGCCTCTGAGTTAGAGGTCTCTTTAAGTGTCCCGGCCTCTCACGCCTAAGCAAATGAGTCCCTCCACATCGTTGGTAAAGGAAATGTTCTTAGAGTTCTGTGTTTAGATACGGCATGTCTAGAAATTTCTGAGATGTTGTGGGAATTGGTGAGAATCTTTCCAATATACACCTGCATGTATCCACAGCAGAAGGGCGACATGGTACTGCATAATACCAATCGGTGGACGCAGGTGATACATGCGTTGTTAAGCAATGTTGATGAGAATTGGTTGCCACACTGTTGTTTGCTTTTGTGGAAAGTTGTCTCGCAGTTCTCCGCGAGAGTGCTTCCAGCGGCGGTTATGTGTGGAAGGTGCTCAGGGGAATTGTTTGAGAAATTAGAGATGTTAGACATAGTGGAAGTCTCTCCGTATGCGGGTGTGATGGGGTGTATTCCTACTGGTGCGGTCCGAGGTGCGGCTGAGCAGTGGTTGGTACATGGCGCGCGTACTGTCTCACCCGCTACACCTCATGTAAAGGAAGGGCCCGGAACGGACGTGGCGGTAGTGGGAATTCAGTCCATCACGCGCAGAGAGGTGCAGTTTGAGGTACCCGGAGACACTTTGACAGGAAATAACAGTAATGGTAACTGTAACGGAAATATGTATGAGAAGCACTGTGGAGCACTGTCAGACAACTCTGAGCTATTGGTTGAGGTACCAGTGGACACAGAAATGGTTAAAGAGATTGGTGTGGGAAAATGTGGTGGAACATGTGCATTGGTAGGACAATTGTTATTGGAGTGTTGGACAACAGGGGGCGATGTGAAACTACGAGACTGTCCCATAGGGAGTAACTGCTTGCATGTAGATGGTCCCTCCATAGACACTGTCCTAGCAAACAGGACAAGAGGTCCGAAGGACCATATTGTGTTGAATAACCCCTTGTGGAACATTGCTATTGAGGATATGGTATTAATCACAGATGGTTTGGTGGCCAAGAGTGACCACACAGGGGTTAGTGAACCTGAGAAACAAATGTTGTTGGTTAATGTTGCGTCAGGTAGTGAGAGTGGCCAGTCCCTGACAGATTTCATGAAAGTGGGTCCCCAACAGTCCCGGGAGAGTAGGTCTGTGGGAGAAATTAGAAGGGTCCTGAGGCCAAAAGGTAGAAGGGATAGAGAGATTAGTGGGAGCCCATGGTTCAGGAAGAAGGGCTGGTGGAAGTACACCCGGGAGAAGATGTGGGTGGAGTGCCCCTTTAGAGAAAAAGTTGGGCAGATTAGGACTACTGCTACGGATAGTTGGCACAGAGGCGCCAAGGTGAAGTGCTGGTGGACACATACCCCGAAAAAGAAATGGGCCTACGCCGCCAATGGCTGGCACAGAGGTGTCCCGTTTATGGTGACGGGATCATGTGTTCCTCCCTCCGGTTCGAAACAAGGGGGAGGGTATGTGAGGGTGCGACTTTGTGCGACCTTCAAGAGGGTTGGTTTATGCCAGATTTGGTAAAGAAAGACACGCTGATGGAACAGCTGTGTCTTGGGCTATTTAGTTCAAAGGTAATTATGGAACAGGGCTCCACCCAACAGAGAGGAAGTCTGTGTGCATGAGAGCCAGGTGGGCTCTCGTCCTCTGAAGTGGAGTCAGAGGTGACTATGGATCAGGGCTCCACCCAAGAGAGAGGAAGTCTGTGTGCATGAGAGCCGAGTGGGCTCTCATCCTCTGAAGTGGAGTCAAAGGCGGTGCATGTCTGCAGGAGGCAGACACCGTTAGTGATACAGCAACAAAGGTGCTGAC
The DNA here is from genome assembly GCA_029206835.1 of Rana muscosa. NCBI lineage: Eukaryota > Metazoa > Chordata > Amphibia > Anura > Ranidae > Rana > Rana muscosa. Next base: position 656,511,284 of record CM055116.1, on the reverse strand, counting down.
CAGGAGAAGCTAGGAGAAAGCTGAAACTCTTGGACACTGTGTGGGTCTGAGGAACAGACCGTCAGGCCTAGGCTAAAGGCCTGGATCGCTAGAAGGTAAAGCTACGAGGCTACTGTTAGTATGAAAGATACAGGAATGGTGGAACCCCCCTGTGAATACTACAGACGTGTTTGTGAACTGTTGTGCTTTTAAATAAAAATGGGCTAGCATGCCCTTAAACAGAGTTGCTGACTGGCTTGCATCACTGAAAAACGCATCTACTACTTGAGCTAAACAACCCCCAATCTTACAACAGCTACATATCCTTAGTATAAATAACCAAAAAAAAATTATATTTGGTCTCTGTGAAAGTTATAGAGTCTACAAGCTATGGTGCAAATCATTGAAAAATGATCACATCTGATCACACCTGATGTACTGAAGCCTATCTCATTTCTTGAGACCCTAACAAGCCAGGAAAGTACAAATACCCCCCAAATTACCCCTTTTGGGAAAGAAGACATTCCAAGGTATTTAGTAAGAGGCATGGTGAGTTTTTTAAGTTGTAATTTTTTCCCACAAATCTTGGGAATTTTTTAAATTTTTCTTAATTTTAATTGTTTTGCACAAAATTGTCAAAATAACAAGTTATTTCTCTCACACAGCACATGCATACTTGCAATGACACCCCAAAATACATTATGCTACTCCTCCTGAGTATAGTGATACCACATGTGTGAGACTTTTACACAGCCTGACCACATATAGAGGTCTAACATCCAAGTAGCACCGTCAGGCGTTCTACGAGGATAAGTTGCACATCTCATTTGATGACAACCTATCACAATTTTGAAGGCCCTGGAGCACCAGGACAATGGAAAGCCCATAAAATGACCCCATTTTGGAAATCTAACACCCCAATGTATAATCTATGAGGCATAATGAGTCTTTTAAACGGTTCATTTTTTTCCAGAAGTTTTTGGAATATGTGGGAAAAAAATGAAAACGCATTTTTTTTTTATACAAAGTTGTCAATTTATAAGATATTACCAACACATAGCATGTACATAGAAAAAAGGACACCCCAAAATACATTCTGCTACTCCTCCTGAGTATGGCAATACCACATGTGTGAGACTTTTACACAGCCTGGCCACATACAGAAACCAAACATTGAAATAGCACCTTCAGCCATTCTAGGAGCATAAATTACACATCTCATTTCTCAACCACCTATTACAGTTTTCAAGGCCCTGGAGCACCAGGACAATGGAAACGCCCACAAAATGACCCAATTTTGGAACGCTAACACCCCAACGTATAATCTATGAGGCATAATGAGTCTTTTGAACGGTTCATTATTTTCCAGAAGTTTTTGGAATATGTGGGAAAAAAATGAAAACGCATATTTTTTATACAAAGTTGTCCATTTATAAGATATCACCAACACATAGCATGTACATAGCAAAAAGGACACCCCAAAACATTCTAGGAGCATAAATTACACGTCTCATTTCTCTTTTTTTTGTAAATTCTTTATTTCTAAATTTTTCTTTACCCATAGACAATTTCCATCACATAATAAAAACCATAATTCAAAGTATTTTACATATTACAAATCAATTATATTATAATAAATAAAAAAAAACAAAGCAGAATATTGATTGTCTATTTCTTTACTTACCCCTCCCTCCCTCCAATTCTATATATCGCAGTCATCTGCGCCTGTCCCCTTTAGCCCCGAAGTAAAAAAAAAAAAAAAATGTTTTTCTTTTCTTTTCTTCTCTCTTTCCTTAAAAAAAAAAGGAGAAAAAAAGGAAGAGGGGGGGAAGAGAAATACCATTCCCCACCCTTGCCTGCTGGGCTCCATTAGCGGGATTAACATCTCCCCTAGGGGGCTTCTAGGCCCCATTCTCTGTCTTCTCCAAATAATTTTTTTCCCTCTTGCGATTTTACAAATTCTTCCCATGGTGCCCATATCTCATTACTTTTTTCCTTCTTCCTATTGTGCTGGGCCATAAATTTTCCATTATCCAAATTCATAAATTTTTTTGCAGCCACATAGAAATGAGGGGTGTTCGACTTTCCTTCCAACATATAGATATGCAGCTTTTGGCTGCATTCACCATGTGACATATTATTGAGTTTTTGTATCTTTTTATCGGAATTTGGGAACTTTGTAACAAAAAGAAGGCTGGATCATCCGAAACCTGATATTCTGTAAACCTTTGCGTTATCCTCTAAACTTCCAACCAAAACCGTCTAATCACTGGACACTGCCAAAAAATATGAAGAATAGTCCCCCGTTCACCACAGTTTCTCCAACATCTATCTGACTCTTACGGGAAAATTTTATTTAAAAATGCTGGTGTATAGTACCATCGTGTTAACAATTTATAGTTAGATTCCTGTATTTTGGTACATCTAGAGGTACTCAATGCCAGTTGTTCTATTTTCTCATCTCATTTCTCAACCACCTATTACAGTTTTTTTTTTTTTTTTTATCTTTCTTTATTAGTCTTTTTAACACTACATTTGCATATATTCCAGTACAAAAACATTAAAAAATACATACAACAATAAAACACTTATACGGTCTCAGTTTTAGCCTCTACCTAAAAATCCCTTCATAAACCAATATCCTGGGAGAACTACCTATCTATATAAAATATGTCCACTCCTATAACCCCTATATTATCTATCTACTGGTTTATAGAGTCACCAAAATAAGAAAAGCGAGCAAAGAGGATGTATAGATATATTTAAAAAAGAGGAGGGGAAAGAGAGGAGGGAGAGAGACAAGTGAAAAAGGGGGGGCAGGATGAGAGCAGGGGGGTTGGGGGGGAGAAGAGCAAAATATACACTAAACAAAAAACAAAACGGGGGAGGGGGAAGAGGGGGAGAAAAAACTCCACCCATATTTGTGCTACCTCTAAGTGACTATTCCTTATTAAACTCCTATGTATTTATTAAATTGTAAAGGTCTATGCTACCACCATATTAATGTAAAAAAAAAAAGAGGAGGGGAGAAGGATCACCTACCCCCTATACCTTTTAGTGTTAGTGACTAAAAGTGCTCTAATTATGAACTATTATCTAGTGATATGTTCCCTTATATTTACCTTTTATTTTTGAAGGACAAGGAAAAAACTACGTGCTAGTATAAACTAATCTCATATGAGATAATATTTTGTGTTGGTAAATCAAGAAGGCTTGTGCTCCCAAGCCTAATAATGTGTCAAAAAAAATAAATAAAAAAAAATATATGTAAGGGAGGGGGAAAAAAAACCCTCAAGTGTTTTTACTACCCACAAGTGACCGATTCAAAAAATAAATTATATATATATATAAAAGGGGTTAAGAGGCCCCTCAAGTGCTTTTACTAACCACAAGTGATCACTTCCAAAACAAAAACAAAAAAAAGGGAAAAGGGGGGAGGAGGGGGGAGGGGGAGTAATGCCTACTTCACCCCTCCACAATCCCCAGTCCATCCCCATTAGCCCCCATCTCCCTAAACTCTCTCCATCCCTTCCAGATCTTATTATTTTTTTTCCTAGACTCATTATGATTTGACATCAACTCCTCCATCAATCTTATTCTGTCTATTTCTTTTATCCATTCACCTATTGATGGAGCTTCTTTTTCCTTCCATTTCCTCTGTATTAGTGCTTTGGCTCCATTCAGTAGGTGTGGTACCAGAGTCATTCTATACTTTTTCCTTGTTATCCCTGTGTTATGGAACAGACAATATCAGGGATCTTGTTTCACCTCTAAGCCACTAATCCTCTTTATCAAGCTTAAAATCTCCTTCCAGTACTATTGTATCAGGGGACAATACCACCATATGTGGGCATGGGTTTCCTCCATCCCACACTCTCTCCAACATAAAGGTGACAGCTCCTTATTTATTCTATGTAATTTCGTTGGAACATAGTACCATTTAGTTAGGAGTTTATAGTTCATCTCCTTTACTTTTGCTTCTACTGATGTAGAGTGGTCATATTCTAAAACTTGTCTCTTCTTTTCTACTGTTATAGTTTGATTTAATTCTAATTCCCAATTTTCCAATACCTTTAAGCCCCGTACACACGATCGGATAACCTATGGATTTTCGTCCAATGGATTTGTCCATCGGAAATCCGATGAAACTGTTTTTCATCAGTCTTGGCCACACACCATCAGTCAAAAAACCGACCGTTCCAAACACGGTGACGTAAAACACTCCGATGAGCCGAGAAAAATGAAGTTTAATGCTTCTGAGCATGCGTTGACTTGATTCTAAGCATGCGTGGGTTTTTTAACCGATGGACTTGCCCATAGACGATCGGAAATTCCCATCAGTTTTTTATCCATCGGAAAATTTTAAAACAAGTTCTATTTTTTACAACCGATGGAAAAAAGACTGATGGGTACCATACACGATCGGTTGGTCTGATGAAAACCATCCATCGGACGGTTTTCATCAGTCAAACCGATCGTGTGTACGGGGCTTAAGTGTATTCAGTCTCCTTGTAGGTGACAATATCCTATATATACTTGATATTCCCTGTCTTCCCGATCCTCCACTCATTCAAATTACTCAGAGCACGCAGGGGTTTTGGTAATGTATTTACAAAATGTTGAACTTGTCTATACCTCCAACTGTCTCCTATCGTGGATCCATATTTCTCTCGTAGTTCTAGAATTGAACTCAAAGTATCCCCCTTCAGTTCAGTACATCTTTCAGTTCTAATATATCCGCAGTTGCCCATCTAAGGAACGCCCCTCCCTCTCTTCCCGGCGGGAAGTAGTCCATGCCCGTGAGGGGCAACAGTGGGCTATTGTATTGCCACTTCTTTATTTTACACACTCTATCCCATATCCTAAACGTTTCTTTTGTTATTAAAGGTATATCTTGAGCGAAGCCTCTGTATTGTTTTGGAATCCATATCAGCTTTCCCAGTTCTTTTTTACTCATACTTTATTCTACTCCTATCCATTTTTTCCTCTTATGTCTATCCTCCTGCATCCAGTCTACCACCCTCTTTAACCACTTGAGAGCCGGGCCATGTACAAATGACGGCCTCAAGGTGGCTCTATAAATCCGGGAGGTCGTCAATAGACGTCCTCGGCTATTCCGGCCACTGGGGGGGGCACACACGCGCACCCGGCGCATCACTGAGATGCCGATGCACGTGCCTGGCGGGCGCGATATCCGCCAGGTACCCGCGATCGGCCGGTACACAGAGCAGGGACGTGGATCTCTGTGTGTAAACACAGAGATCCACGTCTTGTCAGGGAGAGGGGACCGATGCTGTGTCCCTTGTACATAGGGACACAGATCGGTCACCTCCCCCAGTCATTCCCCTCCCCCACACAGTAGTAATCACTCCCAGGTTACACATTTAACCCCTTCCTCGCCCCTAGTGTTAACCCCTTCCCTGCCAGTGTCATTTTTACAGTAACCAGTGCATTTTTATAGCACTGGTCGCTGTAAAAATGACAATGGTCCCAAAATGGTGTCAAAAGTGTCCGATGTGTCCGCCATAATGTCGCAGTCACAATAAAAATCGCTAATCGCCGCCATTACTAGTAAAAAATAAATAAATAATAAAAATGCTATAAAACTATGCCCTATTTTGTAGACACTATAACTTTTGCGCAAACCAATCAATAAACACTTATTGCGATTTTTTTTTTACCATAAATATGTAGAAGAATACGTATTGGCCTAAACTGAGGAAAAAAATATTTAAGAAAAAAAAAATTGGGATATTTATTATAGCAAAACGTAAAAAATATTGTGTTTTTTTCAAAATCGTCGCTCTATTTTTGTTTATAGCGCAAAAAATTAAAACCGCAGAGATGATCAAATACCACCAAAAGAAAGCTCTATTTGTGGGAAAAAAAAGGACGCCAATTTTGTTTGGGAACCACGTCGCATGACCGCGCAATTGTCATTCAAAGCGTGACAGTGCTGAAAGCTGACAATTGGCCTGGGCAGGAAGGTGGTTTAAGTGCCCAGTAAGCAAGTGGTAATACCGCTGCTTTATAGTATCTTCTAAAGTCTGGTAGATATAATCCTCTATCTTGTCTGGGACTAGACAAAATCTCAGCTGATATGCGAGGCTTCTTTTCTTTCCAGATATACCTCCTTATAATCTTCCCTAGTGTTTTAAAATATGTATCAGGTATTTTTATCGGCAGAGTTTGGAAGATATATAAAGCTTTAGGCAATATCATCATCTTCACTGTATTAATTCTTCCCCACCACAAAAGTTTTTCTATTGGATATCCTTTCAGTTATAATTTTATTTTATTTAATAGGGGAATATAATTATCTTCATATAGATCCCTTTCTGTATTGGACAAAAATATACCTAGATATTTCATCCCCCTCTGTTTCCAGGTAAAAGGGTAAAGGTCTCCAAGATCTCTCCGTTCTTTTGGCTTTAAAAATATACTCAGTATCTCAGTCTTCTCTTTGTTAATTTTCAAATTTGAAATCCCCCATACTTTTCATATTCTTCTATGATCTTTGGTAAGGTCTGCCTTGGATTTGTGACATACAACATCAAATCATACGCAAACGCAGAGATCTTGTGTTCCCTCTCATTGACCTTAACTCCCTCAATCTTCTGGTTGTTTCGTATAGTTGCTAATAGTGGTTCTAATGAGAGGACAAAAAGAAGAGGTGAAAGCTGACAACCCTGTCGAGTCCCATTATATAGTGGGAACCTTTCCGACAGGGTTCCGTTTACCCGCACCTGGGCCGAGGGTTTGGAATACAGTGCTCCTATCCATCTAAGCATTTTGGGCCCTAATCCTATATATCTCAGGGTTGCCAGCATATAGTCCCAGTTCAGTCTGTCGAAAGCCTTTTCGGCATCTACTGACAGAAACAATGCTGGTATCTTGTTTTTTTTTAACTCTCTGTATCAGGAGTAATGTTCTTAGGACACTATCCCTTGTTTCTCTCCCAGGTACAAACCCATTCTGATCGTTTTCTATCAGCCCTGTCATAAAAGGTTTTAATCTTTCATCCAATATCTTCGAATAAATCTTTATGTCGACATTAATCAAAGATATGGGCCTATAGCTGGCACACAATGCAGGATCGTTTTCCTCCTTTCCTATGAGAGTTATGTGGGCTCCCAGAGCTTCTTCTCGCATTATCATTCCTCCTCCTATGGAGTTCATATACGTCTGGAAGTATGGTAGTAGGGTTTCCACATACCTCTTATTGTACAATGACGTATATCCATCGGGACCAGGACTCTTTCCCATTTTGATATTTTTATTTTGTTTGACTTATTTCCTCCCTTGATATTTCCTTGTCTAATTTGTTAATTTCCTCTTCTGGTATTTCCGGGAACTTAACCTTTTCTAACTATTGTTTGATTTTCCTACTTCTACTCTGTATTTCTAATGGGCCTTGTTCTTTATTTACATTATATAGATTTTCATAATAATCCTGAAATTTTTTTGTTATCTCCTTCGTTGAATGTCTCAACTCCCCTTTCTTATCTTTCATTTTTGATATGAAATTCTGTGTGTTTCTAGGTTTAATTATCCTTGCCAGCAATTTACCTGGTTTATTCCCCATGTCATAGAAATTCTTACTCATATTATTGAATACCCATTTAGTTTCTTGTTCCAATAAATACCTTAAATTTTCTCTTTTCCCATTTAATAGTATCAGAACTTGTTCCTCCTGTCTTTCTTTATGCCTCTGTTCTAAATCCTGGATTTCTTCCAATAGGGTTTGTCTCTGGGCCTGCCTTATTTTCTTCATCTTGGCCTTCTCTGCTATCATCCTCCCTCTCATATACACTTTATGTGTTTCCCATATAATCGATGGGGCTACATTTTCTATATCATTTTCCTTAAAGAATAGACTCATATCCTTCTCCAGATCATCCGCAATCTTGTTGTTGTTTAGGAGGGATTCATCTAATCTCCAATATCTCTGACCAGCCGGGATTTCCCCAAAAGCAAGGGTCAACTCTACCGGCGCATGGTCAGAGAGCGGTATTGTTTTAATTTCAGCTCTTTTCAAGCCTTCAAGAACCCGATGATCTATCAGAATATGGTCGATTCTTGAATATGACCTGTGTACAGATGAGTAGTATGAAAAATCCTTATCTCTTGGATGTAGGATTCTCCAGGCCTTGACCAAGTGCATTTGATATAATTTATGTTTAATTGCTTCCAAGGATTTTCCTTCAGACCTTAATGACAGAGGTTGGGTGTCTAATACCGGGTCAAAGACAAAATTAAGATCCCCCACTAGTATCACCTTTCCCTCTTTAAATACCTCCAATCTATTCAAGATTTTTCTCAGATAAATTGCTGGCCGAACATTAGGGCAATACACATTCACCAAAGTAAATTTCACATTAAATAAAGAACCCTTAATAAAGAGATATCTTCCCTCAGGATCTGATTCCATAGCTTCTAACAGAAAACGTGTGTTCCTATCAAACCCAATAGCAATTCCTTTTGATCTTTTATTAGGAGAGTAGCAATGTATCCAAGTAGAATAATACCTTAAGTTCAGTCTAGTCTTGGTTGTCACCTTCAAATGAGTTTCTTGTAGGAACACAATATTCACTGACATTCCCCTCATCTCCTGCAGAATCTGATATCGCTTATTTGGACTATTTAATCCTTGCACGTTATACGTGACTATTTTCAAAGCTGACATATTCTATATTTTAATTCCTTTAAACTATACATAGAGCAATAAATCAGACATATGCAGGAGAGGAAGGACATTGTATACTCTAGTTCCCTCTAGAAAATTTAATCAAGCCATGATTTTATGGAACTTAAATTGATGGGATATTGATCCGTACTTACTATCCGTACCGTACCTTCATTAACAATCTTCGACATCATAAATGGGATACACTGAGACCACAAATACCCCCCTCCCCCCCCCAATCACATTGTACACCAATGTTATAGGTTCCTTGGCTCGAGCTCGCCCTGACAAACTGCCAGACGGGCTCCGCCTCCGGGTACCTCATTTGTCCTCCCACTCCCCGGGGGCCCATCCCAAAATAGGGTTGGCCCCCAGAGTGCAGGCAGGCATTAATACTCCACATCTCCCCCTCCAGGAGAATTCAACTTTTAATATTTCATTTAATTCTCTTTCATCCATGTACATCTACCCTTCCTTCCTGAATGCATTAGATCTAATGGACTAAGCCTTATTCCAGTCCTGGTCCTTCCACCTTCCCCAAACTGGAGGTCTCTTTTCCCAATTATCTACTTGTATACGTTGTATATTCAGTCTATTACAGAATTCTTTTATATCTTCTGGAAACCGAACATATGCTGATACCCCCTGATTTTTCACCGACAGACATGCTGGAAACCCCCACCTATAAGGAATATCATTTGCCTGTAAGTGGCTTGTTAAAGGCTTTAATGCTCTTTTCCGGGCTAAGGTCTCTGGGGCTAAATCTGCGAAGATAGATAATTAAATTCCTTTATATTCCATAGGGATTGAGTTCCTTGTACTTTGGGACACTTGATCTTTTTGTCCATACTCCTGAAATCTCACTACGACATCCCTTGGTAAATCTCTCTGGACACTGTATGACCTTTGTACTCTATGTACCCTTTCAAATTGCATTGACGCAGTTGTCTCACGCTTTAAGGCCATATTAAATATCTCTCGTAGGACATCCCCCAGTTCTGTGTCTTTAACCTCTTCCGGAAGTCCTCTAACCCGTAGGTTTTTCCTCTTACTACGGTTCTCTTGGTCCTCCAGTCTATACCGGGCATTCCTTATCTCTATCCAATCCATATCAGCTCTATCTCTAAGTTCTTTTATTGCACTTTTATGTTCCTCTAACTGTTCTTCTATTCCTTCTACTCTTTGGAGTACATTCTGTATATCTTTTCTTGTTGCACCCATTTTGCCTTTAATTGTTTGTTCTAGGCGTGATATAATTTCTCTCATGTCTGTCATATCTTGCTTTGTTGAGGGGTCCTGTGAGCCTTCCCGGGATATTTGTTGTTGTCTCTCCGGTGTTTTCTTACTTTTTAAATCTGGAGATTGGGCCTTATTGGTTTTAATTTTCCCTGGGGTCTCCTTGCCCATCTGGTCAGTCTCTGGGTGCCCTTTATTTTTTGCCGGGGTTACTGGGATTGATTCTATTCCTTTACTTGCCCTCTCAGCCCCTTGATCTGACCCCTTCATGACCAGGTATGACTTTATTGTGTTATGACTAGTACCCTCCCCCTGGGTTACTTTGGGTCCCTTTTTTCCCATCTTCTCCCTACCGAAGGACCTTAGTTCCAGTAGAAAACAAAAAGCAGGCTCCTTTTTAGAATATTTTCAAGGGGCAATGTATATAAAAATTCAATAGGCTCCAGTCCTCTTTCTCTGTATTCCAATCTGTACCCAAGCAATTTTTATGGACTACCAGCCTTTGTCTTCAGACACATATCACAGACTACTATCAACACACTTATTTCAGGTTGGCGACAGCAATGGAATACTCCCAGGCTATGACTTTCTTCAATAGTATGTCTAGTTCACCATATCATTCACAGAAGGTTAGGTTCAGCTCACCGGTCAGTTACACATAGGGAAACTAGATGGTACGTCGGTTAGTATATGCACTACAGGTTGTTTCATACAGCAGAGAGAGACAAGGAGAGGGACTCAGTATTGTATTTTTACAGTTCTTATTCTTACCCTTCAGGTCTCCGTCACTCTTTCATATATTGCAGCATCTACACCATTCAGTCTCAGAGTCCATTAAGTATCTCCTGTTTCAGATATAAATTATAATCCTTATAATTCCTTCCTTAGTTCCCTATATACCGTACTGTGCAGTTGGTGGACTAGGGAGGACTATGGAGAGGGGTAGGCAGTTCTCATTTGACTTACCCCTCGGCTGGTCCGGTTCCTCTCCTGTTCTCTCTGTTCCTACTTTCTTAGCTGCAGCTCTCCACTTCTGAGTGCACTTCTGCCGCCAGCATTGGTCGCGAGTCCCCCCTCTCTCCTCTCTCCTCTACTCCCGACAGCCTCCGCTCCCCGTATGCCTGACCGACTGTCTGAAGCTCCGGAGACACGGTGTGCGGCGTGATGTCACCACGGGTATCACGTGGGGGCCCGGGGATCTCCTGCGCCTCCTGCGCATCAACCTCCCTGTATCCACCGTTTCCACCGCATCCGTCAGCAGCCAACCTCAGCCTCCGTCTTCTCCCAGGTCATCCGGATCTAGGCTCTTCCTCCACACCTCACCCGCCACACCGGATGCGCCGGCCGCTCCTCCTCCGGACTTGAGGCTCACGACCCTCTCACTGCCGCAGCGTCTCTCCGGACGGGCAGCAAGGTAAGGTGTTCTTGGCGGTAGTTCAGGTTTTAATGCATTCCGGCCTGGTACCAGTCAGCTACCATGCTTCGTTACAACGGGGATCTATTGAATCTCCTGGAGGACCACATGTAGAGCATGGAGCCTGCACGCTGCTCTAAGGCATCATGTTGTTGCTCCGCCCCCCCTGTGGCACGATCGGCTGACCACCTATTACAGTTTTGAAGGCCCTGGAGCACCAGGACAATGGAAACGCCCACAAAATGACCCCATTTTGGAACGCTAACACACCAACGTATAATCTATGAGGCATAATGAGTCTTTTGAACAGTTCATTTTTTCCAGAAGTTTTTGGAAAATGTGGAAAAAAAATGAAATTGCATTTTTTTTACACAATGTTGTTCATTTATAAGATATTTCCAACACACAGCATGTACATAGAAAAAAGGACACCCCAAAATACATTCTGATACTCCTCCTGAGTATGGTGATACCAAATGTGTGGGACTTTTACACAGCCTGGCCACATACAGAGGCCTAACATCTAAGTAGAACCGTCGGGTGTTCTAGGAGCATAAATTACATACATAAATTCCTGACAACCTATCACATTGTTGAAGGCCCTTCATATTTCTAACACATAGCATGTACTGTACATACCAATTATAAACCAAAATACATTCTTCTGAGCAAAGGGTAAAGAAAAGATTACCTGCGGTTTTAGTAGTGCAGTGGCCCAAAGAGGAGAGCATTGGTCCAGGTAGCAGGCAGGAACGTGGACAGTGACAGCAAAACCGGCAGCAGGCAGGAATAGTCAGTACAGGTAGAGATGATGTCAGCATAGCCAAAGCATTGGTCCAGATAGCAGGCAGGGATGTGGTCAGCAGCAGCAAAAGGAACAAAGGATCGTCCATGCAGCAGGCAGTAATACTGTCCATATTTAGTACATGCAGCAGGCAGACGAGGGTATGGTAAGCACAGCTAGAGTATTTGTCCAGGGAGCAGGCAGGACCATCAAGCTTAGGGCATCGGTCAGGAAAGAATGGGGACAGGGGTAGAGGCTTCTCCCACCCAAATCGCTTTGAAGCCTCCGGACAACCAGACCCTGTTCTGGGAACACAGAAAACCAAAAACTGGTTTTCTAAACTCCGAACACTATTCTGGAGCCCCTCACATATGTGAGACCCCTGTGTAGCAGGGTGAAAGATCAGTCCAAGGGGGCAGGCAAAAACATGGTCAACAGGCCGAGGTCAGTGCAGGTAAAAGGCAGAAATAAACGGTAGGCAGAGGCATAGTCGATACAGTCCAGGGTCAGTTCACGTGAAAGGCAGAAACATGGCGGATAAACAATGCAGACGGTAGGCAGAGGCATAGTCGAGAAACAGGCCAGGGTCAGTTCACATGGAAGACAATGATATGGTTGGTTGAGGCAGGGAAATATTCAGGACAAATTGAAAACGGGGAAATGGCAGTATTAGAAATATGGGCTAATAGTTTTCGAGAGTGTGATATCGCTTGAAGCAAAGGCCAGGTTGGGAGGGACAGTCGGGACAATGGAAGCTGGTGTCTTTCCTAATTCCTCTTCTGGTGCACACCTGACATTTTTTTTGGCGTCGTCTTCCGGATCCTGATGGTGGAATATGGTCCGAAAAATGGCTCTCATGTAGTCTGCTGACACAATCTGAGTGAATGCTTTCTGGGGGGGGATGTTTGTTGGTAGATCAGGGCAGTGACAATGTCTTCAATAAACCTCATGAAGGTGGTGGGTCTTTCTGTTGATTTTTGGTAGATGATGAAAGAATTTAACAGGGCCAAATGAAAAAAAGTAAATTGCTAATTTTTTTATACCAGAAGAGGGATTTTCGAGTTGAAAGATAGGGCTGCAACATTTGGTCATTTAAATCCACACCCCCCTTCTGTGACGTTCCACCGAGGTGTCATCGTGGATGGTGGACATGATGTACACATCTTTCCTACCCTCCACTTCACAGCCAAAACTTCCTCGTTCCTCAAGCTTGCCGATTCCCCCCTTTAAATGGTTGTGGTGACAAGACGCTGTGGGAAGCCCTTTCTGTTTTTTCTTGTTGTACCACAGGCCAGAGTTATTTTTAGGTAGAGGTGGCGGAGAAGGGGCAGGCTGGTGTAATAGTTGTCCATGTAAATATGATACCCCTTTTGGAGGAGTGGGAATGCCAACTCCCAAACAATTTTTCCACTTATTCCCATGTATGATGGACACTCAGGGGGCTGGAGCTGGGAATCTTTGCCTTCGTACACGTGGAATGAGAGCACATAACCAGTGGCGCTTTCACAGAGCTTGTTGAGCTTCAAGCCTTACCTCGCCCGCTTACTGTGGATATATTGCTTGATTCCCAGCCGGCCTGACATGCACCAGGGATTCGTCCACAGAAATGTTTTTGTCAGGGACATAATGTTCGGCAAACTTCTTGGGAAAAAATAATAATTAGGGGGTGAATTTTATATAATTTGTCAAAGTTTGGATGATTTCGGGGGGCACTGTGAGTTGTCACTGAAATGCAGGAACCGCATTATAGTTTCATATCGGGACCTGGACATGGCCGATGTAAAAATTGGCATATGATGGATGGGTTTCTTCGACCAATACCTATTCATTTCATTTTTTTTGTAAGCCCCATGTTAAGCGTTAGGCCTAAAAACAATCTAAGCTCCACCAGTGTTAGGGGTCTCCATTCAAAAGGGGGGGCATAGCTGGAGCTGTGGTTGTTTTCAATAAATTGTCGGGCAAAAAGATTGGTTTGGTCCACAATGCCTTGAACCAATTCATCAGGGAAAAAAAAATAAAAAAAATCAAGTTTGGAAAAACCTGCAGTGTTGACCTGCACACCTGGCTGTGCTGTAAAAGGGGGGATCGTGGCTGACCCTGAGGTAGAAGGCAGCCACAATGGGTTTGCCAAGCTATCTGGAAGAAGGGTTTGGGCCCTACTTCTAAGGTGTGCACTTGCACTGGGCCTTTCCTACTGGGGTCTAGCAGCGCTTGTACTGGGCCTCTCCTCCTGGGGTCTAGCAGCGCTTGTACTGGGCCTCTCCTCCTAGGGTCTAGCAGCGCTTGTACTGGGCCTCTCCTCCTGGGGTCTAGCAGCACTTGTACTGGGCCTCTCCTCCTGGGGTCTAGTAGCACTTGTACTGGGCCTCTTCTCCTGGGGTCTAGCAGCGCTTGTACTGGGCCTCTCCTCCTAGGGTCTAGCAGCGCTTGTACTGGGCCTCTCCTCCTGGGGTCTAGCAGCGCTTGTACTGTGCCTCGCCTGCTGGGGTCTACCGCCGTTGGCACTGCTGGTAGCTGCCTGGTGTTCAGACCATCTTCTTTTTGGACGGACTGTGTCCTCCTCTAATTCGGATCCTGATGTGCTGCCTTCGGAGGGTTCATATTCTGAACCAGAATCGAATCAGAACTGAGCAGTGAGAGCTGCCCGTTGCTCTCATCGGTCAGACTGAGTATTTGGTATGCTTCTTCTGGGGTGTACACCTTTCTGGACATAGTGGCTGTATGTACTCTGGTGGCGGGTACTCTGGTGGTGGGTACTCTGGTGAGGTGGCAGGTACTCTGGTGAGGTGGCGGGTACTCTGGTGAGGTGGCGGGTACTCCTGGTGGACAGGTACTCCTGATGGACTGGTGGCGGGTACTCTGGTGAGGTGGCAGGTACTCTGGTGGCAGGTGATCTGGTGGTGGGTACTCTGGTGGTGGGTACTCTGGTGGCAGGTACTCGGGTGGCAGGTACTCTGGTGAGGTGATGGGTACTCTGGTGGCAGGTACTCTGGTGGCAGGTACTAGATGACAGGTACTCTTTATTTAGGGGGGGGGCAATCTGGGCACAGTAGTACATATGTAGTGTATAACATATGTGTAACTCACTGTTAGCTGATCTCCTCCTCACACTGGATTGGTGTGTGAAGAGGAGAACCCAGCAACAGTAAGTTACACACGATGGTGTGTTTTGTTTACATTTAGTGACCGGCTGTGATTGGACACAGCCGGTCACGTGGTAAAGAGACAATTTCATTGGCTCTTTACCCTGATCGGGGCTGGGCTGTATCCAAGGGAAAAGCCTCAGCCCCGATCGTCCGCGCTGCGTGCCCCCGGAGGCACGCAGGCGCCGTGCACGCCGCTGCGCAGCTCTGCATCATCAAATCCGGTAAGTTATACCAGAATCTCCGCTGCCCGCTGCTACATTACTCCCATTGGGGATCGGCTGTGTCCAATCACAGGGCGCCGTGCTGCTGCAGCTCTGCATATGGGAGCCAGTCAGCTACACAGGAAGCTCCGCTGCCTGCCGCTCCACCGCCACTCCATTACCCCCATCGGGGAACGGCTGTGTCCTAAGGGACACAACGGATCCCAGATCGCCGCCCTGCAGTAGCGGCGGAAAGCCGAGGACGTCATATGACGTCCACCCAGGATGGGAGATCCCATCTGTGGACGTCATTTGACTATGGCTGAGTAAGGAAGTGGTTAAAGTGAAACAATAAAAGTGAAATATTCCTTTAAATTTTGTACCTGGGGGTGTCTAGAGTATGCCTGTAAAGCAGCGCTTGTTTCCCGTGCTTAGAACTGTCCCTGCACAAAGTGTCATTTCTGAAGGAAAAAAAGTCATTTAAAAGCACTCGCGGCTATAATGAATTATCGGCTCCCAGCAATACAGAGAAAAGTCATTGATATAAAAAAAATGCGTGGGGGTCCCCCCAAATTCAATTACCAGGCCCTTCAGGTCTGGTATGGATATTAAGGGGAACCCTGTGACCAATTAAAAAAAATAATTACGTGCGGTTACCCCCAAATATCCATACCAGACCCTTCAGGTCTGGTATGGATTTTAAGGGGAACTCCACGCCAAATAAAAAAAAAATGGCGTGAAGTTCCCCCAAAAAATCCATACCAGACCCTTTATCCGAGCACGCAACCTGGCAGGCCGCAGGAAAAGAGGGGGGCGAGAGAGCGCCCCCCCTCCTGAACCATACCAGGCCACATGCCCTCAACATGGGGAGGATGCAACGCAGGTTTCCGTTGCATCAGAGGGGGGCAGGGTCACCCGCACGTCACTGGGGAAGCTCGGGTTTCCCCTTGCGTCAGAGGGGGACGGGGTCACGTGACGGGTGGCCCCGCCCTCAGCTACTTAAGAGCTGTCACTGGCTGAAGCCGCGTCATTCCCGGGGTGTCTCCACTCCAGTAAAGAGAGGACCGTGTGCTGTTCCTCGCTGCGCTGGACATCATTGTTGGAGCCTGGACCCCGGAGAGGAGAGATTATCCATCGCTGGACCCCGGAGAAGGAGATCACCCATCGCATGATACCGAGAGTGGATTACCACCGCTGGAATCTTCTTTTTTTTTTTAATAAAGGACTTTTCCCAACGGTGTCTGTGTGTTTTTTTTTTTTTAATTTTACACTTTCTTTGTAAAATGGTAGGGGTACCCCTTACCAATTCACATGGGTGGGACGGGATCTGGGGGTCCCCTTTGTTAAAGGGGTGATCCAGATTACGATAAGCCCCCCGTCCGCAGACCCCCAGAGCCACCGGGCAAGGGTTGTGGGGATGAGGCCCTTGTCCCCATCAACATGGGGACATGGTGCTTCCTCCCCATGTTGAGGGCATGTGGCCTAGTACGGTTCAGGAGGGGGGTGCTCTCTCGTCCCCCCCCTCTTTTCCTGCGGCCTGCCAGGTTGCGTGCTCGGATAAAGGGTCTGGTATGGATTTTTGGGGGAACTCCACGCCATTTTTTTAAAAAAATTGGCGTGGAGTTCCCCTTAAAATCCATACCAGACCTGAAGGGTCTGGTATGGATATTTGGGTGTAACCCCACGTAATTTTTTTTTTAGTTGGTCACAGGGTTCCCCTTAATATCCATACCAGACCCGAAGGGCCTGGAAATTGAATTTGGGGGACCCCCACGCATTTTTTTATCAATGACTTTTCTCTGTATTGCCAGGAGCTGACAATTCATTATAGCCGCGAGTGCTTTTAAATGACTTTTTTTCCTTCAGAAATGACACTTTGTGCAGGGACAGTTCTAAGAACAGGAAACAACGCTGCTTTACAGGCATACTATACACCCCCCCAGGTACGAAATTTAAAGGAATATTTCACTTTTATGGTTTCATTTTAAGCATTATTAAAATCACTGCTCCCGAAAAAACGGCCGTTTTAAAAATTATTTTTGCATTGATACATGTCCCCTGGGGCAGGACCCGGGTCCACAAACACTTTTTATGACAATAACTTGCATATAAGCCTTTAAAATTAGCACTTTAGATTTCTCCCATAGATTTTTACAGGGTGTTCCGAGGGCTTTTCGAATTTGCTGCAAACACCCCAAATTGTTCGCTGTTCGGCGAACGAGCGAACAGGCAATGTTTAACTCAAAGCTCATCCCTATTCTCTATGACAGGGAACAGACGATCAGTGACAGGCTCACTAGAAAGCACGGGGAAAGGTTTGTTCACACTTACCTCTCCCTGTTCTTCAGCTCTGTGACCCGATCACAGGACACCGGCGGTGATCGGGACCCGCGGGCGCGGTCACGAAGCTCAGGACCGGGTCCCGAGCGCGCCGCCGGCTGCGCGCAAGCAACCCACAGCTGAGCACTTAAAGGACAACGTACCTGTACGTGGATGTGCCCAGCCGTGACATTCTGCTGACGTATATCGGCGTGAGGCGGTCTTTAAGCGGTTAATGGCTGTGTGTTGAGTTATTTTGAGGAGACAGCAAATTGACACTGTTATACAAGCTGTACACTCACTACTTTACATTATAGCAAAGTGTAATTTCTTCAGTGTTGTCACATGAAAATATATAATAAAATATTTACAAAACTGTGAGGGGTGTACTCACTTTTTTTTTTTTTGTTAGAGATTTTTCAAAGTACAAAGTAAAGTACAAAATAGTACTGAGAATACAAGGAGAACAAGAATACACCATAAGCAACAGGTGACCCAAACATACAGTACACATAGTAATGGGTTGGGTCAAACGGGGGTATAATAATACATGAGTTGAGTGAGCACATATTACACCCTTGGGAGAGCGACATAGTGTATTCCAGAGAAGCAATAATAGTAACAAGAAAGGAAGGAAGAAAAAAGTGGGGGGGTAATGGATGGATAATCACAGGATGTACATTAAACATTTCCGAACAAGTTCAGGTATCGTTTGAATGCTGCTGCTATCATAAGTAATACGGTACCAAAGACATATTTTATTCTACTTTGCATCAAACCATTCTGCCCATATTTTCCACTGAGTATCAAACCTCGCCCTCCTGCCATCTCTATTTGCTAACAAAGCTTCGAAGGTATAGTTAGTTTGTGTAATTTCAAGAACTTCCGAAATGTTGGGGACCCTGTTAGATTTCCAATTTCTAGTTATCAATGATCTAGCTGCTAACAGGAGATGTGTAACTACAATGCGGAAGCAAGGGTGGAATTTCTCAATGCCTAGGTTTATTAGTGCCAATTCAGGATTGGGTGGTGTTAGGACTCCTGTAATGCGTGAAATACATCTAAATACATTTCTCCAGAAGCTGGTAAGATGTTTGCAGAGCCAGAACACGTGCAAGATGTTGCCCACAGCACCACATTCTGTTCAGCACAGTGGAGAGTTAGAGGGAGAAAATTTTGCCATTCTATATGAAGTTAGGTACCATCTCTGAGCAATTTTTTGAGAAAAGCCGTGTACACACGATCGGTTTTACCGATGAAAACAGTCCTGTTTTCATCGGACGAACCAATCGTGTATGGGCCCCATCGGCCTTTTTTCCATCGGTGTGAAAAAAATAGAACATGTTTTAAATTTATCCGATGGGAAAAAAAAACGGAGATGCCTCTGACATGCCAATCAGAGTAAGTAGTGTGTGGGATTGCGTGTGTCAGGATCTCAATGGGGATAGGGATAGTTACTGTACTGGGGGACTTGGATGCCAAGTCGCACAGGTCTCTCCAAGCCACTAAGGAAGCTTGAAGTGTTAGTGGGAGTTGGCGCAGGGAGAAAGGTTTCCATACGTCAAAAATTAGAAGGTTATGCAGATTTAGAGTTGGACTAAGGGCTTGTTCGATTTTACACCACAGGATGTCGGAGGATGGGGATATCCAATGCCTGAGTTGGGTAAGTATGGCTGCACAAAAATAGTCCTTTATGTCAATTAAACCCATCCCCTCCACCGATCTATGTTTAATTAAAAGGGATTTGGAGCATCTAGGTCGTTTAAAACTCCAGATATAATGTTTGAGAATGGAATTTAAGGATTTGAGGTGGCTGTTTTTCAGTGGGATGGGTAGTGTTCGGAAGACATACAAAATCTGTGGGAGTAGGAGCATTTTGAAGGAGGCCAGACGGCCCGACCAAGTTAGTTCGACCTTGGATAGTCGGCTTGTCTCCTTGGTTATTTTGTCTATTAAATGGACATAGTTAGCGTCTGCAAGTTTAGAGGGGTCTGCAGTGATTTGGAGTCCCAAGTAAGGTATACTGGATGTGTTCCATGAGTAGGGGAAGGAATTTTGCAGATGGTATTGGAGGCAAGGGGAGAGGTGTAAGCCTAGTATGAGAGATTTCGTAAATTTAACCTTATAGTAAGATATTTGGCTAAATTTGTTAAGAATGTTGTGTGCCTGCAGTAGAGATGTCTGTGGCGAGGTCAAGAAGAGGATGATGTCATCCGCAAAAAGGTTTATGTTATGTGATCTACCTAGCAAAGTGAAGCCTGGCGTACCGGGGTTAGCTCTGATTTTTTCGGCTAGGGGCTCTATAAGGAGATTAAAAATTGATGGGGAATGGGGGCACCCCTGTCTAGTACCATTGGTTATACAAAAGGGGAGGGACAACATATTATATGTATAGACTTGCGCACATGGGGAGGAATATAGAGCCAAAATGGCCGATAATATATGACCGGAGAGTCGTGTAGCCCCAATGTACCCTGTCAAATGCCTTCTCCGTGTCCAAAGAGAGTAGCAGAGAAGGCGTCCGACTAAATGTAGCACAGTGCACAATGTATATGACTCTTCTAGTGGCATCTGATGTCTGCCTACCTGAGGTGAACACTGTTTAATCGGGTTTGATCAGAGTTGGCAGGATGGGGAGCAACCTGTGGGCTAAGATTTTGGCATAAAGTTTGACATCAGTATTTAATAATGAAATAGGCCTGAAGTTGGCTGGCGTGGTAGGATCTTTTCCCGGCTTTGGGATGGTAACAATATATGCTTTAAGCATTTCAGCGGGAAACAAGGCAGAGGACATTGCTTCAGAAAACACCATTTCCAGTGAGGGGGCAAGGATATCTTGGAAGATCTTGTAATAACTATTAGGTAGTCCGTCTGGACCTGGTGATTTACCGCCTGGGAGAGTTTTGATCACCTTCCGGATCTCAGGCTCCGTGACGGGTGAGTTAAGAGATTCTAACTGTGAGTGTGATAGTGTAGGGAGTGCGAGATCAGCCAAGAAAGATTGAATGGCATCTTCGGTTGGTTGGGGGGAGTTAGGATCATCTCGTAAGTTATATAAGGAGGAGTAGTAGTCAGCAAAAGAGTTTGCTATCTCCTTCGGATTAAAATTTTTGCTGCTGTCTGAGTTACGAAGTAGAAAGGGGATGTTGGCTTTTGCTCTGCGATCTTTTAGCCTCTGAGCTAGGAACTTGCCTGCTCGGTTGCCAGAAGAATAGTGGGTCAATTTTAGAGATTGAACATGTTTATCATATTGGTCTAGTAACAGGAGCCTGAGATCTGAACGCAACTTGGATAATTTATTGGCCAGGGAACTGTCAGATGTGTTTTTATTCTGTGTTTCTAGGTGTCTAATCTCTGTAAGTAGGGAGTCTAATTTCTGTGTCCTCTGCCTCTTTGCCCGCGAGCATAGTTGGAGTATAATACCTCTAATGAAAGCCTTATGGGCACACCATACAGTAAATGGGTTGGATACCGAGTGAGAATTTAAAGAAAAGTATTCCTTTAGGTGGTTGGTTAGGGAAACCACCTGAGAGGGTTGTTGGAACAGTCGAGAGTTAGCCCTCCAGATGTAGGCTGGGGTTGAGGGGTTTCTCTCATCTACCGTAATGGACACCGGTGCGTGGTCCGACCAGGTGATATCATGAATGGTGGAGGAGGATATTTTCTGCAACAGGAGTCTATCAACCAAAATCAGATCAATACGTGAGTACGAATTATGCCGGGAGGAGTGAAAGGAGTAGTCTCTTTCATTCGACTGTTGGCATCTCCAGGATCGTACATTTCCTCAGCATGGAGCAAGGATTGAAGGACCGGTTGGGGGCGTTTTGACTTAGAAGTGGTACCTTGAAAATGAAAAAAGAAAATGGGCTGTGGGACTTTAAATGAGGCATGGATGGGCGTAAGAAAAAAGTCTAGGATATCAAAAATGAGTAAACATCACTGTCCCGTTGGGGAATAGTCTGTAGCCATGTATACATGCTGCATAGTCAGTCTGAAGAATGGAGATCAAGGCATGGATATAAATGTAAAAATGTATTTGTATCATGGTAAAAGTACACATGGATCATGCAAACAAAGGCATAATGTAAATAGGGGTTATCACATAGACATGATCAAAATTCACTGTTGAGACATGGCTGAAGCAAGTAATGACAGTTAAATGGACATACAGAAACAGTGAAAATGATTATCCAGTTAAAAAGTCAAGAGTACACTTAATAGATTCATAGTTGGGCAAGCTTTACTTGGCATTCCAGAGCATGGACTCATGGATGGGCATGGGAAAAAGGTCTAAGATATCAAAAATTGGTAAACATCACTGTCCCGTTGGGGAGTGGTCTGTAGCCAGGTATACATGCTGCATAGTCAGTCTAAAGAATGGAGATCAAGGCATGGATATAAATAAAATATATTGTATCATGGTAAAAGTACACATAGATCATGCAAACAAAGGCATAATGTAAATAGAAGTTATCACATAGACATAATCGCAATTCATTGTTGAGACATGGCTGGAGCAAGTAGTGACAGTTAAATGGACATACAGAAACAGTGAAATTAATTATCCAATTGAAGACACTGCATCCAGGACCACCACTCTACGCCATATTTCAAATGCTTGGGACAACCCCATTCCGGGTTTTGCCATTGGTAACGTATCAGACTACCTGATTCTGTTATTCTGTTTCAAACATGACCTTATTTGACCTGTCTATCCATCTCCCCTTTTAGTCAAATGACATGCACCCCACTCCTGATGACTGGCTTTAAACGCCAAGAAACGCGTCGAGTCCATGCTCAGGGATGCCAAGTAAAGCCTGCCCAACTACGAATCTACAAAGTGTATTCCTGACATTTCAATTGGATAATTAATTTCACTGTTTCTGTATGTCCATTTAACTGTCACTACTTGCTCCAGCCATGTCTCAACAATGAATTGTGATTATGTCTATGTGATAACTTCTATTTACATTATGCCTTTGTTTGCATGATCTATGTGTACTTTTACCATGATACAATATATTTTATTTATATCCATGCCTTGATCTCCATTCTTTAGACTGACTATGCAGCATGTATACCTGGCTACAGACCACTCCCCAACGGGACAGTGATGTTTACCAATTTTTGATATCTTAGACCTTTTTCCCATGCCCATCCATGAGTCCATGCTCTGAAATGCCAAGTAAAGCTTGCCCAACTATGAATCTATTAAGTGTATTCTTGACTTTTTAACTGGATAATCATTTTCACTGTTTCTGTATGTCCATTTAACTGTCATTACTTGCTTCAGCCATGTCTCAACAGTGAATTTTGATCATGTCTATGTGATAACCCCTATTTACATTATGCCTTTGTTTGCATGATCCATGTGTACTTTTACCATGATACAAATACATTTTTACATTTATATCCATGCCTTGATCTCCATTCTTCAGGCTGACTATGCAGCATGTATACATGGCTACAGACTATTCCCCAACGGGACAGTGATGTTTACTAATTTTTGATATCCTAGACTTTTTTCTTACGCCCATCCATGCCTCATTTAAAGTCCCACAGCCCATTTTCTTTTTTCATTTTCAATGTACCAGGGATGGAGGCATGGGTATGGCATTTATGGGTCTCAATGGATCACCTGCCTTTTCTTCTTAGAAGTGGTACCCATCGCAAAGTCAACCGTTAAGTTATAATCTCCACACATTATGAGAGCACCCCGTTTCACTGCGTTGATTTTGCAAAAAAGCTTTTTCAAAAAGTGTAGTTGATGAGTATTGGGCGCGTAGAGATTAACTATTGTGTAGGTGTGGTTATTGAATACTCCCACTAGAATCAGGTATCTGCCATCAGGATCGATGATTGTCTCTTGTAGGGAGAAAGTCACAGAGTCTTTGATAGCAATGAGAACCCCTTTCTGTTTTTTGGAGGCTGAGGCCTTGAGTATGTGTGGAAATTTTTTATGATGAAAGGAGGGGGTATTTGAAGTTGTCCAATGCGTTTCCTGTAAGCACAAAATGTCAGTATGTAGATAAAGGGCCTCTTTCCAGACTGAGGCGCGTTTAGCCAGGTGGTTCAGGCCACGGACATTGAAGGAAGTTACTGTAATAGCCATGAGTTATAGGTGGAGAAAAGAGAAAACAGTACCTTATCGAGCCCAGGGTTTTCCCACAGAGTCTGTAATTTCCGGATGGTGAGCGCAGATATCGTGCCGGTCATCTTCAGAGTTAGAAACTTGTTATCCATCTCAGACGGGATAGGGGAGAAGATAAGAAACATAGAAAATGGGAAAGCAAAAGTCAAAAAACAAACATAGAACTGGTAAAATAAAAAGGTAGATTGTGTTGGGAATCTGGTGGCAGATTTACTGCACATTACTCAAAGAGAGGGAACTCGTGGACTGTGAGATCCAAAGTGAGTCAGGAATCTTGTGGATCAGGTGGATTATTGCTACAGAGGCATTGAGGCTTTATGTTTTCTTTTTGTTGTTTCGCTTGTGCGACACGACCTGCCAGGTATCCTGAGTATGGATCCTAGAAGTGGAGGGAGGGTTGTCAGGAATTTGTTCAGGCAAGATATCCCATTCTCGCAGAAGGGCCAGGCCTTCCTCTAGACATGTGATCACTGATGTTTTGTCCTCCCGTGTGATAGTGAGTTTGGTTGGATAGCCCCATCTGTACACAATACTGTGGTTTCGAAGTGCCTTGGTTACGGGCAAAAGAGACTTACGTTTCTTCATAGTGTACTGCGAGAGATTCGCAAAAACCTGAATGGCAGAGTATTGTGCAGGGGGTTGTGAGTTTTTGCGAAATGCCAGCATAAATTGCTCTTTTACATGATAAAAATGCACCCGCATCAGCACGTCCCTCGGAACATTGTTCGGGAGGTAGGAAGGCTTGGGGAGGCGGTGGATTCTGTCGATAACCAGTTCCGATTCTGGTGTGTAGGGTAGGAAGGCACCTATGAGGTCCTGGGCGTATTGGTGGAGTTGCGCAGGTATAATTGAGGTATTCCACGCAGTTTAATATTATTCGTGCGCGACCTGTCCTCGAGGTCTGCGACTTTAGCTTTGAGCCAGGCCACCTCATCTGTCTGATCATTGTGGGAATCCACCAGAGAATTGTAGGAGGATGCTTATTCACCCATCTTTTTTTCCACATGGTCAATCCTACCTCCCAGTTCTCCCACCTCAGCTTTGAAGTTCCTCATGCATTCCATCATGTCTGAATGCAAAGAACTGCGCAAATAAATCAGCATGTCTTATAAAGTTGTATCTGAGATGGGCTGGTTAGTGGTAGGGAAAGCCTTAATGGTGTCAGTCAGCTCCCTCGTGTCATCCATTGAACTCTGGTGTGCACTCACCTTAGTGCTTTGAGGAGCAGCAGATAAGCGGGGCTTTGACTTCACCGGGCTGCAGGAGAGAGGTGTTGAGACAGCCGGAGAGTGCCCGTGTGATCCGTCCCTTGAGCTAGGGCTTGGTGTGGCAGAGGAGGATCCGCCTGTGGAGGTCAGGGAACAGCCGCCAGCGCCATCTTGGAGCGCGCTGCTGATCTTAGGGAAGAAGAAATCCTCCAGTTTTGCCGGGTTTCCTCTTTCTAGCCATTTCTAGCCATCCCCGGATGTTGAGTGGGATAACAGCCACTCGGTGAGGCTGGTGGGATCGGTCTAAAGTGCCTCGGATTGCTGAGATTCCTGTCGCTGGAGCGGAGCTCTCAGGTCAGCCGTCCACGCAGTCGTACGGTAGCCACGCCCCCCGGGTGTTCTCACTTTTGTGAGATACAGTGGCTTCGCTAGGGGGGAGCTGTGGGCTGCACCTAGGTGACACCTGCCAGAGGGTGACACCCGCCACTGGATTGAGAGAGGCGCTGCGGCTCTCTCCTCCTCCTTCTTCCCCTGCGCACTCTGGTATCTCTGCTGGCAGCTACTGAGTCTCCTTCGCTCCCTGCGATGTTCGGGGAGGGAGGAGGAGACAATATTGTGAGGCAGGCAGTTTAGGAGTCCCATTGCACAGTGCCCGCATGCCCTCCGGGAATCACAATAGCCTATTAGACATGTGCATTTTGTTTAGTTCCGAATCAA
Source organism: Rana muscosa (assembly GCA_029206835.1). Classification (NCBI taxonomy): domain Eukaryota; kingdom Metazoa; phylum Chordata; class Amphibia; order Anura; family Ranidae; genus Rana; species Rana muscosa. The sequence goes on along the minus strand of CM055116.1, from coordinate 656,485,444 downwards.
AATTCAGACACATTTTTCATTATTCGGAAATTCGGATGCATCCGAATTTCCAAATTACAAAAGTAACTAATTTAAACAAATTCAAAAAAACGATTCAATTTGAAAAAACTGCGAATGAAATTTGATTCAAATCGAATTCGAAAATTTATTTGAATCGAATTCGAAAACAAATTTGAATCAAATTTGAAAACAAATTTCGAATTGAATTAGAAAAAATAGAAATCGATTTTCAAAAAAATTGAATATAAAACAATAAAGCAATAGAATAAAAAAGAATAGAAAAGAATAGAATATAATTTAATAGAATGTAATAAAATAGAACATGACCATCTTCCGAAATTCAAATAGTATAAATTCGAATTCGAGAATAGATTGGAAAATAATTCAAAACAATGTAAACTAAAATAGAAAAGAATAGAAAAACAATAGAACAGAATAGAATAAAATATAATATATTTTATTCTATTCTGTTCTATTGTTTTTCTTTTCTGTTCTTTTCTAATCTTTTCTATTCGAATTTGAATTCATTCTATACGAAATTCAAATTTGAAAGAATGAAATTGAATTTGAATAGAAAAGATAGAATGAAATTGAATTTGAATAGAAAAGATTATAATAGATTAGTTTCGTATTAGAATTTGAAAATATTTTGACCAAATTCAAAAAAAGTCGATAAAATTTGAAACATTTGATCAAATTCAAAAAAATTTACCGCATTCGAAAAAATTTGACCACATTTGAAAAAAATCTACCAAATTAGAGAAAACTATCACATACAAATTATTATTTTAGCGAATTCGAAAAAAAATTACCGAATTCGAAAACTATATATATATATATATATATATATATATATATATATATATAAAACCATTTTCCTTTCTATATATATATATATATATATAATATTCCAAAATTCGAATTTCGTATAGAATGAATTTGAATTAGAATAGAAAAGATTAGAATAGAAAATAATAGAAAATAAAAAACTAGAAAAAAATAGAACAGAATAGAATAAAATATAGTATACTATTTTGTGCTATTGTTTTTCTAGTCTATTCTTTTCTATTATTTTGTATTCAAATCTTTTCTATTCAAATTCAAATTCATTCTATACGAAATCTGAACTCCTGAAGCCATCTTCCGAAATTTGAATTTTCGTATAGAATGAATTTGAATAGAAAAGATTACAATAGAGTAGAAAAGAAAATAATAGAAAAGAATAGCATATAAATAAATAAATAAATAAATATATATATATATATATATATATATATATATATATATATATATATATAATGTGTATAAAACACCTTCCGAACTTCGAATTTTGTATAGAATGAATTCAAATTTGAATACAAAAGATTAGAATAGAAAATAATAAACTAGAAAAACATATACTATATTTTATTCTATTCTGTTCTATTGTTTTTCTATTCTATTCTATTATTTTCTATTTTCTATTCTATTCTGATCTTTTCTATTCTAATTTAAAATCATTCTATACGAAATTCGAATTTCGGAAAATGGTTTTATATATATATATATAAATATTAGGGTTAGGATTAACCCTAACCCTAACCCTATTATATATGTATAACCATTTTCCGAAATTCGAATTTCGTATAGAATGAATTTGAATTTGAATAGAAAAGATTATAATATAAAATAACAGAAAAGAATAGACAAGAAAAACAATAGAACAGAATAGAATAAATAAAATATATATTTTATTCTATTCTGTTCTATTGTTTTGTAGTCTATTCCTTTCTACTCTATTCTAATCGTTTCTATTCTAATTCATTGTATACAAAATTCGAATTTCGGAAGATGTTTATATATATATATATATATATATATATATATATATATATAATTATATATTTTCTAACATCTTCCAAAATTCGAATTTCATATAGAATGAATTTGGATAGAAAAGATTAGAATGGAATTGAAAATAATAGAAAAACAATAGAACAGAATATAAATATATATATATATAAACTTCTTCTGAAATAGGAAAAAAATATTATATATATATATATATATATATATATATATATATATATATATATATATATATATATATATAAATAATATATTTTTTGTTCTGTTCTATTGTTTTTCTTTTTTTTTAAACATTACAAGTTTATTGAGCAAATAAAGAGTGTTACAAAGAGAAACAGGAGTAGGCGCAACTACTCTTAATGCAACATTCCGATTAGTTTAGGTAATAAGACCTATTAGAACATAATATGTTAATACAAACTTGTACATCACTGGTGCTTTATGCAATCATGTTTCAAGTCGGTACTCACTATAACCAACTAGAGCCAAAAAAAAAAAATTATAAGCAGTCAATAGTAAAGAGAAAGAGAAAAGAAAGAAGAAATCAAGAGGAAAAGTATGTATAGCAGAAGTGGAAGGACAAATTTGGTCTGTGTATCCTATGCAAACAGTCTCAGTCTGGAGGGGGCGGTATAATATCAGTGTATTCAGCTGAGTATTTAAAGAGCAGCCAGGGCTGCCATGTCTCATGAAATTTTTTCACCTCATCAGTGGTCTGTGTCAGCGTTTCTTCCATCTTGTAGATGTCAGAGACCCTGTTAAGCCATTCTACAATGGAGGGAACCCTTTGAGACCTCCAGTTCAGCGGAATCAGAGATTTTGCCGCATTTAGGAGATGTCTCGTCAAGGAGTTTTTGTATCTCCTCAACGAGACATTCGTGATATGGAGCAGGCATGCTGCAGCATTTAGGCTAATCTTGGTCTCAGTTATTTTCTTGATTAGAAGGTTAACTTCCTCCCAAAATTGCGCGATTAGCGGACATTGCCACCAAATGTGCAGCAGTGTGCCCTTTTCAGTTTTACACCTCCAGCAGGTGTCTGGAAATTGTGGGTTCGATCCATGTATCTTGGCTGGGGTGTTGTACCAGTGTGTGAGGATTTTATAGGCTGTCTCTTGCATTTTTGAGCTTATTGAGCACTTATGAGTCAGGATACACGCATACCTCCAGTCTTTAGTGGTTATTTCCGTCTGTAGATCCGTGGCCCATCTCACTCTGAGCGCCTCCTCCGGTCCATATTTCAAATCTCGTAACCACGCGTAGGCCATGGAGGTGGCTTTAGGGCACCCGGCACCAGCAAGGCAGATCTCCTCCAGGGCCGTGGGGGGCCTATGGATCTTAGTTTTATCTGGCAGCCTTCCCAAGTAGCTGCGGAGTTGCAGGTACGTCCAAAAGGGTAGACGTGGGGTATTCAGTTTCAATTTAAGTGTTGTCCACTCCCTTATAACCCCTCCGTCAAAGCAGTCTCCTAGTAGGAACGGTTTAGAGGTGTCCAAGGGTTGGAAGTGCGGGTTAAACAGACCAGGCTCAAAGTCTGGGTTGTCTTTTAAGGGGGTCAGGGGGCTGGGTTGTGAGGATATGTCCAAGGTTTTGGTCAGTCTGTGGAAAATCTCCAAGGTACATCCGGTGACGGGGTGCTTTTTAAGGTTATTCGGACAGTTATCCCATGTGATCCACGGAGAGAATTTTAACGGGAGTGGACATAAGTCATTTTCCAGGGTCACCCAATCTTTAGTATTTCCATGACAGTGCCAGTCCACTATCCTGGTCAGGTGCGTGGCCTGGTAGTAGGACCCAAAGTCAGGTATACCCATGCCACCAAAGTCCTTTGGTTTCATCAAGAGGGAATACCTGATCCTCAGTCGCTGAGCATTCCAGAGAAATCTCAACAAAATGGTTTTCAGCGAGGAGAAGAAGGCTGTAGGGATCTTGAGGGGTAGGGCATGGAGCAGATAAAGCAACCTGGGTAGGATCATCATCTTTATTATGGCCGCACGGCCAAACCAAGAAAAATAGCCTGACTGCCATCTGTCCAAGTCCTCCTTAACAGTCTTGAGAAACCTCGGAAAGTTCTGTCCATAAGTGTCGGCCAATCTGGGCGTGAGCCACACTCCAAGGTACTTAAGTTTCTCAGGTTCCCATTTAAAGGAAGATGTCGACTTAACTCGACCTAACAGGTTGTCTGGCAAGGATACATTCAGGGCCTCAGATTTAGCATAGTTGATTTTGAGATTAGAGACGCATCCGTATACCGCAAACACCCTGAGGAGAACGGGTAGGGATGTGACAGGGCTTGTTAAAAAGAAGAGCAGGTCATCCGCATAAGCGGCGACCTTGTATTCCTTATCCAAGACCCTGAAGCCCCGGATGTCTGTATTAGCTCTAATTAATCTAATGAACGGTTCCAGGGATGGTATGAACAACAGAGGAGACAGCGGGCAGCCCTGTCTTGTGCCATTTAGTATCTGGACCTTGTCTGATAAAGCACCATTAATTTTAAGCTTCGCCGAAGGGCACTGGTACAACGCCGAGATCCTGGCCATCATGTGCGGACCCAATCCTATTCTAGAACATACAGCCAGCATGTAGTCCCAGGCAACACGATCGAAGGCCTTCTCCGCATCCGTGGACAGGAGAAGACCCTCTGTGTTACCGTCCCGGGCCGCTTGAATCAAGAGCATAGCTTTTATAATGTTGTCTTTGGCTTCACGGCCAGGCATGAAGCCTACCTGGTCCATTCCTATTAAGTCCGCGAGCAAAGGGCTCAATCGCGAGGCCAGGATCTTAGCGTGTATTTTGGCGTCTAGATTTAGCAAAGATATAGGGCGATAACTTGCACAATCTGCCGGATCTTTACCTTCCTTATGGATCACCGTGATGTGTGCTGACAAAAAGTCTGGGGTAATTACTCTAGGTTCAGACATAGAGTCTAGCGCGGCCCTAAGTGGGTCTACTAATATGTTGGTAAAGGTTTTATAATAAATGGAAGTGAATCCATCTGGTCCTGGGCTCTTACCAGATTTAAGTTGCTTAATGGCCACCGCGATCTCCTCTGCCGTAACTGGTCCCTCTAAGAGTGATATGTCTGAATCTGAGAGGGTGGGCATGCCACTCTTCTCCAGGTAAGCACGAATGATCTGTGGTCTCTCTCCCTCCATGTCTGCCAGTCTATGATGGGTTGGTAGGTTATATAGCTTTGTGTAGAAGGCATGGAAGTGGTTCGCTATGGCTTCAGTAGATACATCCAAATTGCCATCCGCCCTCCTAATACCCTGTATGACATTTTTCCCCGTCTGCTCCTTTAGGGCCCTCGCCAAAAATTTCCCCGACTTATTTCCAGACTCGTAGTAGATTCCCCTCTTAAAGAACAGGAATCTCCGCGACTTGTCATCGAAAACCTGTTGAAGGGCCTTCCTTTTCTCTAAAAGTTCGGTGGCTGTCTGGACAGTAAGGGATTGTTTATGTAGCGTTTCTAAATGTTTTATCCTGTCTGTCAGGTTCTTGACAAGTTTTTCTCTTTCTTTTTTACGCCTCGCGCCCATGCCCATGAGGACCCCCCTAATCGTGCACTTGTGCGCCTCCCAGGTCATTAGTGGGTCAGTATCAGCGGAAGAATTTCGCTGAAAGAAGTCAGTCAGGGAGGTGGTCAGTTCTGCCAGGAGGACTGGATCAGTTAGCAGGGAAGCATTCAACCTCCAAGCGAATGATTTGGAGGCTGGAGTGACTTCCTTTTACGGAGAGTGAAATTGGGGCATGGTCCGAGAAGGATTGGATGCCAATGTGAGCTCCCGTTATGAGGGCTAAATCCTTTTGTGTAATGAAAAGGTAGTCTATGCGGGAGTGTCGGTTATGGGGGGGAGAGAAAAACGTAAAGTCACGACCGTCAGGGTGCACAAATCTCCAGGTGTCAGTCAGGTGCAAGGATTGTAGCATAGCCTTAATTAGTTTAAGGGTCCTATACGTGATGCATGTTTTCCCGTTGGACGTATCCTGCAGCGGGCTGAGTGGCACGTTGAAGTCTCCACCCAGGATCATACATCCCGAGGAAAACCCCAAAAGCTCTTGAACAATTTGCTGACAAAAGGATATATGAGACTTGTTTGGAAAGTAGACATTGGCTAACGTCATGGGTGTATTGTTATACAAACCCTTGAGGAATACATATCTACCCTTGGGGTCCAGCTTTTTTTCCTGTAGGGTGAAGGGTGCATCTCTACCAATCAGAATAGATGCCCCCCTGGCCCTGGAATCATCACTCGTAGCGTGAAATGCCTCGTTAAAGTAAGCACTCGTGAGTTTGGGGACCTGATGCGTTTTGAAATGGGTCTCTTGTAAAAATACGAAATGCGGCCTACCTTTTTTGAGCTCCCTCAACAGAGTCTATTGTTTTTCTATGCTATTCTTTTCTATTCTTTTACATTCTATTCTAATATTTTCTATTCAAGTTCATTCTATACAAAATTCCTATTTCAGAAGAAATATATATATAATAGGGTTAGGGTTAGGGTTAACCCTAACCCTAATATTTATATATCTAACCATTTTCCAAAATTCTAATTTCGTATAGAATCTTTTGTATTCAAATTCGAATTCATTCTATACGAAATTCGAATTTTGGCAGATGTTAGAAAAATATCTGGCAAAATTCGAATTTCGTATAGAATGAATTCAAATTTGAATACAAAAGATTCTATACGAAATTAGAATTTCGGAAAATGGTTATATATATATAATAGGGTTAGGGTTAACCCTAACCCTAATATTTATATATATATATATATATATATATATATATATATATATATAAAACCATTTTCCGAAATTCGATTTACGTATAGAATGAATTTGAATTTGAATAGAAAAGATTAGAATAGAAAATAATAGAAAAGAATTGAATAGAATAAAATATAATATATATATATTATATTATATTCTATTCTGTTCTATTGTTTTTCTAGTCTATTCTTTTCTACTCTATTCTAAATCGTTTCTATTCAAATTCATTGTATACGAAATTCGAATTTCGGAAGATGTGTGTATATATATATATATATATATATATATATTTATTATATATTTTTTTGTTCTGTTCTATTGTTTTTCTATGCAATTTTTTTTTTTTTTATTATTTTACATTCTATTCTAATCTTTCCTATTCAAGTCCATTCTATACAAAATTCCTATTACACAATTCTAATCTTTGCTCTCCAAATTCATTCTATATGAAATTCGAATTTTGGAAGATGTTAGAAAAAATATAATATATATATATATATATATATATATATATATATATAGGTATATGACATCTTCCAAAATTCGAATTTCGTACACTATGAATTTGAATTTGAATACAAAAGATTAGAATAGAAAATAATAGAAAAGAATAAACTAGAAAAACATATATTCGATTTTATTCTATTCTATTATATTGTTATTCTATTCTATTCTTTTCTATTTTCTATTCTATTCTAATCTTTTCTATTCTAATTCAAAATCATTCTATAAGAAATTCGAATTTCGGAAAATGGTTATATATATATAACATCTTCCAAAATTCGAATTTCATATAGAATGAATTTGAATTTGAATACAAAAGATAAGACTAGAAAATAATAGAAAATAATAAACTAGAAAAACATATATTCGATTTTATTCTATTCTGTTCTATTGTTTTTCTATTCTATTCTATTTTTTTTTCTATTCTATTCTAATCTTTTCTATTCTAATTCAAAAATATTTTATACAAATTTTGAATTTCGGAAAATGGATTTATATAAATATTAGGATTAGGGTTAACCCTAACCCTAACCCTAACCCTATTATATATATATATATATATATATATATATATATATATATATATATATATATATATATAAAACCATTTTCCGAAATTCAAATTTTGTATAGAATGAATAAAATATAATATATATGTATATATTATATTTAATTCTATTCTGTGCTATTGATTTTCTAGTCTATTCTTTTCGAATTCGAATTCATTGTATACGAAATTAGAATTTCGGAAGATGTTTATATATATATATATATATATATATATATATATATATATATATATATATATATATATATATATATTTTTTTTTCTGTTCTGTTCCATTTTTTTTCTATGCTATTCTTTTCTATTATTTTACATTCTATTCTAATCTTTTGTATTCAAGTTCATTCTATACAAAATTCCAATTTCGGAATATGGTTTTATATATATATATATATATAATAGTTTTTTTTCTCTTCAGTTCTATTGTTTTTCTATTATTTTCAATTCTATTCAAATCTTTTCTATCCAAATTCATTCTATATGAAATTAGAATTTTGGAAGATGTTAGAAAAAAGTATATATATATATATATATATATATATATATATAGCGCTACCCCCAGTTAAGAGAGCCGCTGGTTTGATTTCGGGCCCTGCACACAGTACCGCCAACCCCCGGCAATCTTACTCGACCCACTCTGGCACAGTCAGTCTAGGGTTAAGCTCCTATCACTCTCAGGTGTATTGTACTTAATAATCTCTAAACAGTCAGACAACACGCTGAGGCAAGAATATAAATATATATCAGCTTTACTGGTAACAAAGGATTCAAGGTATAACATACAACATATACATCGGCCTGCAGAGCCCTGCATCAATCAATGTACTAGGTGCAGCACAATAATATGGCGCCGCGCAGTGTCCACCACGCGGAGCTATTATGGCGTGCGCTCTCCTATGGCGTAGTAACACAAACTTTCTAACTCCCCGCCTAAGTCAGGCCTGACATGGGATGGAACTGAGTCTCTTTTCCCTAAGGAAGGAAGGTTTCTTCACCGGCCAGCTTTCGTTGGTGCACTTGAAGAAATAACCATTTGTAATCCACATTGGGTGGTAACTTGAAATAACAGGGCAAAACGGGGGGGGGGTAGGTACTTCAACTCTGTCCCGCTACCGGACCCCCCAAGAAACACTGGTGAGTGAACAGCGGGCCTAGACAGTCTACAGGCCTGAACACAACTCAGTCTATTGATATGGGCAGGTGCCCGCTCACCACTCCAGGCGCGATCCCAGCCTGGGACTTCCACCGCATGTGTGTCGCACACAGCTTCTGCTCCGATCGAGTCCCCGATCCAACTCACGTCCTGTCATGATGGGTCAGGATCCACCCAGGCTCCGCAGTATGGTGGAAGGCTCTTCGGACTTCAAGCAAGGCCTCAGGCTTCAGGCCTTGCCCCACAGCCGATCCGCACAGGATGACTTGTTGCTTGAAGCGCCGTGTCCCAAGAGAGCGAGCTCCGCCTCGCCTCTCACTTAAGTAACCCCTCCCATGAGTCTCTGCGGTGGAACCTCCACCCTGGGGCCGAATGGGGTTCTGGGCAACGTAGTCCTGGGGCCTTAAAAGAGACCCGCTACACATATATATATATATATATATGTATATATATATATATATGTATATGTAGCTCTTTGCTCCCAATGAGTGGGCGCTATGTTAAATTTAGAGGGTATCTGAGCCAATAGTTGGGCTCAGATGTAAAGGATTAATGTTAAATTAGCCTCTGTTCCAGATATGGCTGTGTTGGAAAACTTCCCACTGTTTGCCTGTAGGTGGCGTTACCACCTCAGGCCAATGTGGAAGATTGACAAGTCAGAGTGCATTGGGCACCTTCCCCCGGGAACAGTTCAGTGGGCGTGGTCTACCCGCTGAGCATGCTGGGGAAGGGTACTTAAGGGGCAGACGCCATCTTTTGGGGTCCTTCGTTCCCCCGTGGCCCTCCTGGCGCGAGGGGATATTGTGTGATTTCAGCCTCGGAGCCATGTTGGTCCGAGGCTGCGACTCTGCAGAGTAGGCCCAGTTATGCTGACTGGAGCCTACCCTTTGAAGGTTATCCTGTGCTGTCCGTCCTGAGGGAGGAAGCCACTCAATGGAGGAAAGCAGGGGAGGACCTGTCCTGGAAAAGACCAAGCGGAAGGCTGGTGTCTTGAGGAGGGCCTGGTAATTCTATTGTTGGATGCACTGCAATCAAAGTTTACCTTGCAGTCTGCCGGGTCGGATTAAAGGCTCTTGACTGTTTGGCTGGAAGTTCGGGAGTTAAGTCCTGTGGCAGAGGATCCCAGATTATCCAATTCTGTGCACCACCAGTCTGTGGCAGAGATTGGTCCTGATTATTGTTCATGCATCAAACCGGCTGCTAGGCCAGGTGAGAGGGGCCTATCCGGGTGAGAAATACCCACTCCAGGAAGAGTGGTGAATGACTGTATAGTTGAGGAATTTTTCCCCAGTGATCTGTACTGTGTACCTGAACCTACCCCTTCCCTTCACACTTCTACTATTCTTCATACGTTTTATGCAAAGGAAAATAAAACCTAACTGTAGAGGGTTTTACATCTTGTGTGGACATTGGAGTTCCTACAGACTTTCTTCCCCTAGACAACGAATACTGAGGTAATGTGCAAGCCCAAAATTAAAATCAGCAGCTCCTACGGGGGTGTGCTACACGTGGGGGCTTCAGTCCGGGATTTGCCGTTACCTCTCACAACTTAAAAGGGATTTTTCTTTGCTTTATTGAAAGTTTACAAGAAGACGTTGAACTGTGCTTTGAAAAGAAATCAAAGGGGTAAAGGTACAGATCACTTTGCTAACTGCGTAGGCTGTGGGTGGAGCCAAGAGAGAAAAGCCTGCAAGCTACGTGCAAAAAGAACCTAAAGGGGAGGAGTTCCCGCCAACTGTGTGCTACACGTGGGCATGTGTTTGGCGCCAAAGGCTAGAAGCTGCCAGATCAAGTGAGTGGATCGGAAAGCAGCATGTCGTTAGTTTCATAGGCACCACCCAGGCCAGGGCCTAGAATGTTCACCATGCCCACCGCTGTGAGTACTACGCCATCCAGAGCCTTGCTCACAGATACAGGGATCAGATTGAAGCCACGTGGACGCTTTGTGCTTTATACAAGCGGAGATGTGGAGGCGCTGGGCATGCTGTGCCCTGGATGTGAAGGACTGGCAGTTCAGTTACGTCCATTTGCCCGGTGCCTATCCTGCGGGGAATACTTATTTGAGGTAGAGCAACCCACTGCATTGCCTCGCACTTATCGGATAGACTGGGATACAGGAAAGAGAAAATGGAGGCCCCAAGGGATAGTATGGATAGGAGACTGAGTCAGGATACAAAAGAAAATAGTATAAAAATAAATTTAATATGAAAAATATAATGCTAAAAACAGTCATGGAATACAAGACACGGTTAAGCAGCTCCTCAAGGACGCATTACATAATGTACTGATACAAATCAGAAACAAAAATAAAAATTACATGCGACCGACCCTACATGTTTCTGAAAAAAAACATAAAGGCATATTATTCCTATTATGATGAGTACATTCCTTCTTCAGGGGTTTGAGTCGAGCTTGCTTATATGTTAAAATCATGTATTCCTTACAAATATATGGTGCACAGCGTTAGTGCAGATAGATGGTGTCCCGGATCCGGAAAAGACCAAAGGAGTGTATATAATGGTGGCTTGCAGTGTATATAGCATGGGGGGAATGCAAAATGTACATTCACTTATTTTTGTTTCTGATTTGTATCAGTACATTATGTAATGCGTCCTTGAGCAGCTGTTTAACCGTGTCTTGTATTCCATGACTGTTTTTAGCATTATATTTTTCATATTAAATTTATTTTTATACTATTTTCTTTTGTGTTATCCTGAATCAGCCTCCTACCCATACTATCCCTTGGGGCCTCCATTTTCTCCTTCCACAATTTTGGGATGTGGTAGGAAGTTTCAGGATTAACGTTAATCTCATCATAGTTTCTCCACACATATTTTGTAGACTGGGATACAGGCATCGCTACATTGGAAGATGTCGCCTTTGCCCCTGCGGTTCAGCCTGTGCGCACTACGCTTGCTGCAGAAAGTGAGTCTGAAAGAGATGTCGCTACCAATACAGAGGTACCAGCGGACATTGCAGCAGATACCGTGTCCACAGCATGTGTCTCCGTCCCACCCGTGAAACGGAAGTTGGGATACGTGAAGGCTTCCCGCTGCCACGGTCGAAGTCTACCCCAGTGATTACTAGAACCGGACCCCGTGAGCGTTGATATTCCTGGGACGTCCACGTCAGGAGCTGGTAAGAAACCTGGGGGAAAAGTGACCGGGACTTTGGTTAATTATTTGCCTGCAGAAGAGTTAGCAGACTCTGACCTAGACTCTTTGTCGGATGCTGGTGATGACTATCTGTTTGAGCCAAAGCCTAGAGAATTACTATGAAACAACATGGGAGATGTTGCCTCCACACATAGCTGTTCAGAGTGGGCAGATATGGACTCTGGGGAAACTACACCCAGGGAGGGAACCCCCCGGACATTGCTAAAGTGACTTTGCCTGTAAAGAGGACTGTTCTTAAACCTACAAAGTCTATGGTGAACAAGTCACCAGATTCGTGTGTGTTCCCCGGTACGGGGAGTTCTCGGACATTGCCTAGACTTGCCCGTCTACAGCGAGTGATGGTGAGGAGGGTGACCATGGAGTTCCCGTACATGCCGAAACAGATAATGCAGGAGATTGAGGCAAAAAGGGAGCAATGGTGCAGTGAAGCCATCTGGGACTATTTGGAAGTACCAAAGCCATTCCAGAATCTGGACTATTCGTTTATTATGGCTGATCGGTTCAAGGGGTGTCAGTTAGATTGGAGCTACGGGCGGCATATCCACGCTGATTGGATAGTCATTTGCAGACCAGGGAAGGACAATGTTACCTACTTTATTACAACCCTGGACAAGCAAGGAAAACCTCTGGCTTTGCTGGACCCCAGGTTTGACCTGTGAAGATTCAAAGTAACTTTCAACTGAGAGAAGGATTTTTGTTGCCTTCTCATTTTTCATGCTAACTGGACTTTGGGGAAGTTAGACAGTTAGGAAAAGGGTTGCTGAGGACGTCGGGATCAAGATGTCAACTGTTACAGCACCTGCTTAAAGAACTTTGTGTGTTGCCTCTGACACTAGGTGGAAGTGGTTTATAGAGTAGGTAAAGACTTTTCTACGTTCATACCTATAGACTTTAAAATTCAAGAAGGAAAGTTCCACCTCTGACAGAGGTGTAGCTCTGCTTCTATAGAAATATTTAAGGATGGCTACAGTTATTTTGCTGTATATATCTGTGTTTTGTTTTCTCTTTTAGGCAACCCAATCTTCTTTCAAGACCTCCGGAGAATGGGGAGGGCTAGATAGGTAGTGATGGGTGGTAATGTGTAATGGTTAATGTATATTGTGCTCTTACCTCATTGAAAGTGTATGTCATGGTTATATCTCATCTATTTCCTTTCTCTCCTTCCCCATCCAAGTTTTTTTGGTTCAGGTATCAAACCCTCAGGCTTGAGGTGTTTTTTTTCTCCAGACACTGGGGACAGTGTCTTTGTGTAGCAGGGGGAGTATTTAGCGCCCTGCTCCCAATGAGTGGGCGCTATGTTAAACTTAGAGGGTATCTGAGCCAATAGTTGGGCTCAGATGTAAAGGATTAATGTTAAATTAGCCTCTGTTCCGGCTATGGCTGTGTTGGAAAACTTACCACCTCAGGCCAATGTGGAAGATTGATAAGTCAGAGTGCATTGGGTACCTTCCCCCGGGAACAGTTCAGTGGGTGTGGTCTACCCGCTAAGCATGCTGGGGAAGCGTACTTAAGGGGCAGACGCCATCTTTTGGGGTCCTTCGTTCCCCTGCGGCCCTCCTGGCGCGAGGGGATATTGTGTGATTTCAGCCTCTTAGCCATGTTGGTCTGAGGCTGCAACTCTGTCGAGTATGCCCAGTTATGCTGACTGGGGTCTACCCTTTGAAAGTGATCCTGTGCTGTCCGTCCTGAGGGAGGAAGCCACTCAATGGAGGAAACCAGGGGAGGACCTGTCCTGGAAAAGACCGAGCGGAAGGCTGGTGTCTTGAGGAGGGCCTGGTGATTCTATTGGAGGATGCACCGCAACTAAAGTTTACCTTGCAGTCTGCCGGGTCAGCTTAAAGGCTCTTGACTGTTTGGCTGGAAGTTCGGGAGTTAAGTCCTGTGGCAGAGGATCCCGGATTATCCAATTCTGTGCACCACCAGTCTGTGGCAGAGACTGGTCCTGATTATCCAGGAAGAGTGGTGAATGACTGTATAGTTGAGGAGTTTTTCCCCGGTGATCTGTACTGTGTACCTGAACCTACCCCTTCCCTTCACCCTTCTACTATTCTTCATTAGGGATGAGCCAAACACCCCCCAGTTCGGTTCGCACCAGAACCTGTGAACGGACCGAAAGTTCACGCAAACTTTAGAACCCTACTAAATACAATGGACTCGAACATTCGAAATCAAAAGTGCTAATTATAACGGCTAATATGCAAGTTATTGTCCTAAAAAGGGTTTGGGGACCCGGGTCCTGCCCCAGGGGACATGTATCAATGCAAAAAGAAGTTTTAAAAATTGCAGTTTTTTAGGGAGCAGTGATTTTAATTATGCTTAAAGTGGAAAAAAAGTGAAATATTCCTGTAATATCATACCTGAGGGGTGTCTAAAGTATGCCTGTGAAGTGGCACGTGTTTCCCGTGTTTAGAACTGTCCCTGCACAAAATGAAATTTCTAAAGGAAAAAAAGTAATTTAAAACTTCTTACGGCTTTAATGTAATGTTTGGTCCCGGCAATATGGATGAAAATCATTATGAAAAATTGCATGGGTACCCCCCCCACCCCCCACCCCAGCCCACTATAAGCCCCTTTGGGTCTTGTATGGATATTAAGGGGAACCCCGCACCCAAATAAAAAAAAAGGCCCTATATACTCTGAACAGCAGTATACAGGCGGTGCAAACAAGACAGGGACTGTAGGTTTGTTCTTAAGTAGAATCTGTTTTGTAATTTGGAACAGGCACATTGTTTAAGTGTAGCTCCAGTCAAAAAATCTATTTTTAAGCTTTTTGGAAAACATAGGGAAGGGTTATCACCCCTGTAACATTTGTTTTGCTGTATGTGCACCTGTTCAGAACATTTCACCTCACTTTCCGTCCCAATGGCAAATGTTTTTTGAAAATGTTTTTTTTTTTTATTGAAACAAGGATTGGTGATAAATCATCAGTGGAGAGGAGACACCTCTTTACCATATTAACTCTTACGGGAGAGAATTTCCCTTCCTAGGGGTAGATTTCCTCTCACTTCCTGTTGTCTCCTTCCATTTGAAAAGTAGGAGTCGTTTGTAAGTTGGATGTTTGAAAGTAGGGGCCTGCCGTATATACTCTGCAGAAATTTGGCCCTTAGGTGTTGGTGTTGCCACAACACTGTAAGCCCTCACAGTTACTCTTGGTGGGCGCTGGAACGCCCTGCTGTGAACTATTATATCAAGAATTGTAATTACATGACATTGTTGAACAGTGGTAGGAAAAATTGGGCCTTTGGTGGTGGTGCTGGTGCCACAACACTGTAAGTCCTCACAGTTACTCTTGGTGGGCGTAGGAATGGGCCCAGCTGTGAAATATTAGATCAAGAATTGTAATCACATGCCCCTGTTAAACAGGGGCAGAAAAATTGGGCCTTTGGTGGTGTTGCTGGTGCCACAACACTGTAAGTCCTCACAGTTACTCTTGGTGGGGGCAGGAATGGGCCCAGCTGTGAAATATTAGATCAAGAATTGTAATCACATGCCCCTGTTGAACAGGGGCAGAAAAATTGGGCCTTTGGTGGTGGTGGTGCCACAACACTGTAAGCCATCACAGTTACTCTTGGTGGGCGCAGGAATGGGCCCTGCTGTTAATTATTAGATCAAGAATTGTAATTACATGCCCCTGTTGAACAGGGGCATAAAAATTGTTCCTTATGCACTGGTGCCACATCACTGCAACTCCTCACAGATACTATACTTGGAGCGCAGCAATGAGCCCTGCTGCAAAGTATTGAATCAAAAATTGTAATTACAAGTCCCTGTTAAACAGGGGCAGAAAAATTGGGCCTTAGGCACTGGTGCTTGTGCCACAACACTGCAACCTCACTTTCCGTCCCAATGACAAATGTTTTTTGAAAATTTTGGGTTTTTATTGAAACAAGGATTGGTGATAAAGCATCAGTGGAGAGGAGACACCTTTTCCCCATATTAACTCTTACAGGAGAGAATTTCCCTTCCTAGCGGTAGATTTCCTCTCACTTCCTGTTGTCGTCTTCCGTTTGCAAGTAGGAGTCGTTTGTAAGTTGGATGTTTGAAAGTAGGGACCTGCCGTATATACTCTGCAGAAATTTGGCCCTTAGGTGTTGGTGTTGCCACAACACTGTAAGCCCTCACAGTTACTCTTGGTGGGCGCTGGAAAGCCCTGCTGTGAACTATTATATCAAGAATTGTAATTACATGCCATTGTTGAACAGTGGTAGGAAAAATTGGGCCTTTGGTGGTGGTGCTGGTGCCACAACACCTTAAGTCCTCACAGCTACTCTTGGTGGGCGCAGGAATGGGTCCAGCTGTGAAATATTAGATCAAGAATTGTAATTACATGCCCTTGTTGAACAGGGGCAGAAAAATTGGGTCTTTGGTGGTGGCGGTAGTGGTGGTGGTGTTGCCACAACACTGTAAGCCCTCACAGTTACTCTTGGTGGGCGCAGGAATGGGCCCTGAAGTGAATTATTAGATCAAGAATTGTAATTACATGCCCCTGTTGAACAGGGGCAGAAAAATTGGGCCTAAGGCACTGGTGCCACAACACTGCAGTCCCTCACAGATACTGTACTTGGAGCGCAGCAATGAGCCCTGTTGCAAAGTATTGCATCAAAAATTTTAATTACAAGCCCCTGTTAAACAGGGGCAGAAAAATTGGGCCTTGGGCACTAATGCTTGTGCCACAACACTGCAACCCTTCACAGATACTCTATTAGAAGCGCAGCAATGAGCCCTGCTGCAAAGTATTGCATCAAAATTTTTATTTACACGCCCCTGTTAAACAGGGACTGAATAAGTGGGCCTTAGGCACTGGTGCTGGTGCCACAACACTGCAACCCCTCACAGATACTGTAGTTGGAGCACAGCATCGAGCCCTGCTGCAAAGCATTGCATCAAAAATTGTAAATACACGCCCCTGTTAAACAGGGACTGAATAATTGGGCCGGAGCCACTGGTGGTGGTGCCCAGAACCAAACATTTTCTTTCAAGCTATCAGCATTATCATTGAGGAGGAAGAGGATAGTCACTCAGCATAACAGGATAGTCACTCAGCATCAGCATAGGCAGTCTTGAAGGGATCTGACATTCGGTGGACAGGCGCACCCTGTGATCGTGTAACAAAGCCTCCAGCAGCACTGAATGTGCGTTCCGAAAGAACGCTGGATGCAGGACAGGCCAGTAGCTCAATTGCATACTGTGCAAGCTCTGGCCAGTGATTCATCCTCAAGACCCAGTAACCCAGAGGATTTTCAGTGGGAAAGGTGTCCAAGTCTGATCTTGCCCATGGGTATTCCTGCCCTATATAAACCAGACGCTGGCGATGGTTGCTGGAAACGATCATACCTTGGGGCTGCGTACTAAAAAATTGTCTGAACACATTGGTCAGATGGCCACCTTCTCCACCGCTCCTTCTTTGACTGACCGAAGCCTCAGCAACACGTTGTTCAAGACCAGGAATTTGTAACCTCCCAGTCTCTGGGAACGCGTTGTACAGACCTTTCTGCAAGGCCTCCCGAAGATACTTCATCCTCCGCTCCCTCTGCGACGGCAAGATAAGGTCCGCAACCTTACCCTTGTAACATGGATCAAGGAGGGTTGCCAGCCAGTAATGATCCCTCTCCTGGATCGCACGAATACGAGGATCCTTCCACAGGCTTTGCAGGATCAGGGAGGCCATGCAGCGTAGGTTTGCTGAGGCATTCGGTGCAGAGTCCTCAGGGTCACTGAGGACGACATGTTCCGCAGCCACCTCCTCCCAGCCACGTACAAGTCCATGGGTGTCTTGGGACTGTAATTGATCCCTTGAAGACTGCTGCTGATGCTGAGTGCTAGGCTCCACCTCCATGCTGACACAATAATCCTCCTCCTCCTCCTCCTCGTCCTCTTCCTGTGTGATAGCCGGGCCAGCAGGAACACTGTCTAGATAAAGGGGGCTTTGAGAGGTAAGGAAGTCCTCCTCCTTCTGCCTCTGTTCTGCCTCAAGTGCCCTGTCCATTATTCCATGCAGCGTGTGCTCCAACAGGTGGACAAGAGGGACAGAGTCACTGATGCATGCACTGTCACTGCTCACCATCCTCGTGGCCTCCTCAAATGGTGCCAGGACAGTGCATGCATCCCTGATCATGGCCCACTGGCATGGGGGAAAAAATCCAAGCTCCCCTGACCCTGTCCTTGTGCCCTATTGCAACAGATACTCATTGATGGCCCTCTGCTGCATGTGCAGCCGCTGCAGCATGGCCAACGTAGAGTTCCACCTGGTGGGCATGTCACAGATTAGGCGGTTCTTGGGCAGGTTGTAATCCTTTTTAAGCTCAGCCAGCCGAGCACTGGCATTATATGACCGGCGGAAATGCCCACAGAGTTTATTGGCCTGCTTCAGGACCTCCTGTAAGCCCGGGTACCTGCCCAAGGACCGCTGCACCACCAAGTTAAGGATGTGACCCAAACATGGCACATGGGTCAGTTGTCCCTGTTGGAGGGCGGAGAGGAGGTTGGTGCCATTGTCGCAAACCACCTTTCCTGGCTTAAGCTGGCGTGGCGTAAACCACCTTGAGCCTGCTCCTTCAGAGCTGACAGAATCTATGCCCCAGTGTGGCTTCTGTCCCCCAAGCATACCAGCTCAAGAACTGCATGGCATCTTTTTGCCTGCATACTTGCCTAGCCCCTTGAACACCTACGGAGCACCGCTGGTTCCAAGGACAAAGCACAGGTAGAGGCTATGGAGGAAGAAGAAGGGGGTGGAGGAGAGGGGTGTGTCAGAATCACCAGTAGTAACATTTTGGAGGCGTGGTGGCGGAACAACCTCCAACACTACTGCACATTTTCCTGTCAGCTGCCAGCAGAGTCACCCAATGCGCCGTGAAAGATAGGTAACATCCCTGTCCATGCCTGCAGGACCATAAGTCAGCGGTAATATGCACCTTACCGCTGACCGCCCTGTCCAGCGAGGCCAAGACATTGCCTTCCACATGCCGTTAGAGAGCCGGAATCGCCTTCCGTCAGAAAAAGTGGCGTTTGGGAACCTGCCACTGAGGAACCGTACATTCCACAAACTCACGGAAGGGGGCAGAGTCTACCAACTAAAAAGGCATCAGTTGAAGTGCTAGCAATTTTAGCCAAGCTAGCATTCAACCGCTGGGTATGTGGATGGCTTTCTTTTGGCGGTGCAGCAGCTGGGGGAGGGAAATGTGCCTGGTACATCGGACGTCGGTGTACCGATAGCAGATTGCCTGCAAGTACTTGGCTGTGACACACCTAATTCTACACCTTCATTCATCTCAGTGCAGGTTTCAGAGAGGACTGAAGGTATAGTGTGGTTGGAGATCCCAGCTGATGAGGAGCAAGGAGAGGTCCGCTTTGTTCTTTGGTGTGGGTCTTTTAGGTACGCTTGCCAACAAACTGCATGGCAGGTCGACATATATCTGGTCAAGTACGTGGGGCCCAAGCGGCTGATGTTTTGGCCATGCGAGATACGCTTTAGACATATGTTGCAAATGGCAACGGTGCAATCTGCTGCACGTCTGAAAAAAGGCCCACACCAAAGAATTTTTGGAATAACACGCAGAGACAGCAGCGCCCTGCACATGCGGAGCTCTGCGGTGTGATGCAGTTGGTGTGCTGCCCTTAAGCTGGCCCCTGGAGGGCATCCTGCCTTGTTGGAGATGAGCCTTCTCCTCCTCCTCCTCCTCCTCTCTCCTATCAGGCACCCATGTGGAGTCAGTGACCTCATCATCCCCTCCCTCCTCATCACTGGAGCAAATCTGGCAGTATGCTGCACCTGGGGGAACATGACTGCCAGATAGTTGTCCTTGTTGGGCACCCCCTCTCTCTGGGCTCACGTTACTGCCCCCTCTCTCTGGGCTCACATTACTGCCTTCCTCCAGCTGGGTTCCATCATCGGAGCCTTAAAAACGCTGGGCATCCTCCTTGAGCATGTACCCAGCACTGTGGTCAAACAGTTTGGGGGACTCCATAGGAGGACATGGTGGGGCTAGGGAAAGAGTGACTGATGCCATTGAGCCGAGGGAAGAGGCCGCTTTGGCAGATGCTTTGCCAGACAAAGTACTGTACCCTGAGCCTGGATGAGGAGGATGAGGACGGCTTGTTCATCCTCTCTACCAAGTCTTGGGCATGTTGTGGCTCAACATGGGCAGCTGCCGAAAAGAAGGATAAGCGTGTCCCATGGCCACGTGCTGATGAGGATGCACCGTGTCCACGACCAGCACTGTTGCCTCTAGACACAGAGCCTGCTTGCCCTCTTTTATTGCCTCGTGACTGTCTGCCTCTCCTTGTTTGCCTTCCAGACATACTAATGGCCTGCAGTGAGGTGTAGCTGCACAAAGGTGGGATATGTACAGTAGGTGCCGCCGATATTGTGTCAATCTCGCTTCTTCTACCGGCGAGATTAACAACCTACGAGCCCCGTCGCGAGAGCCAGTGCCGAGCTGTCTCGTCATCGGGAAAAGAAAAATGAGTGACACGCATTGCTGACATTGAGGCCGGTGGACGGAGATCCGACGTGGATTCCCGCCAATACCAGGGACTGTGTTTGGTATGAATCCTGAGCGGGAACTCCATGCCAAATTTTAAATAAAAAAACGGCATGGGTTCCCCCTCCAGGAGCATACCAGGCCCTTCGGTCTTGTATGGATTTGAAGGGGAATCCCCTAAGCTGAAAAAACAGCGTGGGGGTCCCTCTCAAAATCCAAACCAGACCCTTATCCGAGCACGCAACCTGGCAGGCCGCAGGAAAAGAGGGGGAAGAGAGAACGGCCCCCTCCCTCCTGAACCGTACCAGGCCACAGGCCCTCAACATGGGGGTTTGGTGCTTTGGGGCAGGGGGCGACCTGCGGCCCCCCCACCCCAAAGCACCTTGTCCCCATGTTGATGGGGACAAGGGCCTCGCCCCGACAACCCTGGCCGTTGGTTGTTGGGGTCTGCGGGCGGGGGCTTATCGGAATCCGGGAGCCCCCTTTAATAAGGGGGCCCCAGATCCCGGCCCCCCACCCTATGTGAATGAGTATGGGGTATATCGTACCCCTACCCATTCACCTGGTGGAAAAATAATGTCAATAAAAAAACGCACACAGATTTTTTAAGTAATTTATTACACAGCTCCGGGGGTCTTCTTCCGACTCCGGGGGTCTCTTCTTCCGACTTCGGGGGTCTTCTTCTGCTCCCTGGTGCCTTTTTCATTCTACCGGGCTTTTCCGCTATCTTCTTCCAGCTCTTTTGCTAGCGGAGAGGCCCGGTCTTCCCCGTCGTCTCGTCCGGCTCTCCGTTGACCTTCTGCCGGGCTGCTTCACTATCTTCTTCCAGCTCTTTTGCTAGTGGAGGGGCCCGGTCTTCCCGTCGCCGTCTTCTTCCCTCTTCTCCTCCTCGATGTTCACTCGTCACTTCCTCCCGCTGTAATGCTGGGTGTTCGGTCCGCAATGATTTATATAGGCCTCTCATGACATCACAGTCACATCCCCCCATGACGTCACAGTCACATGCTCCGGGGCCACCCAGAGCATGTGACTGTGACATCATGAGAGGCCTATATAAATCGTTGCTGACCGAACACCCAGCATTACAGCGGGAGGAAGCGACGAGTGAACATCGAGGAGGAGAAGAGGGAAGAAGACGCCGATGGCGACGGGAAGACCGGGCCCCTCCACTAGCAAAAGAGCTGGAAGAAGATAGTGGAGCAGCCCGACAGAAGGACAACGGAGAGCCGGACGAGACGACGGGGAAGACCGGGCCTCTCCGCTAGCAAAAGAGCTGGAAGAAGATAGCGGAAAAGCCCAGCAGAAGGAAAAAGGCACCGGAGAGCAGAAGATTCCGGATTCCGATAAGCCCCCGCCCTCAGACCGCGACAACCAACAGCCAGGGTTGACGGGACGAGGCCCTTGTCCCTATCAACATGGGGACAGGGTGCTTTGGGGTGGGGGGGCCGCAGGTCGCCCCCCTGCCCCAAAGCACAAAACCCCCCATGTTGAGGGCATGTGACCTGGTTTGGTTCAGGAGGGAGGGGGGCCGCTCTCTCGTCCCCCCTCTTCTCCTGCAGCCTGCCAGGTTGCTTGCTTGGATAAGGGTCTGGTTTGGATTTTGAGGGGGACCCCCACGCCGTTTTTTCGGCTTAGGGGATTCCCCTTCAAATCCATACCAGACCGAAGGGCCTGTTATGCTCCTGGAGGAGGAACCCATGCCGGTTTTTTATTTAAAATTTGGCGTGGAGTTCCCGCTCAGGATTCATACCAAACACAGTGCCTGGTATTGGCGGGAATCCACGTCGGATCCCGTTCAATACACTGTTGCGTCTCCTTCTCGCTAATGCAGCGAGCACGAGATGTCGGCACCCTGTCGCCGAGATGTCGGCACCCTGTCGCAGAGAATCTCCGCAATGGGATTGCGATGGATATACAATGTCGGCGGCACCTACTGTGTGTATATATATATATATATATATATATATATATATATATATATATATATATATATATATCTGTACTGATAATGCAGCTATCAGAATCAACTACCTGCTGTGGTATTAGTATGGGAAAAGCAGCAATTGTCTTCAGTTAGTTTTAGGTGAAAACTGTGCAGAGGCCACAGTACACTAACTGAAAATACTTGCAGCTCTCTGCCTGTGTTTTTTTTTTTTTTTAATTTTTAAGATTTTTATTGAATATTGAATATTAACAATTACAAGGTCATATTCATGACAAAAAGACGTAAAAGGACAGCAGTCGTATTACAGGATCTTCAGTACATATATACATTCATGAATCTTGATTCTTATCTTTCAATAAAAGGATAGACTAAGGAGTCAGGGACATAATGAGGACCTCATAGTATAGAAAAAAAAAAAAAAGGATCAAACAAAACAAAAACATGAGTAGATTCACTCGGTCCTATAAGAAAGCCAATCCGGCTCGGGTAATAGATACCCGTATGACCATGTAGTAACATATACTGAGTGCAATAACTCAAAACCTAAGACTAAACTAGAACTAAAACTAGATCTAAAACAAAGAATGAGGATAGCAAGGTTACCATATATGTAGTAACCAAGAGTTGCATGCGTCAATCCACATCTGTTCTGGTATGGTGCATTTCCTTTTCATTGCTTTTTTTTTTTTTTTTTTTTATAATTCATCTCTGTGTGTAGCCATTCTAAATCATATCAGTCAAATTATATATTTTAAGCCATATTTCCCATTGTTTGAGAAATTTTCCTTTATTACCTTTGGAGTTGGCAAAAGAGTGTTCATAAGAGCACTGTAGAGTCACTCTGGAGATGATTTCCTGAATTGAAGGGACTGTGTTTTTTTTTCCATTGGCACATTATTGATAGTCTAGCCGCAATTAAGATATGTAGAACCACTGTCCTAAAGTCAAGGGGGAATTCCTCTATACGTAAACCGAGTAGTGCTAAATCTGGCGATGGTTTCGTTATTATCCCTGTAATCTGTGAGATCAACTGGAAGATGGAGTTCCAGAAGCTCGTTAATGACTTGCAATACCAAAGTATATGAAGCAAGTTCCCCGGTTGTCCGCAGTCACGCCAACAATCCGGAGACCTACCCGTGTATATCGTAGCCAAACGCGTCGGTGTCAAGTACCACCTATACAGAATCTTATATACATTTTCCCAGTGTGACACACAGTGCGAGGCTTTTAGACTACAATTAATTGCTTGAGACCATTCTAATGGAGAGTATGTTCTCTTTAGTTCTGCTTCCCATTTAATTATCGCTGGAGTGTCTTTGATTGGGGAATCGGGTTGTAGTAAGGAGTACATGAATGATATGCCTTTTTTTTCGAGGTAGAGTCCACATGATAGAAATCCCATACTGCTTTGTTCAGATTAATGGTGTCCGAATTGTAGGTGTGGAGGAAGTGCTGAATTTGCATCATTGTAAATCTATCCTTAAGTTTAACCTCCTTTGGAATCTCTCGTAAGGTATGATAGCCCGCTTCAATCCAAGGTTTAAGCCAAAGGTTTGGAATCAGGAATGTGAAGGATTAAAGCGGAATATCAATCAATTTCACCTGCGTGACCTCCCGGCTCTTAGTTAATAGGTCTTCCCAAGCTTTAAGTGAGGCAGATATAGACGGGTGATATGGTATGTATATTGGTTTGCTAGTGGCTGCAGCGATGAGTAACGCTGGTAGGTTAGTATTATGTATTAAGGAGCGTTCTAGTAATACCCACTGTTTCCCTAAAGATGGGTCACACCATGCTCTAAGTTGGTCGAGGAGAGTTGCTCTATAGTAATCTCGAATGGCTGGTACCCCCATACCCCCTTTTGATTTTAATTTGGTGAGAGTTGCGAAAGCTATTCTTGTTCCTTTCCATATGAAGGATCTAAGTGATGTATCAAGTTTATTGAAAAATACTTGTGGGAGGGGAATGGGTACTGTCCGAAAGATATAGAGGATTTTTGGTAGCACCATCATCTTGAATGTAGCTATCCTGCCCATCCAAGAGATTTCAAATTTTGCTAGTTGAGTAAGTTCGGTCTGGACCGTATGAAGTAACTTTTTATAGTTAATGTCATAGAAGTGGTTTGATCTGGCAGTGAGATAAATCCCCAGATATTGGATCTTGTCGCTGTCCCAATTACAAGGGAACAGAGATTTCATTTTTACTTTAATTTTATAGTTAAGATTGGTTGTGAGAACCTGACATTTGGCTATATTGATTTTATAGTAAGATACGGCGCTAAAGGTATCAATTATCTTGCATACTTTAGGCAGAGATTTAGTCACATCTGAGAGTGTCAAAATGACATCATCTGCAAACAATCCCATTTTATAGTCATTACCAGCTACTGTGATGCCTGTTACGTTTTGGGAACTCCTGATGGCAGCCGCAAATGGTTCCATAATCAGAGTGAAAATTAGAGGTGAAAGGGGGCACCCCTGTCTAGTCCCATTAGTTATGGTAAAGGCATCGGAGAATACAGAGGAGGTAAATACTTGAGCTGATTGGTTATTATAAAGTGCTAGGATAGCAGATAAAATGGGGCCAGTGAAACCAAATTTTGTTAGGGTAGCCTGTAAATACCCCCAGTGTACCCTATCGAATGCCTTCTCGGCATCTAAAGCTATGAAGGCAGTGGGCAACTTACGGCTCTCGGCTATACGGAGAAGATTAAGTATTCTGCGGGTGCCATCAGGAGCTTGGCGACCTTTTACAAATCCTACTTGATCAGGGGCTATTAAGGATGGTGTTACTTCCGCTATTCTATTGGCAATAATCTTGGCGTATACTTTAAGGTCCGTATTAAGGAGGGATATTGGCCTAAAGATTTGAGGTAAGCTGGGTTCCTTTCCTGGTTTTGGTAGGGTGACTATTATTGCTTTAAGCATTTCTGATGTTATTGTTCCTGAAGAGATAGCGTCATTAAAAACTCTGACTAGATGTGGGATTAATACGGTTGAGAAGGTTCTATAGTATTCCGCTGAGAGACCATCAGGTCCAGGTGATTTGTTAAGAGCAAGGGAGTTGAGGACTAGTTCAACTTCTGCGTCTGTAACTGGAGCATTAAGTCGCTCCAACATCTGGGGATCTATTGATGGAATGTTGACCGAATTTAGAAATTTGGATATGTTTTCCATGGATGGTTGAGGGGTGTTGGAATCTGAGTTAAGATTATAGAGACCACTATAGTACTCTTTGAATATGTTCGCTATATCTTTCGGATGTGATACTTTGGTGCCATTTTTGGGTTCAATTAGATGAGCGATTCTCGTTCTGGCTTGTCGGACTTTAAGTTGTTGGGCCAAGAGTTTTCCCACTTTATTACAGGAAGAATAAAATGAGGCTTTTAGGTATTTCATATGTCTTTCATAGTTGGCTACTAACGCATATTTAAGGTTCAATCTACATTCTTTAAGATCATCTATCGTATTTTGGGACATGTCTTTCTTATTTTGTGTTTCTAGGAAGCATATTTTGTTCAGCAGTAGGTCAATTGTTTGAGACTTACGCTTTTTTTCCCTAGCAGCAATTTGTATTAACAGGCCTCTGATGAAGGCTTTGTGAGTACACCAGATAGTGGATGCTGAGGTATCTTCTATGGTATTGAGTGTAAAAAATTCCTCCAGTTGCTTCTGAACTCTCTCTCGGTGATATTTATTGGTGAAGATGTGAGTTTTGTTGCGCCACAGAAATGTAGGGGTTACATTAATTTGTTCTTCTAATTCAATTGTTATGGGCGCATGGTCTGACCAAGTGATGGTCTCAATAGTGGCTGACTTAGTCTTGTACAAGGAAGATAGGTCTGTAAGAATTATATCTATTCTGGAATAGGATCTATGGGGGTTAGAAAAAAACGTAAAGTCTTTTTCGTCTGGATGATGGCATCTCCAGACATCATATAGGGATTCTCTATGTATAGTGGATTGGAGTATAGATTTATGGTGTAATTTGGGAGGTGAGCAGTCAATATGGGAGTCAATCACCGAGTTAAAGTCCCCTAGCAGAAGGAGGTTTCCCTTACAGATGGGTTTAACCTGTTTGAGGAGGTTCCTCAAAAAGGTTATTTGCCCTTGATTTGGGGCATATACTGCCACAATGGTATATAAAACATTATTCAAGGTACATATTAAAATAACATAGCGGCCCTTCTTGTCTGTGATGACTTCCTGTAAAGAAAATGCTATTGAATGTTTGATTGCAATAAGAACTCCATTATGCTTAGTGTCAGCATTAGCAAAAAATATATGCGGGTACAATCTATGAGAACACTTTGGAGCTTTCGTTGCTGAAAAATGAGTCTCTTGTACACATAGTACATCTCCCCTCAGTTTTTGGGCTGTAGACCATAAAAGGCTTCATTTAAAAGGGCTGTTAAGACCCTTGGCATTAAGAGAGACAAACTTAATGGTCATCATAAACTAGGGTATGAACAAACGATGCTTCCTGTAGGAATAAACGTTGGGAGCTAACCTTTTGATTAAGAGATCATCATTTCTAGAAACATGTTCATACTCACAAACAGTAGAGTTAAAGGAAAGGGGATATCGCCATCTAGTGGTAACTGTTAGTACGGATGACCAGTTGTAGTTCAGTGTGGATTGCAGATTAGGTAGATCTTCCTTTGAAGAGATGACATGTGGAAGGCAGTAGGATAAGCAAAAAAAATCCTGGATTGAAAAGATGTGGATTGCTCTGTTGTGAAAAAGAAAAAGGAGAGAAAAGAACAGAGAAAAAAACAACAAAAAATAACCAAATAGTAAAAAAGAGTCTGGAGCCCGCCCCAGCATCCAGAGGCAGACTAGTCTGCTTGTCATCTGAGGGCGCCTATTCCACGCCAACATGGCGACAGGAAAAGCAAATCTAGGCATTTAAAGGTGCTCCATTCAACCGCAGCGGTAGAAGGGTAAGAGTTGGTTCTCTTTCGGTGGTCCATGGTTATTATGTCGACCAATCCGTCCGGACTTTAGGAGGATCACGTCATCTAGGGGCTGGTTCTTCGGCAGGAAGGATGTCCCATTCTCTGAGGAGACGGAGGCCTGATTCCAGTGAGTGAATGTTGAACGGCTTACCTTGATAGGTTACCATGAGTTTTGATGGGGTCCCCCATCTGTAAACAATGCTGTGATTACGCAGAGCTTTGGTGATCGTAAGGAGTTTCCTTCTGTGTTGTATAGTGGCTTGTGAGAGATCCGAGAATAAAGCTATGTTCGCATACTGTCCAGTCATTTGTGGGTTGTTTCTCATAGCTCGCATAGCATCCTCTTTAATATGGTAGTAGTGTATACGTGCCAGAACATCTCTCGGTACATTATCCGGGAGGAAACCTGGCTTAGGCAGTCTATGCGCTCTGTCAATTGTTAGCTCAACATCAGTTGCTTTGGGCAGTAAGGTGCGTAACATTTGGCATACAAATCTACTCAGCTCAACATTGGGAATAGATTCAGGGATTCCGCTAAATTTAATGTTATTTCTGCGGGAACGGTCTTCTAAATCTGATAACTTCGCTGCCATTCTCTGCATCTCAGTTTGCTGTTCCTTAAATGCATCCACTAGATTATTGTGTGCTGCAAAAGCATCTTCCATTTTGTGATCTGTGTAGGCCACTCTATACTGTAATTCTTGCACATCAGCCTTGATAGGATTCAACATTGTCAGCATGTCTGAGTGTACAGAATCTCTTAAGGAAATGAGCATATCTCTCATATTAGATATGGTCACAGGCTGGAATGAAGAGGGAAAGTGCTCAAGTGGGGTCTGATTTGCAACCTCCTGTGCACTGTCCTCCATGTCAGATTCTTCCTCCTGTCTATCTCCCTTCGCTTTTTTAAATTTAGTAGGGCTGCGGGTGGTAGGGCTATCAGGTGGGGAGATGGTGGTTCCCCCCTTAGCAGTATGTTCGATAGCTGTACATACCGAAGATGTGCTGCTGGAGTCTGAGGAAGCTTCACTTTCCCCTATCTTCTGCATGTGTGCTCCGCCGCCGGCGCCATCTTGGGTCACGCGGCCGCTAGTGGAGGGGAAGTAATCCGTTAATGTCAGCAGATTCTGGCGGTATGAACCCCTCTTACGAACAGCGCCAGGTGTAGCGTCGTCTTGGGAAGTCATGGCTTGTTATTAGAAATCACCACCGTCGCTGGGTCACTTCGTTTGCGGTATCCTGGAGCAGGAGCTCAGCTATACAGCAGCCGTCTCTCACGCCGGCTAGCCACGCCTCTGCCTGTGGTTTTATTATGAGAACACCACTATTAGTAACTAACTGTATTCAGATAAGCTTTAGGTGAACGCTATGCAAAGCACACAGTACACTAATTGAAACACTGACTGCAGCTAGCACAATCACCTGCCTGCCTGTCACAGTATAGAGAATAACAGGAACGGATCTAGCTAAACTGAATACAGTGTATAAATATATATACAACACCTAGGATGCATATATATCCTCTACACACTGTAACTGCAGCTAACTGACTCGCCTGCCTGCTCTACCTAACTCAATTTAAATGACACTGGGGGTGATTTACTATAAACAGTGCGCTGCGCCGGTTCATACCTTACTTGGTGCGCCGGATAAATCCTTAATTGAGCACAGGAACCGGCGGCACACTGCTATAGTAAATAAAAATTTGAGCGGCGCTCTATTCAAAATGAATGGTTCCCTATGGGAGCCCATTGATTTGAATAGAGGTCGCCCGGGAAGTCGGATGAAGACGATCCGACTCGCGGGGCGACTCGTGTGCCGGTTGACAGAGGGACAGCGTGACCTTGCGAGGCAACTTGGACCCGACTTGAGTGTGAAGCAGCCGCTCAAGTCGTGTCCTAGAGGCGACTAACTGTCCGAGAATGTCTCCAGCGCGATACCATCGCGCTGGTTCTCGGCACAGGGTACTGCAAGCCTCGCGCTCGCTGTCCCCTGTGTTTGGTATGAATCATGAAGGGGAACTCCAGGCCAAATTTTTATTAAAAAACCGGCATGGGTTCCCCTCCAGGAGCATACCAGGCCCTTAGGTCTGGTATAGATTTTAAGGGAAACCCCCTACGCCGAAAAACGGCGTGGGGGTCCCCCCAAAATCCAAACCAGACCCTTATCCGAGCACGCAGCCCAGCAGGTCAGGAAAGGGGGGGCGAGCGAACGCACCCCCCCTGAACCCTACCAGGCCGCATCCCCTCAACATGGGGGGGTTGGTGCTTTGGGGCAGGGGGTGCCCTGCGCTCCCCCACCCCAAAGTACCTGCCCCCATGTTGATGGGGACAAGGGCCTCTTCCCGACAACCCTGGCCGTTGGTTGTCGGGGTCTGTGGGTGGGGGGCTTTTCGGAATCCGAGAGCCCCCTTTAATAAAGGGGCCCCCAGATGCTAGCCCCCCCACCCTATGTGAATGAGTATGGGGTACATCGTACCCCTACCCATTCACCTGGTGGAAAAAAAAGTCAATAAAAAACACAACACAGGTTTTTAAAGTAATTTATTAGGCAGCTCCGGGGGTCTTCTTCCGACTTCGGGGGTCTTTCTGCCGGGTGCCCCGTTATCTTCTTCCAGCTCTTTTGCTAGCGGGGTCCCGGTCTTCATCTTCATCTTCTTCCGACTTCGGGGGTCTTTCTGCCAGGCGCCCCGCTATCTTCTTCCAGCTCTTTTGCTAGCGGGGTCCCGGTCTTCATCGTCGTCTTCTTCTGACTTCGGGGTCTTTCTGCCGGGCGCCCCGCTATCTTCTTCCAGCTCTTTTGCTAGCGGGGTCCCAGTCTTCATCGTCGTCTTCTTCCCTCTTCTCTCCTGGAGATGTTGCCTCGTCGCTGTCTGCCGCTACATTGCTCTGTCCGTGGAGCGCACCCACTTATATTGGCATGGGGCGTGATCACCAGGTGATGCCACCTGCTGACCCCTCCCCCGTATGACGTCACAGTCCCGGGGAATGATGGGACTGTGACGTGATATGGTGGCAGCATTGTAGTGGCAGATAGCGACGAGGCAACATTGGTCGGAGAGAAGAGGGAAGAAGACGATGATGAAGACCGGGACCCCGCTAGCAAAAGAGCTGGAAGAAGATAGCGGGGCGCCCGGCAGAAGGCAGAAAGAACCGAGATCGTGGAGAAGGCACCGGAGAGGGGGAGAAGAACCGGAGAGCGCGGAGACGACACCGGAGAACAGAAGAAGAGACCCCCGAAGTCGGAAGAAGACAACGATAGTGACCGGGACCCCGCTAGCAAAAGAGCTGGAAGAAGATAGCGGGGCGCCCGGCAGAAAGACCCCCAAAGTCGGAAGAAGACGACGAAGACCGGGACCCTGCTAGCAAAAGAGCTGGAAGAGGATAGCGGGGCGCCCGGCAGAAAGACCCCCGAAGACGGAAGAAGACCCCCGGAGCTGCCTAATAAATTACTTTAAAAACCTGTGTTGTGTTTTTTATTGACTTTTTTTGCCACCAGGTGAATGGGTAGGGGTACGATGTACCCCATACTCATTCACATAGGGTGGGGGCCGGTATCTGGGGTGCCCCTTTATTAAAGGAAGCTCTCGGATTCCAATAAGCCCCCCGCCCGCAGACCCAGACAAGCAACGGCCAGGGTTGTCGGGAAGAGGCCCTTGTCCCCATCAACATGGGGACATCCTCCCCATGTTGAGGACATGTGGCCTGGTACGGTTCAGGAGGAAGGCAGGGCCGCTCTCTCATCCCCCCTCTTTTCCTGTGGCCTGCCAGGTTGCGTCCTCGGATAAAGGGTCTGGTGTGGATTTTTAGGGGGACCCCCACGCTATTTTTTTAAAAATGTTGGTGGGGGGTCCCCTTTGAATCCATACTAGACCCAAGGGCCTGGTATGGATTTTGGGGGGACCCCCACGCCATTTTTTTTCATTTTGGTGGGGGGGTCCCCTTTGAATCCATACTAGACCCAAGGGCCTGGTATGGACCTGGGGCGGGACCCCACGCTGTTTTTTTTCTAGATTTTTTTTTAGAGCCGGCAATGTTTATTTTTTTTACATTTCCTTTAACCACTTAACGACCGCCCACTGTAAAAATACGTCGGCAGAATGGCACCGACAGGCAGAATCATGTATATCTACGTGACTGCAGCGTTCGCAGAGACAGTCCTGATCCCTGTGACTCCAGTGCTGTAGGAGGTGATTTCACCACCACAGTTAAAAAAAAAAAAGCATATATGCCGAAGCATTGGGGCAGCAGGGGCGGAGGAGCAGAGGAGCGATTTTGCTCCTAATGCCGCGTACATACGGTCGAAATTCCGACGGAGGCTTGCCCGTGGAAAAGTCTGACCATGTGTACGCGGCATAACTTTTGCGGGAAGATGCCCCCATGCTTCGGCATATATAAATGGTGCATGTATGCCCATCATTAGAAGTGGGTGGATGAAGGGCGGTATTCTAATGGTGGGCATACCCACGATCAATCTTTTTTTTTCGTTCAGCCAACAGGCTGCATGAAAAAAAAGATTACAATACATGTCCAACAAGGACCAGCAACGTACTGGTATGTTGCTGGATTTGAATGTTTATACCAGAATGATGCCTGTGGGTTTAGGTATCATCTTGGTATCATTCTTTTCAGCCAGCGGCCGGCTTTCATGTAAAAGCAATCCTAGTGGCTAATTAGCCTCTGGACTGCTTTTACAAGCAGTGGGAGGGAATGTCCCCCCGGATATAAAAAGCGCCATTGGGAAATTTGGAAAGCATTTTATCACACCGATCTTGGTGTGGTCAGATGCTTTGATTGCAGAGGAAAGATCTAGGGTCCAATAGACCCCAGTTTTTTCAAAAACAGAGTACCTGTCACTATCTATTGCTATCATAGGGGATATTTACATTCCCTGAGATAACAATAAAAATTATAAAAAAAAAATATGGAAGCAACAGTTTAAAAATAAAATAAAAAAGCAAAATTAATAATAATAAAAAAAAAAAAAGCACCCCTGTCCTGCCCTGCTCTTACCCAATGGCGAACACAAGCGTCAGTCTGGCGTCATATGTAAACAGCAATTGCACCATGCATGTGAGGTATCACCACGAAGGTCAGATCGAGGGCAGTAATTTTAGCAGTAGACCTCCTCTGTAAATCTAACGGCCTAACCTGTAAAAGCTTTTAAAGGCTTTTAAAAATGTATGTAGTTTGTCGCCAATGCGCGTTTGTGTGAAATTTTAAAGCTTGTCACGGCCTAAGATCATCTTTTTTATTTCATCAAACATTTGGGCAATATAGTGTGTTTTAGTGCATTCAAATTAAAAAAAGTGTATTTTTTCCCCAAAAAATTCATTTGAAAAATCGCTGCGCAAATACTGTGTAGAAAACAAAAATGCAACACTCACCATTTTAATCTGTAGGGCCTTTGCTTTAAAAATATATATAATGTTTGGGGGTTCAACATAATTTTCTTGCAAAAAAAAATATGTTTTCATGTAAACAAAAAGTGTCAAAAAGGGCTTTGCCTTCAAGTGGTTAGAAGAGTGGATGTAAGCTTCCTAATGTTGTGTATAAAATGCCAGAACAGTTCAAAACCCCCCCAAATGACCCCATTTTGGAAAGTAGACACCCCAAGCTATATACTGAGAGGCATGTCGAGTCCATGGAATATTTTATATGTTGACACAAGTTGCGGAAAAAAGACAATTTATTTTTTTATTTTTTATTTTTTGCACAAAGTTGTCACTAAATGATATATTGCTCAAACATGTCATGGGCATATGTGGAATTACACCCCAAAATACATTCTGTTGCTTCTCCTGAGTACGGGGATACCACATGTGTGAGACTTTTTGGGAGCCTAGCTGCGTACGGGACCCCAAAACCAAGCACCGCCTTCAGGCTTTCTCAAGCCCCATACACACTATCAGTTTTCTTGCAGGTTTTTCTCTTCAGGTTTACCAAAACCATGTAGTGCAAGGGCCTGCCTGATTGCATACGAATTGAAACTCTTAAGGTTTGACCTCATATTAGATGGTTTTGGTAAACCTGAAGAGAAAAACCTGCAAGAAAACTGATAGTGTGTATGGGGCTTAAGGGTGTAAATTTTTGATTTCACTTCTCACTGCCTATCACAGTTTCGGAGGCCATGGAATGCCCAGATGGCACAAAACCCCCCCAAATGACACAATTTTGGAAAGTAGACACCCCAAGCTATTTGCTGAGAGGTATGGTGAGTATTTTGCAGATCTCGCTTTTTGTCACAAAGTTTTGAAAATTGAAAAAAAAAAAAATAATAAAAAATGTACTTTCTTCATTTTCAAAAACAAATGAGAGCTGTAAAATACTCACCATGCCTCTCAGCAAATAGCTTGGGGTGTCTACTTTCCAAAATGGGGTCATTTGGGGGAGTTTTGTGCTATTTTGGCATTTTATGGCCTTCAAAACTGTGATAGGTAGTGAGGAGTGAAATCAAAAATTTGTGCCTAGAAATCCTGAAGGCGGTGCTTGGTTTTCGGGTCCCGTACGCGGCTAGGCTCCCAAAAAGTCCCACACATGTGGTATCCCCATACTCAGGAGAAGCAGCAAAATGGATTTGGGGGTGTAATTCCATATATAACCATGGCATGTGTGAGCAATATATCATTTAGTGACAACTTTTTGTAATTTTTTATTTATTTTTTGTCATTATTCAATCACTTGGGACAAAAAACAAAAATATTCAATGGGCTCAACAGGCCTCTCAGCAATTTCCTTGGGGTGTCTACTTTCTAAAATGGGGTCATTTGGGGGGGGTTTGTGCTATTTTGGCATTTTATGGCCTTCGAAACTGTGATAGGTAGTGAGGAGTGAAATCAAACATTTGCGCCCTTAGAAATCCTGAAGGCGGTGCTTGGTTTTCGGGGGCCCGTACGCGGCTAGGCTCCCAAAAAGTCCCACACATGTGGTATCCCCGTACTCAGGAGCAGCAGCAAAATGTATTTTGGGGTGCAATTCCACATATAACCATGGCATGTGTGAGCAATATATCATTTAGTGACAACTTTTTGTAATTTTTTATTTTTTTTGTCATTATTCAATCACTTGAGCCAAAAACAAAAATATTCAATGGGCTCAACATGCCTCTCAGCAATTTCCTTGGGGTGTCTACTTTCCAAAATTGGGTAATTTGCGGGGGTTTTGTACTGCCCTGCCATTTTAGCACCTCAAGAAATGAGATAGGCAGTCATAAATTAAAAGCTGTGCAAATTCCAGAAAATGTACCCTAGTTTGTAGACGCTATAACTTTTGCGCAAACCAATAAATATACACGTATTGACATTTTTTTTACTAAAGACATGTGGCTGAATACATTTTGGCCTAAATATATGACTAAAATTGAGTTTATTCGATTTTTCTAACAAAAAGTAGAAAATATCATTTTTTTTCAAAATTTTTGGTCTTTTTCCGTTTATATGGCAAAAAATAAAAATCGCAGAGGCAATCAAATACCATTAAAAGAAAGCTCTATTTGTGGGAAGAAAAGGACGCAAATTTTGTTTCGGTACAACATTGCATGTCTGCACAATTTACAGTTAAAGCAGCGCAGTGCAACATTCTGAAAACAGCTCTGGTCCTTTAGCTACAAAATGGTCCGGGGCTTAAGTGGTTAACAACCAGCTACAAACAGGTTAAAAAAAAAATTGCTGCAAAATCACGGTACTTGCGTTTTGGATGCGGGTCCATTGAATTCTATTACATCCAAAACACTGTTTTTGGCCTGGAAAAAAAAAATCTGCAGTTGCGTTTATTCTCGTTTTTCACAAAGCCAAAAAATGCCTTCAGAAGCCAAAGATTTCCACGTTTCAGACGCGGGTACCGGCGTTTAGCCGCATTTTAGTTTAGAAGCGTTTTTAAAGGTGACCTCTTTTTTTACATTGATAAACTCAAAAATTATGGCAAATGAGGAAAAACCATTAAAAATATATATATATCCAAAAAAAATGAAATTGCTTCCATTGCATTGTGGACAATCCACAACTTGGGGCAGGTGACGTGGCAAGTGGACAATCCACAACTTGTGGCAAGTGACACACTAAATACAAGTACACTGCTGCTCTCTCAGCTGCTGATACTCACTCTGGTCTCACAAAATAGCTGAAATGGTTAATAATACTGTTTTTGGAGCTTAGGGTGGCTCCTTATGATGTCTCCTAACTAAACGCATATAGACGCAAATGTGGTAAAATGCAGCATGCAAACGCCACACAGCGCGCCTTTCTAAACGCTGCTTTCAACCTTAGTTCTGCAGACTTTGCACCAGCGTCCCGTGTACATGGGGCCTAAAAACGCCTATGCCATTTACAGCTCAAAAAACGCCATGGTGGCCATGAGGCCATAGGCTAACATGGAGAGACGTTTTTAAGCTGCAAAAAACGCTCAAACAAGCGGCTGGAAAAACGTCCGTGTGCATGTAGCCTTATATTAACCACTTGCTTACTGGCCACTTAAACCCCCTTCCTGCCCAGACCAATTTTCAAATTTCAGCGCTGATGCACTTTGAATGACAATTGCGCGCTCATACAACACTGTAACCCAATGAAAATTTATTATTTTTTTGCACACAAATAGAGCTTTCTTTTGGTGCTATTTGATCACCTCTGCGTTTTTTTTTCTATAAATACAAAAGGCCGACTAAAAAAACTAAAATTAGGATATTTTAACCACTTCAGCACCAGGCCTATTCTGGCACTTCTCTCCTTCATGTAAAAATCATAAATTTATGGCTATAAAATTACTTCAAAACCCCAAACATTAGATATGTTTTTTTAGCAGACACCCTAGGCAATAAAATGGCGGTCATTGCAAAATTCTCGCTCGATATTTGCGCAATAAATGTTCAAATGCCTTTTTTTTGGGAACAAAAAATGGTTTCATGAATTAAAAAAAATTACAAAACAGTAAAGTTAGCCCAATTTTTTGGAATAATGTGAAAGATGTTGTTATGCTGAGTAAATAGATACCTAACATGTCACGCTTTAAAATTGCGCACACTCATGGAATGACACCAAACTTCAGTACTTAAAAATCTCCCTAGGCGATGCTTTAAATTTTTTTACACATTACCATTTTCGCATTACAGAGGAGGTCTAGTGCTAGAATTGTTGCACTCGTTCTAACGCACGCAGCAAAACCTCACATGTGTGGTTTGAATGGCGTTTACATATGTGGGCGGGACTTACGTGTGTGTTCGCACAGAATCGCCGGCTGAAAAGAATGATATTTGAATGATGCCTGCAACTGCAGGCATCATTCAGATGTCACCGCACAAAGCCAAGGCTGTCATTTGACGGTGGGCGGTAGGAAAGTGGGTAATATTTCGAAAATTAAAGAAAAAGGTAATTTTTCTCCTTCATTGATGTACACTGATGAGACTGCACTGATGGGCTGCACTGATGGGCACCAATAAGGTGGCAAGGGTGGGCACTGAGAGGTGGCATTGCTAGTTGGCACTGGTGGGCATTGAGAAGTGGCACTGCTAGGTGGCAATGATAGTTGGCAGTGATGGGCACTGATAGGCAGCAATGCTAGGTGGCACTGATTGGCACCAGTGGTGGGCATTGATAGGTGGCACTGGTAGGAGCTACTGATTGTCACAGATGATGCAGAATTGCCTCTTCCTCTTTGGGCCCGATGTCCCTTGCACATAAGACGGTGATTGCCTTTTTTTATGCTCACGCTGTCAGCACAAGGAGAAAACAAAAACCATTACCCAGCTTTTGTTTACATCACGTGATCAGCTGTCATTGGCTGATAGCTGATCACATGGTAAGGGGCCGGGATCGGCCCCTTACTCGGATCTGTCATCACCCGAGTCTCAGTGACTCGGTGACCACAGCGCGCGCGCGAAGGGGAGGACGTCTATTGACGGACTCCCGGCAATTGAGGACCGTGCTGTGGCCGTCGATCAGTTATAGCGCTGATCTCAAGTGATTAAAGAGGGTCTAAATGGGCCATTGACATGCATCACAATTCAACTTAGGAATGTGTCTTTGCAAAGTTAAACTAAATTAAATCCTTTCTTATTTTTGCTTGGGGATAGAGTGCAGAGGGATTAGAAGTCTAGACAGTTTTTGGGGATGTTTGCACCCCTGATCGGGTGAAGACAACTCCCAAATTTGGCCACTTTATTTTTCCAAATAATTCACTTCCTGTCACATAGCCACACAGGAAGTGAGGGTAAATCCCTACCAATGTCTTTCCTTGGGGACACACACCCCATTATGTACATTGCACTCCAGCATTTTGCGGGGTACACCCCAAATTATTATTAGGTATTTTGGACTTTGGGGTTTCATTACTAAAGGCAAATCTACTTTGCACTACAAGTGCACTTGCTGGATATCCGAGGGGGATATGCAAGCAAACAAAAAAAACACCATATTTGCTTTTACATGATTGGATGTTACAATCACCAGTGTTACAATCACCAGTGCCTCCCCTCAGATTTTCAGCAGCTACACTTTTACTGCAGAGTGGATTTGTCTTTACTAAACCCCAAACTACCCAATGATTTGGGGTGTACACAACAAAGTGCTAGAGTGCAATTTGCTTAATGGGGACACTAGTTAGATTGATCTGTGTGTCCCCAAGAAAAGACATTGGTAGGGTTTTACCTTCACTTCCTGTTTAGCTGTGTGACAGGAAGTGAAGCCAATTTTACTAAAAGGGGACACAAAGCCCAACCTAAAAAAAACAAACAAGCAGGGGTTCTAACACTTACTTTGTTTCCCTCAAAATGCCCACAATTAGAATCGTATTGCCTTGAGCTATTTTTAAGTGCAGTGCTCTAAATCAGTGCTTCTCAAGTACCCCTAACAGGCCATGTCTGCAGGTTTTCCTTCATCTTGCACATGTGCTTTAAATCACAGTCAATGGTTTTGTATTTTGAACAGCAATTCTCGATAAGATAAATTCACAAAACATGTCCTGTTTGGGTTATTGAGGACTGAGGCTGAGAACCACTGCAGTAAAAAGGAAAAATTAATACTTACCGCTCTGTATTTTTCATTTCCTGGTGACTATCCATGGCAGCACACAATACATGCATATGCTAGCATGAAGGCACCAGGGTAGACAAATCACACCTGTTTTGTTTTGACATGCCAATCAGCTGTCACGTTTGTTGCAAAGAAAAACACAAAACAAACATCAAAACTTTGCATCAAATTTTATTGGTCAACAAAACAAAGGGAAGCCAAAATAAAAAACATGGTCAATTTGAAACATTAGTCACAGACTCCACAACATCTTGAGAAAGATTTAGCAAAATAATGCAGCATAGACAATTAAATCAAAGTGAACAAACGACACACATTACCAACATCAAAATTATTTCAGGGGAACATTTCCCCCACACCAAAAAATACAATCAACAAAAGTAAAACAAACACCTGTTTTGCAAAGACATAACAAATAAAATACATGTGTTACAAACTCGATAAGGACACCAAATGTACTTTTTGCCGGACGCACGCACACACACACACACACGCCTCTTTTCAGGGCAAGGGAGAGGATGCTATCTGCAAGCTTTATATAACATAGGTTTGTGTGCTAATGAGGCAATTGCAAACACATGCACAGTCCATGAAACACCCAAAATGCAAGTTCACCCAATGTAGAGACTGAACTTCAAAGTGGGTACACCTGTTAAGGATGTCCTTCAATTACTAACCCATAAAAACACTCTCTGAGCATGCCCAGAAATATCCAGGTGCTGTTCATACACAAAAAGCACCAACAAAAAAAACTAACTGCCTGGGCATGCTCAGACCAACACAAATGCAGCTAGCAGAAAATAACCCCCCCTGTTCAAAATTAAGCACATCATTCAGCATGCTACAAAATTAGAGATGGGACAAACACCCCCCCCCCCCCCACCAACAAATACCATTGCAGTCTATGGGACCTGACTTGTTAATTTTGCTAGTCCCCACTTGGCTGGCTTTTCTTCTAGTTATTGGCCTTAAAATTGGGGCCCAGGTCCCACCCTAAGGGACATTTCACACCACATGCAGTCCATTGCATTTTTTATGCATCAAAAATGCATGGAAAGTTGGTTATATGGTTCTAAATGGCAGTGTTTGTTCCAGTGCGTTCCAGTTCCACAAAAAATGTAGAACATGCTGCATTTTACCTGCACTGGACTGTACTGGAACGCAGCAAAACGCATCATAAACGCACTGGAATGATCAGGAACACACCTAAATGCACCAAAAATGCACTGGAACACACTTGTCCTTATCTATGGTTAATAAAAAAGAGGCGTGAAAAAAAGCACTGGATTGCATCAAAAACGTACCAAAAATACACTGGAATGCATCAAAAACGTGCATGCAAAAAAGCACCTGGAACTAGTGTTGAGCGAACCCGAACTGTAAAGTTCGGGTCCGTACCGAACTTTAGCTTTTTCCCGAACCCGGACTTTGCCCAAAAGTCCGGGTTCGGGTTCGGGTTCGGCAATCTAATAACGCATTTAGAAATGCTTCAGGGGCCAGCCAATCACCTTTTGATTAGCTGGTGTGCCCTTAGAAGCCATCATAGCCATGCCTACTAATGGCATGGCTGTGATTGGTCAGTGCAACATGTGACCCAGCTTCTATATAAGCTAGAGGCACACAGCACACATGACACTCTGCTTCAGAATAGATAGGGAGAGGATCTAGTCTGCTGCTGCTGCTTTTAGGGAGAGATAGAAAGATAGATGAGGTAGTCCTGATTCTACAATCTGAGGGAAAAAGATAGAGAGATAGTGTAGTGTAGGGCCAGGTTCCTGTGTTGGTGCTTTCAGGGAGAGAGAATATTATATAGGAGTCCAGATTCAGAGATTAAAATCAGCAATCTGCATAGGTCTACCTATTTGTGTTGCAGTGCAGTCTTTTTACACTGCCATGAGCCCAGTGTCAGAGAAAATCTAACTTTTAGGGGAAAAAAAAGGAACTTTATTGTTCTCTTTTCCAAAAGACCCATAGGGCAAAAAAAAAAAAAGCATTTTATTTTGCTCGTGCAAAAAAAGACCCGTTTAGGGCAAAAAAATAAAAAAAAATTGCACTTTAATGTACGCTTGCAAAAAACACCGTTTAGTGGCACCAAAAAAAGGTTGCAGTGTGTTATACATATTTTGAGGTGTGTGAAATAAACAATTTCTATATAGTTTTGTCCTACTGTGCTATACTAAAAAAACAACATTTTTTTTGAATAGCATTTTCTGCAGTTCTGTAGCTGTGCGAATTAGCGGTTACGTACTGTGGGTGTGTTCTGCTCTTCCAAAAAACGCCATTTAGTGGCACAATAAAAAAGTTTGCAGTGTGTTATACATATTTTGAGGTGTTTGAAATAAACAATTTCTTTATAGTTTTCTCCTACGTTGCTATACTAAAAAAACAAATTTTTTTTTGAATAGCATTTTCTGCAGTTCTGTAGCTGTGCGATTCAGCGGTTACGTACTGTGGGTGTGTCCTCCTCCACCGCCGCTTCCACCTACACAGCCACATCCACCGCCACTTCAACCTCCTACTCCATATGGACCTCGTCCTCC
Organism: Rana muscosa; assembly: GCA_029206835.1. Lineage (NCBI taxonomy): Eukaryota > Metazoa > Chordata > Amphibia > Anura > Ranidae > Rana > Rana muscosa. Next base: position 656,444,483 of record CM055116.1, on the reverse strand, counting down.
TAGGTCAAGATTATTATTTTTTATTTTTATTTTTTTTATGTTATTTTAAGTTATTTCCCTATCCACATTTGTTTGCAGAGCACTTGCCATGCTCTTAACAACATTTTGCTGCCATTTGCAGCCCTCTAGCCCTTTCCATTACCTTTTTAGAGCCTTTTTAGTCCTTAGAAGTCCGGGTCCCCATTGACTTCAATGGGGTTCGGGTTCGGGTCCGGGTTCGGGTTAAAGTTCGGTCCCGAACCCAAACTTTTTTCCGAAGTTCGGCCGAACCCGTCGAACCCGAACATCCAGGTGTCCGCTCAACTCTACCTGGAACGCATCCGGATTGCGTTTCTATGGTGTGAACTGGCCCTAGTTCACACCATAGAAACGCAGTCTGGATGCGTTCCTGGTGCTTTTCTGCATGCACGTTTTTGACACGTTCCAGTGCATTTTTGATGCATTTTTGATGCAGTCCAGTGTTTTTTCCCCCTCTTTTCACTTAGGACAAGTGTGTTGCAGTGCATCTTTGGTGCATTTAGGTGCGTTCCAGTGCATTCCAGTGCGTTTTTGGTACGTTCCGTTGCGTTTTTTGATGTGTTTTACTGTGGTCCAGTACAGTTCTGTACCTAAAAAATGCAGCATGACCAATTATTTTTTTCCTTTCTGAAACGCACTGGAACAGACTGCAGTGGTGTGAACTATGCCATTGGCATTAATGTGATCAACTTTCTTTGCATTTTTCATGCATCAAAAAAAGGCACTGCACTGCATCTGGTGTGAACTGGCCCTAAATATCATACCTGGGGGGTGTCTATAGTATGCCTGTAAAGTAGTGCATGTTTTCCATGTTTATAACAGTTCAAGAGCAAAATTACATTTCTAAAGTAAAATAATAGTCATTTAAAAGTACTCGCGGCTGTAATGAATTGCTGGTTCCCGTCAATACAGATAAAAGTCATTGAAAGTCTTTGATAAACAAATACAAATGTATGGGGGTCCCCCAAATTCCATTACCAGGCCCTTAAGGTCTGGTATGGATATTAAGGGAAACTCCGCGCCAAATAAAAAAAAAATGGAGTGGGGGTTCCCCACAAAATCTGTACCAGGCCCTTCAGGTCTGGTATGGATTTTAAGGGGACCCCCGCGCCAAACTTAAAAAAAAATAGCGTGGGGTCCCCCTAAAAATCCACACCAGACCCTTATCTGAGCAGGCCGCAGGAAAAGAGGGGGGGACGAGAGAGTGCCCCCCTCCCTCCTGAACCGTACCAGGCCACATGCCCTCAACATGGGGAGGATGCTTTGCGGGTCTGTGACCCCAAAGCACCATGTCCCCATGTTGATGGGGACAAGGGCCTCATCCCCACAACCCTTGCCGGTTGTTGTGGGGGTCTGCGGGCGGGGGGCTTATCGGAATCTGGAAGACCCCTTTAACAAAGGGGACCCCCCAGATCCCGCCCCCCTGTGTGAAATGGTAATGGGGTACAAATGTACCCCTACCATTTCACAAAGAAAGTGTAAAAAATTACAATAGCCGGTTTTTGACAATTTCTTTATTAATGTCTTCTCCTTTCTTCCATCTTCTTCCATTTTCTTCTTCCATCTTCTTCTTCCAGCTTCTTCTTTTCCCCATTCGGGTTTCATCCTCCATCTTGTTCTTCATCTTCCTCTTCCTCTTCATCTTCATCTTCCTTCTTCCTTCGGTGTTCTTGTCCGCATCTTGCTCTGGCTTCGCACATGGATTTCACGGGGACTTTCCCCGTGGTGTCAGAGGGGGGCGGAGCCACCGGGTGGCAGCGGACCCAGAGGAGAACTGAAGAACTGAAGCGTCACACAGCGGGAACCTCAAATTCAAACGGAGCGGCCGGAGAAAGAAGAAGGGGAACAAGAAGTCGGAGCAAGATGCGGACGAGAACACCGAAGGAAGAAGGAAGATGAAGATGAAGAGGAAGATGAAGAACAAGATGGAGGAAGAAACCCGAATGGAGAAAAGAAGAAGCTGGAAGAAGAAGATGGAAGAAGATGGAAGAAAAAAAAGACATTAATAAAGGAATTGTCAAAAACCGGCTATTGTAATTTTTTTAATTTTTGACACATTCTTTGTGAAATGGTAGGGGTACAATGTACCCCATTACCAATTCACACAGGGGGGCCGGGATCTGGGGGTCTCCTTTGTTAAAGGGGGCTTCCAGATTCCGATAAGCCCCCCGCCCGCAGAACCCCACAACCACTGGCCAAGGGTTGTGGGGATGAGGCCCTTGTCCCCATCAACATTAGGACATCCTCCCCATGTTGAGGGCATGTGGCCTGGTACGGTTCAGGAGGGGGGGCACTCTCTCATCCCCCCCTCTTTTCCTGCGGCCTGCCAGGTTGCGTGCTCGGATAAGGGTCTGGTGTGGATTTTTAGGGGGACCCCCACGCTATTTCTTTTTAAGTTTGGCGCGGGGGTTCCCCTTAAAATCCATACCAGACCTGAAGGGCCTGGTACGGATTTTGAGGGGGACCCGCACGTCGTTTTTTTTTTTTAATTGGCGCGGAGTTCCCCTTAATATCCATACCAGACCTGAAGGGCCTGGTAATGGAATTTGGGGGGACCCCACGCATTTTTTTTATTTTTTATCAAAGACTTTCAATGACTTTTCTCTATATTGCTGGGAGCCGACAATTCATTACAACCGTGGGTGCTTTTAAATGCCTTTTTTTTTCCTTTAGAAATGTCATTTTGCTGGCGCACTGTTATATAATGGCAAGTTCAGAGCTGCGTCTGTTCAACTTATGCAAATTGATTTATGTGACTTGACATTTATGAAGGTTTTGCCGGCGCAGTGTCCTGGCGCATTTGAATGAGTGAAATTCCCACACTGAGCACAAAAAACCTCTCATAGTTCTAAACGTACTTGCCAGCGCAGCGGGGCTGGTTCTGAAAAAATTTAATTCTCACTCTATTTTGGGCATATTTGTTACTTGGGCAGGTGTCACTACACTTCCTCACATCACCCCATGTCACCCCCATTATATTGGCACTTCCAGCTTCTTTATATTTAGATTTTAAGATGCCGTGCGCCAGGTCCATAGTAGCGCACTGAGCGCCTCCTCCCGTCCGCCGAGAACACTATAGTAAATAGGAAATAGAGCTGCCCTACCGGTGCAAATGTTTTGTAAATACCAAAACAGCCAATACTCATGGCGCAAACATTTCGGAAATCAGCCTCACTATCTCTCTCTCTCTCTCTCTCTGTCTTTAACCACCGCCTCAACACACTACACAAGGCCGCCATGCAGGCCACCTTATATAGTGTGGGGCCTGTACTAAACCCCCTGAGACATAATTGGCCAAAAGCCACCCTGGCTTTGGCCAATTATGGCTTTCCGTTTTTTCCGCGCTGTGAATGGCGAAAGCATGTGGGTCATAGTGCATGCTTGGCCAATCATCAGCCAGCAATGCACTGCGATGCTGCAGTGAATTATGGGCCATGACGCGCCACTATAATTTGGCGCGAACGGCCCATAATGTTCGCAATTCGGCGAACAGCCGAACAGACGATGTTTGAGTCAAACATGGGTTCGACTAGAACACGAAGCTCATGCCTATTCTTCATACAATTTATGCAAAGGAATATAAAACCTAACTGCAGAGGGTTTTACATCTTGTGTGGACATTGGAGTTCCTACAGACTTTCTTCCCCTAGACAACGAATACTGAGGTAATGTGCAAGACCCAAATTAAAACCAGCAGCTCCTACGGGGGTGTGCTAGATATATATATATATATATATATATATATATATATATCTAGCGCACTCACCCCAGACTTTACCTGCTTTTATTTCTTTACTTGGCTCCTCCGCAGGAAAAGAATGAGGCACACCACACCAGCAGCCCGTACCCTCCTGGATGAGGAGGTTAAGCGGTGTTAGTTTTCGGGTCTGCCTGCGGCTAGTGTTAGAATTCTCCCGAGCTGATCTCGTCTCTGCATTAGCCAGAGACAAGTCCTTAATTCTCCCCAGTAAAGTAAAGTAACTGTCCACACCAACTGAAAGTCCAACCTTAGTATTTATTTCACCACGGATAACAAATAGTCTCTATGAGAGCAGACAGGTTGATACGAGACACAGGTCAGAAAAGGTTGGAGGAGGTCCAGACACAAACTCAATTTAGGCTTCTCTTACTGTTCTGCTTTCATGAACAGGCTTGGACGTACGGTCTCTGTCACAGACCTGGTGAAGATGAAAAGTCACTGCCACTGACTTGGTGAAGTTGGTCACTGCCACTGACCTGGTGAACAGGGCCTTGCCCTCTTTGGTCACTGCCACTGACCTGGTGTGCGTAGAGTCACTGCCACTATGACCTACAGAACATGCACTTCCTTCTTGAAGAAACTTGGCCCTTGTTAAGGAGAAGAACCTCCCTCCGAAGAGTTACCAGAGGCCCCCACTGTCACTACCACTCTGCGCTGGGTCTTCAGAAGGGGTCACCTCCCTGGCCTCCTCGATCCTGTATACTGGTCCCCTCGCAAGGCGGCACCCTGGGAGCCCTCAATCCTGGGCGGAACCCAGCCGAAGGTGCTGAGCTCCGGGCCTCAAAAATAGTACCTCACCCCCGACTAAAGGCGTCTGGGATGTAACAGGAACTCGGCCTCTGGGCCTAGGGCACCCGGAGGCGACACACGCACCACCCAGGCTGAAGGTGCCTGGGCGCGAACGAAACCCTGTTGGTACCCTCTCCCGACAGGCACAGCAGGTTCCCTGCCACGCCGTACTGCTGCCGAGAGGGGACACCTGCAGGCCACAGGGAACAGCACACCAATACTATCTCCCAAGGACAGAAATGGTCCAAGAAACCCAACAATTAGTGTATCTGAGCCATACTGCCACTCAGATACTCCCCTTGAATATAGCACCCTGCTACATATATATATATATATATAAAACATCTTCCAAAATGTGAATTTCGTATAGAATGAATTTGAATTTGAATACAAAAGATTAGAATAGAAAATAATTAACTAGAAAAAGATTTATTTGATTTTATTCTGCTCTGTTCTATTGTTTTTCTATTCTATTCTATTATTTTCTATTTTCTATTCTATCCTAATCTTTTCTATTCTAATTTAAAATCATTCTATACGAAATTCGAATTTTGGAAAATGGTTATATATATATATATATATATATATATATATATATATATATATATATATATATATATATATATATATATAAACATTGTCCGAAATTAAAATTTTGTAAAGAATGAATTTGAATTTGAATAGAAAAGATTAGAATAGGAAATAATAGAAAAGAATAGACTAGAAAAACAATAGAACAGAATAGAACAAAACATAATATATATATATATATATATATATATATATATATATATATATATATATAGTGTATATATATATATATATATATATATATATATATGTATATATAAATATAGAAAAAATAGGACACCGCGCTATATATTATAAACCTAAAAAGCAGCAACTAAAATGTGAGATACACCAACAATGCAAATAGAAAAAATAAAGCTGTGCTCCCCTTAAAAACAGAAGTGAAATGATCTTAAACATTAATGATCAACCATTGAGTGATAATCAATTAATCGACCCCTAAGGGATATCACATATTAACATATAATATATAAACCAGTGGCATAGATTAAGAAATATGTGATGAAATAAAGAAAATAAATTCCTTAATAATTGTGAATAAGAATAAAATAATAGTCCATATGTGGTGAGTATTAATGAAAGTCCATAAAGCCAGAGAAAATTGAGGTCCACAAGTTGAATTAAATCAAAACAGGTGTCCATCAAAGATTCCGTGCACCACCACCGTAAAGATTGTAGGCTTACCAAAAGCAAGCTTTGAACAAGCATGCAGCTATAACCCAGCCCGGGTCCTGTAACAGGAAGCAGCAATCGATTGGATTCGAATCTGGCTATCCTATAGGCAGATATTCCGGCTAAAAGCCCAGTTACAATTCCTCATAAAAATAAATCGGATTTGTCTGGCGACTTCTGTCTTTCATGAATCCATGCTGTCTGTTGCCACTTCCAGCCCAGGCCTATTCTGGTACTCCTCTCCGCTCTGTATTTTTCATTTCCTGGTGACTATCCATGGCAGCACACAATCTATGCATATGCTACCATGATGGCCTTCATGGTAGCATATGCATGGAATGTGTGCTGCCATGGATAGTCACCAGGAAATGAAAAATACAGAGCGCAGAGGAGGACCAAAATAGGCCTCTTGGCGGTGGTGGTGCACGGAATCTTTGGTGTACACCTGTTTTGATTTAATTCAACTTGTCGACCTCAATTTTCTCTGGCTTTATGGACTTTCATTAATACTCACCACATATTCTTTTATTCTTATTCACAATTATTAAGGAATTTATTTTCTTTATTTCATCACATATTTCTTAATCTATGCCACTGGTTTATATAATATGTGTTAATATGTGATATCCCTTAGGGGTCGATAAATTGATTATCACTTAATGGTTGATTATTAATGTTTAAGATCATTTCACTTCTGTTTTTAAGGGGAGCGCAGCTTTATTTTTTATATATATATATATATATATATATATATATATATATAAATATAAATTATATTTTTTACTGTTCTGTTCTATTGTTTTTCTATGCTACTATTTTCTATTATTTTACATTCTATTCTAATCTTTTCTATTAAAGTTCATTCTATACAAAATTCCAATTTCAGAAGATGGTTATATATATATATATATATATATATATATATATATATATATATATATATATATTCTATTCTGTTCCATTGTTTTTCTATTATTTTCATTTCTATTCTAATCTTTTCTATCCAAATTCATTCTATTGGAAATTTGAATTTTGGAAGATGTTATGTTATATATATTATATTATATATAATATTATATTTTATTCTGTTTTGTTCTATTCCAAAATTTGAATTTCATAATAGAATTAATTAAAATTTGAATACAAAAGATTCTATATGAAATTTGAATTTCGGAAAATGGTTATATATATAAATATTTGGGTTAACCCTAACCCTATTATATATATATATATATATATATATATATATATATATATATACATATATATATATATATATATATATAACCATTTTCTGAAATTCGAATTTCATATAGAATGAATTTGAATTTGAATAGAAAGATTAGAATAGAAAATAATAGAAAAGAATAGACTGGAAAAACAATAGAACAGAATAAAATATAATATATGTTATATTTTATTCTATTCTGTTATATTGTTTTTCTAGTTTATTCTTTTCTATTCTATTCTAATCTTTTCTATTCATATTAAAAAACATTCTATACTGAATTTGAATTTCAGAAAATGGTTATATATATAAATATTAGGGTTAACCCTATTATATATATATATAATCATTTTCCGAAATTCAAATTTTGTATAGAATGAAATCCAATTTGAATAGAAAAGATTACAATAGAAAATAATAGAAAAGAATAGACTAGAAAAACAATAGAACAGAATAGAATAAAATATAATATATGTTATATTTTATTCTATTCTGCTCTATTGTTTTTCTAGTCTATTCTTTTCTACTCTATTCTAATCTTTTCTATTCAAATTCAAAATCATTGTATACGAAATTTGAATTTCGAAAGATGGTCTTTTATATATATTTCTTTTATATATTCTTTTATATATATTTCTATTCTGTTCTATTGTTTTTTTCTATTGTTCTATTGTTTTTCTATTACTGTCAATTCTATTCTAATCTTTTCTATCCAAATTCATTCTATATGAAATTCGAATTTCGTAAGATGGCTTCCGAAATTCGAATTTCGTATAGAATTATTTTGAATTCGAATATAAAAGAATAGCATAGAAAAACAATAGAACAGCATAGAAAAAATATTTTATATATATATATATATATATATATATATATATATATATATATATATATATATGTATATATATATATCCTCTTCCGAAATTTGAATTTCATATAGAGTAATATCGAATATGAATAGAAAAGATTAGAATAGAAATTAATAGAAAAGAATAGCATGGAAAAACAATAGAACAGAATAAAATAAAATATAATATATATTATATTTTTTCTATTCCTTTCTATTGTTTTTCTATGCTATTCTTTTCTATTATTTTCTATTCTATTCTAATCTTTTCTATTAACATTTTTGAGATTTCTGAAAGTCTGAAATTCAAATTTCGTATAGCATGAATTTGAATAAGAGTAGAAAAGAATAGAAAATAATAAAATAAAATAGAAAAACAATAGAACAGAATAGAATAACATATAATATATATCATATTTTATTCTATTCTGTTCTATTGTTTTTCTAGTCTATTCTTTTCTATTATTTTCTATTATTTTATTCTAATTCATTCTATAGGGAATTTGGAAAATGGTTTTATATATATATATATATATATATATATATATATATATATATATATATATATAGAATAAAATCGAATTCTAATAGAATAGAATAAACCATCTTCCGGAATTCGAATTTGGTACAGAATGAATTTGAATAGAAAAGATTAGAATAGAATATATAATATTTTTTTCTATTCTGTTTTATTGTTTTTCTGTGCTATTCGTTTCTATTATTTTCTATGCTATTCTATTGGAATTCGATTTCATTTTATACGAAATTCGAATTTCAGAAGATGTTATATATAAATATCTATATCTATATATATATATATATATATATAGATATCTATATCTATATATCTATATATATATATATATATATATATATATATATATATATATATACTGTATATATAGATATATATCTATATATATCTATATAGATATATATATATATAAGTGTAGCGGGTATGCACTTTCCCGGGTGTAAATTTGAATCTGGCGGTGACACCAGTGATGTGTGATTCCCTGCGGCCCAGAAGGTGGCGCTGTCGCCACGTGCTGGGGGTTGAACCATTGCTGTGTGTCGTACCCCTTTTTGTCCTCCCTCGGCAGCGGTATGGTGGGGCGGGGAACCCACCGTGCTTGCTGGGAGAGGGTATAAAGGGGGCCGGCCATCTTGGTCATGGGGTTCGTAGTCCCAGACACCTTTAGTCTGCGGACGGTGGTTCGTGCCAGTCCTCTGGGTGGCCTAGGCCTGGAGGACCACCAGAGATCATGTTCCACCTCAGGCACCTTTAGCCTGGGGTGAGGTACTTGAATGGAGGTCCGGAGCTCAGTGCCCAACACTGAGTTCCGCGAGGGAAGGAGATCCTAGGGAACCCAGGGATTTGGTACCCGAATCCGGAAGGCGCAATGGACCGGGGGGAGCTCCTCACTTGAAGACCCGGTGCAGCATATTGCCGGTGACGGGTGAGTCTCTCGTCGGAGACCGCCTGGAAGGAAATCCCCCTCGTGCGGAGACCACAACCCACTTTCAGGGGAGAAAGTGGAGAACGATTGTGTGTGGGCCTATTCGCACCCACACCTCCTTTCCTGTGCTGTTCTTCAAGGGAGTTCAACTGTTTGTGTTCATTCGCATGAGAATAAAGGAGTGTTGGACTTTAATGGTGTGGGGCTCATTTCTGACAGACATGGCTCAAGGTGACTCTCGTGAGGGAGGATCCAGGTGCACAACACTGACCCGAAAGTAAATTAAGAACGTTGCCTATACCGCACTGATACATGTGGCGGAGGCCTGGAGTGGTGTCCCCGCTCTCTCCCCTCTGAGATACCCCTAGACAAGAGACAGACGAGAAAGAGCAAGAGAGGGGAGTGAGGTGGGCGCTACATATATCTATATATATATATATAGATATATAATATTTTTTTCTGTTCTGTGCTATTGTTTTTCTATGCTATTCTTTTCTAGTATTTTTGATTATTTTCTAATCTTTTCTATTCAAATTCAATTTCATTCTATACGAATTTTGAATTTCAGAAAATGGTTATATATAGCTTAGTTCAAATGCGGTAGAATTATTTCGAATTTGATAGTTTTTTCAAATGTGGTAGAATTATTTCGAATGCGGTAGAGTTTTTTCAAATGCGGCCAAATTTTTTCGAATTTGAATACGAAACTAAACGAATCCCGAAAACTAATGTAACGAATGCAACTAATTTAACTAAACAAATTTAGTTAAATAACGAATCTAAACGAAACTAAACAAAACTAATTTTTTCATCCTGCACATGTCTATCGCCTATTATTGTGACAGGCAGGCGGGGAGAGGTGCTGGCTGCCTATCACAATTATACTCCTCAAAGCTGACGGATCCTAGGCTCCTCCTCCACACTGACAGTATATCCACAACATGAGGAGGAGCCTAGGAGGAAGGACATGTCTGTTGATAGAACCACGCTGATCTCAGGTCTGTGAATGTACAAAAAGTACAAAAGTACAAAAAACTTCAAAAATGTGCGGAAAATACGAACAGTATGTCAAGTAACAATTGTAACATATAGAATAGGGTACAACTAACTCTAGGTATTGAAGATTGATGATCTCTTCCATACTAAATTAAAGTTGTATGTTAAAGACATATTGAAAGAAAAATAAACAAAAATGAATTAAAGGATATAACCAATAACACATGTAGAACTACACAGTCACTGTTTAGGTGGAAAACTAAAGTGGACATTGAGATGGTTGTTTAATGGTTTAGATTTTTGATATGGTTGTTTAATGAGTTTGATTTTTGATATACCGGTTGCACCAGGTCTCCCATAATGAGTTAGCAGCCATATAATTACCTTTAGATGAGGCAAATATCATTAGTAGCATAGGGGGGCATTAGTATGGGTTAATTGGATCACCTCTTTTATAGATGGTGTATTGGGATTCTTCCAGTATCTGACTATTAGTAAACGGGTTGCTAACAGGATATGTATAATCAGTCCCCTTAATTTAGGAGGGGCATTGTCCAATCCAAAGAATTTAGAAATCCTGTGGGGCGTAAGATACCGCCGTAGTAGTCATTTTTGGGTTAATTCCCACATGTTTATATTTTTGGTGGCAGAATAAGTGGAGATGAGTGCGGATTGCCATTGTTCATGTGTGTACGTTGTGCCAAGCTTGTGTTCCCAGGCTTTATGGAGGTTGTTTTGGTAAATTCATCTTTATTGTTCAATGCCTTGTATAATAGAGAAATACTTTTGGTGTTAGACTGGGGGTTAGTAAAAAATGTAGTGATTTGCCAAGGTAATGAAATATGATGTGAAGAGTTAGAGCATAAGAAGTGTACTATTTGCGCATATGTGAAGGAATCCCGGGAGGAAAACCCATATTCTATCTGCAGAGCTCTGAAAGTTTTGGTGGCTGGACCTACTTGGTTATCATCCAGCAATTTTATCTCTTTTTTATCCCATTGTGCAATGGCTATATTAGGAACAATCCAAGGAAAACTCATGATAGGGAATTGGACAGTGGTTCTTGCTGAGCTGTCTAAAGGTGTGTTTAATAAATTGTGCTATGGTTGAACTGTGGCTCTGATTGGGGAGGACATCTTGATATTGATGCTTTTAAGAAAGCGGCTAGCCATTAAAAAGTGGTGTAAGTTGTTACCTTGTACTTGATGTCTCTCTGTTGCTATGGCCTATTTGTATAGTGACTTTATTGCAATAATATAGAGTTAGGTTTAGTAACAGCATATGTTTACAGAGGCCCTTCCCCCTCCATTGATATGTAAAGGAAGTTCTTTGCAGGAAGCAGGAAATGGGTGGGAGGGGCTTGGAGAGCGTTTGTAGAAACATGTGTTTGGACAATAGAGATGTGTTTGGAAGGACAAAGAGGAAGACATGGCTGCCAGAAGCTGGATAACTTTGGAGACGCTTTTGTGAGTTGGACACTAGCAAGGAACTATGAAGGACATCTTGACCCCTAAGTTGAGTAACTGTTTAGTTTACTTAATGTGTACATATTGTACATGCTTATATATGTAGGCATATTTTGTAAGCTATAAGTTGTGTTGTATTGTGCATCCTACAGTTTGTATGTGCAGATTTTTCCCTGTTTAGTAAAGCATTGATACACTTCAGAAGTCTAAGCTTCCTTGGTTTCACCACAAGAACTTAATTTATAGACGTACAGTATTACACTCTCCAATAGCACCCATAGGTTATTTTGTGATTGGTGGAACCAAGCTTTTAGTTAGTTGTGTGAGAAGAGCAGAAGGGTAGTAATCTCTAAGTACTACATGTCCCATTCCCCCTGCTCTTTTTTGTAGTTGTGAGTTTACTAAATGCACATCTTGCCTTTTTGCCCTGCCATAAAAACCCATTGACTGTTGATTGAGCTTTCCTGAAAAGGGACATTGGTACAGGAATGGGTAAAGTCCTGTATGCATAGATTAGTTGTGGCAGTAAAACCATTTTGGCTGCCAGTCTTCAAATCCAAGACAGGTCTGATTTTGCTATGTTTTGAAGTTTTGAGCGGAGAACGCCTAAGAAAGGTGAATAATTAGCCGCTACTAGTGACTAGTGATACCCAGGTATTTGATACCTTCTGGTTGCCGCACATATGGGAATAAATGTTGTGATTTGTGTTGTGTGTTGGTAGGTATACCCAAACTTAAAGTGGTACCCAAATTTTACACTTTTACCTACAGGTAAGCCTATAATAAGGTCTGGTATGGACTTTAACAGGAACCCCTACACCAAAAAAAATGGCATTGGGGTCCCATAGCAGACCCTTATCCGAGCACGCAGCCCGGCCGGTCAGGAAAGGGGGTGGGGACAGGCGAGCACCCCCCCTCCTGTACCTTAACAGGCCACATGCCCTCAACATGGGGGGGTGGGTGCTTTGGGGCAGGAGGCACTCTGCGGGCCCCCCCACCCCAAAGCACCCTGCCCCCATGTTGATGAGGACAGGGCCTCTTCCTGACAACCCTGGCCTTTGGTTGTTGTGGTATGCGGGCGGGGGGCTTATCGAAATCCAGGAGACCCCTTTAATAAGGGGGCCCCCAGATCCCGGCCCCCACCCTATGTGAATGAGTATGGGGTACATCGTACCCCTACCCATTCACCCGGTGGAAAAAAAATGTCAATAAAAACACTACACAGGTTTTTAAAGTAATTTATTAGGCAGCTCCGGTGGTCTTCTTCCAACTTCGGGTGTCTCTTCCGAAGAGATGGAGTAGATAACATCCCTGAGGAGTATACGTAGGCATTAGGGTTTTTGTATAAAGCCATAATGGCAGTGAATATTGGACTAGAAAAGAGGTCAATACTTGGGCTAGGTAACTCCAGTGGATTCAATCGGATGCCTTCTCTGCATCCAGTGCTAGGAGCAGAGAAGGCATTCGTTGCTCCCTTGCCAGATGTATTATATTAATTAAGCGGTGGGCAGCATCTGTGGTTTTCTGGCCTTTAGTGAAACCCGATTGATCCGGGTGGATTAGGAGAGGTAAAATGTCAAGCAGGCGTTGGGCAATTAGTTTAGCCTAAATTTTTAGGTTGTTATTTAGAAGGGAAATGGGTCTGAAGTTTTGGGGTGCAGTGGGATCCTTCCCTGACTTGGGTAGTGTAATTATCAGGGCTCTGAGTAGGGATGAGCTTCGAGTTCGGCTCGAACATTGCCTGTTCGCATGTTCGCCGAACAGCGTACAATTTGGGGTGTTCTCGGCAAATTCGAAAAGCCGCGGAACACCCTGTAAAAGTCTATGGGAGAAATCTAAAGTGCTAATTTTAAAGGCTTATATGCAAGTTATTATCATAAAAAGTGTTTGGGGACCCGGGTCCTGCCCCAGGGGACATGTATCAATGCAAAAAAAAGTTTTAAAAACTGCAGTTTTTTCAGGAGCAGTGATTTTAATAATGCTTAAAGTGAAACAATAAAAGTGAAATATTCCTTTAAATTTCGTACCTGGGGGGGGGGGGGGGGGGGTTATAGTATGCCTGTAAAGCAGCGCTTGTTTCCCTTGCTTAGAACTGTCCCTGCACAAAATGTAATTTCTGAAGGAAAAATTCATTTAAAAGCACTCGCGGCTATAATGAATTGTCGGCTCCCGGCAATACAGAGAAAAGTAATTGATAAAAAAAAAAATGCGCGGGGGTCCCCCCAAATTCAATTACCAGGCCCTTCAGGTCTGGTATGGATAATAAGGGGAACCCTGTGTCAAATAAAAAAAAAATTACGCAAGGTTCCCCCCAAATATCCATACTAGACCCTTCAGGTCTGGTATGTATTTAAGGGCAACTCCACCCCAAATTTTAAGAATAAATGGCGTGGAGTTCCCCCAAAATACCATACCAGACCCTTTATCTGAGCACGCAACCTGGCAAGCTGCAGAAAAAGAGGGGGGACGAGAGAGCGCCCCCCCTCCTGAACCGTACCAGGCCACATGCCCTCAACATGGGGAGGATGTCCCCATGTTGATGGGGACAAGGGCCTTATCCCCACAACCCTTGCCTGGTGGTTGTGGGGGTCTGCAGGCAGGGGGCTTTTCGGAATCTGAAAGACCCCTTTAACAAAGGGGACCCCCAGATCCCGACCCCCTCTATGTGAATTGGTAAGGGGTACATTGTACCCCTACCATTTCAAGAAGAAAGTGTAAAAAAAAATGTAAATAAAAGCACACAGACACCTTGGAAAAGTCCTTTATTAAAAATAAAAATAAAAAAATAAAAAACACATTCCAGCAATGTAATCCAATGTCCCGTGGCGATCCGATGTCCAGCGCTGCAGTTTCCACTCGAAACATCATTGGCTGAGCGGACCTACACTGCTGAGGAAGTTCCCCATCAGGTCCGCTTAGCCAATGACCTAGGCGGGGTCTGAGGTACGAATAGACACGCCCCCTTCTCACGTTCCCCATCAGGTCCGCTCCTGATGGGAAACGTGAGAAGGGGCGGGTCTATTCATTTTTTTACACTGAAGAGGAAGTTCGCCATCAGGTCCGCTCAGCCAAGACGTTGGCGGGGTCTGAGATACGAGGGCGCCCCGCCCCCTCGTACCTCAAACCCCATCTACGTCATTGGCTGAGTGGACCTGATGGGGAACTTCCTCCGCAGTGTAGGTCCGCTCAGCCAATGACGTTTCGAGTGGAGACTGCAGTGCTGGACATCGGATCGCCGCGGGACATTGGATTACATCGCTGGAATGTGTTTTTTATTTTTTATTTTTTATTTTTAATAAAGGACTTTTCCAAGGTGACTGTGTGCTTTTTTTACATTTTTTTTACACTTTCTTCGTGAAATGGTAGGGATACAATGTACCCCTTACCAATTCACATAGGGGGGGGCCGGGATCTGGGGGTCCCTTTTTTTAAAGGGGTCTTCCAGATTCCAATAAGCCCTCTGCCCGCAGACCCCCACAACCACCGGGCAAGGGTTGTGGGGATGAGGCCCTTGTCCCTATCAACATGGGGACATCCTCCCCATGTAGAGGGCATGTGGCATGTTACGGTTCAGGAGGGGGCTCTCTCTCATCCCCCCTCTTTTCCTGCGGCCTGCCAGGTTGCGTGCTTGGATAAAGGGTCTAGTATGGATATTTGGGGGGGACCCCACATAATTTTTTTTATTTGATGCAGGGTTCCCCTTAATATCCATACCAGACCTGAAGGGCCTGGTAATTGAATTTGGGGGGACCCCCACACATTTCTTTTTTTTTTATCAGACTTTTCTCTGTATTGCCGGAAGCCGACAATTCATTATAGCCGCGAGTGGTTTTAAATGGCTTTTTTTCTTTCAGAAATGACATTTTGTGCAGGGACAGTTCTAAGCAAGGGAAACAAGTGCTGCTTTACATGCATATTTTACACCCCCCCCCCCCCAGGTACGAAATTTAAAGGAATATTTAACTTTTTATTTTTCACTTCATGCATTATTAAAATCACTGCTCCGGAAAAAACGTCAGTTTTTAAAACTTTTTTTGCATTGATACATGTCCCCTGGGGCAGGACCCGGGTCCCCAAACCCTTTTTAGGACAATAACTTGCATATTAGCCTTTATAATTAGCACTTTTGATTTCGAACGTTCGAGTCCATTGTATTTAATAGGGTTCTAAAGTTCACGCAAACTTTAGGTCTGTTCGCAGGTTCTGGTGCGAACCGAACAGGGGGGTGTTCGGCTCATCCCTAGCTCTGAGCATTTCAGATGGAAAGGGCAAGGAGGCAGCCGCTGCGTTGTATATGTTAGTCATGTATGGAGTTAGAATGGGTTTGAATGCCTTATAGTAGTCTCCTGTGAAGCCATCAGGCCCAGGTGATTTATTATTAGGTAATGATTCTATAGTCTTTTGGATTTCTAGAGGTGTGAATGGGGAATTCAATGCTACCAGGTGTTCCTGAGACAGTTGGGGGAGTTTTACTTTCTGTAAGAACTCTGTGATTATTTCTATGTTAGGTTGGCTAGTGCTGGGATCTTAATTTAGATCGTAAAGTGATAGTAATCATTAAAAGCGTCAGCTATAGCTTGAGGGTGGTATAGTTTAGCATTAGTGGAAGGGTGGTAGATAAAAGGAATTTTGGTCTTTTGTCTCTGGCCTTTCAGTTTATATGCTAATAATTCACCTGCCCTATTACCTTGGGTATAATAAGTCATTTTAAACCTCCTATTCGCTTCCTCAAATCTATCCAACAGTAGAGCTCGTAAATCCTGGCGAAGGTTAAACAACTCTTGGGAAAGCGCAGGAGAAGGCTTGTTTTTGTTTAGCGTATCAATGCTATTAACTTTTTATATATGGTCATTTATTTGTTTTTGTCGCTGCCTCTTTTCCCTAGCTCCCAATTTGATGAAAAAAAACTCTTAAATACACCTTATGGGCATGGGATTGCATGCAGCCCACTCCCCTCTAACACTTACCATAAATATTCTCCATAAAAAACTTAACGCTTAAAGAAAAAATACACGAAAAAACATATTGGCATAAAATAATGGCCTTGGCACTTTATTGGTATAAATTTAATTATTATTAAAATCTTTATTAAATAAAATCATTAAATCAGAAAACCAATAAATATATAGGCTCAGTTATTGGAACTCGAGCCAAAATAAATGAATTTAACATTAACATCCCCACCAGAAATCCAGGGTGACTAAAACCACATAAGTGCCAACGACAAGAGTGGGTAGGGCGGGTAGCTCTTTTACCCAGGCTTGATCAACTCTGAGAGAAAACCCATAGAAAACCCCTTTTTATAGGGGTACCAAGACCCTCCAGAAGCTTCCACAGCTTCTAATTGGTTAATTAACCCTCCATCTCCAATCCTTAAAAGGGACAGTGTCCCAAAATCAACACTCAATTACCTCATAACTATTATGAATTTTAGGGGCAGGAAGGAGGCGGGGCTGCAGCAAGCCCATGAAGGCGGGCCCAAATGCTTGTTCCCTCCTTTTACATGGGATTGCATGCAGCCCACTCCCCTCTAACACTTACCATAAATATTCTCCATAAAAAACTTAACGCTTAAAGAAAAAATACACGAAAAAACATATTGGCATAAAATAATGGCCGTGGCACTTTATTGGTATAAACTTAATTATTATTAAAATCTTTATTAAATAAAATCATTAAATCAGAAAAACAATAAATATATAAGCTCAGTTATTAGAACTCGAGCCAAAATAAATTAATTTAGCATTAACATCCCCACAAGCCGGGACTTGTTTTGAAAAAAAACAAGAACCGGCCTAACCCATAACCACGGCCATTTCAATACAATTCTGTAAACCTAAGTTAAACAGATCAATGCCAATATCCGAAAGGTGTACTCCATACTGACGGTAAAAAACAGGAATGCCACCTTCCAAATCAACATGTCGATGCGCAAAACCACGAACGACCGGTAACATTTTTTAAACTGCCCTATTAATCCATTTTCTAATTTTTTCCATAACTCTATTCTGCCCAGAAGAAAACCAACACAGTCTGGGTATGAGTTCTGAAAAAATAACCACAGTGTTAGGCGAAACTAACTGGAATCTTTGAATATCACTTTTAATTTGAAAAATGTATTCTAACATTCTGACCTTACATAAATCATTCCCACCTAAATGAATAATTAGAATATTAGGCAAGGGCCAAACTTCAATTAATCTAGCTAAAACATTGAAAAGGTGAAGCCATCGAAGACATCTAATGCCTTTCCAAAGAACTATAAACTCATCCTGAGGCATCGACAAATTTTCCGTGTAAATTCGATGTGCGGCTCTTTTCTTTGCCCAATAAATGTATGAGTGTCCTACAGATTTTCTGATCCCTAGAGAGATCAAACAAATAAATTAGGACGAATGTATGATTTAAAACACTTGGAGCCCCACCTACCTATTTTCATAATGTCCTCATTTGACATTCTGTGCTGCTAGTGAAGCTGCTCCGATTCTAAAAGAATGTGTCGTGAACTTAAAACCTTTGAAACCCAAAACATTAAGACCTTTTTTTAAAACATCATTAAACTCGAAATTAGTAAGAGGACTACCGTCCAAATGTAACAAAAATTGACCACAAAACTCGGCGTAAGGCTGCATATTTTTTTAAGGTGACAACTGGGCAAATAAGTTCATTAACACAAGGAGAGATAACTAACCAATGACCTCTACCCAATTGATCTGTCTTAGATGTATTTATAAAAAGTTTAATCGTTTTAGTGTCAAAAATAATATGATCCTTTTGCAATCCAGACAAACTGTTCCCGTTGGGAGGAAGAAGTTCTGAGATTTGTAAAGCCCCAAAAAATTATAGCACAAAAGCAGAACTAAACAATAGTGCTTCAAATGAAGAAAAACAGATGGAACTCATAATTCCACACAGTTTTTCCAACATTTCCATAGATATAGGACGCTGATCATCTGGAACATAATTCACTTTCTTATATCCCTTTAATGCTTGCCTCACAGAAAAATAACTATTGCAGGCAGGCATATGCGAAATATGACAAAATAATGAAATGCCAGCTAAAAGTTTAACTATGTGACTTGGAGAAAACTTATCAAGCATTAAAGATTCCATAAATAATAAAATCTCATCCTCGGCTGGAAATAAGTAAAAAAACTTGTTATGTGAGCAGAACAGCTCCCATTTTTTCCAAGCTCTGGAATATTCATTTCAAGTTTTTGGAGCTACAGAATTTCTTATCGCTTGAGAGACCAGATTCAAATCAAATCCCATAGATGATCTGGGCAAGGTTGGCCCTCCAAGTCTGCATTGGGAAGTAATTGCTGAAAAAGATTCATCTGAAAACGAGAAAGTGAATCTGCTAAAATATTATCTATACCTGGTGTAAACTGAGCCTTTATCCATATATTCCCTTTAAGGCATAAAAAGACTAAATGACGCAATAATTTCACAGCTGGTAATGACTTTGAAGATAAACAGTTGATTGCGAAGAGCACACCCTTGTTATCCGTTTTAACAAGGATACACTTGTTCACAAAAAAACAACCCCAAATTTCAACAGCCGCTACCACTGGAAAAAGTTCTAAAAGAACAATATTTTTTGTCAATTCCTTGGCGATTCAAGCTTTAGGCCACGCTCTACAACACCAATGCTCTTTCCAAATGGCTGCAAAGCCCTTTGATCCAGCAGCATCAGTAAAAAGACAAAAATCTACTGCAAAAATGAATTGTATCTGAAAAAGAGAGCGCCCATTGTATTCATCTAAAAATTTTGCTCATACTATTAAGTCCTCTTCAAGAGCCTCATTTAAGATGTGGGAGAATTGTGATTTTAAACCTGCAGTAGCAAGGTATAAACGTCTAGAAAAAATACGGCCAACAGGCATCACCCTAGATGTAAATGCTAATAATCCCAATAAAGATTGCATTTCTTTCAGAATGATTTTTTTCCTACGTAAGAAAACATAAATTAAATGTTTTAATCTGACGATTTTTTGTTCTGGCAACCTAAATTCCGATAAAGTTGTATCTATAAGGATTCCCAAAAATTAAATTACTGTACAAGGGAGTACACTTTTTTCTGAAGCCAAAGGAATCCCAAATAATTAGCAATTTCAGTAAATGTAGAAAGTAATCTAGATAATGTACTATACCGTCCCAGTTTGCCTATATTGACACTACCCAATGAATAAAAGAAGAAAATTCCTCAAAATAAGAGCATGAAAGTGCACACCCCATGGGGAGACACTTATCATAAAAATAAAACCTGTCAAAGAAAAACCCAAGCGAGTTAAAGGCCTCAGGAACAATAGGTAAAAGCCTAAAAGCCGACTTAATATCGGCTTTTGCCATCAAAGCCCCCGGACCAACTGACCTAATCTTCTCAACAGCATCCTCAAAAGAAGAGTAAGACACCGAACATAAAGACCCATCTATCTCATCATTCAGAGAACTTCCAGATGGAAAAGATAAATGGTGAATAAGTCTGAACGTATTTGGTTCTTTTTTAGGGACTAGACCTAATGGTGATATCCGGAAATTTAAAAAGGGGGGGGATGAAAAAGGACCTGCAATCCTACCTTCAGACAACTCGCTCTGTAATTTTTTCCAAACTATATCAGGAGCCCTATAGACAGATTTCACGTTTTTTACCACAATGCAACCCTCACCTTGAAAGGAAGGTAAAGGAAAGCCATAGTAAAAACCTTGCATCAAAAACTTAGCTCTTGCCTTGTTTGGGCATTTGCCCAACCACTGGAGCATATTTTCCAGTATCACTGGTGTGTGACCCTTTGCTAGCATGTTCTTTGTGGGACTGCAAAGACAAATTCCTTTTATAACATTTTACAACTAGGTGTGACCCAGTGCAGAAAGAACACTCATGCTTGTATCTGCAAGAAGTGTTCCATCTGCACTGCGATTCGTTAAAGGAAAAACAAACTCCCTTCTTATATGCAGAAGGTACATTGCTAACCGTATTCTGCCTAGCTGTAGGAAGCTTCTGTGGAGTGATAAGATTTAGCCACAGGCCGACGTCTTTCATTCCAAACTTAAGGGTGGGGTGTATTGCCAACTTTTGACGAAAAGATTCGTCATAATGGAACCACCCCATCCCACCAAAATTCCTATAAGCCTCCATTACATGTTCTAGATGCTGAAACAAACCACTGCATAATTCATGCTCCCTTTCAGCCAAAACACTGGAAAAAAATACAATATCCCTGAAGCCAATTAAAAAAGGATCTGGGAACAAACTTACGGTCATCCTAAGATTTTTTATCTTGGCACAAAGAAAATTCTTTAATATTAGGAAGTAATGACATAATGTCCACAAATTCTCCATTCCATATCTTTTCTTTTAATGACATGGACAAATGGAAACCCAATGGAGAAACTTCACAGGGCAGGACTTCTTTAAATAAAACTGCAGGAACCGTATTCTTATCCTCAGCTATATTAATTGAATTAACATTAGCTACTTCAGGAATCACAGTATTAACATTAGAAAGTGATAATGAATTATCCACTGAATTATCATTACTAGATACAATATTAGCCTGTGGAAGAGAATATTTAGCAATAGTTTGTACCAGTGCATTTTAAAGAACCAACCAATTCAGTTAACAGATTGGCATTATTAGTCTCACCTGACTGAAAATTGATAAGAATACTCTCTGCCGCTTGTGAGCCCTTAGGACACACAGCATTGCTAACTTGATTGCTACCTCTAGAGGCCGATGTATGACACAGCAGCTCAAGTGCTTCTCCTGTAGATGTTCTTCCCTGTTGCCTGGCAACGTCAGCTGTGGAAGACTAAAGGAACAGCCCGCCCTTCCGAAAGGCGCGCCATGGATCTTCTACACACACTGCTCATTTTTTGAGGGTAGGAGTTTCTGCGCTTCAGAGGAGCGTGCTGACCTGTCTTCCACCACCGCCGTGGCTTGTACCACCTCTACTATTGCGCCACGACGCACGCTCCTCCTCACTGCCGACAAACTTCCGGCTGGACTGCCTGTCACCTCCTCTTGCCGTGATAATGCAGGAACACTCCTCTCCGGCGGATGGCTTCTGGTTATTTGGTGTAGACCCGAGCGCGCCTCGGCGATGGGTTCCGGCGGCGAATCCACAGGTACCCCTTCGGCTCGACCCGCTTCTTCTAACGCCGGGGATCCAGCTCATTCTCCCTCCGCCAGCGCCAGGCACCTCTGCAGCCAGTCATCTCCTCTGCCGCTCTCCGCTCGCTCCAAGATCTTTCTGAGGAGGGTCTTTATGATCAAGCCTTAAAGGTAGCCTGTATTATTGTTTTTTTACCCAGGCTTGATCAACTGTGAGAGAAAACCCATAGAAAACCCCTTTTTATAGGGGTACCAAGACCTTCCAGAAGCTTCCACAGCTTCTAATTGGTTAATTAACCCTCCATCTCCAATCCTTAAAGGGACAGTATCCCAAAATCAACACTCAATTACCTCATAACTATTATGAATTTTAGAGGCGGGAAGGAGGCGGGGCTGCAGCGAGCCCATGAAGGCGTGCCCAAATGCTTGTGCCCTCCGTTTACATTCTACAATGTAAAATAATCATTCACTGAAGTAGCATTATTTTCATAAAAAACTCTTTCAGACGTCCTTCCAGCTCTGATTTGGTATCTGTTTGTTGCAATAATCGGGAGTTAACCCTCCATACAGGAGTGGAGGTAAATCCAAATGAGTTCTTAATTGTTAACAAAATGGAGGCAAGGTCTGACCACGTAATAGTGTTAATAGAAGTGGTCATTGTCTTTGCTAGCATCCATTTGTCAAGCAGTAAAAAGTCTATCCAACTATAGGAGCAGTGAGGATTAGAAAAAAAGTGAAATCTCTCTCACTAGCATGTAAGCAGCGCCATACATCAAAAAAGGCCTGTGACTGAATGAAGTGTTGAAGAGAGGTGACATATCTACCGTGGTAGGAGGAGGAATCTATAGCTGGATTAGTAGTAATTTTGAAGTCTCCGCAAATGAGTAGACCTCCTTGTTGATGCTTGTGTATAGTCTTCATCAGTTTGTTGAAAAAACTTATTTGGTGTGCATTGGGAGCATATTCATTCACCAATGTTAGGGTTGTGGAATTAATGTCACAAACGAATTCTAGGTATCTGCCCAGAGGATCCTTAACCTCCTTGCAGAGAGTGAAAGATACTGTGTATTTAATGACTGTCATGACACCCCTCTTTTTAGAGTCTGCATTTGTGGTAAATATGTGAGGGAAGTTCTTGTGTGAGCATTTAGGAGGTGCATTGTTCCAAAAGTGCATCTCCTGTGTACACAGGATGTCACATTTAAAGCTTAGTGCTTCTTGCCATAGGGACTTGCGTTTTACATGGTGGTTGAGGCTATTGGAATTTATAGATAGGAAAGTCAAACCCATATTTGGGTATTAACGTGTGTTGTTTAAAGAAGTAGATTGTTTTTTCTCACTGTTGAAGATCTACACCCTCTAGTGGTTGATTCCAGATAAGGCCTGGCTTCCTTCGTCGAGTTTGTGAAAAATAAAGGGGGGGGACACCTACCAATGCAATCCAGAACATACCAGCATCAGAGATTCATCATGTACATGCCACCATGGGAGTGAGGAAGCCATTTTAAGACTGCCTATTAAATAGTCCCTTGGCCTCCGGCGGACATTCCTACCAATAACCCATGAACAGTGCTTCCTCCAATACAAAGTCTGGAGTCCAACCAAAAGGGTTGGGGAGGTCCTCTCCCCATTGAAAAAAAAATCCAAAAAGGACTGTCCTCTCCATCTAAAGTGGAGGGGCAACATCATCCATACAAGTGAAACACCATCATCCCCAAGTTCTGAATCCGCCCTAAAGACAAAATGGCCGACATGACAGAAGTGATGCCATGACGTTGTGATGTCACAACATAAAAAAACGGCGGCCCATAAATGTGGTTTGCATTGGAGCGCAAATCAATCCAATGCAGGAAAATTGGTACCAACACTAAGGCACATGTAACACCCAACAAAAAGCAATGGGGACATAGTCGTGGCAGATGCAAAATACTCCAACCATATTTGAACACTATACAGGTAAGCCTCACAACACAAGACTGAGGATGATTTTTTAGAGAACAATCACAGAGACAGACACAATTCACATGCAAACACTATACTCTATAATCCATAACATACACTGACTGTTAAAGCAGGGTTTGAAGTTTTGCCCCATGACCAACATGGACCAATTTGATTTAATTAAAGATATCAATTTATTTACACATAAACTTAATTTCAAATATTTTTTTGAGGGCCATAAATATAAACTTCCAGAGCAACCTTTGCAGGGCACAATATCACACTGGTGAGACTACTCATGCGCAGACTACAGGGCATTAAACATTTTCACCAAATTAGGAAGTGAAAGTGGTGATGTAGACTCTTAGAATCTCCTTTTGGATCTAGACCCAGATCTCAACACGGTGATGAATAATGTACAGGAAGCTTGCACGTCTACATACAAAAAAGTCCAAAAAGTTTCCAACCCAGAGTGATACAAAAATGGATCTGTTCCTTAAACTTGTAACCATATTGAAGGGTTACAATGGAAGGACACATGATCAAACCTTACAAAAAAACAAATTTGAAGCACTAAAGAGCTTCAGGGAACGTCACAACCTTTTAACCAAGCCCTCGATAAGGGGGGCAATATTATTTTAATGAGCCAAGAGTGGTACATTTGTATGAGTGTAAAAATTCTAACAAATACATCTTGGTACCATAAGATGCCTCCTACTACTACCACCCTTTTCCAATGCTCCTTCTTTAGGATTGTTGATAAGGCCTATGAATTTTCTTAAAATAATGCATCCAACAGTACCCACGTTCCATGCATTACCCAAAACACACTAAAACATACTTAGTAGTGGATTACTATCTGCATCCTCATGTAGAGAGCCTACCATTGTACCTAAAATACACTATCCACCTTCTAATAATGCTTGAGGGACTCAATGTTGAAAAACATACTATCTTAGCTTCCATTCATGTAGAATGTCTATATTTATGTATTCCTCATACTTTGGGGATAGAAGTTGTGGAAATACTTCTGTATAAGAAAAGCAGGGAACATTATGAATATAATGCTTTTATTTTGTAAATGCTTGAGTTTATACTTGCACACAACCTTTTTATGTTTGACCGCTCCTACTACCTCCAGGTGCAGGGGGTAGCGATGGGGACAACTTGTGCCCCATTTTATGGTAACCAGTACCTTGGTGGGTGGGAGCGGTTGATTTTTGGTTTAGATTAATTCTTTGAATACCTTTGCCACGTCTCTTTGTGGTTGAAGGTACATAGATGGCATTCTTATTTTGTGAAAAGGACCACAGGCTCTGCTGGTGGAGTTTGTGGAGAATCTGAATATTAACCCCTTGGAGCCAGCGCCTCCTGGCCCTTTAAGGGGTTTAGGATGCTGGGAGGCGAGGCAGGGTGGAGTTTATGATCATGTGACCACCATGATTGGCTGTCATGGTGGTCACGTGATTAGAAAGCCCCCAATCGCAAGCAGGGACCAGAAGCTTTCTGTTAGCCACTGCTAACTGTGCCAGGAGCGCACAGGGCGCACAGCTATGTTGACATTTATGAACGCAAATATGCGGCCACTCGACGCCAAGGCCCACCCGCGTCCTTACCATTTCTGGATTTGATGATCAAAAAAGACCCTGAAGGTTCAATTTCTATGAGTCTACTTAAGAAAACCATAACTGGCAACTCTCTGTTTCATGTGGAGAGTGCCCACCCAAAACCTGTAATCAAAGTGATACCAGTTGAAAATATAAGGCATCACAACCACAGGTTGAGTAATTAAAAAAAACACCTTTGGTTTCACAATTTATAAAATGTTTAGGGGTAAGTTTAGCCAAACGTAACATATATCTTTAAAATAAACAATAGCAGCACCTAAAAGTTCCCTTTGGACGTGTTCCACATGGGTCCTGTTTCCTATCAAAATGACTACGAGTCAAAATGTCTCTTAAGCCCTGTACACACGATCGGTTTTACCGATAAAAACCATCCGATGGATTGTTTTCATCAGACAAACCGATCGTGTATGGGACCCATCGTTTTTTTTTCCAAAAAATAGAACTTGTTTTAAATTTTTCCGATGGATCAAAAACCGATGGAAAATTCCGATCGTCTATGGGCAAGTCCATCGGTTAAAAAACCCACGCATGCTCAGACTGAATTAGGAGACGGAAGCGCTCGTTCTGGTAAAACGAGCGTTCCTAATGGAGAGAGCACATTTGTCATTCTGCAAGTTATTGCCTCGTTTAATGCAGCGCTTTGTTTTTTGCTTTAGAATGGTGTTTAAAATGTCGTTTTTGCAGCAGATCTTTATCACGAGTTCTGACAAACTTATGTCTTTCTTCTTTCTTGTGATCTTATGAATAATTTGTTTTATTCTTAAAGACCGACCTCACAAATTACACAAAACCTTTTTTTTGTGTTATTTATTTGTTGTGCATTTTTTGGTGTGTCAATTTCTCACAACAACATTAATTTTTTTACTTTTCCTCATGGAGTTTGGTGTCCCTTGTTATTAATTACACATTGTATTTATGAAATGTTATTGCTACTCATAATAAAAACACATCAGGCAAGTATGTTGGCTGAAATCAAATCTCCATTTATTCTGGCAAAAAAGCAAACAAAAAGCGAAGGGCAACAATTCAGAAATTAGCAGAAAATATGAAGTCATTGGACCCCAAAGGCAGACATGACTATGATGAACAATAAGATAAACAACAGCATGAAATCAGGAGTAGCAGCCAAAGACATACATCATCCCAAGCTGTGGTACTCCATCAAACTGCAACTTCTGGAAGAGCAGCACAAGGCCAGAGAATCACCTCCTGCTCTTCCCTGTAGCCTTCCTTCCACGCTTCCCTGCAGCGTTCTCTCCACGGCCCCGTCCACGCACCCTTGCAGGCTGGGCCACTGTGGGTGGTAATGTGGCAGGAGGAGGAGGAGAAGGAGGAGAGGGATTGGCCTGCTGAGAGATATGGGTGACCTCAGTCAGCTGCCCCCTCACCCCCATGTGTACGGCCATGTAGATAATGTGCTCACAGAGGGCACGTTGTCCCGCCTCCATTTGGAGCAACTTATCGGCAAGATAGCTACTAAACCCCTCCACAGGGTTGAGGGGGCCCCTCATGATGGCAGCAGCCTCATGGATCATCTTTAGTGACTCCTCCTCCACCTGTGTCATCCGCCGATGTTTTGGCGGTCTGACGTGGAGGGGAGCCACTTGTGAGACTGTGCTGCCACTAGGCCTGGGGACCTGCTGAGTCCCACTTGGCCCTGCCTCCTCCTGGCTGACACTCACCTCTGCCTCCTCCTGCCTGCCACATTCCTGAGCCTCTTCCTCCTGGCTGGCCTCATCCTGTGTTGGAAAAAAGCACATAGTTCGATTTTTTGTGGAATCTATCACACACATTTTGGATATCATGACTGATGCCTTTTTTTTTGGGGGGGGGGATGTTATCATTTTGGGAGAATAAATCAATTTCATCACAATATTACTTTGAGGGCAATAATTATGTTCAAAAATACTATACCTGGCTGAAGATGCGAAGATCAGGCTCTTCAAGCTCAGGTGGCTCCTCCTCCCCCTCTACAGGGTGGAGGGAAGGGTGGAAGGAACGCTATAGGGAAGGGTGGAAGGAAGGGTTGAGGGAAGGCTGGAAATTGATTCCCTGGCCTCAATCTGGTCATCCAGAAATTGCAGATGTTTGTAGTACCACAGCTTGGGCTGTACTACATCCTCTGCTGCTGCTCCTGATCTCTTCGAAGCGCGCACTTCTTTGAATTTTTTTTTATATGAATTGCGCAGGTTGTTTATCTTAGTATTCATCATAGTGTAGTCTGCATCTGGGATCCAGGGCTTCATATCCTCTGCTAATTTTTGAATTGTTGCCCGACGTACATCACTCTTGTGGTATGCTGGATGTTTCAGTTCCCACAGGTTGCGTAATTGTTTATATTTGTCAATAAAAACCAACATGATCTCTGGCTCCCTTAACTTATGCATTTTGGAGTGTCTGCAAGTAAAAAACACAGAAAAAAACATGAGAGGTCAAATGACATTCTACTCAACTTCTTACAATATTGACCTATACAATCATGAACAATTATAGGCCACTGCAGGCCCGAGTTCCCTTCTTACCTTAGTTGTGTTCTTTACCGCACTTCCGGTCGTCCTTACTCCGCGCATCCCTAATAACTTCTTTCCCCTTTTTATACCTTGCGGATGCGTGTAACTCCGCCCTCGTTGCCCGCTCATGACGGTTTTTTCCTGCATTTCCCCGCCCCTTAACGTTCGGCGCACAGTGTGAGACGGCGACATGTCGCAGACACAGGTGGATTCTTTATTTGAAATTACCGACGAGGAAAACCCGGAGGCGGCAACATCCCGATCCAGGACTAAAAGATACAAGGCGACTAATATGTCATTTGCTGAGATGGCGGAGATGGTGGACATTCTGCGGAGGAAGGATTACGATGGGAAGCATGGGCCATACGACACTCCTAATCTCCGGAAGTCGCAAATAATGGACAAAGTGGTGAGGACTCTCTATGAGAAATTTGGGGTCAGGAGATCTAAGGAGCAGCTCCGTAAAAGGTGGTCTGACCTGAAGCTGAGGGAGCCGGAGCAGTATAGGAAGCTTAAAAAAATCATTGAAAAAAGTAAGCTTTTATTTTTACTGTCTTCTTTCACATTGTAATATTTATTCTTCCATGTTTTGCTCCATGTGCTTGGCTTGACTGGTTTCACATTTTCAAATGACAACTTTTATGTTAAGTTAAGGGTCCACTTATTTGGTAAATGTGTCGTTAAAAAAACTTGATCGTCTTCCCCAAAACATGCTTGCCACATATCCACGTAAACTACATGTGGGCATGCCTCATTTTAATTAAACAATGTTTATCTACACATTGTTGGCTAGATGATGTGTTATAAGTAAAGTAGAATGTGAATGAAAGGCTAAACTGGATTCTGGGTAAAGGAGATGACACTCCAGCAGTTGTGTACTCAGCTTTTTGTTCTAGAGCAATATACTATAGTCTGGGCCTCATGACAACATTTTTAAAGGGGTCACACACAGGTGGTCCAGTGGATACCTTGGTGGTTATCCAAGTGTATTTTTGAGTGCCATAAAAAAAACATGCTGCTTTGTAGAGTTCGCAAGATCTCATATGTTCACCTTGTAACTCTGGCCCAAATATCATTTGTACCACACTTCAAAACAATGTCTAGATTTTCGGGCCTAAAATCTCTATGTGCTAAAGGATACATTATTTTTGCCATTCCCATAGGGGAGAGGAGACTGGGAGGACACCAATCTGAGGAGACGAGGAAGCACAGAACACAGACACTCCCCGGAGATCACAAACCACACCAGGATCAGCATGTTGAGGAAGGGGAGGTGGAGGAAGGAGAGGTGGAGCTTATCACCACAACAGGTCAGTGTCTGTCACCACAACATCCAGGTAAATACAGATGTAGGCCTGCATATTTCTAAATTTCTCTTTTTTTGTAGGGGCTGAACGTGGTGGTGTGTCAGGAACTCCAAATCCTCCATTCTCGAGTGCTAGTGCCAAAATAATAATTCAAGAAATAATGTAATGTAGTAGCGAAATGGACATTATGAGAACTCGAATGAATGTGATTGAGCGAAAATATAAAAATATTATAGATATTTTGGGGCGAATAGTCTGACACCCCCCCTGTTTTAGTGTGCTTTTTTGCATACAAAATTTGCAACGGTATTTCAACCAGCCCAAATGTGAAGATGCACACAGTGACTCCACATGTGCTATCTTCCGTCACAGGATATCTATGTCCCTGTTTGGGGGGTGCAACCTCTTCCTACCTACTAAAGTAGGTGAGAGGAAGGCTTTGCACCCCCAAATCGCGTCCATTGATCCCCCATGATGGCAGATAACACATGTTTACCCTAGCCATGGGATCAGGTTGAAAATACCCATTTCAGCCCCAAAAAGAAAGTGGGGTTCTTCACATTTGGGATGGATCAGGGGTGACATCACCCCATCTCATGTTTGTATTTTTCACTTTGTTATTTTTGTAATATTTTTTTAAAAAAGTTTGTCATTTTGACCCATGCATGTTTCTGCAAAACAATCCTCCAAAAAAAAAAAAAAAAGATAAGATGACCAAAAACTGTCTATATTGTAATTCTATAAAACCTCAAAAATATGTGGTGCACAGAGCAAAAAGTTTCTGGAAGTCTCAAAAAGGTATGGCTTGTTCTTTCTATGCTCAATAGCAGTTCTGAAAATGCCAAATCAATGTTTTTTAGAGTGAGAATTGAGGCTTTTTACTAAGGCCAAATACACTTGACACTACTAGAACCTGGGAGACACATAAACCCAAAATACATGAATGACAGAACAAGTTTGTAGAAAATAGAATAAAAATTAATTTCACAAAGCAAAAGGTCAGATGTGGTCCGGCATTGCGATGGCCCCCCTACCCGTGAAGTACTCAAAGTATTTCTCACGTACTTCACGGGCACTTTGGGGGGCCAAGCCAGTGCGGGCAGTGTTGAGGCCGGTCAGAATGGTCATCTCGGATGGACCGGCCTCAGGCCCAACTGTTGACACATATGTAGGGGAATAATGTCTTAGAAAATTGTGCATTATGCAGCAGCAGTACACAATGGAGTTCAGCTTGTATTCCACCAAATGGATAGCTGTCTGAAACAGGCGGAACCGGCTGGCCATTATCCCGAAGGCATTCTCCACAACTCTCCGGGCTCTGGCCAGCCGGTAATTAAAAACCCTCCTCTCCGGGGTGAGGGTGCGTTGGGGAAACGGCCACATCAGGTGTGGTCCCAGTCCAAAGGCTTCATCCGCGATAAAAACAAACGGTAGTCCATCCACGTTGTCTGCATCTAGAGGCAGTGCAAGACCCCCAGACTGCAGACGGTGAGTGAACTCCGTCTGCGTAAATACTCCACCATCGGACATCCGGCCGTTCTTCCCCACGTCCACATACAGGAACTCGTACCGTGCCGACACCACCACCATTAACACAATGCTATTGAAACCTTTATAGTTAAAATAGTATGACCCCGAACGGGGTGGCGGCACTATGTGGACGTGCTTGCCATCAATTGCCCCTCCAGAGTTGGGGAAGTCCCACCGCTGGGCAAATTGATCAGCCACAGTCAGCCATTCCTGTGGTGTGCAAGGAAAATGTGGAGTCAAACAAAAAGAAGACATTAGTACGTTTTCAGGTTACAGTGCAAACAGATTACACAAAAAGACATTGTTGACCAACATCAGGCTACCATGATTAGTGAAGGGAGTATTTCATAGCCAAAAATAAGGCCCACTTAGCAGATGCCTCACCCTCGCTGAGTGGACATTAGAAAATATTCTAGGGGGGGGGTGTTTGAGGTGATTTGGGGGGCTCAAAATAAAGGCTCTACCACTCTGCTGATCTGGATTGAGAATTAAAAAAGTTTTTCACATTTTAGGGGGGGGGTTGTAAAACTACGAGGGCAATGACCCAAAAAAAAAATAGGAAAAAAGAAGGCTAGCTGGGTTTGGGCCCAGGATAGCATGCTGGAGAAGTTAGTGAAGGGAAATAGGCATGTAGGCCCCAAAAAAGGCCATTACAGGTAAAAACATGCATGGTAAAAATGGGGACATTACCAGGATATTACAAACAGGCAAATTTGGGAAGGAGGATAAAAAAAATAACGTTAGCAAACAATCAAAACATATAATGTGATGTTACAGGAGCAAACTTACCTTCATATAGTCCTTCTGCAGGACCTGAATAATGGCCGAACACGTTTCAGGGATAATGATCCCGAGAGCCTGGGGGCAGATGCCTGTTGTGAACTTGAGGTCCTGCAAGCTTCTCCCAGTCGCCAGGTATCTCAACGTGGCAATAAGCCTATGCTCGGCAGTGATGGCCTGGCGCATCACAGTGTCCTGCCTCGTGATATAGGGGGACAGCAAATCCAACAGACGGTGAAAAACGGGGTCCGTCATCCTGAGATAATTCCTGAAATCATCAGGATTATTCTCATGGATTTCCCGCAGCAGAGACATATGAGAGAATTGGTCCCGCTGGAGCAACCAATTCTTGCTCCATGAACTCCTCCTCACCCTGTTCACGGACTGAACTCGGGTTACAGTGTTAACCGCAACACCAAGTCCATAGCCAGCACGAGCTCGAGAACGAGAACACACTTCAAACATGGTCTTAAACCGGTCGCCTGGTCAGAACAAACTCAAACAGAACGCACCGTGGAACAGCAAGGCCTGAGAAGAACGACCTGAAAAACAGTAAACAAACGGCCAAGAAGGCACTGCAAAGCAGTAATGACCTGACTGCACGCACTGAATAACAAATACGAACCCACAAGCACAAACTGAACACCAGGAAACGATCTGCAAAGCACGGAGACTGAAAATCGTGAATCGGCTCTCACCAAACTTTTACTAACACGCAGTAACACGAAATCAGCAAAAGCAGCCCAAGGGGTGGCGCCATTAGATTTGTTCTTCCCTTTTATAGCGCAGTCGTACGTGTTGTACGTGCCCTCGTTTTGTTGCCGTCGGTTTTTGGACTGATGGTGTGTGGCCAAGACTGATGAAAAACAGTTTCATCGGATTTCCGATGGACAAATCCATCGGACGAAAATCCATAGGATATCCGATCGTGTGTATAGGGCTTAAATGTATGGTAATATTACAAAATGCCTGACTCATTCAATGGCTCCTTGAATGCTTAGGGGGTACTGGTGGTTCATAGGACAATCCAGCAGAGGAGGTCATGATGGAGGAGGAGGAAGAGAAGGGGGTGGAGCTGACCGATCTTACATCATCACCACCAGCTGTATGGAGATGTGGCAGAAAAACAATCTCCAGCACTGAGTCTTGTCCTGCATCCTACCTAGTTGCAAGCAGAGTTACTCAGTGTGTTGTGAATGAAATATATCATTCCTGACCATGCTTGTGGGACCATGTGTCAGCAGTAACGTGGACCTTGTGGCTGACTGCCTTGCCCAGCGATGCCAAAACATTGCTTTCAGTGTTTTGTTGGAGTGGAGATAGAGCAGGGCTCAGTTTTCTACAAGCGAGTTAGTGTGTTCACTTGTGACTCTGAGTGTAGAGCAGGGCTGGATTAAGAGCATCATGGGCCTGGTGCTCAGGATTTTGGCGGGCCTTTTTATGTAAATAAATTAATAAATAAAATGAAAATGCAAAAGTAACACCAGTAACACCAGCCGTGCAGCCTCTCGGCAGCAGCAATATCCCTAATACCACCTGCTATGCGGTCTATCACCAGCAGCATATGGGTGACCATATTGTGCAGAGCAGTCCCATTCTCCTCTTCTGGGGTCCCCTGGCTCCACCTCTTCACCGAGTTTCAGCGGCTTTCTAGGGGGGCACTTGTGTGGGCTCACTCCTCAGCTCACCTGTATACATCTATTGAGAGAGACAGGGTGGCTCATCCCCTCCCCCAGCTCCCTCATCACAGAATTTGATGGACAGCAGTGGGAGCCAATGCTTCGCGCTGCTATCAATCTGCCCAATGAGAAGTGAAAGAGCAGAGAAGGGAGAGAGGCTATTTATGTGGTTTTGGGGATAACATTTAAAACAAACAACATTTTTAACCACTTGGCGTCCGCGCGATAGCTGAATGACGGCTACAGCGCGGACCTGAATTTCCGGGAGGCCGTCAACATTCCTCCCTCCCTGCGCACGTGCGCGAGAGCACATCAGGGAAATTCTGTGCTGGCCGTGTCCCTTCAATTACAGATCGCTGTAAATGGCCAATAACAGCGTCCATTTACTACGCGATCCACGTGGCCAATGAGAGATGATCTCAAATGTAAACATATGAGATCATCTCTCATTACCGGCTCTCCCTCCTCACACAGAGACCGCGTTTGAGGAGGGAGAGCGACCTGTGCCATAAGTGAGTCAAAATATAAATTATACAGTGCCAAACAGTGCCCAAACAGTGCCCCATTGGTACAGTGCTTATTTGGGATCTGTGCCCACCTGTGCCAATCTGTTCCCACCTGTGACAATCTGTGCCATCAGTGATCAGTGTCCATCTGTGCACATCTTTGCAATCAGTGCCCACCTGTGCCACCTCATCAGTGCCCACCTGTGCCAATCAGTGCCCATCTGTGCTGCCTCATCAGTGCACATCTGTGCAATCAATCAGTGCACATCTGTGCCGCCTCATCACTGCCCATCTGTGCCACCTCATCAGTGCACGTCTGTGCTGCCTCATCAGTGCCCATCTGTGCCGCCTCATCATTGCCCATCTGTGCCAACTCATTAGGGGGCATTTGTACTTTCCTGGCTTGTTAGGGTCTCAAAAAATTAGATAGGCCGCCAGTACATCAGATGTGATAATTTTTTTATGATTTGCACCATAGCTTGTAGACTCTAAAACTTTCCCACAGACCAAGTAATTTCCACAAATTTTGGGTTATTTTTACCAAATATATGTAGCAGTGTAAATTGTGGCCAAAATTTATGAAGAAAAATTAAAAAATTTCACGTCCAGCACGTACGATGGCAGTATAAAGGGGAATATCAATTTCAATGGCACCACCCCTTGGGCTGCTTTTGCTGATCTCGTGTTTACGCGTGTGAAGTAAAAGTTTGGGAAGAGACGATTCGCGCTTTTCAGTCTTTGTGCTTTCAGTTCGTTTTCTGCAGTTCAGTTTGTGCTTGTGGGTTCGTATATTGTCTTTCAGGGCATGTAGGCAGGTCATATCTGTTTTACAGTGCGTTCTTGCCCGTTCGTTTCTGAATTTCAGTTCATTCTACATAGGCCTTGCTGTTCTAAAGTGCGTTCTGTTTAGTACGTTCTGATCAGACGATCATTTCCTAGCCATGTCGCGGGTACGTTCTCGTCGTCGAGTTCGTGCTGTGCGTGCGCTTGGTGTTGGTCTGCTTGTTTTGTACCAAGACGAGTCCATGAACGGGGTGAGGAGGAGTTCATGGACCAAGAATTGGTTGCTCCAGCGGGACCAATTATGCCATATGCCTCTGCTGCGGGAGATCGTGGAGAATAATCCTGAGGACTACAGGAATTTTCTGCGGATGTCTGACCCCGTTTTTCAGCATCTGTTGGCTTTGGGGTCCCCCTATATTACCAGGCAGGACACCGTTATGCGGGAAGCCATCAGTGCTGAGCAGAGGCTCATCGCCACGTTATATTACCTGGCGACAGGGATAAGTCTGCAGGACTTGAAGTTCACGACAGGCATCTCCCCCCAGGCTCTGGGCGTCATAATCCCAGACACCTGTTCTGCCATTATCCAAGTCCTGCAGGAGGACTATATGAGGGTAAGTTTTCTCCTTTTACATCACATTTTATGTAGTTTATGTATGATAATGTATTGTATTTCTTTCATCCTTCACTAATTACCATGATTGTAATATGCTGAGAATGTCCCCTTTGTCCTCATGCATGCTGGAAGCTTTTAAATGCCCCTTTTTTCTCCTCCATACATATTTCCCTTCACTAACCTCTCCATCATTGGCGGCTGGTGTTCCAAATTTTTGGGGGTCCACCCCCAAATTTTACAAATAAAAAAAAAAAACATTTCCGTGACTGTGCCTATTTAACACCACCAGTTTGTCCCTTCAAATGCAGCCAGTTCCCCCCCACCCCCAGCCCTGCATTTACCTTCCTCTGGTCTGCACCGTCCTTCTTCTCTCCTCGATGTCTTCTCCCGCCCTCGATGTTGCATCAGCCAATCAGGTTACCGGTAAACAGACTCGGTGAACATGATTGGCAGAGGAGCCTGTCAGTGTTTAACCAAGGAACGCAACCCCCCTGCGTCCCCTGCTTATCTTTTAGGAAGCCAATTACAGCCCTCAGGCTGTAATCGGCAAGCCTATCAGAGTCGTTGGCTCTGATAGGCACTTCCCTTAAAAAAAAGACGCTGTTATTCAGATGTCCGCCGCACAACAGGGGGCCATCCACCTGAATAGTGGGCGGCATCAACAATACATAGGTTCATGCAAGGCATGAACCTATGTATTGTTCTGTGTGACGGGCGCAGGAGAGAGAGGGGGCAGCGCTCCAGCACCCACTATGGACGCACCGCCACTGCCATGCTATCCTGTGCCCAAACACACCTAGCCGAGTCACTTCCCAATGTATTTCTTCCGCTCCATTGTAGTGCTTTACCCCCCCCCCCTAATCACCCCCTAAAATTTAGAGAGAAATGTTCGGTCTCCTTATTTTTGAGCATTCCCAAACTCATCTAGCCCCCCCCCAAATATTTTTGGAATGGACTATCAGAGGGGGTGATGAATATGATACTTGAGCCTTCATTTTGATTTTTGAAAAACACATTAAACTGATTTTTATAATGATGTTGGTCTGGAATGTATTTTTGTATAATCTGCTTGCAATGTTATGTGCAAAAGTATTAATTTTTTCTTATTTTTTCTTGTTTGACTCCACAGCTTCCTTCGACGCCACAGGAATGGCAGACTGTGGCATCAGAGTTTGGCATGCGGTGGGACTTCCCCAACTGCGGTGGAGCCATTGACGGGAAGCACGTCCGCATCCTGCCGCCACCCCGTTCTGGGTCCTACTTTTTCAACTACAAGGGGTTTCATAGCATTGTGCTGATGGCGGTGGTGTCAGCACGGTATGAATTCCTCTATGTGGATGTGGGGAAGAATGGCCGGATGTCCGATGGGGGATCCTTCAGCCAGACGGAGTTTGCCCTCCGTCTCCAGAGTGATGACCTTGCATTGCCACCGGATGCAGGGAATGTTGAAGGACTCCCCTTTTTGTTTTTGGCTGATGAAGCCTTCGGACTGGGACCGCACCTCATTTCCCCTAAGGACCCTCACCCCGGAGAAGAGGGTGTTCAACTACCGGCTGGCCAGGGCCCGAAGAGTCGTTGAGAATGCCTTCGGGATAATGGCCAGCCGGTTCCGCCTTTTCATGACTCCAATTCACTTGGCGGAGTACAAAATTAACTACGTTGTTTTCTGTTGCTGTGTGCTACATAATTTTCTTCTAAGGAAATCCCCAAATTATATTGCCTCAATTGTTCCTGAGGCAGAATATTTCTTGATAAAGTAACAAATAATTCTCTGATTTAATCTGTATTTTGTATCATTTTTTTGCAGTCTCCTAGTTTGTCTTACTGCATTTGTAGTGCCAAGTGTATTTTCCTTTAGTAAATACCAATCATTTCACTAGTAACACCAAAAAAAATCACAAATAAGGTTATAGCGTATTAGAAAAAGAAGCTACACTTTGTGGTTGTTCAAACATTTTACTCTGTGCACATTCACACACATGGTAAATAGAACACTCTTTTAATTTTTTTTTGCCTGCCCAGAAACAGGCCTTTTTTTTGATAAGAAAATACAAAAACATCAGTAGCATCCAACAAACTACAACACTGTATACCTATCGGCAATATGAGACATTCAATTATTTGAAAAATGTCTCTATCTGACCGTCAGAATATGGGGTATTGGCACCCCTGACCAAGCCAAAATTTGAAGGTGCACACAATTTAGAGTCTTTTTAAAGTGGTTGTAAACCCACTTTTTCAACCTGCACCTACAGGTAAGCCTAGATTAAGGCTTACCTGTAGGTGCAAGAAATATCTCCTAAACCTACACGGTTTAGGAGATATTTACTAAAAAGACAGGCGCCGCTGTCAACGGCGCATGCGCGCCGTAGACAACAGCGCATTCATGGGGTTAATCCCATTCACAAAATCTGCTACTTCCCAGCCATAGCTGGGCGTAGCCGATTGTGACGGCTCTCGCGCGCCTGCGCAGAGTGACGTCTCCGCCGCTCCGGCCAATCACAGCGCCGGAGCGGCGCTGTGATTGGCTGCAGCGGCGATACCCGGAAGTAACCTTCCGGCTATCGCCGCAGCGATGGATGCGGCTGAAGAGGGAGACGAGGACGGCTTTGGGGGCCCCGATCTAAGGTAAGTGATGCATAATGAGCTATTATGCTAGTCATAATAGCTCATTATGCCTTTGTCTTGCAGGAGGTTGTGAAAAAAAAAACATTATTGGGTTTACAACCACTTTAAGAAGGGATTTTTGACTCCTGATCCCTATAGTCAACATGTGCTATCTGCCATCAGGGGTGATCAATGGACGTGTTTTGGGGGTGCAACCCCTTCTTCAGTTCACCTACTTGAGATGCGAGGAAGGGGTTGCACCCCCAAAACCCGTTCATAGATATCCCCTTATGGCAGATGGCACATGTTGACACACTGTGTGCATCTTCAAATTTTGGCTTGGTTGATTGGCCAAAAGCTGAAAAAAGGGGGAAAAACGATATTAAACAAAAAATGGGGTGTTTTGTGCCTTATTGAATTCGCCCCAAAACATCTAGGATGTTTTTAAAGGTTTGATCCATCACATTAATTCTTTGCTTAATTCAGTCCAGTTCTGTACTACATTCCATCACTTGCTGTATGATTCGTAGGGCACTGTCAGCAGAGAAACGCGTACTTTCTTTCACCCCAACATTTTCATCCTCTAGAAAAAAATACAAAAGGTATTTTAACTCTGCAGGCCTACATCTCTTACCTGAAGCTGTGGTGACAGATACTGACCTGTTGTGGTGACCAGTTCCACCACGTCATCCACTTCTCCTTCCTGCACTTCTCCTTCCTCCACCTCTTCAACTTCCTCAACATCCTCAGGTTGTGGGTCTTGGTGAGGTTGGGGTTGTTTAGAAGGTGTGGGGTTCCTGTGCTCCCTGGAGTGTTCTCCTCCCAGTCTTCTCTCCCCTATGAGAATCAAAGAAAAGGTATACTCAGCACACAGATATTTGTGAATAAATAAATGAACATGATACATTGCTTGGAAGTGGGGTACAAATGTCTGTTTGGGAGGAATTTCAAGATGAAGACATTCTTTTAAAAATAAAGATTCTTGACTATTCACCTTTGGCTGACAATTTTTACACATGGAGGCACCCCAAAAATGCACTGATGCACCTGTGTGGGGCACCCTAAAAAGGTGGTTCTGGTGGCCCACACTATAGTGCTACAGAGTCCAGATGTGGAAACAGCTGCTGAGTGTCCTCTCCTTTACACTGATTAAAGTTTGCATTTCATTCTCTTTCAAAACACATCATCTAGCCAACAATGTACTAACATTTATGCAATAAAAACAGGCATCTCTGTAAATTTTTGGAACCCTGTAAAATCACAAAACATTGTATATAGTGGGCGAACGATGTGTCTGTAACGAACGATGACTGGGCAAAAACAAGTCCTAACGCTGACATTTTGTAAGTTACAATTGTCAAATGCAACAACATGGAGCAACATGCAAGTTCTGAAATACAATAATAGGGATGAGCTCGGTGTTCGAGTCGAACATACGTTCGACTCGAACATCGGCTGTTCGATCGTTTGACGAAGATCGAACGATTTGAGCCGTTCGCGCCTAATTCGAGTGACGCGAACGGCCCACAATGCACTACGCCATCGCAGTGTCATCCAGGCGCTGTGATTGGCCAAGCATGCACTGTGACCCCGCATGCTTGGCCAATCACAGCGCCGGCAGCGAGGAGAGCAATGATTGGCCACAGGCAGGATGCCTGTGGCCAATTATTGCTGAGGGTGTTTAGTACATGCCCCACACTATAAAAGGCCGCCAGCACGGCGGCCTATTGTAGTGTGTTCCGGAGCAGGGAAAGAGAAGCATAGGCAGGGACAGTGACATTTTTTTTTCTTGCTTAACCTGGATTCCTTTAGTTTAGGGAAAGAGAAGGATAGGTAGGGAGAGTGTCAGTGTGTTTTACTGTGCTAATCCTTGTTTCTAGGGACAGGGAAGGACAGTGAGGGAAATTCTCCTTGTGCTATACTGTGCTAAAGCATTGATCATCAACCATCTTTAAAAAAACATTTTTTCTAGGAACAGAAAACTATAGGTAGGGAGAGTGTCAGTGTGTTTTACTGTGCTAATCCTTGTTTCTAGGGACAGGGAAGGACAGTGAGGGAAATTCTCCTTGTGCTATAGTGTGCTAAAGCATTGATCATCAACCATCTTTAAAAAAAACATTTTTTCTAGGGACAGAAAACTATAGGTAGGGAGAGTGTCAGTGTGTTTTACTGTGCTAATCCTTGTTTCTAGGGACAGGAAGGACAGTGAGGGAAATTCTCCTTGTGCTATAGTGTGCTAAAGCATTGATCATCAACCATCTTTAAAAACACATTTTTTCTAGGGACAGAAAACTATAGGTAGGGAGAGTGTCAGTTTCTTTCACTGTGCTAATCCTTGTTTCTAGGGACAGGGAAGGACAGTGAGGGAAATTCTCCTTGTGCTATACTGTGCTAAAGCATTGATCATCAACCATCTTTAAAAAAAAATTTTTCTAGGGACAGAAAACTATAGGTAGGGAGAGTGTCAGTGTGTTTCACTGTGCTAATCCTTGTTTCTAGGGACAGGGAAGGACAGTGAGGGAAATTCTCCTTGTGCTATACTGTGCTAAAGCATTGATCATCAACCATCTTTAAAAAAACATTTTTTCTAGGGACAGAAAACTATAGGTAGGGAGAGTGTCAGTTTCTTTCACTGTGCTAATCCTTGTTTCTAGGGACAGGGAAGGACAGTGAGGGAAATTCTCCTTGTGCTATACTGTGCTAAAGCATTGATCATCAACCATCTTTAAAAAAACATTTTTTCTAGGGACAGAAAACTATAGGTAGGGAGAGTGTCAGTTTCTTTCACTGTGCTAATCCTTGTTTCTAGGGACAGGGAAGGACAGTGAGGGAAATTCTCCTTGTGCTATACTGTGCTAAAGCATTGATCATCAACCATCTTTAAAAAAACATTTTTTCTAGGGACAGAAAACTATAGGTAGGGAGAGTGTCAGTGTGTTTTACTGTGCTAATCCTTGTTTCTAGGGACAGGGAAGGACAGTGAGGGAAATTCTCCCTGTGCTATAGTGTGCTAAAGCATTGATCATCAACCATCTTTAAAAAAACATTTTTTCTAGGGACAGAAAACTATAGGTAGGGAGAGTGTCAGTGTGTTTAACTGTGCTAATCCTTGTTTCTAGGGACAGGGAAGGACAGTGAGGGAAATTCT
The DNA here is from genome assembly GCA_029206835.1 of Rana muscosa. Lineage (NCBI taxonomy): Eukaryota > Metazoa > Chordata > Amphibia > Anura > Ranidae > Rana > Rana muscosa. The sequence goes on along the minus strand of CM055116.1, from coordinate 656,403,506 downwards.
CCGTGTGCTATAGTGTGCTAAAGCATTGATCATCAACCATCTTTAAAAAAACATTTTTTCTAGGGACAGAAAACTATAGGTAGGGAGAGTGTCAGTTTCTTTCACTGTGCTAATCCTTGTTTCTAGGGACAGGGAAGGACAGTGAGGGAAATTCTCCTTGTGCTATACTGTGCTAAAGCATTGATCATCAACCATCTTTAAAAAAACTTTTTTTCTAGGGACAGAAAACTATAGGTAGGGAGAGTGTCAGTGTGTTTCACTGTGCTAATCCTTGTTTCTAGGGACAGGGAAGGACAGTGAGGGAAATTCTCCTTGTGCTATACTGTGCTAAAGCATTGATCATCAACCATCTTTAAAAAAAACATTTTTTCTAGGGACAGAAAACTATAGGTAGGGAGAGTGTCAGTTTCTTTCACTGTGCTAATCCTTGTTTCTAGGGACAGGGAAGGACAGTGAGGGAAATTCTCCTTGTGCTATACTGTGCTAAAGCATTGATCATCAACCATCTTTAAAAAAACATTTTTTCTAGGGACAGAAAACTATAGGTAGGGAGAGTGTCAGTTTCTTTCACTGTGCTAATCCTTGTTTCTAGGGACAGGGAAGGACAGTGAGGGAAATTCTCCTTGTGCTATACTGTGCTAAAGCATTGATCATCAACCATCTTTAAAAAAACATTTTTTCTAGGGACAGAAAACTATAGGTAGGGAGAGTGTCAGTTTCTTTCACTGTGCTAATCCTTGTTTCTAGGGACAGGGAAGGACAGTGAGGGAAATTCTCCTTGTGCTATACTGTGCTAAAGCATTGATCATCAACCATCTTTAAAAAAACATTTTTTCTAGGGACAGAAAACTATAGGTAGGGAGAGTGTCAGTTTCTTTCACTGTGCTAATCCTTGTTTCTAGGGACAGGGAAGGACAGTGAGGGAAATTCTCCTTGTGCTATACTGTGCTAAAGCATTGATCATCAACCATCTTTAAAAAAACATTTTTTCTAGGGACAGAAAACTATAGGTAGGGAGAGTGTCAGTGTGTTTTACTGTGCTAATCCTTGTTTCTAGGGACAGGGAAGGACAGTGAGGGAAATTCTCCTTGTGCTATAGTGTGCTAAAGCATTGATCATCAACCATCTTTAAAAAAACATTTTTTCTAGGGACAGAAAACTATAGGTAGGGAGAGTGTCAGTGTGTTTTACTGTGCTCATCCTTGTTTCTAGGGACAGGGAAGGACAGTGAGGGAAATTCTCCTTGTGCTATAGTGTGCTAAAGCATTGATCATCAACCATCTTTAAAAAAACTTTTTTTCTAGGGACAGAAAACTATAGGTAGGGAGAGTGTCAGTTTCTTTCACTGTGCTAATCCTTGTTTCTAGGGACAGGGAAGGACAGTGAGGGAAATTCTCCTTGTGCTATACTGTGCTAAAGCATTGATCATCAACCATCTTTAAAAAAACATTTTTTCTAGGGACAGAAAACTATAGGTAGGGAGAGTGTCAGTTTCTTTCACTGTGCTAATCCTTGTTTCTAGGGACAGGGAAGGACAGTGAGGGAAATTCTCCTTGTGCTATACTGTGCTAAAGCATTGATCATCAACCATCTTTAAAAAAACATTTTTTCTAGGGACAGAAAACTATAGGTAGGGAGAGTGTCAGTTTCTTTCACTGTGCTAATCCTTGTTTCTAGGGACAGGGAAGGACAGTGAGGGAAATTCTCCTTGTGCTATACTGTGCTAAAGCATTGATCATCAACCATCTTTAAAAAAACATTTTTTATAGGGACAGAAAACTATAGGTAGGGAGAGTGTCAGTGTGTTTTACTGTGCTAATCCTTGTTTGTAGGGACAGGGAAGGACAGTGAGGGAATATCTCCTTGTGCTATACTGTGCTAAAGCATTCCTCATCAACCATCTTTGAAATCCTTGTTTTTTGGACAGTCAGGGAAATTGTCGTTGTGCTATTCTGTGCGAAAGCAATCATCCTCAACCATATTTAGAAATCCTTAAGTAAAGGGACAGAGAAGGACACCTGAAGGTAGCCCTTATTGCTTTTTTCCCATCTCCCTGCAGGCCATCCATTAGAATGTCTGGAAGGCGAACAAGGAGAGGCAGACAGTCAGGAGGCAATAAAAGAGGGCAAGCAGGCTCTGTGTCTGGGGGCAACAGTGCTGGTCGTGGACGCGGTGCATTGTCATCAGCACATGGCCATGGGACACGCTTGTCCTTCTTTTTGGCAGCTGGACATGTTGAGCCACATCATGCCGAAGACTTGGTAGAGTGGATGACCAAGCCCTCCTCCTCCTCCTCATCCTCTCTCACCCAGGCTCAGGGTACTGGCAAAGCAGCTGCCAAAGCGTCCTCTTCCCTGGTATCAATGTCAGACTCATCATCAGTCACTCCTTCCCTAGACCCACCATGTCCTCCTCCTGAGGAGTCCCCCGAACTGTCTGAGCACAGTGTTGGGTACATGCTCCAGGAGGATGCCCAGCGTTTCGAAGGGTCTGATGATGAAACCCAGCTACAGGAAGGCAGTAGCGTGAGAGCAGACAGAGGGGATGCTCAAGAAGGACACCAATCTGGCAGTCAAGTTCCAGCAGCTGCAGCATACTGCCAGATTGGCTCCAGTGATGAGGAGGGAGGGGATGATGAGGTCACTGACTCCACGTGGGTGCCTAATAGGAGAGAGGAGGAGCAGGAGGATGAGGAGGAGGCACATCTCCAACGAGGCAGGATGCCCTTTGGTGGCCAGCGTAAGGGCAGTACACCGACGGAATCACACCGCAGAGCTCCGCCTGTGCAGGGCGCTGCCTCTGCCCGTCATTCAAAAAGTTCTTTGGTGTGGGCCTTTTTTGAGGCTAGTGCATCAGATCGCACAGCTGCTGTTTGCAACATATGTCTCAAGCGTATATCGCGTGGCCAAAACATCAGCCGCTTGGGTACCACATGCCTGACCAGACATATGTTGACCTGCCATGCAGCTCGTTGGCAAGCCTACCTCAAAGACCCACACCAAAGAACAAAGCGGACCTCTCCTTGCACCGCATCAGCTGGGATCTCCAACCCCACTATAACTTCAGTCCTCTCTGAAACATGCACTGAGAGGAATGAAGGTGTAGAATTAGGTGTGTCACAGCCAAGTACTTGCGGCCACTCTGCTAGCAGTACACCGACGTCCGATTCTAGCAGGCAAATTTCCCTGCCCCAGCTGCTGGACCGTCGAAAGAAGTTCACTCCCAGCCATCCACATGCCCAGCGGTTGAATGCTAGCTTGGCTAAATTGCTAGCGCTTCAACTGCTGCCTTTTCAGTTGGTAGACTCGGCCCCCTTCCGTGAGTTTGTGCAATGTGCGGTTCCTCAGTGGCAGGTTCCCAAACGCCACTTTTTCTCACGGAAGGCTATTCCGGCTCTCTACCGGCATGTGGAAGGCAATGTCTTGGCCTCGCTGGACAGGGCGGTCAGCGGTAAGGTGCATATTACCGCTGACTCATGGTCCAGCAGGCATGGACAGGGACGTTACCTTTCTTTCACGGCCCATTGGGTCACTCTTTTGGCAGCTGGGAAGGATGCAGGACAAGGTGCAGTAGTGTTGGAGGTTGTTCCACCGCCACGCCTCCAAAATGCTACTACTGGTTGTGACACACCTCTCTCCTCCACCCCCTCCTCTTCTTCTTCCTCCATGGCCTCTTCCTGTGCTTTGTCCTCTGAACCAGCGGTGCTCCGTAGCCGTTCAAGGGGCTACGCAAGTACGCAGGCAAAAAGATGCCATGCCGTGCTTGCGCTGGTGTGTTTGGGGGACAGAAGCCACACTGGGGCAGAGGTCCTGTCTGCTCTGCAGGGCCAGGCCGAGAGGTGGTTGACGCCACGCCAGCTTAAGCCAGGAATGGTGGTTTGCGACAATGGCACCAACCTCCTCTCCGCCCTCCGACAGGGACAACTGACCCATGTGCCCTGTATGGCTCACGTCCTTAACCTGGTGGTGCAGCGGTTCTTGGGCAGGTACCCGGGCTTACAGGATGTCCTGAGGAAGGCCAGGAAAGTCTGTGTGCATTTCCGCAGATCTTATAATGCCAGTGCTCGCCTGGCTGAGCTGCAAAAGGAGTTGAACCTGCCCAAGAACCGCCTTATATGTGACATGCCCACCAGGTGGAACTCAACGTTGGCCATGCTGCAGCGGCTGCACACGCAGCAGAGGGCCATCAATGAGTACCTGTGCGACTACGGCACCAGGACAGGGTCAGGGGAGCTTGTTTTTTTTCTCCACGCCAGTGGGGCATGATCAGGGATGCATGCACTGTCCTGGCACCATTTGAGGAGGCCATGAGGATGGTGAGCAGTGACAGTGCATGCATCAGTGACACTGTACCTCTTGTCCACCTGTTGGAGCACACGCTGCGTGGAATAATGGACAGGGCACTTGAGGCAGAACAGAGGCAGGAAGAGGAGGACTTCCTTGCCTCTTAAGGCCCCCTTTACCCAGACAGTGTTCCTTCTGTCCCACCCATCGCACAGGAAGAGGAGGAGGAGGAGGAGGATTGTGTCAGCATGGAGGTGGAGGCTGGCACTCAGCATCATCAGCAGCAGTCTTTTAGGGATGATTTACAGTCCCAAGAAACCAGTGGACTTGTACGTGGCTGGGAGGAGGTGGCTGCGGATCATGTCGTCCTTAGTGACCCAGAGGACTCCGGACCGAATGCCTCAGCAAACCTACGCTGCATGGCCTCCCTGATCCTGCAAAGTCTGCGGAAGGATCCTCGTATTCTTCGGATCAAGGAGAGGGACCATTACTGGCTGGCCACTCTCCTTGATCCACGGTACAAGGGTAAGGTTGCGGACCTTATGTTACCGTTGCAGAGGGAGCAGAGGATGAGACAACTCCGGGAGGCCTTGCAGAAAGGTCTGTGCAACGCGTTCCCAGAGACTGGGAGGTTACAAACTCCTGGTCCTGGACAACGAGTTGCTGAGGCTTCGGCCAGTCAAAGAAGGAGCGGTGGGGAAGGTGGCCGTCTGACCGATGCGTTCAGACAATTCTTTAGTCCGCAGCCCCAAAGTATGATCGGTTCCAGCAACCATCGCCAGCGTCTGATAAACATGGTGCAGGAACATCTAGGGGCAAGGTCAGACTTGGACACCTTCCCCACCGAAAATCCTCTGGCTTACTGGGTCTTGAGGATGGATCACTGGCCAGAGCTTGCACAGTATGCAATTGAGCTACTGGCCTGTCCTGCATCCAGCGTTCTTTCGGAACGCACATTCAGTGCTGCTGGAGGATTTGTCACGGATCACAGGGTGCGCCTGTCCACCGACTCGGTTGATCGACTGACTTTCATCAAGATGAACCAGTCTTGGATCACCACCAGCTACCACACACCTGATGCTGATATAACAGACTAATTGATTTTAACATGTCACATCCCTTCAAGACTGATGCTGATGCTGAGTGCCTGTGCTGTTATGTTGACTGGCTATCCTCCTCCTCCGAGTCCTCAATGATACGATTGATGATGATAGCTTGGAAGATCATTTTTGTTTATGGGTGCCGCCACCAGTGGCTAAGGCCCAATTTTTCAGCCCCTGTTTAACAGGGGCGTGTAATTACAATTTTTGAAGCAATACTTTGCAACAGGGCTCATTGCTGTGCTCCAAGTACAGTATCTGTGAGGGGTTGGAGTGTTGTGCCACCAGTGCCTAAGGCCCAATTTTTCAGCCCCTGTTTAACAGGGGCGTGTCATTACAATTTTTGAAGCAATACTTTGCAACAGGGCTCATTGCTGTGCTCCAAGTACAGTATCTGTGAGGGGTTGGAGTGTTGTGCCACCAGTGCCTAAGGCCCAATTTTTCAGCCCCTGTTTAACAGGGGCGTGTCATTACAATTTTTGAAGCAATACTTTGCAACAGGGCTCATTGCTGTGCTCCAAGTACAGTATCTGTGAGGGGTTGTAGTGTTGTGCCACCAGTGCCTAAGGCCCAATTTTTCAGCCCCTGTTCAACAGGGGCATGTAATTACAATTCTTGATCTAATAATTCACAGCAGGGCCCATTGCTGCACCCACCAAGAGTAACTCTGAGGGCTTACAGTGTTGTGGCAACGCCACCACCACCACCACCACGAAAGGCCCAATTTTTCAGCCCCTGTTCAAAAGGGGCATGTAATTACAATTCTTGATCTAATAATTCACAGCAGGGCCCATTCCTGCACCCACCAAGAGTAACTCTGAGGGCTTACAGTGTTGTGGCAACACCACCACCACCACCACGAAAGGCCCAATTTTTCAGCCCCTGTTCAACAGGGCATGCAATTACAATTCTTGATCTAATAATTCACAGCAGGGCCCATTGCTGCACCCACCAAGAGTAACTGTCAGGGCTTACAGTGTTGTGGCACCAGCACCACCATCAAAGGCCCAATTTTTACTACCACTGTTCAACAATTATATGTAATTACAATTCCTGATATAATAGTTGACAGCAGGGCGTTCCAGCACCAACCAAGAGTAACTGTGAGTGCTTACAGTGTTGTGCCAACACCAACAACTAAGGGGCCTATTTCTGCAGAGTATATACGGCAGGTCCCTACTTTCAAACATCCAACTTACAAACGACTCCTACTTGCAAACGCAAGAAGACAACAGGAAGTGAGAGGAAATCTACCCCTAGGAAGGAAAATTCTCTCCTGTAAGAATTAATATGGGAGAAAGGTGTCTCCTCTGTACTGATGCTTTATCACCAATCCTTGTTTCAAGAAAAACACCACATTTCAAAAACAGTTGTCATTGGGACGGAAAGTGAGGTGAAATGTTCTGAACAGGGGCACAGACAGCAAAACAAATGTTACAGGGGTGATAACCCTTACCTATGTTTTCCAAAAAGTTTAAAAATAGATTTTTGGGCTGGAGCTACACCTAAACAATGTACCTGTTCAAAATTACAAACAGATTCTACATAAGAACAAACCTACAGTCCCTGTCTTGTATGCACCGCCTGTATACGGCTGTTCAGAGTATATAGGGCCTTTTTTATTTTATGTGCGGGGTTCCCCTTAATATCCATACAAGACCCAAAGGGGCTGGTAATGGGCTGGGGTAGGGGGGGGGGGGGGGTCATGGGGTAGCTATGCCATTTTTCTTAAAGATTTTCATCCATATTACCGGGACCAGACATTACATTAAAGCCGCAAGCAGTTTTAAATGGCTTTTTTTTCCTTTAGAAGTGTCATTTTGTGCAGGGACAGTTCTAAACACGGGAAACACGTGGCACTTCACAGGCATACTTTAGACACCCCCCAGGTACGATATTTAAAGGAATATTTGACTTTTTTTTTTTCACTTTATGCATCATTAAAATGACTGCTCCCGAAAAACGACCGTTTTTAAAACTTCTTTTTGCATTGATACATGTCCCCTGGTGCAGAACCCGGGTTCCCAAACCCTTTTTAGGACAATAACATGCATAATAGTCGTTATAATTAGCACTTTAGAATTCGAACGTTCGCATCCATTGTATTTAATAGGGTTCTAATGTTCGTACGAACTTTCGGTCCGTTCGCGGTTCTGGTGCGAACCGAACCCGGGGGTGTTCGGCTCATCACTATACAATAATAGGAACACATGACAAGTACTGACTTTTTTCTAGCATTCTCTTAATGCTCCTTAACTGCTTCGGCTCCCTCAGTTTGAGGTCAGACCACCTCTTTCTGAGCTGCTCCTTTGATCGTTTCACCCTGAAATTCTTCTTCAGACTTTTCACTACTTTCTTCATTATTTTGGACTTCCTTAGATTAGGGTGGGTATACGGGCCATGCTTTGCGTCATAATCCGACTTTAGCAATGTGTCCGCCATCTCCGCTTAAGACATATTAGATGCCTTGAATCTCCTCCCTGATCGTGACGTTTCACGGTCTGGGCTGCTGGTCTCCTCCTCGTTATTTGAGGAATTAGCAGACACCTGCTGTGACTCCGCCATATCTGTCTGCGCGCTGAAAGAGAAGGGGCGGGGAAAAGTTAATACTTTGAATGTCATGGGCGGGCGACGTGTGCGGAGTTTCACGCATGCGTGGTGTATATAAAGCAAGCACACATGTGACGATAATACGTTCGGTGTGCGGAGAGAGGAGGAAAAGTGACGGACGTGATAACGAAGGTATGTGATTTTTAAACTTTGTGAAATCGGTGGCCTATAATGGCTAGAGCTTGTTGTAGGATATATATATGGGGAATCAGATTTACAGGAGATTAGACTGTGTGACTGACATTGTTTTTATTTTTTTTATTTTTTGGCTTGCAGAAACAAAATGAATGCTTTTATCAGCGACCGGGAATTCCTGGCTGAATTTATAGACCGGGTAAGGGAGCTGCCAGCTCTGTGGGAGACAAAAAACCCCATTCACAGGAAGAAAGGTGTAAGGAAAGCAGCGCTGGAGACCCTGCTCCCATTTGTGCAGACCAAGGTACCCACAGCAACCACAAAACAGGTGGACAATAAAATTGGGAGCTTAAGAGGCACATACAGGACTGAACGCTTTAAGGTCCTGACTTCTCAGAGGTCAGGAGCAGCAGCAGATGATGTATATGTCCCGAATTTGTGGTACTATAGCAGGATGTCCTTTCTGAACGACCAGCTTGAGGAAAGGCCATCACTGTCCAGTCTTCCCCCCAGACTTCCCTGCAGCCAACCTGAGCCTTCTCTGGAGCAAGAGGAGGCAGCCATCCTGGAAGAACCTGATTTGGACATCTGGAGCCAGGTATAGTATTTTCAGAATCCCATAAAATGTATTGTGAGAAAATGAATGCATGATAAATAAGATAATATGTGAATCCCCCCCAAAATTGGGAACAAAAAGTGATCTCAATATCAATAGACAGTAGTGGGCCCAAATTTGGGCCAGAAGAATGAAATCTGTTTGGGGTCATAATAATAGTCTTTTCTATTGATTTACATTCAATTTGCAACAGTCATGAGCTATAATTTGTGTGAAAGTGATGAACCAGAAACTAAAACTATGTCCCTTTTTCCTACACAGGATGACATCAGCCAGGAGGAGGGTCTGGAAAGTGTCAGGCAGGAGGAGGCAGGGCCCACTGTGAGCCAGGAGGAGGCAGGGCCCACTGTGAGCCAGGAGGAGGCAGGGCTCACTGTGAGCCAGGAGGTGGCAGGGCCCAGTGGCACACAGGAGGTGGCTGGGCCCAGTGGCACACAGGAGGTGGCTGGGCCAAGTAGCAGGACCAGATCACAGGTGCCTCCCATCCACCTTCCTAAAAGATCCAGGAGGGACAGGACCACAAGCGAGGCAGCAATGGCCCATATTAGAGAGGCACATGCCACCCTCCAGGAGCCCACATCCCCTGAAGAGGCCATTGCCGGCCTAGTTGAAGCCAAGTTTAAGGTGATGAGCATGGAGCAACGCCTCCTATGCGAGCCCCTGCTCATCACCTTGCTGAACAAGGGGGTGATAGAGAGAATTACCCCCAATACGGCCATATGTGAGGTCGCCCAGCTATCCCAACCTCAACCTCCTCCTCCTCCTCCTCCACCTTCTTCTTCTCCTCCACCTCCCTCTCCTCCTCCTGACAGGAGTACACCTCCAGTGGCACAGCCTCCAGCCACACGCAGAAGGAAGGCTGCAGGGAAGGCTTCAGGGAAGGCTGCAGGGAAGGCTGCCAAGAAGACCAGGAAGTGATGGCCTTGCTTCATTGTGGTCTGACAGAAGGCAGCCTGTTGTAGTACCACAGACTTGGGACATGTATATCACCTGCTGCTGTTCCTGACCTCTGGGAGTCCAGCATCAGATTGTGCTCACAACTAGGGATGAGCTTCGTGTTCGAGTCGAACATACGTTCGACTCGAACATCGGCTGTTCGATCGTTCGACGAAGATCGAACGATTTGGGCCGTTCGCGCCAAATTCGAGTGACGCGAACGGCCCACAATGCACTACGCCATCGCAGTGTCATCCAGGCGTTGTGATTGGCCAAGCATGCACTGTGACCCCGCATGCTTGGCCAATCACAGCGCCGACAGCGAGGAGAGCAATGATTGGCCACAGGCAGGATGCCTGTGGCCAATTATTGCTGAGGGGGTTTAGTACACGCCCCACACTATAAAAGGCCGCCAGCGCGGCGGCCTTGTGTAGCGTGTTCCGGAGCAGGGAAAGAGAAGCATAGGCAGGGACAGTGTCATTTTTTTCCTTTACTAATCCTGGATTCCTTGTGTTTAGGGACAGAGAAGGATAGGTAGGGAGAGTGTCAGTGTGTCATTCTGTGCTAAACCTTGTTTGTAGGGACAGAGAAGGACAGTGAGGGAAAGTGTCAGTGTGCTATTCTGTGCTAAATCTTGTTTGTAGGGACAGAGAAGGACAGTGAGGGAAAGTGTCAGTGTGCTATTCTGTGCTAATCCTTGTTTGTAGGGACAGAGAAGGACAGTGAGGGAAACTGTCAGTGTGCTATTCTGTTCTAAACCAATCTTGCTGAACTGTATTTGAAATCCTTGAGTTTAGGGACAGAGAAGGACACTCGTGGAAACTATCAGTGTGCTATTCTGTGCTAAATCTTGTTTGTAGGGACAGAGAAGGACAGTGAGGGAAACTATCAGTGTGCTATTCTGTGCTAAACCAATCTTGCTGAACCATATTTGAAATCCTTGAGTTTAGGGACAGAGAAGGACACTCGTGGAAACTATCAGTGTGCTATTCTGTGCTAAATCTTGTTTGTAGGGACAGAGAAGGACAGTGAGGGAAAGTGTCAGTGTGCTATTCTGTCCTAAACCAATCTTGCTGAACCATATTTGAAATCCTTGAGTTTAGGGACAGAGAAGGACACTCGTGGAAACTATCAGTGTGCTATTCTGTGCTAAATCTTGTTTGTAGGGACAGAGAAGGACAGTGAGGGAAAGTGTCAGTGTGCTATTCTGTCCTAAACCAATCTTGCTGAACCATATTTGAAATCCTTGAGTTTAGGGACAGAGAAGGACACTCGGGGAAACTGTCAGTATGCTATTCTGTTCTAAACCAATCTTGCTGAACCATATTTGAAATCCTTGAGTTTAGGGACAGAGAAGGACACTCGTGGAAACTATCAGTGTGCTATTCTGTGCTAATCCTTGTTTGTAGGGACAGAGAAGGGCAGTGAGGGAAACTATCAGTGTGCTATTCTGTGCTAAACCAATCTTGCTGAACCATATTTGAAATCCTTGAGTTTAGGGACAGAGAAGGACACTCGTGGAAACTATCAGTGTGCTATTCTGTGCTAAATCTTGTTTGTAGGGACAGAAAAGGACAGTGAGGGAAAGTGTCAGTGTGCTATTCTGTTCTAAACCAATCTTGCTGAACCATATTTGAAATCCTTGAGTTTAGGGACAGAGAAGGACACTCGTGGAAACTATTAGTGTGCTATTCTGTGCTAAATCTTGTTTGTAGGGACAGAAAAGGACAGTGAGGGAAAGTGTCAGTGTGCTATTCTGTTCTAAACCAATCTTGCTGAACCATATTTGAAATCCTTGAGTTTAGGGACAGAGAAGGACACTCGTGGAAACTATCAGTGTGCTATTCTGTGCTAAATCTTGTTTGTAGGGACAGAGAAGGACAGTGAGGGAAAGTGTCAGTGTGCTATTCTGTCCTAAACCAATCTTGCTGAACCATATTTGAAATCCTTGAGTTTAGGGACAGAGAAGGACACTCGTGGAAACTATCAGTGTGCTATTCTGTGCTAATCCTTGTTTGTAGGGACAGAGAAGGACAGTGAGGGAAAGTGTCAGTGTGCTATTCTGTCCTAAACCAATCTTGCTGAACCATATTTGAAATCCTTGAGTTTAGGGACAGAGAAGGACACTCGGGGAAAGTGTCAGTGTGCTATTCTGTTCTAAACCAATCTTGCTGAACCATATTTGAAATCCTTGAGTTTAGGGACAGAGAAGGACACTCGTGGAAACTATCAGTGTGCTATTCTGTGCTAATCCTTGTTTGTAGGGACAGAGAAGGACAGTGAGGGAAACTATCAGTGTGCTATTCTGTGCTAAACCAATCTTGCTGAACCATATTTGAAATCCTTGAGTTTAGAGACAGAGAAGGACACTCGTGGAAACTATCAGTGTGCTATTCTGTGCTAAATCTTGTTTGTAGGGACAGAGAAGGACACTCGTGGAAACTGTCAGTGTGCTATTCTGTGCTAAATCTTGTTTGTAGGGACAGAGAAGGACACTCGTGGAAACTATCAGTGTGCTATTCTGTGCTAAATCTTGTTTGTAGGGACAGAAAAGGACAGTGAGGGAAAGTGTCAGTGTGCTATTCTGTTCTAAACCAATCTTGCTGAACCATATTTGAAATCCTTGAGTTTAGGGACAGAGAAGGACACTCGTGGAAACTATCAGTGTGCTATTCTGTGCTAATCCTTGTTTGTAGGGACAGAGAAGGACAGTGAGGGAAACTGTCAGTGTGCTATTCTGTTCTAAACCAATCTTGCTGAACCATATTTGAAATCCTTGAGTTTAGGGACAGAGAAGGACACTTGTGGAAACTATCAGTGTGCTATTCTGTGCTAAATCTTGTTTGTAGGGACAGAGAAGGACACTCGGGGAAACTGTCAGGCCTCGTACACACGACCGATTTTCTCGTCGTAAACAGTCAAGAAAAGTGCCGCGAGAGTTTTTTTGTCTAGAAAAACGTTCGTGTGTATGGTTTTACGACGAGAAACTTGACGAGAATCTCGACGAGAAAATAGAGAACCTGCTCTCTATTTTCTCGTCAGGATTCCAGATTTCCTCGTCGTGTTTCTCGTCGGCCTGTTTTGTGACGAGAAAATGGTTCGTGTGTATGCTTTTACGACTCTTCCAAAAGCGCGCATGCTCACAAGCAACTATGAGACAGGAGCGCATCTTCTGGTAAAACAAGCCTTCATAATGGAGAGAGCACATTCGTCACGCTCATAAATATTTCATCGTTTAAATGTTCTGCATTGAATTCTTCATTAGAATGTTACATTAATCAAAACGAGAGACCTTCTTTTGCTGCTGATATTCACACAGAGTTCTGCCTTATTTTTAACCTTTTTCATGCTGCTCTTTATAAGATTTATGTGTATTATATCGTGCAAGTTTTTAGGAATAATTTAAATGGTTAGATTTTTCAAAATGATGTTAATTATAATTTCTCAATGTTTTGATAGCGATCTCACATTTAATTTTCTAATCTATATTTTTAAAATTTCACACCATGTTTTTGAGCTAATCAGATTTAGTTATTCTTTTGGGGGGGTGATATCTGTGCCTTTTATTGTCAGTCAAATGTATCTGCTTACTCCAAAGCTTTTTTTTTTTATTTAAAAATACACATAGTCAAGTATGAACTTAAACAAAAAACACATTTATTCATGTTTATAAATTAAATAAAGAGAAGGCAGCGCTGGAGAAGCTGCTGCCATTTGTGCATCCCAGGGACCCCAGAGCACACACCAACCCTGTGTGGACACTAAAATTGGGAGCTTGAGAAGGCCCACATTTCAGAACACAATCTGATGCTGGCCTCCCAGAGGTCAGGAACAGCAGCAGGTGAGATATATGTCCCAAGTGTGTGGTACTACAACAGGCTGCCTTCTGTCCGACCAGTGCGACCACAATGAAGCAAGGCCATCACTTCCTCTTCTTCCTGGCAACCTTCCCTGCAGCCTTTCCTGAAGCCTTTCCTGAAGCCTTTCCTGCAGCCTTTCCTGCAGCCTTCCTTCTTCGTTTAGCTGGAGGCTGGCCCACTGGAGGGGTACTCCTGTCAGGAGGAGGAGGTGGAGGTGTAGCAGAAGGGGGTGGGGCAGAAGAAGAAGGTGGAGGTGTAGCAGAAGGGGGTGGGGCAGAAGGTGGAGGTGTAGCAGAAGGGTGTGGGGCAGAAGGTGGAGGTGTAGCAGAAGGGGGTGGGGCAGAAGGTGGAGGTGTAGCAGAAGGGGGTGGGGCAGAAGGTGGAGGTGTAGCAGAAGGGGGTGGGGCAGAAGGTGGAGGGGTAGCAGAAGGGGGTGGGGCAGAAGAGGAAGGTGGAGGTGGAGGTTGAGGTTGGGTCAGTTGGGCCACCTCACATATGGCGGTATTGGGGGTAATTTGCTCCATCACCCCCTTGTTGAGCAAGGTGATGAGCAGGGGTTCGCATAGGAGGCGTTGCTCCATGCTCATCACCTTGAACTTAGCCTCCACTAGGCCGGCAATGGCCTCTTCAGGGGATGTGGGCTCCTTGAGGGTGGCATGGGCCTCTTTAATAAGGGCCATTGCTGCGTCACTGGTGGTCCTGTCCCTCCTGCCTCTTTTGTGAAGCCTGATGGGAGGCACCTGGGATCTGGTGCTTCTCCTTTGCCCTGCCACCTCCTGTCTGCCACTGGGCCCTGCCACCTCCTGGCTGGTACTGGGCCCTGCCACCTCCTGGCTGGTACTGGGCCCTGCCACCTCCTGGCTGCCACTGGGCCCTTCCTCCTCCTGCCTGACAGTTTCCAGACCCTCCTCCTGGCTGATTTCATCCTGTGTATGAAAAAGAAACATAGTTTAATATGTTGGTTTAATCTTTGCCTCAAACTTTGTAATCCTGATGGAAGCAATTAGAATGTAAATGCATAAATCCTTGCTTTAAATTTACCACTACATCAGCTTGACTATTTACCACACAATTAAGTGCAGAATAATGTCTACAGATCATGATTTCACTTGTGGAATACAAAATAATGTATGTTTCTCATCCTGACATATTTGGGAAACATTAATTTTATCCCACTACATTTTCAGTTAATACTATACCTGGCTCCAGATGGACAAATCAGGATCATCCAGGATGGCTGCCTCCTCTTGCTCCAGAGAAGGCTCAGGTTGGCTGCAGGGAAGTCTGGGGGGAAGAGTGGAGAGTGATGGCCTTGGCTCAATGTGGTCATCCAGGAAGGACATCCTGCTGTAGTACCACAAAACCGGGACATAAACATCATCTGCTGCTGCTCCTGACCTCTGAGAAGCCAGCACCTTAGAGCGTTCAGTCCTGTAGGTACCTCTCAAGCTCCCAATTTTAGTGTCCACTTGTTTTGCTGTGGCTGTGGGCACCTTGGTATGCACAAATGGGAGCAGCTTCTCCAGCGCTGCTTTTCTCACCCCTTTTTTTTTATGGATGGGGTTTTTGGTCTCCCACAGAGCCGGCAGCTCCCTTACCCGGTCAATAAATTCCGCCAGGAACTCTTTGTCGCTAATAAAGACATTCATATTGTATCTGCAAGTAAAATAATTTATATTTAAATAATGTGAGGCAAACAGTCTAACCTCCTTCACATCCTAGTCACCATATATATCCTCCACCAATCTCAAGACAGTATAGGCCCACAATTTTTACAAGTCTCACAAAATCACATACCTTCGTTCGCACGTCCGTCACTTGAACTCCTCTCTCCGCACACCGAACGTACTATAGTCACATGTGTGTTTGCTATATACACACCACGCATGCGTCCAAATTCGAACACGTCGCTCCGCACACGTCGCCCGCCCATGACGTTCTAACTAACATCTTTTCCCCGCCCCTTCTCTTTCGGCGCGCAGACAGATATGGCGGAGTTACAGCAGGTGTCTGATAATTCCGCAACTAGCGAGGAGACAAGCCCGGAGACCGAGGACACGTCACGATCAAGGAGGAGATTCAAGGCATCGAATATGTCTTTGGCGGAGATGGCGGAGATGGTGGACATCTTGGCCAAGGCTGATTATGATGCCAAGCATGGGCCGTATAGCAAACCAAATAGAAGGAAGGCCAAAATCCTCACTAAAGTTGTGAAGAGTCTGAGGGCGAAGTTCGGGGTGAAACGCTCAAATGAGCAGCTCAGAAAGAGGTGGTCAGACCTCAAACTGAGGGAGCCAGACCAGTTGAGGAGCATAAAGAGGATGCTCGCTAAAAGTAAGTAAAATGACGACCTTTCTGCTATTAATCTTTTTAGAAACTGACTTTTTTTTTTTTTTTTTCATATTGGACTCCCTTCCAAAATGTAATATTTTGAACTAGGTTGGGCACAGTAATCGTTCGTTACGTTACCGACACTTCGTTCGGCCACTATCCGCGGTTTTGGCTTATTTAAGACCCCCAAAAGTAATTAGACATCTGCCATTTTTGATCAAGTATTGTGGCTAATTTTTAAGTCTAGATGATGTGTTTGTAAGGAGAATGAAATGCAAACTTTAATCAGTGTAAAGGAGAGGACACTCAGCAGCTGCTTCCACATCTGTACTTTGGAGCACTATAGTGTGGGCCACCAGACCCGCCTTTTTTGGGTGTCCCACACAGGTGCATCAGAGTTTATTTGTGGTGCCTCCATGTCCAAAAAATTACATCCAAATGTGAATACTAAACATATTTGGGGTCATAAATAATGCATTTTTCTTTAAATTCCGCACAAACACACACTTGTACCCCACTTCCAAACAATTTAGCCTGTTTTAAGTTTAAAAATGAGATTTTTACAGTGTGATAAATAGACCTTTGGTTTTATTCTCATAGGGGAGAGAAGACTGGGAGGAGGACACTCCAGGGAGCACATGCACCCCACAACTTCCAAGCAACCCCAAACTCCCAAAGATCCACAACCGAAAGATGTGCAGGAAGTTGAGGTGGAGGAAGGAGAAGTGCAGGAAGGAGAGGTGGATGACGTTGTGGATCTGGTCACCACAACAGGTCAGTATCTGACACCACAGCTTAAGGTAAGCGAGGTAGGCCTGCAGAGTTTTATTAATTTTTTTTTATGGTTTTTAGGGGATGGAAATGTTGTGAAGGATAGCACACCGTTCTCTGCTGACAGTGCCCTCCGCCTCATCCAGCAAGTGATGGAATGTAGCACGGAACTGGACCTAATTAAACAAAGAATCCATGTGATGGAACAAACATTTAAAGACATTCTCGATGTTTTGGGGAGAATTCAATAAGCCATCCAAACACATTTGTTTTTACATGTTTGTTTTTATATTTTTACTAATTTTTTGAGTAACAAAGCAGCCAAAAATTGAATATGCACACAGTGTGTGAACATGTGCTATCTGCCATCAGGGGATATCCATGTACGTCTTTTGTGGGTGCAACCCCTTCCTCGTATCAAAAGTCGGTGAACTGAGGAAGGGGATGCACCCCCAAAACACGTCCATTGATCACCCCTGATGGCAGATAGCACATGTTGACAATAGGGATCAGGATTGTAAACTTCCTATTTGCAAAAAATTCAAAATGTGTGCATATTGAATTTTTGGCTGGGCAAGGGGTGGCAGGACCCCATATTAGGACGGGCACATAGAGACATAGTTTGTGTAACTGAATGTCTCAGATTGCTCAGAGGTATCCAATGTTGTCATTTTAGAAATGCAAGTGGTATTTTTGTATTTTCATAAGCCAAAATTTGCCGGGTTGTGGCCAGGCCAACCCCAAAGTAAAAAAAAAAAAAAAAGTGCAGAGAGTAAAATATTTGACCACAAACAACGTGTAGCTTCTTTTTATAATACTCTCTAAGCTTATTTGGTTCTTTTGTAAGGTAACATAGTGAAATTGGTTGTTATTTACTAAAGTAAAATACACTTGCCACTACAAATGCACAAAGACAAACTAGGAGACAGGAAAGAACAAATAATTAAAGGTTTAAACAAGATTTTTATTGGGATACTTAGACATAGGCTGGCATAGGAATTGCCCCCCTACCCGTGAAATACTCCATGTATTTGTCCCGAACCACACGGGCATTTTGGGGGGGCAAGCCAAGACGGGCAGATTCCAGGCCCGGAAGGGGATTTGCAGGGGAAAGTCCAGCCTCTGGCAAAACTGAGGCCATATACGAATTCGATTTTTGGCTCAGAAAGTTGTGTAGCACACAGCAGCATAACACTACATAGTTTATTTTGTAGTCTGCCAAGTGGATGGAAGTCATAAAAAGGCGGAACCGGCTGGCCATTATGCCGAAGGCATTTTCAACGACTCTTCGGGCCCTGGCCAGCCGGTAATTGAACACACTCTTCTCTGGGGTCAGGGTCCTCTGTGGAAATGGCCTCATAAGATGCCGTCCGAGTCCGAAGGCTTCATCAGCCAAGAAAACAAAGGGGAGTCCTTCAATATTCCCTGCATCCGGTGGCAATGCAAGGTCGTCACTCTGGAGACGGAGGGCAAACTCCGTCTGGATGAAGGATCCCCCATCGGACATCCGGCCATTCTTCCCTACATCAACATAGAGGAATTCATACCGTGCTGACACCACCGCCATCAGCACAATGCTATGAAACCCCTTGTAGTTGTAGTAGTAGGACCCAGAACGGGGTGGCGGCACGATGCGGACGTGCTTCCCGTCTATGGCACCACCGCAGTTGGGGAAGTCCCACCGCGTGGCAAACTCCGATGCCACAGTCTGCCATTCCTGTGGCGTGGAAGGAAGCTGTGGAGTGAAACAAGATGAAATAATATTAGAAAAACAAAGGCATACATTACAAGCAAATTCTAAACCAAAAAATTAGAGACCAACATCAATCTAATTATACGTTTATTAAGGTGTGTAAAAAAAGTATAATGGAAGGCTCATTTATCATATTCATCACCACCTCTGATGGGCCATTACTAAATTATTTTGGGAGGGGGGGGAGATGTGTTTGGCCACAGGATAGCATTGCAGTGGCGGTGCGTCCAGAGTGGGCGCTGGAGCACTGTCCCCTCTCTCCTGTGCCCATCACTCAGAACAATACATAGGTTCATGCGTTGCATGAACCTATGTATTGTCTATGCCGCACACTATTCAGGTGGATGGCCTCTTGTAAAGCGACCGACATATGAATAATTGCGTCATTTAGGGGGTTAAAATTGCAGAGCAGAAACAGGTATTAAAAAAGTCTTGCAAATTACAACCTGAGGGATGTAATTGGCTTCCTCAAAGAAAAATCGGGGACGCAAGGAGGGGGCATTCCTTGTGTAAACACTGACAGGCTGCTCTGGCAATCATGTTCACCAAGTCTGTTTAATGGTAATATGATTGGCTGATGCAACATGAAGGGAAGGAGAAGACATCAAGGACAGAAGAAGGATGGCGCTGACCACAAGAAGGTAAGTGCAGGGCTGGGGGGAAACTGGCTGCATTAGAGGGGACTAAATGGCTGCATTGGAGGGGACAACTGGGGGCGTTTATTAGGCAACAGAGCAAAAAAGGAGGAAGTTTATTTCCGAAATTGGGGTTGTAACCCCCCAACATTTGGAGCAACAGGCGCCCCTGCTGGAAAAGTTAGTGAGGGGAAATATTTAGGGATGATAAAAAAAGGGGCAATCTAAAGCTTCCAACATGCATGGGGACAAAGGGGACATTCTCAGCATATTACAATCATGGTAATTAGGGAAGGATGAAAGAAATACAATACATTAGCATACATGTAATACATAAAATGTGATGTTAAGGGAGAAAACTTACCCTAATATAGTCCTCCTGCAGGACTTGTATAATAGCAGAACAGGTGTCTGGGATTATGAGGCCCAGAGCCTGGGGGGAGATGCCTGTGGTGAACTTCAAGTCCTGAAGACTTCTCCCTGTCGCCAGGTAACGCAACGTGGCGATGAGCCTCTGCTCAGCACTGATGGCTTCCCGCATAACGGTGTCCTTCCTGGTAATATAGGGGGACACCAAAGCCAACAGTTCCTGAAAAACGGGGTCAGACATCCTCAGAAAATTCCTGTAGTCCTCAGGATTATTCTCGACGATCTCCCGCAGCAGAGGCATGTGGCAGAATTGGTCCCGCTGGAGCAACCAATTCTTGGTCCATGAACTCCTCCTCACACCATTCATGGACTGGTCTTGGTCCAAAACAAGCAGACCAACACCAAGCGCACGCACAGCACGAACTCGACGACGAGAACGTCCAGGCGACATGGCTAGGAAACGGTCGTCTAATCAGAACGTACAGAACAGAACGCACTTTAGAACAGCAAGGCCTATGAATAACGAACTGAAATTCAGAAACAAACAGGCAATAACGCACTGTAAAACAGATACGACCTGCCTAGACGCCCTGAAAGTCAAGATACGAACCCACAAGCACAAACTGAACCGCAGAAAACGATCTGAAAAGTACGAAGACTGAAAAGCGCGAATCGTCTCTTCCCAAACTTTTACTTCACACGCGGTAACACGAGATCAGCAAAAGCAGCCCAAGGGGTGGCGCCAAGAAAAAAGATCTTCCCCTTTATAGTGCCGTCGTACGTGCTGGACGTGAGCGCAGAGAACCACGAGGAAATTGGAAAATGACAGTGTGTACGCATAGAAAGCTTGACGAGAAAATCGACAAGCTTAACAAGAATCTCGTCGAAAAAAACAACGTGTTTTTTACGACGAGAAAATCGGTCGTGTGTACGAGGCCTCAGTGTGCTATTCTGTTCTAAACCAATCTTGCTGAACCATATTTGAAATCCTTGAGTTTAGGGACAGAGAAGGACACTCGGAGAAACTATCAGTGTGCTATTCTGTGCTAAATCTTGTTTGTAGGGACAGAGAAGGACAGTGAGGGAAACTATCAGTGTGCTATTCTGTGCTAAACCAATCTTGCTGAACCATATTGCAAATCCTTGTGTTTAGGGACAGAGAAGGATAGGCAGGGGACAGTGTCAGTGTCTTTGTTGCTAAGCCTCCTGCACAGTATATACCTGAAGGTAGCCCTTATTGCTGTTTTTCCCATCTCCCTGCAGGCCATCCATTAAAATGTCTGGAAGGCAAACAAGGAGAGGCAGACAGTCAGGAGGCAAAAAAAGAGGGCAAGCAGGCTCTGTGTCTGGGGCAACAGTGCTGGTCGTGGACGCGGTGCATTGTCATCAGCACATGGCCATGGGACACGCTTGTCCTTCTTTTCGGCAGCTGGACATGTTGAACCACATCATGCCGAAGACTTGGTAGAGTGGATGACCAAGCCCACCTCATCCTCCTCATCCTCTCTCACCCAGGCTCAGGGTACTGGCAAAGCAGCTGCCAAAGCGTCCTCTTCTCTGGTATCAATGTCATCATTAGTCACTCCTTCCCTAGACCCACCATGTCCTCCTCCTGAGGAGTCCCCCGAACTGTTTGAGCACAGTGTTGGGTACATGCTCCAGGAGGATGCCCAGCGTTTCGAAGGATCTGATGATGATACCCAGCTAGAGGAAGGCAGTAGCGTGAGAGCTGAGAGAGGGGATGCTCAAGAAGGACACCAATCTGGCAGTCATGCTCCAGCAGCTGCAGCATACTGCCAGATTGGCTCCAGTGATGAGGAGGGAGGTGATGATGAGGTCACTGACTCCACGTGGGTGCCTAATAGGAGAGAGGAGGAGGAGGAGGATGAGGAGGAGGCACATCTCCAACGAGGCAGGATGCGTATGGGCAGCACACCGACGGAATCACACCGCAGAGCTCCGCCTGTGCAGGGTGCTGCCTCTGCCCGTCATTCAAAAAGTTCTTTGGTGTGGGCCTTTTTTGAGGCGAGTGCATCAGATCGCACAGCTGCTGTTTGCAACATATGTCTCAAGCGTATATCGCGTGGCCAAAACATCAGCCGCTTGGGCACCACATGCTTGATCAGACATATGTTGACCTGCCATGCAGCTCGTTGGCAAGCCTACCTTAAAGACCCACACCAAAGAACAAAGCGGACCTCTCCTTGCACCGCATCAGCTGGGATCTCCAACCCCAGTATACCTCCAGTCCTCTCTGAAACCTGCACTGAGAGGAATGAAGGTGTAGAATTAGGTGTGTCACAGCCAAGTACTTGCGGCCACTCTGCTAGCAGTACACCGACGTCCGATTCTAGCAGGCAAATTTCCCTGCCCCAGCTGCTGGACCGTCGAAAGAAGTTCACTCCCAGCCATCCACATGCCCAGCGGTTGAATGCTAGCTTGGCTAAATTGCTAGCGGTTCAACTGCTGCCTTTTCAGTTGGTAGACTCGGCCCCCTTCCGTGAGTTTGTGCAATGTGCGGTTCCTCAGTGGCAGGTTCCCAAACGCCACTTTTTCTCACGGAAGGCGATTCCGGCTCTCTACAGGCATGAGGAAGGCAATGTCTTGGCCTCGCTGGACAGGGCGGTCAGCGGTAAGGTGCATATTACCGCTGACTCATGGTCCAGCAGGCATGGACAGGGACGTTACCTTTCTTTCACGGCCCATTGGGTCACTCTTTTGGCAGCTGGGAAGGATGCAGGACAAGGTGCAGTAGTGTTGGAGGTTGTTCCGCCGCCACGCCTCCAAAATGCTACTACTGGTTGTGACACACCTCTCTCCTCCACCCCCTCCTCTTCTTCTTCCTCCATGGCCTCTTCCTGTGGTTTGTCCTCGGAACCAGCGGTGCTCCGTAGGCGTTCAAGGGGCTACGCAAGTACGCAGGCAAAAAGATGCCATGCCGTGCTTGCGCTGGTGTGTTTGGGGGACAGGAGCCACACTGGGGCAGAGGTCCTGTCTGCTCTGCAGGGGCAGGCCGAGAGGTGGTTGACGCCACACCAGCTTAAGCCAGGAATGGTGGTTTGCGACAATGGCACCAACCTCCTCTCCGCCCTCCGACAGGGACAACTGACCCATGTGCCCTGTATGGCTCACGTCCTTAACCTGGTGTTGCAGCGGTTCTTGGGCAGGTACCCGGGCTTACAGGATGTCCTGAGGCAGGCCAGGAAAGTCTGTGTGCATTTCCGCAGATCTTATAATGCCAGTGCTCGCCTGGCTGAGCTGCAAAAGGAGTTGAACCTGCCTTATATGTGACATGCCCACCAGGTGGAACTCAACGTTGGCCATGCTGCAGCGGCTGCACACGCAGCAGAGGGCCATCAATGAGTACCTGTGTGACTACGGCACCAGGACAGGGTCAGGGGAGCTCGGGTTTTTTTCACCACGCCAGTGGGGCATGATCAGGGATGCATGCACTGTCCTGTCACCATTTGAGGAGGCCACGAGGATGGTGAGCAGTGACAGTGCATGCATCAGTGACACTGTACCTCTTGTCCACCTGTTGGAGCGCACGCTGCGTGGAATAATGGACAGGGCACTTGAGGCAGAACAGAGGCAGGAAGAGGAGGACTTCCTTGCCTCTCAAGGCCCCCTTTACCCAGACAGTGTTCCTTCTGTCCCACCCATCGCACAGGAAGAGGAGGAGGAGGAGGAGGATTGTGTCAGCATGGAGGTGGAGCCTGGCACTCAGCATCATCAGCAGCAGTCTTTTAGGGATGATTTACAGTCCCAAGAAACCAGTGGACTTGTACGTGGCTGGGAGGAGGTGGCTGCGGATCATGTCGTCCTTAGTGACCCAGAGGACTCCGGACTGAATGCCTCAGCTAACCTACGCTGCATGGCCTCCCTGATCCTGCAAAGTCTGCGGAAGGATCCTCGTATTCTTCGGATCAAGGAGAGGGACCATTACTGGCTGGCCACTCTCCTTGATCCACGGTACAAGGGTAAGGTTGCGGACCTTATGTTACCGTCGCAGAGGGAACAGAGGATGAGACAACTCCAGGAGGCCTTGCAGAAAGGTCTGTGCAACGCGTTCCCAGAGACTGGGAGGTTACAAACTCCTGGTCCTGGACAACGAGTTGCTGAGGCTTCGGGCAGTTAAAGAAGGAGCGGTGGGGAAGGTGGCCGTCTGACCGATGCGTTCAGACAATTCTTTAGTCCGCAGCCCCAAAGTATGATCGGTTCCAGCAACCATCGCCAGCGTCTGATATACATGGTGCAGGAATACCTAGGGGCAAGGTCAGACTTGGACACCTTCCCCACCGAAAATCCTCTGGCTTACTGGGTCTTGAGGATGGATCACTGGCCAGAGCTTGCACAGTATGCAATTGAGCTACTGGCCTGTCCTGCATCCAGCGTTCTTTCAGAACGCACATTCAGTGCTGCTGGAGGATTTGTCACGGATCACAGGGTGTGCTTGTCCACCGACTCAGTTGATCGTCTGACTTTCATCAAGATGAACCAGTCTTGGATCACCACCAGCTACCACACACCTGATGCTGATATAACAGACTAATTGATTTTAAAATGTCACATCCCTTCAAGACTGATACTGATGCTGAGTGCCTGTGCTGTTATGTTGACTGGCTATCCTCCTCCTCCTCCTTAATGATCCGATTAATGATGATAGCTTGGAAGATCATTTTGGTTTATGGGTGCCGCCACCAGTGGCTAAGGCCCAATTTTTCAGCCCCAGTTTAACAGGGGCGTGTAATTACAATTTTTGATGCAATACTTTGCAACAGGCCTCATTGCTGTGCTCCAAGTACAGTATCTGTGAGGGGTTGCAGTGTTGTGCCACCAGTGCCTAAGGCCCAATTTTTCAGCCCCTGTTCAACAGGGGCATGCAATTATAATTATTGATCTAATAATTCACAGCAGGGCCCATTGCTGCGCCCACCAAGAGTAACTGTCAGGCCTTACAGTGTTGTGTCAACACCACCACCACCACCACCACCACCACCACCAAAGGCCCAATTTTTCAGCCCCTGTTCAACAGGGGCATGCAATTATAATTATTGATCTAATAATTCACAGCAGGGCCCATTGCTGCGCCCACCAAGAGTAACTGTCAGGCCTTACAGTGTTGTGGCACCAGCACCACCATCAAAGGCCCAATTTTTACTACCACTGTTCAACAATTATATGTTATTACAATTCCTGATATAATAGTTGACAGCAGGGCGTTCCAGCACCCACCAAGAGTAACTGTGAGGCCTCGTACACACGACCGATTTTCTCGTCGTAAAAAACACGTCGTTTTTTTCGACGAGATTCTTGTTAAGCTTGTCGATTTTCTCGTCAAGCTTTCTATGCGTACACACTGTCATTTCCCAATTTCCTCGTGGTTCTCTGCGCTCACGTCCAGCACGTACGACGGCACTATAAAGGGGAAGATCTTTTTTCTTGGCGCCACCCCTTGGGCTGCTTTTGCTGATCTCGTGTTACCGCGTGTGAAGTAAAAGTTTGGGAAGAGACGATTCGCGCTTTTCAGTCTTCGTACTTTTCAGATCGTTTTCTGCCGTTCAGTTTGTGCTTGTGGGTTCGTATCTTGACTTTCAGGGCGTCTAGGCAGGTCGTATCTGTTTTACAGTGCGTTCTTGCCTGTTCGTTTCTGAATTTCAGTTCGTTATTCATAGGCCTTGCTGTTCTAAAGTGCGTTCTGTTCTGTACGTTCTGATTAGACGACCGTTTCCTAGCCATGTCGCCTGGACGTTCTCGTCGTCGAGTTCGTGCTGTGCGTGCGCTTGGTGTTGGTCTGCTTGTTTTGGACCAAGACCAGTCCATGAATGGTGTGAGGAGGAGTTCATGGACCAAGAATTGGTTGCTCCAGCGGGACCAATTCTGCCACATGCCTCTGCTGCGGGAGATCGTCGAGAATAATCCTGAGGACTACAGGAATTTTCTGAGGATGTCTGACCCCGTTTTTCAGGAACTGTTGGCTTTGGTGTCCCCCTATATTACCAGGAAGGACACCGTTATGCGGGAAGCCATCAGTGCTGAGCAGAGGCTCATCGCCACGTTGCGTTACCTGGCGACAGGGAGAAGTCTTCAGGACTTGAAGTTCACCACAGGCATCTCCCCCCAGGCTCTGGGCCTCATAATCCCAGACACCTGTTCTGCTATTATACAAGTCCTGCAGGAGGACTATATTAGGGTAAGTTTTCTCCCTTCACATCACATTTTATGTATTACATGTATGCTAATGTATTGTATTTCTTTCATCCTTTCCTAATTACCATGATTGTAATATGCTGAGAATGTCCCCTTTGTCCCCATGCATGCTGGAAGTTTTTAAATGCCCCTTTTTTATCCTCCCTAAATATTTCCCCTCACTAACTTTTCCAGCAGGGGCGCCTGTTGCTCCAAATGTTGGGGGGTTACAACCCCAATTTCGGAAATAAACTTCCTCCTTTTTTGCTCTGTTGCCTAATAAACGCCCCCAGTTGTCCCCTCCAATGCAGCCATTTAGTCCCCTCTATTGCAGCCAGTTTCCCCCCAGCCCTGCACTTACCTTCTTGTGGTCAGCGCCATCCTTCTTCTGTCCTTGATGTCTTCTCCTTCCCTTCATGTTGCATCAGCCAATCATGTTACCATTAAACAGACTTGGTGAACATGATTGCCAGAGCTGCCTGTCAGTGTTTACACAAGGAATGCCCCCTCCTTGCGTCCCCGATTTTTCTTTGAGGAAGCCAATTACATCCCTCAGGTTGTAATTTGCAAGACTTTTTTAATACCTGTTTCTGCTCTGCAATTTTAACCCCCTAAATGACGCAATTAATCATATGTCGGTCGCTTTACAAGAGGCCATCCACCTGAATAGTGTGCGGCATAGACAATACATAGGTTCATGCAACGCATGAACCTATGTATTGTTCTGAGTGATGGGCACAGGAGAGAGGGGACAGTGCTCCAGCGCCCACTCTGGACGCACCGCCACTGCAATGCTATCCTGTGGCCAAACACATCTCCCCCCCCCCCAAAATAATTTAGTAATGGCCCATCAGAGGGGGTGATGAATATGATAAATGAGCCTTCCATTATACTTTTTTTACACACCTTAATAAACGTATAATTAGATTGATGTTGGTCTCTAATTTTTTGGTCTTGAATTTGCTTGTAATGTATGCCTTTGTTTTTCTAATATTATTTCATCTTGTTTCACTCCACAGCTTCCTTCAACGCCACAGGAATGGCAGACTGTGGCATCGGAGTTTGCCACGCGGTGGGACTTCCCCAACTGCGGTGGTGCCATAGACGGGAAGCACGTCCGCATCGTGCCGCCACCCCGTTCTGGATCCTACTACTACAACTACAAGGGGTTTCATAGCATTGTGCTGATGGCGGTGGTGTCAGCACGGTATGAATTCCTCTATGTTGATGTAGGGAAGAATGGCCGGATGTCCGATGGGGGATCCTTCATCCAGACGGAGTTTGCCCTCCGTCTCCAGAGTGACGACCTTGCATTGCCACCGGATGCAGGGAATATTGAAGGACTCCCCTTTGTTTTCTTGGCTGATGAAGCCTTCGGACTCGGACGGCATCTTATGAGGCCATTTCCACAGAGGACCCTGACCCCAGAGAAGAGTGTGTTCAATTACCGGCTGGCCAGGGCCCGAAGAGTCGTTGAAAATGCCTTCGGCATAATGGCCAGCCGGTTCCGCCTTTTTATGACTTCCATCCACTTGGCGGACTACAAAATAAACTATGTAGTGTTATGCTGCTGTGTGCTACACAATTTTCTTTGCCGCAAAGCGAATTCATATATGGCCTCAGTTTTGCCAGAGGCTGGACTTTCCCCTGCAAATCCCCTTCCGGGCCTGGAATCTGCCCGTCTTGGCTTGCCCCCCCAAAATGCCCGTGTGGTTCGGGACAAATACATGGAGTATTTCACGGGTAGGGGGGCAATTCCTATGCCAGCCTATGTCTAAGTATCCCAATAAAAATCTTGTTTAAACCTTTAATTATTTGTTCTTTCCTGTCTCCTAGTTTGTCTTTGTGCATTTGTAGTGGCAAGTGTATTTTACTTTAGTAAATAACAACCAATTTCACTATGTTACCTTACAAAAGAACCAAATAAGCTTAGAGTGTATTATAAAAAGAAGCTACACGTTGTTTGTGGTCAAATATTTTACTCTCTGCACATTTTTTTTTGTTTTACTTTGGGGTTGGCCTGACCACAACCCGTCAAATTTTGGCTTATGAAAATACAAAAATACCACTTGCATTTCTAAAATGACAACATTGGATACCTCTGAGCAATCTGAGACATTCAGTTACACAAACTATGTCTCTATGTGCCCGTCCTAATATGGGGTCCTGCCACCCCTTGCCCAGCCAAAAATTCAATATGCACACATTTTTACTTTTTTGCAAATAGGAAGTTTACAATCCTGATCCCTATTGTCAACATGTGCTATCTGCCATCAGGGGTGATCAATGGATTTGTTTTGGGGGTGCATCCCCTTCCTCAGTTCACCGACTTTTGATACGAGGAAGGGGTTGCACCCACAAAAGACGTACATGGATATCCCCTGATGGCAGATAGCACATGTTCACACACTGTGTGCATATTCAATTTTTGGCTGCTTTGTTACTCAAAAAATTAGTAAAAATATAAAAACAAACATGTAAAAACAAATGTGTTTGGATGGCTTATTGAATTCTCCCCAAAACATCGAGAATGTCTTAAATGTTTGTTCCATCACATGGATTCTTTGTTTAATTAGGTCCAGTTCCGTGCTACATTCCATCACTTGCTGGATGAGGCGGAGGGCACTGTCAGCAGAGAACGGTGTGCTATCCTTCACAACATTTCCATCCCCTAAAAACCATAAAAAAAATTAATAAAACTCTGCAGGCCTACCTCGCTTACCTTAAGCTGTGGTGTCAGATACTGACCTGTTGTGGTGACCAGATCCACAACGTCATCCACCTCTCCTTCCTGCACTTCTCCTTCCTCCACCTCAACTTCCTGCACATCTTTCGGTTGTGGATCTTTGGGAGTTTGGGGTTGCTTGGAAGTTGTGGGGTGCATGTGCTCCCTGGAGTGTCCTCCTCCCAGTCTTCTCTCCCCTATGAGAATAAAACCAAAGGTCTATTTATCACACTGTAAAAATCTCATTTTTAAACTTAAAACAGGCTAAATTGTTTGGAAGTGGGGTACAAGTGTGTGTTTGTGCGGAATTTAAAGAAAAATGCATTCTTTATGACCCCAAATATGTTTATTATTCACATTTGGATGTAATTTTTTGGACATGGAGGCACCACAAATAAACTCTGATGCACCTGTGTGGGACACCCAAAAAAGGCGGGTCTGGTGGCCCACACTATAGTGCTCCAAAGTACAGATGTGGAAGCAGCTGCTGAGTGTCCTCTCCTTTACACTGATTAAAGTTTGCATTTCATTCTCCTTACAAACACATCATCTAGACTTAAAAATTAGCCACAATACTTGATCAAAAATGGCAGATGTCTAATTACTTTTGGGGGTCTTAAATAAGCCAAAACCACGGATAGTGGCCGAACGAAGTGTCGGTAACGTAACGAACGATTAGTGTGCCCAACCTAGTTCAAAATAATACATTTTGGAAGGGAGTCCAATATGCTTTAAAAAAAAGTCAGTTTCTAAAAAGATTAATAGCAGAAAGGTCGTCATTTTACTTACTTTTAGCGAGCATCCTCTTTATGCTCCTCAACTGGTCTGGCTCCCTCAGTTTGAGGTCTGACCACCTCTTTCTGAGCTGCTCATTTGAGCGTTTCACCCCGAACTTCGCCCTCAGACTCTTCACAACTTTAGTGAGGATTTTGGCCTTCCTTCTATTTGGTTTGCTATACGGCCCATGCTTGGCATCATAATCAGCCTTGACCAAGATGTCCACCATCTCCGCCATCTCCGCCAAAGACATATTCGATGCCTTGAATCTCCTCCTTGATCGTGACGTGTCCTCGGTCTCCGGGCTTGTCTCCTCGCTAGTTGCGGAATTATCAGACACCTGCTGTAACTCCGCCATATCTGTCTGCGCGCCGAAAGAGAAGGGGCGGGGAAAAGATGTTAGTTAGAACGTCATGGGCGGGCGACGTGTGCGGAGCGACGTGTTCGAATTTGGACGCATGCGTGGTGTGTATATAGCAAACACACATGTGACTATAGTACGTTCGGTGTGCGGAGAGAGGAGTTCAAGTGACGGACGTGCGAACGAAGGTATGTGATTTTGTGAGACTTGTTAAAATTGTTGGCCTATACTGTCTTGAGATTGTTGGAGGATATATATGGTGACTAGGATGTGAAGGAGGTTAGACTGTTTGCCTCACATTATTTAAATATAATTTATTTTACTTGCAGATACAATATGAATGTATTTATTAGCGACAAAGAGTTCCTGGCGGAATTTATTGACCGGGTAAGGGAGCTGCCGGCTCTGTGGGAGACCAAAAACCCCATCCATAAAAAAAAAGGGGTGAGAAAAGCAGCGCTGGAGAAGCTGCTCCCATTTGTGCATACCAAGGTGCCCACAGCCACAGCAAAACAAGTGGACACTAAAATTGGGAGCTTGAGAGGTACCTACAGGACTGAACGCTCTAAGGTGCTGGCTTCTCAGAGGTCAGGAGCAGCAGCAGATGATGTTTATGTCCCGGTTTTGTGGTACTACAGCAGGATGTCCTTCCTGGATGACCACATTGAGCCAAGGCCATCACTCTCCACTCTTCCCCCCAGACTTCCCTGCAGCCAACCTGAGCCTTCTCTGGAGCAAGAGGAGGCAGCCATCCTGGATGATCCTGATTTGGCCATCTGGAGCCAGGTATAGTATTAACTGAAAATGTAGTGGGATAAAATTAATGTTTCCCAAATATGTCAGGATGAGAAACATACATTATTTTGTATTCAACAAGTGAAATCATGATCTGTAGACATTATTCTGCACTTAATTGTGTGGTAAATAGTCAAGCTGATGTAGTGGTAAATTTAAAGCAAGGATTTATGCATTTACATTCTAATTGCTTCCATCAGGATTACAAAGTTTGATGCAAAGATTAAACCAACATATTAAACTATGTTTCTTTTTCATACACAGGATGAAATCAGCCAGGAGGAGGGTCTGGAAACTGTCAGGCAGGAGGAGGAAGGGCCCAGTGGCAGCCAGGAGGTGGCAGGGCCCAGTGGCAGCCAGGAGGTGGCAGGGCCCAGTGGCAGCCAGGAGGTGGCAGGGCCCAGTGGCAGACAGGAGGTGGCAGGGCCCAGTGGCAGCCAGGAGGTGGCAGGGCCCAGTGGCAGCCAGGAGGTGGCAGGGCCCAGTGGCAGACAGGAGGTGGCAGGGCCCAGTGGCAGACAGGAGGTGGCAGGGCAAAGGAGAAGCACCAGATCCCAGGTGCCTCCCATCAGGCTTCACAAAAGAGGCAGGAGGGACAGGACCACCAGTGAGGCAGCAATGGCCCTTATTAAAGAGGCCCATGCCACCCTCAAGGAGCCCACATCCCCTGAAGAGGCCATTGCCGGCCTAGTGGAGGCTAAGTTCAAGGTGATGAGCATGGAGCAACGCCTCCTATGCGAACCCCTGCTCATCACCTTGCTCAACAAGGGGGTGATGGAGCAAATTACCCCCAATACCGCCATATGTGAGGTGGCCCAACTGACCCAACCTCAACCTCCACCTCCACCTTCCTCTTCTGCCCCACCCCCTTCTGCTACCCCTCCACCTTCTGCCCCACCCCCTTCTGCTACACCTCCACCTTCTTCTTCTGCCCCACCCCCTTCTGCTACACCTCCACCTTCTGCCCCACCCCCTTCTGCTACACCTCCACCTTCTGCCCCACCCCCTTCTGCTACACCTCCACCTTCTTCTTCTGCCCCACCCCCTTCTGCTACACCTCCACCTCCTCCTCCTGACAGGAGTACCCCTCCAGTGGGCCAGCCTCCAGCTAAACGAAGAAGGAAGGCTTCAGTAAAGGCTGCAGGGAAGGTTGCCAGGAAGAAGAGGAAGTGATGGCCTTGCTTCATTGTGGTCGCACTGGTCGGACAGAAGGCAGCCTGTTGTAGTACCACACACTTGGGACATATATCTCACCTGCTGCTGTTCCTGACCTCTGGGAGGCCAGCATCAGATTGTGTTCTGAAATGTGGGCCTTCTCAAGCTCCCAATTTTAGTGTCCACACAGGGTTGCTGTGTGCTCTGGGGTCCCTGGGATGCACAAATGGCAGCAGCTTCTCCAGCGCTGCCTTCTCTTTATTTAATTTATAAACATGAATAAATGTGTTTTTTGTTTAAGTTCATACTTGACTATGTGTATTTTTAAATAAAAAAAAACAAGCTTTGGAGTAAGCAGATACATTTGACTGACAATAAAAGGCACAGATATCACCCCCCCAAAAGAATAACTAAATCTGATTAGCTCAAAAACATGGTGTGAAATTTTAAAAATATAGATTAGAAAATTAAATGGGAGATCGCTATCAAAACATTGAGAAATTATAATTAACATCATTTTGAAAAATCTAACCATTTAAATTATTCCTAAAAACTTGCACGATATAATACACATAAATCTTATAAAGAGCAGCATGAAAAAGGTTAAAAATAAGGCATAACTCTGTGTGAATATCAGCAGCAAAAGAAGGTCTCTCGTTTTGATTAATGTAACATTCTAACGAAGAATTCAATGCAGAACATTTAAACGATGAAATATTTATGAGCGTGACGAATGTGCTCTCTCCATTATGAAGGCTTGTTTTACCAGAAGATGCGCTCCCGTCTCATAGTTGCTTGTGAGCATGCGCACTTTTGGAAGAGTCGTAAAAGCATACACACGAACCATTTTCTCGTCACAAAACAGGCCGACGAGAAACACGACGAGGAAATCTGGACTCCTGACGAGAAAATAGAGAGCAGGTTCTCTATTTTCTCGTCGAGATTCTCGTCAAGTTTCTCGTCGTAAAACCATACACACGAACGTTTTTCTAGACAAAAAAACTCTCGCGGCACTTTTCTTGACTGTTTACGACGAGAAAATCGGTCGTGTGTACGAGGCCTCAGTGCTTACAGTGTTGTGCCAACACCAACACCTAAGGGGCCAATTTCTGCAGAGTATATACGGCAGGTCCCTACTTTCAAACATCCAACTTACAAACGTCTACTACTTGCAAACGGAAGAAGACAACAGGAAGTGAGAGGAAATCTACCCCTTGGAAGGAAAATTCTCTCCTGTAAGAATTAATATGGGAGAAAGGTGTCTCCTCTCTACTGATGCTTTATCACCAATCCTTGTTTCAATAAAAACACCACATTTCAAAAACAGTTGTCATTGGGACGCAAAGTGAGGTGAAATGTTCTGAACAGGGGCACAGACAGCAGGGGTGATAACCCTTCCCTATGTTTTCCAAAAAGCTTAAAAATAGATTTTTTGGCTGGAGCTACACTTAAACAATGTACCTGTTCAAAATTACAAACAGATTCTACATAAGAACAAACCTACAGTCCCTGTCTTGTATGCACCACCTGTATACGGCTGTTCAGAGTATATAGGGCCTTTTTTATTTTGTGTGTGGGGTTCCCCTTAATATCCATACAAGACCCAAAGGGGCTGGTAATGGGCTGGGGTAGGGCGGGGGGGGGGGGGGGTGATGGGGTAGCTATGCCATTTTTCTTAAAGATTTTCATCCATATTACCGGGACCAGACATTAGATTAAAGCCGCAAGCAGTTTTAAATGGCTTTTTTTTTCCTTTAGAAATGTAATTTTGTGCAGGGACAGTTCTAAACACGGGAAACACGTGGCACTTCACAGGCATACTTTAGACACCCCCCAGGTACAATATTTAAAGGAATATTTGACTTTTTTTTTTCACTTTATGCATCATTAAAATGACTGCTCCCGAAAAACGGCCGTTTTTAAAACTTCTTTTTGCATTGATACATGTCCCCTGGTGCAGAACCCGGGTTCCCAAACTCTGTTTAGGACAATAACATGGATAATAGTCGTTATAATTAGCACTTTAGAATTCGAACGTTCGCATCCATTGTATTTAATAGGGTTCTAATGTTCGTGCGAACTTTCGGTCCGTTCGCGGGTTCTGGTTCGGCTCATCACTACTCACAACTGTTGTACTTCTCAAGCTCCCAATTTTATGGGCCACACAGGGTTGATGTGTGCTCTGGGGTCCCATGGATGCACAAATGGCAGCAGGTTCTCCAGCGCTGCCTTCTATTTATTTTGTTATAGACCAGAATAAATGGTTTTTATTTTGACAGTTAATACTTGAATATGTGTTTTTATAATAATTATAAATGTAATTTTGGAGTAGGCAGATACATTTTAACAAATAAAATAAAAGGGACAGATAACACAAAAAAATGTCCTTGAAGGTCAAAAAATTCAAAACAAAATAAATAAGGGGTAAACTTGACACAACAAAAATCAAACAAAAAAACATGGAGATCACTATAAAATTAAGAAGCATTTAAAATGAAGAGCTGAATTAAAAATTAAAATAAGATAATTATTAAGGCGATCTTGCTCGATATAATACAGCTAAATATTCATGAGATCAGCATGAAAAAGGTTTAAAATAGTTAGTCAGAACTCTGTGTGAATATCAGCAGCAAAAAAAATTCTTTCGTTTTCATTATTGGAACATTCTAAAGAAGATTTCAATGCGCAACATTTAAACGATGCAATAATTTACAGCGGGACGAATGTGCTATCTCCATTACAAAGGCTTGTTTTACCAGAAGAAGCGCTCCCGTCTCATACTTGATTCTGAGCATGCGCGCTTTTGGAAGACTCGTAAAAGCATACACACAAACGTTTTTCTCGTCGCAAAACAGGCCGACAAGAAACACGACGAGAAAATCGAGAATCCGGACGAGAAAAAAGAGAGCAGGTTCTATATTTTTCTCGTCGAGATTCACAGCAGTTTTCTCGATGAAAAACCATACACACGAACGGTTTTCTCGACAAGAAAGCTCTCTCTGCAGTTTTCTTGTCGTTTTTGGACAAGAAACTCGGTCGTGTGTACGAGGCTTGAGGCTTACCAGATGGGATTGGTGGTGTAACACACCGAAAGGGAGATAAAGCAGGTAAAGCTTCCAATGGGAACCGGGAAATCACAACAAGGAGTGAGGATCCACCATAGAGATCGTCAGCAGTATTTCACACAAAACCTCATCCCAAGATGTATATGATGTTGTAAGGAAAAGAAAGTGGCCACATAGTGTAATTCAATATAAAACAGTGAACATTTATTTAAAATAATATAAAATGGTCACTCACGTTTCAAAAGACAAGTAAAAGCATGTAAGATCATAAATGACGCAGTGGCATCAGCAGAGCCCTTCCCGATGTGTTTCGTCCTAATAAGGCATCATCTGGGGGTCTTTGTTCTCACTAATACAAAACAGTCCTGCCTCAGGTAAATTTCTATCAAGTGCTTAATAAGAATTAGACCACGGGTGATGCAGCAGTGTAAAATTGGCCATCAGCAGGACATTTCTAATCAGGGTGAATTAGCGGAAATGAAACGCGTTAGTTAAAAAAAAGTACAGGCAAGTGTTTTACTACAATAATTAAGATTACTAGAGAAAAGGTGAAGAGGCTTGGCCTTTCCTACAGAAATTCAGATGCTGCATAAGGTACAGTAGTGTAAAAAATTGTCAAGCAACAGGGCTAAAAGTCAACTTATAATAACAGTTTGAAATTACAAGTGTATTTTCTGCTTTAAGAACCCCCAAACTTAGGCCCTATCAACATAAAGATAAAAAAACACAACAGAAAGAAAAAAAATACTAATACTAGGACTGAAAAAAAAATATTTTGTTAAACTGAAGACTTAAAAACAAAACAAATTGTTTAATATAAAGGCCCTATGAACATAAAATAAAAACCAATATACGCCTCAAATATATGAAAATCCTAAAATACCACCACCACCCATCACTAATGATGATCTTCCTCAACTGCTACTCTCATCACAAGTGTCAGGAGCATCTAGTGCTCCTGCTCCTCATTACAGCATCTGTGGTTTTTGCTATGGCACGCTCCTTGTCTGTCTGTCCACCTGCAAGGTGATTATTGTGATCAGTCTCTGGGTGGAAACCAAACCTGTTATAAGCCAGCCAAACCCTCACTCTCAACGCACCGCTGAATACTGTTCAGATTTCCGCCACTGGGCACCTGACTCAGGGTGGAATGACCCAGCTCTAAGAAGCCCGTTCAGGTTAGGCTTATCAGACTCCATCAAAGACTCATTAGTACACTACCCTGAACCAAAGTCTTTGAATGAAGCCATGCAAGTAGTTATTTGTATAGAACAGCGTTTACGAGAAAGGCACACAAAGAAGTTTGTTTCTTTTCCCCCCAGTACGCCGCCTACTTCTTATTCTTCATCAACCCTTCCTGAGCCCTCTTAACCTCTCCAGGAGGATGAGCCCATGCAAATTGACGCTTCCTATTTATCCCCTAGGGAAAGGGCTAGAAGAACTCAGGGACTCTGCTTATACTGTGGCAACCATGGCCACTTTGTCGCCAGCTGCCCTAAAAGCCAGGAAACGCCAAGAGTCTAGTGCGCGTGGGGTCTGCTTCTATAGACTATACTGTGTCAGTTTCCCTTGGAGATAAACTATATTCCTGCACAAGTTCTGACAAGTTTTCTCATCACCTCTCAGCTTTCATAGATTCTGGTGCTGCTAGCAATTTAATTGATAGAGACCTAACACACCGTCTACAGATTCCTGTTACTAAGGTGCACAGACTCTTTTCAGTCTAAGCTGTTGATAACTCTCCCTTGACCATGGGCCTGGTCACCTTGTGCACTGTACCTATTACTCTGACCATTGGGGAATTTCATAGGGAGACAATTAGCTTCTACTTGATCTCATCTCCTGCTTATCCCCTTATCTTAGGGTATCCCTGGCTTAAACTTCATAACCCGCACATAGATTGGGCTACAGAGGAGATTAGGCCCTGGTCCCAGACCTGTGTCTAGAATTGCATTAAAACTGCTGACCAGTTGCCCATTTATAATTCTTGTGTGGACAGTACCAATCATGTGCTTTTATTACAGTCCTATTTGGATCCTGATCATGCCAACAAAAATGTGACTCCAGTTTGCATAACCATTTGCCTATATAACTTTGTTATAGCAAAAGACTCTGACAAGTTAATTGAATTCTCTACAGGCCACCCCTCCTGCCAATTGCCGCAGCCTGAATCTTCTCCTCCTAGAAGCCAAACTTGACCTCTGTCTTGCAGCCTTGAGCCCTGTTTGGAAACTTCCTCTAAGTCCTCAGAAGTCAAGCCCTCTGCACTATTCCTACCCTTGCCTGTCCCTAAACTCCCTGGAATGCACATCCAGGCTAACTTTTCCACAAGTTACACAGTCTCTAAACCTAGCGATGCGATCCAGTCAGTCGCTACACCTGGTGATGCGATTCAGTTAGTCGCTACACCTGGCGATGCGGCCCAGTCAACCTCTGCACCAGTTATCCCAGTCCAGTCCATGCCCATTGAGTCTCCTGCATTTTCTTATTTGGGACTTTCCTTAACCTGGCCGCACCCTACTACCACTACATCCATTCAAACCTGTCCCAGAAGTTCAATTCATCCTTTGGATAGACTGCATCATTTGGCCAGGTGGGGCTTTTTTTCAAGCCTCTCTGCATTCTACTTGTGTTTCAGCTATCCAGCTTGACTCCTGTGACATGTCACCTGCTAACCAACCTGGCTTTGCGGATCCTCTGACCTCTGCCCAGCCTGATGGTCCTGTGCTGAATGTACAGCTCATCTTTAAGGGTGCGGGGGCCCCTCTTTAGAAGAGGGAGTAATGTCAGGTACATCTAGTGCTGCTGCTCCTCATTCCAGCATCCGGGTTTTGGCTATGGCACTCTACTTGTTTGTCTGTCCACTTGCAAGGTGATTAATGTGATCAGTCTCTGGGTGGAAACCAAACCTGTTATAAGCCAGCCAAACCCTCACTCGCATGCATGTGATAGAGAGTGATACATGTGTAATTCCTGATCAAGCCCCCTGTCTGTCTGCCCTGTTCTGCTAGATTGGATGCCCCTGTGTATGACTTTGGACTGAATTTGGGACTATTCCCTGAACTCGGCCTGCCTTTTACCTTGACTGTCCTAGAACCACGCTATTTGTCTCCCAACTGCAAGTACCTATTTGCTTTTCTCAGATCTGGGGGCAACTGATTACCAGTAGGCCTGCTTGCCTTATGGGAAAGGGGGCTGCTATAGGTGAAGAACACAGTAGCCAGCTATAGAGTCTGACCACCTGCGTTGAGGTAGCCATGAAAACAAGCTACAGATTTGGTCCAAAATCTTGAAAAAAATAAAGAAAACACCAGAGATCCCTCATAGCACTAATGGCTTTTGTACTACTGCCACTAAATGACAGACTATTTGTAAACAAACATCAGCTGGACTTTCGGGCGGGGGAACTGACTTAAATCTTCAAGTTTGTTTGCCAGTTTCCCGAAATCCAAACAGGCTGTGTTTGGGTTGAATTTATGTAAAAACGCACAGGAGGGCTCAAGTGCCTAGTGCATTACCAAAAACACTTTTTCATTAAAACCATAAGCCAAAAACATATTCAGAAACATGTGATTGAACAAGCATAATAAATATCATGTCCAACTGTGGGACAATGTAGTCTGACCGCACAAATATAAGTTTGTAGGCTGACACATTTCAGGAGACATGCCCCCTTCCTCTTAGCTCTGAGAAAGGGGGTAGGTCCCCCGAAATGTGTCATCCTACTAACCTATATTTGTGAGGTCTGATGACATTGCTTCAAGGATGGATATTATGTTTATTATGCTTGTCCAATCACATGTTTGTGAGTATGGTTTTGGCTTATGGTTTTAATAGAAGTGTTTTTGGTTATGCAATAGTCACTTGCGCCCTACTGTGTGTTTTATGCTTGTGTTTTTACAGTTACTCTGCTGAGATTTTCAAGTCTGAGGAAGGCTGCACCAGTGAAGCATTAGGATTTGTGATGCCCCTGGATCTGGAACCGTTTGAGTGGTCATGTTGCGGGTTAAATTTGTGGGTTAAATTTAAGTTCAACCGGAATCCAAAACTAACTAAAATATATATACAGATAAAGCAGTTTAAACAAATAAATAAAAACAGTACATTTATACTGGAAAAAGTGCAAGATCTAAGGCCTTGTAAAACCCTCTTGCTCATTTTCAATTTTTGTAGGGCCCTACCCATAAGGCTAAAACCATAAACCTGGTTGTGGAAGCTAAAGTAGTAATTTTCATGCATAAAATAAAATGATGCTCACTAGACATCTCATACACACACAAAAAAAAAACTCTGGCAGTGCTTGGCTAAAACTTTTTACTGCATTTTTTCTGTATCATTAGTTCATTACATTTATGGAATATAACACAGAAAGGTCTTCTAGCACAGCAACAGGAAAAAATGTTCAATGGTTGAAAGGAGGCATAATGGCTTGTCTTAAAAAGCAAGCATGTGTAAGCACTGAGATGGAAAAAGGACATTGCTTCATAAATACTCTGACACTACCTATACAGCTCTTTTGCAAAGATCAAAGGGTTTGCTTTTGTGACCAGATATGTCCTGATATTTAAAGACAATCAAATATAGTTTGTACTTTATATTACATTTTGAATAATGGCACTTCACTGCAAATTTTAAATGTGAAAGAAGATAGGTATCTGGAATATTTTTTTAAAAAGTCTTCATATTACGGTAACTACTAAGGTCTTCAACAAACAATAATTTAAAATACTAGGCATAACTAGACAATATTCAATTATACAGTATGTATATATATGTTTCTCCAAATGCAACCAAAAATAAAATATACATTTGTATTACCATGATTTAAATGTATTATAACGAATGTTTTTGTGTGCACCTGCTAAGATTTTCTTATAAAATCTAATTTAATTTTCCTTGCACATCCAAAACTCAAGTACATTTTTTTTTTTAAATAAGCCATGGTTTCTCAGGAGAACTGAAATAGCTTTCCCAGAACACCTATTTTTTTTTTCTTTAGGTGTCTACAGATCATATATTTCTTATATGCAAAGCGCAAGTTAGTGACAGAAGAGAAACCCAGCCTAATGACATGTATGTAAGGTTTTATCAATGTTTTGTATGACTTTATTACTAGCAGCATCCCTATTAAGGAAATATTACTCTCAGCGTTCCTACTGAGGAGATATTGAGTAAAAGAGGTTTAGAACTTCTGACCATCCTAACCCAACCCTAACCTCCCCACAATACAACTTAAAACATTGTGTTATGTTTCTGTGTACAGTATATAAAACATAAGGTCACGGAGTGTAAAATGCCTCAACATGCCAGAGGAATGGACCCAACTATTAACTGAAAACAGTGGATGTAGAAGGCTGTTACATTTCCCTAAACCAAGAATAATACAAACCTGTAAAATGATTATAAAGTATTGTTTTTTTTGTTTTGTTTTTTAAATAACAAACATGTTATACTTACCTGCTCTGTACAGTGGATTTGCACAGGACAGCTTGGATCCTCCTCTTCTCTTGTCCCTCTTCGCTACTCCTGGCCCCTCCCTCCTGTTGAGTGCTCCCACAGCAAGCAGCTTGCTATGTGGGCACCTGAGCCGAGCTGCAGCTCTGTGTGTCCATTCAGTCATGAAGCTGCGGTTTGGCCCTGCCCCTCTCTCTCCTGATTGGCTAACTGACTTTGATTGACAGCAGCGAGAGCCAATGGCGCCGCTGCTGTCTCTCAGCCAATTGGGAGGGAGAGTCCCGGACAGCCCCACGTTGATGGGGACAAGTGCCTCATCCCCACAACCCTTGCCCGGTGGTTGTGGGGGTCTATGTGCGAGGGGCTTATTGGAATCTGGAAGATCCCTTTAACAAAGGGGGCTTCCAGATCCCGGCCCCCCCTATGTGAATTGGTAAGGGGTACATTTTACCCCTACCATTTCACAAAAAAAAAGTGTCAAAATGTTAAAAATCACAGTAGACAGCTTGGGACAAGTCCTTTATTAAAAATAAAAAAATAAAAAATAAAAAAGAGATTACAGCGATGTAATCCAATAAATCCATGCTCGATCTCCAGCTATGTAATCCAATTCTCGATCTCCAGCGATGGATGATCTCCAGCGACTCCAGCGAGGAACACGCACATGATCCTGCCTCCACCGGAGGCACCCCTCCGAATGACGCGGCGCCAGCCTGACAGCTCTTATGTAGCTGAGGGCGGGGCCACCCATTACGTGACCCCGTCCCCCTCTTACACAAGGGGAAGCATTGTGGTTTCCCAGTGACGTGTATGGGTGACCCTGCCCCATCTGATGCAATGCAGGTTTCCCATTACATCAGAGGGGGGTGGGGTCACCCGTACACGTCACTGGGAAACCCCAGCGTTTCCCCTTGCGTCAGAGGGGGACGGGATCACGTTACGGGTGGTCCCGCCCTCAGCTACATAAGAGCTGTCAGGCTGGCACTGCGTCTCCTGTGGTTTTTAACATTTTGACACATTTTTTTGTGAAATAGTAGCGGTAAAATGTACCCCTTACCAATTCACATGGAGTGGGCAGGATCTGGGGGTCTCCTTTGTTAAAGGGGGCTTCCAGATTCCGATAAGCCCCCCGCCCGCAGAACCCCACAACCACTGGCCAAGGGTTGTGGGGATGAGGCCCTTGTCCCCATCAACATTAGGACATTCTCCCTATGTTTAGGGCATGTGGCCTGGTACGATTAAGGAGAGAGGGGGCTCTCTCATCCCCCCTCTTTTCCTGCAGCCTGCCAGGTTGCGTGCTCGGATAAGGGTCTGGTATGGATTTTTGGGGGGAATTTTTTTTTACATTTTGGCACGGAGTTCCCCTTAAAATACATTCCAGACCTGAAGGGTCTGGTATGGATTTTTGGGGGGAACCCCACACCATTTTTTTTAATTTGGTGCAGGGTTCCCCTTAATACCCATACCAGACCTGAAGGGCCTGGTAATGGAATTTTAGGGGGACCCCCACGCATTTTTTTTTCTTTCAATTACTTTTATCTGTATTGCCGGGACCCGACACTTCATTATAGCCGCGAGTAGTTTTAAATGACTTTTTTCCTTTAGAAATGTCATTTTGTGCAGACTGTTATAAACACGGGAAACATGCGCTACTTTACTGGCATACTATAGACACCCCCAGGTACAAAATTTTAAGGAATATTTCACTTTTATTGTTTCACTTTAAGCATTATTAAATCACTGCTCCCGAAAAAACTGCAGTTTTTAAAACTTTTTTTTGCATTGATACATGTCCATTGGGGCAGGACCCGGGGCCCAAACACTTTTTATGACAATAACTTGCATATTAACATTTACAATGAGCACTTTGGATTTTTCCTGTTCGTGTTTCATAGAGTTTAACGGTGTTCGCGTGTTCGAACAAATTTTTTGCCTGTTTGCATGTTCTGGATGTGAAACGAACCGGGGGGTGTTCGGCCCATCCCTAGTTGCCAGACTTTTTGTATTTAAGCAAGTAGACCTCCGCTGGAAGACATGATTGTTTCATAACTGTAGTGAAGGTTCACCATGTCGAGCGTGTTCTCAATGGATGATGCACTGTCAGATTTCCAAAGTCTTGTTAGGCTCAGTCTGGCACCCAAAAGGATATGTGTTGTAACATGTCTAAAGGGTTTGGGGATGGATTCTATGTTGAGGTTCAATAATGCCAGTTCAGGTAGTGGAGATATAGGGTGATTTGTGATGTCTGACATGACTAGAAAAAAATGTTTCCAGTATTTTTTGATATAGTTGCATGACCAAAGGATGTGCATTAAGTCTCCTTTACCTAAGTTGCATCTCCAGCACGTGTCTGGGGTGTTTGGGCTAAATGATGCTAGTTTGGTAGGCATTAGGTACCATCTGAGGGACAGTTTTTGGGTGAGTTCCCAGAGAGCAGAGCATTTTGTTGCTTTGTATATCGATTGTATGGCTCAGCGTACGTTTGTCCCAGGTCCATTTACCAGTGGATGTGGGGGAGGATTTTTTAAAACAGGGATATCCCTTTTGTTTTGGAGGATGGTGTTGTTAGGAATTCCCACGCTTTTGGGTGTTTGTTATAAAGAGGTTGGGAGATTGCGTTAAGGCAATGCTTCACTCAGGTATACGTGAAAAGATCCGTAAAGGGTAAGTTAAGTTCACATTGTAGGAGGGAAAAGGTTTTCAGTTGGGATCCTTGGAGTAGGTTATGGATTAATTTAATGCCCTTTTGAGCCCAATGGGTTAAGGACAAATCTGGAGATAAATGATGGAAAGCTTCAATTGGGAATGGGATCATTGGGACGTAGGAGTGGTGGTACTATTTTGGATCAACCTTTTCCATCCGTTGGCCGAAGCTTTCATTCTTGGGGATATTTCTGTCAGAATGTTAGAGCCCAAGGGGATGCTCATCAGCCACCAATGTAGGTTGCGGTATAAGATTTATGTATTTTCTATTTGACCCCACAGCTTTTCAGGATATGGATGGAACCATTCGGTTAGTTGGTCCAGCACAGATGCTAAGTAAGAGTGTTTTGGATCGGATCAGAACCGTCCGAACTTTTAATATCTGCCCCCTGGCTAAATTGGTATAAAGTTTAGAGCGTGCACACTCTTGATAAAGTAAGTAAGTACACTGACGCGCACACAGTTCAGAGTATCGTTACTTCTGATTTATTTGTTCCTCTTTTTGGTATTTTATAAGCAAGCTGCCGGACTCGTCATCAAAGGCAGTCATATGCAATATATAATATTATGACAATGTATGACAATGTATGTGACAATATGTAAGCTTTCGGGCGACTTTCTGTCTGTATAAGGGGATAACAGTTGGGGTAGCAAGCTGTATAACTATATATGGTAATGGTAATTTTCCTTTGATGTTATGTCTTCATGACAGTCATCTTGAAGGAGGCACAATATCTTGTTAACTCTTTGCAGTTCAGTTTCGCAATAAGGGAGGGGTGGGTGATCAGCCAGCATCTATCTATAATCTGAAGTTAAGGCTCAATAAGCAAACAGTGATAACATATATATTACACATTGAAAATAGGCATTTTGTTATAATCCTTTAGTCACATCCATTACAGTCCCCCCTAAAATGGCTATTTTCTTCTGCCCCTCACACTAAAGGTCGTCCTACTCTTGCCTAGCCCATTTTCCTCAGCAACTCTTTTTAGGCTGTATATAGAGAAGGGCAGCAACTAGTTCACTACCCCCCTCGACACAGCTGGAGAAGGGCAATCAGGTGCTATCTGTCCCTATATCCCTATTGGATTATGAGGGAGTGACTGTAACAGCGTGTAAGGTCTTTCATAATCATCATTTGGTATCTCTTGGTTCACAAATGTGGGAGAGGATTGATCAACAGCTTTTTCTACACACTTTCTGAAGCAGGGCAGAACACAACAGATTATAACAGCCAGAATTATTAAAGTGGCTAGGATGGCTATCCCTATTTGTACCAATATTCTCTTCCACCCCTTCATCCAAGTTAAGTACTGGTCCCAGGGGGTTGGATAGTCCTTAGTTTTTCTTTAATTCCTGGGACAAATCTTCAAGTTTCCTGATGGCCAAAGTCACCTTACCATTTGGGCCAGTGTTATCTGGGATATAGGTACATCATGTACTAGTTTCGGGTATCATCTTACACACACCCCCCTTTTTAGCTAAAACCATGTCTAAGTCCATACGATTCTGGAAGGTCATTTGTGAGTTGGCCTCTAGTTGCTTGGCTAAACCTTGAAGGGCATCTCTGGTGTAGTTGACAGACCTTTGTTGATTATAGTAGATATAATTTATCCAATCCACATTCTTGTTTACTGTGATGATGGGGATCAGAGACTCAAATTCTGCAGCAACCTGGTCTCTCGCT
The DNA here is from genome assembly GCA_029206835.1 of Rana muscosa. Classification (NCBI taxonomy): domain Eukaryota; kingdom Metazoa; phylum Chordata; class Amphibia; order Anura; family Ranidae; genus Rana; species Rana muscosa. Next base: position 656,359,196 of record CM055116.1, on the reverse strand, counting down.
TTGAACTCGTCTGGGACACCCCTTGGGACCCCTATGGCATCTATGTGTACATGAGGGTCAAAGCTTCCCGCTGGGGCACTCCTGTGCTTCCTGTTAGGTCTGGGTGTGTTAGCTACTTCTGGCTCTGGATTTTTTCCAGAGAAGATGTGCAGAGGCATTATGGCCTTAGCCAGTGCACACTCCCCCGTCCACTGACCTGTCAGTCTAGTCCTAATTTTCATGTCCCCTAGTTTCCGTATATGGGGTCTCAGGGAGTTAACTATGGGTTGAGGAGGGGGCTGTCCATCCAGTGAATTATGCATGTCTTTAAGTTGGAATTTCCCTGTGGGTCCTGCCGTTCCCCCTGCCACCCATGTCCCCAGGACGTATGAAACAACATCTGCCGGGCTGAGGTTTTCTGTGGTTAGGGTGAATTTCATGCTGTGTCCTGTTCTCCCACTGTCCAGACATGTACCTGTCTTTAATAATGGCATTCGGCTAAGTAGGGATTTCCCATTTTTATCTTTCTTGTCCAGAGCACTCTGTGGCCTGTATCCCCAGTCATTCCCTGTATTCCATCCCACAGATCATACCCAGTAGTCACAGTTGTTTCTCCAATAATCATCCGTGACACATATGTATGTGGAAAAACAGCAGTGCAGCGCAAACACGAATATAAACAATACTAGCAGTAAAATAAAATAATGTCCATAAGTAGAGAAATTAAATCTTCAAAGGTCAGATGAGAGAGACCACCAAGTGTCCAAAAGTGAAGATAATACAATTTCCTGGTGATTCTGTGACACCCTCCACCAATGATAGCAGTGGCCGCTCACCTCAGCATATGGACCCCTGAATGAATCAGTCAGGTCAATCAAGCAATTCCCACTGCGGGGGTATAACCAGAGACTCCTAATCGGGGCGGTGCAGCACACACAGACTTGATTTGATCTCTCCAGCGTGGTTCATATAAAAAATTTAAACAGAAATCTAGTGCTCTCTGTTTTAAAATTTATTTAAAAGTAACATGTAGACGGTACACTCACAATATGCAGCACTGTTCCTCAGTGCTAAGGGATCCACAGCAAACAAACTGTTCCGCACAGCAGTAGCGATGGCGTGAGAGACGAGAAGCGTGTATGGACGCGGGTGACGTCACTATCCTGGATCACGTTCCGTACGCGTTACGTCCCCTATGGTAGGCGAGACTTCATCAGCGGTGACGGAGATACATGACTCACCCGCTTATATGAAAAAACCTGCAACTCATCCGCCCCTAAGGGCGGGACTAGAGGATAGCAACAACGCTACTGAGGTCATTTCACTGGTTATTGAACAACACAGTTAAATAATCTAAATGGCTTCATTTGGCTCAAAAAAGCTCATATTAAAAACAAAAAGGATCAATTCTAAATTGTATAGAATATGTCATCCCGCGTCCATACATCGCCTTTACACTTGTACTTACTCCATCAAAATAAATACCCCAACAATAATTAACACAAGCACACAATAATTAAAATATCTATCTAAAATAAACAACAATTATCTGTCTGAAATAAAACAATTTATGTCGAATTCGACATTGAGGCCTCCCGGCACCATAACCTTGGTTAAATGAATCCAATGGGATTCCCTCTGGCTAAGTTGCCCCAAAAAGTTACCCCCTCTCCAATGTTTTATTACCCTCTCTATACCCCAGAATTTTAAACCTCTGGGGTTCTGGTTATGAACCAGCTTAAAATGTTTTGACACATTATGTGTTTTCAACCCCTTTTTTATATTATTTACATGCTCGCCCAGTCGTACATGTAAGGGCCATGAGGTTCTGCCCACATACTGTAGGCCGCACTCACATTCAAGCATGTAAACCACGCCTTTAGTGTCACAGGTAATAAGTTGATCTATCTTAAACAGTTTTTTGGTGACAGATGACACAAAGTCTTTGCGTTTTTTAACATTACCTTTAGAATGTTTACATGCGGTACACCAACCACACGCATAGAACCCTGAGAGGAAGGAGAAAAGTCGATTTTCAGAATGAACAGGGGGATCTACTACCCCCGGAGCCATTCTGTCACGTAAGGAAGGTGCTTTTTTGTATATAAAGGAGGGACGATCTGGCAACAGAGGGCCTAGTGTTTTGTCTTGCTTTAAAATAGACCAATTATTGGATACAATTTTTTCAAATTTTTACCTCAAAGACACAAAACATGTTATTCAAATTGTTGAATCAGCACCATGTTCTTCTTCCAGCATTCTGGTTACTGCAGACGTAAGTTCATTGCATACCATTATTGGACATGAGGATGCATTATCCTCAGTACGTTGGGCTTTATTGTCTTCTGACCTTCCAAGGAAAAATCAGAGGTTTCTCCTGAAAAGTCTGGATTTCTGTCTTTCGAGGAATTATTTTTGGTATCAACGTCAGTTTTTCCTGCAAACAAGAGGTGTTGCGATGGGGGCCCGTTTTGCTCCCAGTATGACCAATATATTTATGGCCCACTGGGAGGAACAAGTGGTCTTCAACAATCGTCCCCCCCAGTTGGTTTGTTATAAACGTTTCATTGACGATTTAATTATGATTTGGGAGGGTGATCGAGCTAGTCTGAATGAGTTTATGGGTATTATGAACAACAATGATAAAAATATAGAACTCACCTGGAATATTAGCACCGAAAGTGTTATCTTTCTCGACTTGGAAATTAGTATTACTAACGGTCAGTTTCGTCTGTGTAACCATTTTAAGCCAAATGACCGAAATTCGTGTATACCTCTAGAGAGCTGTCATCATAGATCATGGCTATGTAATATCCCTAAAGGTCAATTCGTCAGACTGAGATGAAACTGTACGCAAGAGAAAGATTATATATCACAATCCCAGTCATTAGCATCTAGATTTCAGGAAAAGGGATATAATGAGGAGTCTCTGAATAGAGAAATAGAGACAGTGCGGAAGTTTGACAGATCAACGCTTATTGCGGATAAAGTCAAAGATGCTAGTTCTAGTGTCTCTAATTTTAGGATGATCTTGTATTACAATGTGCATCATAAAAAATGTGAAAAAATTGTATCCAATAATTGGTCTATTTTAAAGCAAGACAAAACACTAGGCCCTCTGTTGCCAGATCGTCCCTCCTTTATATACAAAAAAGCACCTTTCTTACGTGACAGATTGGCTCCGGGGGTAGTAGATCCCCCTGTTCATTCTGAAAATAGACTTTTATCCTTCCTCTCAGGGTTCTATGCGTGTGGTCGGTGTACCGCATGTAAACATTCTAAAGGTAATGTTAAAAAACGCAAAGACTTTGTGTCATATGTCACCAAAAAACAGTTTAAGATAGATCAACTTATTACCTGTGACACTATAGGCGTGGTTCACATGCTTGAATGTGAGTGCGGCCTACAGTATGTGGGCAGAACCTCACGGCCCTTACATGTACGACTGGGCGAGCATGTAAATAATATAAAAAAGGGGTTGAAAACACATAATGTGTCAAAACATTTTAAGCTGGTTCATAACCAGAACCCCAGAGGTTTAAAATTCTGGGGTATAGATAGGGTAATAAAACATTGGAGAGGGGGTAACTTTTTGAGGCAACTTAGCCGGAGGGAATCCCATTGGATTAATTTAACCAAGGTTATGGTGCCGGGAGGCCTCAATGTCGAATTCAACATAAATTGTTTTATTTCAGACAGATAATTGTTGTTTATTTTAGATAGATATTTTAATTATTGTGTGCTTGTGGTAATTATTGTTGGGGTATTTATTTTGATGGAGTAAGTACAAGTGTAAAGGCGATGCATGGACGCGGGATGACATATTCTATACAATTTAGAATTGATCCTTTTTGTTTTTAATATAAGCTTTTTTGAGCCAAATGAAGCCATTTAGATTATTTAACTGTGTTTCAAGCTGTTCAATAACCAGTGAAATGACCTCAGTAGCGTTGTTGCTATCCTCTAGTCCCGCCCTTAGGGGCGGATGAGTTGCAGGTTTTTTCATATAAGCGGGTGAGTCATGTATCTCCGTCACCGCTGATGAAGTCCCGCCTACCATAGGGGACGTAACGCGTACGGAACGTGATCCAGAATAGTGACGTCACCCGCGTCCATACACGCTTCTCGTCTCTCACGCCATCGCTACTGCTGTGCGGAACAGTTTGTTTGCTGTGGATCCCTTAGCACTGAGGAACAGTGCTGCATATTGTGAGTGTACCGTCTACATGTTACTTTTAAATACATTTTAAAACAGAGAGCACTAGATTTCTGTTTAATTTTTTTATATGAACCACGCTGGAGAGATCAAATCAAGTCTGTGTGTGCTGCACCGCCCCGATTAGGAGTCTCTGGTTATACCCCCCGCAGTGGGAATTGCTTGATTGACCTGACTGATTCATTCAGGGGTCCATATGCTGAGGTGAGCGGCCACTGCTATCATTGGTGGAGGGTGTCACAGAATCACCAGGAAATTGTATTATCTTCACTTTTGGACACTTGGTGGTCTCTCTCATCTGACCTTTGAAGATTTCATTCCTCTACTTATGGACATTATTTCATTTTACTGCTAGTATTGTTTATATTCGTGTTTGCACTGCACTGCTGTTTTTTATATACTTCTGTGGGATTTGATAAGTTTGACCCTCAGTGCTTAGCTGCTATTTTAGGTATTAGTATTTGCGCTGGTTGACTCTCCTTTTAACATATGTATGTGGACCTGGAGCCAGGGGTGTTTTGATACATGTTACGTTGCCAGCCGACTGGAGGGCATGAGACTATAACACAGTAGTCAAATGTGAAGGTAGCTACATGTGTGTTGGAGGAGTTATACCAGAATTGTGTTATACCGTCTGTCTTTCTGATGGCTACTTTCTGTGCTTGAACAGTAATCACAATGAAAAGGATATGCAAGATCATGGTTTGGTTTTCCTCGTGTACAGGGACCTTCTTGCAGTGGGAGGCGTGTATCCGAGTTCTTTCCAACCACTTTTACTGATGTAGCGGTTGTTAGGAGGACCTGGAAAGGACCATAATATCTTGGCTCAAGTGAGTGTTTTCTCACAAACTTCTTTACCAGGACCCAGTCACCAGGGTCCAGCTTGTGTGTTCCTGTATCTAATTCAGGATCTGGAATGGAGGAAAACACTCGAGAATGGACATTGGTTAATTCTCTTGATAAAGCAGTCACATAATCAGTATGGGATTTGTGGATGCGCGGCACGGCGCTGCACTATTTTCACAAAAAGAATACTGAAGTCACCCGAAAGTTATTAGGCAATCATGGTGAGATCACGTTGTGATCTAGAAGGGGATGAGGAAGTGTTAGAAAGAGTTAATGCACTGTAACAGTAAATACTTGAGAAACAAAGTGAGTGTCCTTCTGCTGTACTTTCACACATAGCATAACCGCAGGCCAAATGAGCTCCATTAATAACTGAATGTGAGACTATGTCCCCAGACAGGCTGACCACCAACATCCTGTGACAGAATTTTTCTACTAGTTTAAACTATATGTCTAAAATGTAATACATGTATATGCTTACTTTTAACTCATTCCTGTCTCTTGAGACATGTTTTTGCATTCTAGATTTTATTGTGGCATTTAATATTTCTACCTTTCCACTGCTCTGAGGGTAGTACGGTGTGTGGAAAGCTAGTGTGACCCCTAAGGATGTCCATATTTCTTTGGTCACTGAGGCAGCGAAAGCCGACCCCTGGTCAGTCTCTATAACCTCTGGAACACCATATCTGCGCACTATCTCTGTTAGAAGTGTCTTGGCTGTGGTCTTTGCTGTCATGTTGGTGAGGTGACGGGGTAGGCTTCATGCCATCCGGAGAAAATGTCAACGATGACTAGTGCATACTCAAATCGGCCACTATTTGGCATGTGGTCAATCTGTATTCTCTGAAAGGGGTACTGGGCCTTCACCAGATGCTTTGGCACAGATGGTGCATGACTTACAAAAGTTTATGATTAGAGAGTTCATTAAAGTTTTTGCCAGGTGGGAGGCACTGTGGGCCCATTGTACCACTGCAAGAAACATTGGCCGTGGTAAGCAGGGTCTTTTGCCTACTTCCATAAGCTCCTTTCTTGATCCACACTTCTTTCTCTTCTCTGCCAGCTGCTTCTTGTTTCCTTCTTGTTGCACCTTAGATGGGTCCTGTTTACAGGAGGGTTTTGTAGGATTATGGTGGTGGCTTGTATAGCTTCTTCCATAGTTTCTCCAAGGGTATCCATTGGATCATCCAGAATGGGTGTATTCACTCTGCTGACCACTTCTCGCATCCCGTTTGCACCTTGTCTTGCAGTGGGAATTCAGCTTGCCGTGCGCCTTCACCTTAGCGGCATCTGCCAACTTGCATGCCATAGTCAAGGCTTAAGGTTCCGCTTCCTGTGCAGACTTGGGGAGGGGGCAATGCCGAGGCCTGGAGGACCATATTCTCAGTAGTAATAGCATATCCGGTGTGGTCTTTAATCCATCAACATAGACAGTTAGATCAGGATTGTTCAGAGGCACCTCGCTGACTGTCGAGAGATGTGTAGTTTCCATCTTCATCACTTCAAAGTAGTCATTAGGGAAGGCATGAGGATCATTTCCCCCCTCGAGAAGTGGGAGTAGAGTGGAATGAATTGAGGATGTCACATCTGAGAAGGCACACTGGAGTCCCCACGTTAGGGATGTCTTGCTGAGGACAGGTGTTTTGGCTGCACGTGGTTCAGTATGGCAGTTATGTTATGGGGGGCAAGGAGGATCAGGGGGCAAGGAGGATCAGGTGATGTCCCAGGACGAGGTCAGCAGTCTTGTCCAGAAGAGCTTGGGCTTCAAAAACGGCTTTGATGCAGGAGGGTCCCCCCCTGGCCACTGGGTCTAATTGTCAGGAGTAATAATTGATGGGTCTGAGTCTGTGGCTGTGGGTCTGAGCCAAACTCCTGTGGCATGCCCTTGTCTTTCTGAGACAAATAGTTTGAAGGGGTTTTCATAGTCTGGCCAGGATCTCCTTCAGAACTTCAAAGTTGGTTGTAGCTTCTGGGGGCAGGAAGATTTCAGGGCATCATAGAGGGGTTGAGGCCCGTAGGGGGGAAGGCTCCTGGGGTCCAGGAGCGACAGTGGAAGACCAATCCTAGAGAAGAATGTAGGGGCTTTCGGCCTTGATTGCAACAACTCTCTCTTCCGTGAGATGGCGAGTGCCTTGGGAGATGCAGTGCCCCAGGAAAACTACTGTCTCTTTACACCATTGGATCTTTTGCTTCGAGGCCTTGCAGCCCTGTTCGGCTAGGTAGTACAGGAGGCTCTCAGAGAGGACTGAGGCTTCTTCTTGAGTATTTGCACAGAGTAGAAGATCATCCACTTACTGAAGCAGCACAATCTCCGGGTGAAGCTTGATCCATATGTCTAGAATGAATGTCATTGTCTTGGCAAATTTGGATGGAGAGTTCTGCACCCTTTTGTAGCAAACAGTTCAGGTATGGCCCCACCTCTCGTGGCTAAAAGCAAACAGGAATTGGCAGCGGGTTTGTTTCTTCACTGGAAACAGTAGCATGATATATGGGGATGTGCAGGGTATCAGAGCTCCATTTGACCAAAGGGCATTGACTTGCTTGAAATGGATGCAGATTAGGCTGGTTTCAAGGGGTATTGTGGCTTTCTGTTCTGGGCAAGGGAGCCCCAGGTTTCAGTTGCACTATAATTGGTGGCACCTTTTACGTGTCCTATATCTTCAGGCCCTGTGGACCACAAGCATGGAGGAACTCAGTTCAACATTTCCTTCAGAATTCCAGCCTCATCTTGTGCATCCAAGGATAACAGAAGGTGGGTGGAGCATAGTGCTGAAGCGTCATCGATGGTCAATGGTGAAGAGACTAGAACACCACCATCGGACTAAAAAGAGACACAGACTTGCAGGAAATGCTAGCGGACTATATCTATGTGGTCCTGGGCAGGGCCGGGCCTATAGCGCTTGTCAGGGGGGGAGGCCTCTTGACTCCGCCGGTGGCCAGGGTGCGATATTGTGGGCGGCTTTGGTGGCCATCTGCCTGCGGGGAGCCTTCCCTCCGGTGGACTTCCGGGCGGTGTACATCTTGGTTCTTGTCATCGGCAGATTACCATCATCAAACAGTGTGCCCATCATTGGTTCATGGGAATTTTTCATAGACCCTTGTAAGACGTAATAGGGGAGCGTAGTGGTGGGTTTGGTTTGCGGGGCTATAGTCTCAGTCTGTATGTTGGATACAACTATGGATGCCACGGGTGCGTTACTTTAGTCGGGGCTGTATGCAACAGATTGTGCCACATTCCCACTGTCAAGCCCATAGCCTGTCTGGAGGTTGTGGTCAGTGTCTTTTAATTGTATTCCATTCTCATCTTCTGTGTAAAAGAGTACCATCAGTGGAGTGGGTTGGGCTTGGTAATATGCTCCGGAGGATGGGTCTATCACCGGATGTATGTGGGTAGGTTCAGGAGTGGGCGGTTCAGGGGTTGGGGGAGGAGGAGGTACCGCAGGGGGAGGCACCACAGGGGGAGGTGCCAGAGGGCAGGGTACCACCAGGTAAGGTGTCACTGGGGGAGGTGTCACCGGTAGCAAAGGGGCGGTAGACGAAGGGCGGTGTCTACTTCCTGAAGACCGAGCGCCATTATAGGGCAGTGGCTGACTGGCTGGTTTGGGCTTTGACCCTTTTTCTGCTTTTTCTGGCTTCTTATACACATATACAATACAACCATTCTGCATGAATGGCTTTTGCAACTTTGAACCAGACATTTGCTCTAGGCAACAGTCCGTGCTCTGACAATAAACCCCTTTTGCTTCTCAGCAGAATACGCCATTCTTCCGGTTGCAGCCGTCTACCCAAATGCATAGTGACTCCACACAATTTTGCTAACTTCTTCCCCTCTTTTACTGCATCCTCTCCCTCCCGTTCTAGCACTAAATCACAAGCTAGACTGCCTTCTCTCGGCTTTTCTAACTTATGCCCTATTGTTAGCTATTGGAGAGTCTGGGCTCAGGATTTGTATGACGGTCTTATGAGGATGTCTTAGACTCAAGGGTCCGACAATACTTCTAACCGTCACCTGTCCTTCGTTTGGACCACACTCCAATATATAACGCTGCCTAGGAGGACGACTTAAGAGGACATATAGAGGACGAGAGGCAGAGCGGTAGGGAGAGAGAGAGAGAGGAGGAGGGAGATGGAGAGAGAAAGAGAGAGAGAAACGTCTGACGGTTTTATGAAGCTGTCTTGGACTCAAAGGGTCCGACAATACTTCGGACCGAGAGAGAGAGAGAGAGAGAGAGAGAGAGAAGAGAGAGATGAGTAATATGTGACCACTTATTACTCTTAACAAGACAGAACAGAAAAAATTAAATTGAATGCACCACTTCAAATGTCTTTCACATTTCCCAACACCATGCTCAAATTTCCCACTCTATCCTTTTCCCTTTCTTCACACTCGTCTGGTTGTAATGGACACCTTTTAGCTGCGTGTGTCCCTTTAAATCTTATCTCAAATCTATCTCAAACAGCTGCACTGTCACTCCCCTTTTTTAAAAGCACAATTTTTCTCTGCGTATCATTTTCTGCAAAGCAGCCTTCAAACACAATTAAGACATAACATTACTGACTCATATAACAATATGATAAAGAGCGAGTGAGACTCGGAAAGTTTGTCACAGGATCCCCCGCGCAGACAGAGCACGTTGTCTGACGCACCCTCTCAGTCACCCGTGCAACACCGCACTGCCAGCTCCGAGAGGAGTTTTGTCCACGTCAGTCAATTATTCCGTCTGTGACAACCTGCTTATCTCACCACCCTGTCATGGGCCAGTATAACAAGGTACGTGATCACGGTAGTGAAATGCAGGATTTTCCAGATCCTCACAGGATCTCCCACGCAATGCATGTCCGACGCCCCCTCCTGAGTACCCGTGCTTTACCGCACAATTATTCATTCCCCAGGAGGAGTTTAACCACGTCAATTCAATTCTCAGCCGAGACTTATATAAAACAATCCTTTCCCCAACAGTCATCACAAATTCAACAGTAACAGAATTGACTGACACCAAGGACATACAAATACAGGTGGCAGATATAATGCAGGTTCTTTATAAATGGGCTTCGGGCAAGATATTTTGCCTGTCTTTTGCTGACTGCAGGAAAGCCGATGCGGACACGGAGGCTAACCACTCACGGGCACAGGATAAACAGTAGACAAGATATTGCAAAGTGTCTTTCCGTTTTTGGAGGTGATCAGTCCCCGTCCTGTCCACGTGTTGGTCTGCCTCCTCTCGATTGGCTGTCCCTTGGATCAGAACCTGAAGGCCCCACATTGGGCGCCAAATGTTTTGGATCGGATCAGAACCGTCCGAACTTTTAATATATGCCCCCTGGCCAAATTGGTATAAAGTTTAGAGCATGCACACTCTTGATAAAGTAAGTAAGTACACTGACACACACACAGTTCAGAGTATCGTTACTTCTGGTAAATGTTCCTGTTTTTGATATTTTACTGTATAAGTGAGCTGCCGGACTCTTGTCATCAAAGGCAGTCATATGCAAAATATTTTATTATGACAATGTATGTGACAATATGTAAGCTTTCGAGCGACTTTCTGTCTGTATAAGGGGATAACAGTTGGGGTAGCAAGCTGTATAACTATATATGGTAATGGTAATCTTCCTTTGATGTTATGTCTTCATGACAATCATGAAGGAGGCACAATATCTTGTTAACTCTTCGCAGTTCAGTTTCGCAATAAGGGAGGGGTGGTTGATCAGCCAGCATCTATCTATAATCTGAAGTTAAAGCGGGGGTTCCGCTGCCAAACTTTTTTTTTTTTGAGCATTCAATGGGGTATTACAATGCAAAGCTGTACTCACTTGTTTGGTTTCTGCAAATACAGCCTGTCCGTTTTCGTGGCAAAGATGAACTTTTATTTTCCTTTTAAGGGAGTTTCCATTTTGCTTGTGGGCATTGTGAAGCCCACTAACAATCATTTCCTGATCTCCCAGCATTCACCGCTAGTTCTCGCGCCTGTGCAGTGTTTACGGCGAGTAGCGCCGTAAACTTACTGGTTGCCATCACAACGGGCGGCATCATTTAAAGTACACGCCCCATTGTGATGGTATGCAAGATTTTGCTGAACTGAGTTCCGCATTGTCTCCTGGGAAGAATGACTCTGTGCTCCTAGGAGACCTTGCGGTGAGATCCCAGTAAACACTGTGGCGCCAGGGAACAAACTGGAGATGCCTACTCCCGCGGGAGTCCGAAACCGGAAGTCCAACTTTACCCTGCTATTTTAGGAAATTAAAATTAACATAAAAAAAATCAGTAGGCATTTTGATATATATGTGGTGCGATGATAAGGATAACACAGTGTTGTAATTTGGGTGAACCTCCGCTTTAAGGCTCAATAAGCAAACAGTGATAATATACCTGTATATATTACACATTGAAAATAGGCATTTTGTTATAATACCTTAGTCACATCCATTACCATCTTCAAAGTCTATGGTCCCTGAACCTCCTGCTGATTTGTGTTTCCTGAGTTTCGGGTGTGCACATCTAGGTTTGGAGCACTTCCAGATACATTTGTTAAATATGTTTTGGAGAGATTTGAAAAAGCATCTGGGTATGGGGAGTGTCCTGAATAGGTAAAGTATTAGCAGCAGGTAAATCATTTTAAATGCTGCAAGCCTCCCTGACCATGATAGTTCTTGTTTTGTTATGGATTGGGTGTCCGTGGGCAGTTTGGTAAGGAGTGGTTTAAAGTTAACTGAGAATAGGCTTTTTACATATCTTGTTAAGTGAACTCCGAGGTACTGTATGAAATGCCTTTGTCAGGCCAAGAAAAGGGATACTGTAGCTGTAACAGGTTTTTTGTTGTGGCGTCTAGCTTAAGATCTAGAATATGTGATTTGGTTGTGTTTAGCTTGTAGTAAGAAACCTTACTGAACCAATTGAGTGTTTTTTGAACCTCTACCAGGGAAGAAGCCAGGTTTGTGAGAATTAAGATTACATCGTCTGCAAAGAGACTTATCTTGTGGGAGATTTTGCCTATTGTCAGGCCTGTGATTAAAGGGTTTGATCGAACGTGTTCTGCCAGGGGTTCCATAAGTACGTTGAATATTATTGGGGACAGTGAGCAACCCTGCCGAGTGCCATTTGTTATGCCAAATGGTTGAGATAACATGTCTGGTGAGTATACTTGTGCTGACAAAGTGGTGTAGAGTGCCATGATGGCCCTAAAGATGTAACCTCAGAAGCCAAATTTTTGCAATACCCTTTGTAAATAAGACCAATGAACTCTGTCGAACGCCTTCTCTGCATCTAAAGATAGCAGCAGAAGGCATTCCGCTAGTTTCAGCATGTTGTATCACATTGATCATCCGTATAGTGGCGTCGGACGCTTGTCTCCCTTTAGTGAATCCTGACTGGTCTGTGTGAATAAGATCTGGCAAAATGTTGATTAGGCGTCTGGCTATAGTTTGGCATACATTTTTAGATCAAAATTCAATAGAGATATTGGATGGAAATTCTGAGGTGAGGTTGGCTCCTTTCCTGGTTTTGGAAGTGTGATAAGAGCATTCAATGACTCAGTTGTGAGCGTAGAATAGGAGACAGCGTTATTGAAGAGTTCTGTTAAGTGTGGAGTTAATTGGCTAGAGAATTGCCTATAATACTCTCCAGTCAGACCATCAGGGACTGGTGCCTTCCCTGTGGGTAGTGAGGTTATTGTTGAGTAGATTTCCTGTTCTGTAAAGCAGGGGTCATCAACCCCCGGTCCGCGGCCCACTACCGGGCCGTGGCCCATCTGCAGCCGGGCCGCGGGTGCGGGCGGGCGGCATGAGAGAGCCCGGCGGCCAGCTGTAGGATGTGAAGTTCCTCAGAGTGGATGAACAATGTCGGGGAAGGTGAGAGTGAAGCACACAGTGTTGTTTATTATGCACCAAGGCCCCTCCCTATGTCTCTCACACGGACACTCCCCGTGCAGTGTGAATGGACGTGCCGCCTCCTCACTGAGCTTTCCCCGCCCTTCTGTCATAGGGGAAGGCGCAGCACACCGTCACCTCCAGGACAGCCCACAGTAACAGGGAAGCCACTGGTGTCCCTTGATAGAGTTGAGAGGAGACGAGTCCACACTTCTTCCGGGAAAGCATGGAGCCGCCCCCTCCCCTCTGATCCCTCCATACACTTACCTGCTGCTAATCCTCAGCCCTCATCACCGAACACACACCAACATGACTGAGCTCCGGAGGAGAGGCACGGGGGAGCCCCGAGTACGACAACACTGCCAGTGACAGGGTGAGTGTGAACTGGGACTGACTGGGACACGTGTGTGCATGGAGTGTACAGGGCCTAGTGGGGGCACTACCTTCATCTGTGGGGGGGTACTTCCTTCATCTGTAGGGGGGTAATACCTTCATCTCTGGGGGGGCCACTACCTTCATCTGTGGAGGGGGGCTACCTTCATCTGTGGAGGGGGGGCTGCCTTCATCTGTGGAGGGGGGGCTGCCTTCATCTGTGGAGGGGGGCTGCCTTCATCTGTTGGGGCCTTACCACATCTGGTGGCAGGCAGCTTGGCAAGTGACATTCCGCATCTGGTGGTAGGCGACATGGCAAGTGACACGCTCAAAGCTCCCACTGATTCTGCATTATGGTGGGTTGAACTATTTCATTTATTACTACAATGTAATAATAGAAATAATGCGCTGACAAATTGCCCGCGAAAAACCGCTTACCCCCCGCGTGCCATCCCCAACCTCCCCCCAACCGGGCCTTGGCGCAATTTTCTTCCACGCAGCCGGTCCCCGGTGCCAAAAAGGTTGGGGACCACTGCTGTAAAGGGTTCATTCAAGAAAGACAGTTGTGTATCTGTCAATGTTGGGGGTTTAGTTTGTTGCAGAAATATGTTAATGTTTTTGCTTGATGGTTGGAATGTGGAAGGGTCATTCCTAATGTTGTAGAGATCGCTAAAGTAATCGCTGAATGCGTTTGTTATGTCTTGGGCATTTGTTAGTTTCTCTCTAGTGTGGGGGTGGAATAAATGTGTTAATTTTGTTTTGATTTGTCTCCCTTTAATGCGTTGTGCTAGCCTTTTCCCTGCTTTATTCGAGGTACAGTAGGAGGTGGCTTTTATTTTACGTTGTATATGCTTGAAGGAGTGTAGGAGAAGTGACTTCAGTTCCTGTCTCAATAGCATAAATTGTGCAGCTTGCTTTGGTTGTGGATCTGCCTTATGTCGGTTCTCAATACTGTATTAGCAATTTGTGAAGTGAGGGTATCAATACGCTGTGTCCTCTTCCTGTTACAGAAGGTACTTAATTTCATTACTATACCACGAAAAAAAGCTTTGTGCGCATTCCACACCACGTTGGGGTCGTCCCCTTAGCCACTATTATGGTCAAAGAATTAGTTTAAATGGTCTATAATTTCCTGTGAGTAGTTTGGATGTTGTATTATATTATTGTTTGCATGCCGGAGGAATGTATTCTGTTGGTGCTTGGAGTCGTTAATAGAGTTTGTGACAGGAGTGTGGTCTGACCACGTCGTGGTGTGGATTACAGATGTGCTGATTTTTTTGTAGAAGCCACTTATCTGTAAGGAACCAGTCTATTCTCGAATAAGACTTGTGATGTGGCGAGAAATAGGAATAGTCTTTCTCAGATCCAGACATCAAATATGTCCTGTGAGGCTAAGATTTTTTTCAGGGGGGACTCTCTTCTCTTTGCTGCTGATGTGGTATCCATATTTATGTAATAAAGTCCAAACACACAAAAAACAATCAGCGCCGACCACACTGACACCTCTTCAATATTGTCAGTCTATGTTATAGTTTTCTTGGTCTAGGTGCTGCAGCTCTCTCAAAAATCCACTGGGTGGCGGACAAAAATCTGAAACATACAAGGAAAGAGAGAGAGCGCACGACTGCCCTAGTGTGATACTGTTTTTAATGATTAAAATACGAAATCAAAAGTAGAGGGTTGCACTCACAAACATGGAACTTCAGATCGCATGTACAGCAAGATGTATGCCTCCTCTCCTGGCCTGTGTGGCTGGGTTGACTGGGTTGGCTCCAAAACCTGAGTGGTGATGGTGTGGGATGTTCCTATGAGCCTAGCCTCCACGTCCCGCCAAGCGGTGCAAGCTGCTATGCACGCGCACCAAGCAGCCGGCGCTGTGTGACGTCACTCGAAGCCGAAGAGGGGAACAAAGTGAGTGTAGCATCTCCTCTAACAAACAAAAAAATGGTTGCCAAGACTACATGTTTCGCAGGCGCAGCCTCCTTCTTCAGGTCATGCCCTCTCTACCTCTAGCCCACCTTTATATGGAGCCCCATGCCCCTCCCCCAGGACAGCCAATGCCGTGCACCAGACCAGGAGCATGGAGTTCACAGAGAGAGGTGTATACAGAGAGGGACGGCAAAATAATTAGCAACAACACCCTGAACTAAATTATTAACAGGTGTATATACATTAATTACATTTCATTTAATAAAAATCGTCTTATCCTATTTATTTATTTTTAAAAAGCATACAATTTATAAGATATAAAAAATAATTTGATTTTCATTATTATCATTATCAGTACAACATGCTTTGAGAATGATAACTATTATCATTGTATTAACAAGATTATTTACTCAAATTAATCCCTAATATATTTATTTTAATCTGAATAGTAATTTTGGTTTTTAATAATTTTTTATGATTTCAAATTTTGACTTTGTACCATTTAATACTCTTGATAAAAAAAAATAAAAAATTATGTTTCAATATAATAATAATAACAATAGTATGGTCAGTCAATCTACAGTTAATGAATTGATTAGTATATATAATGGACCTTAAGAGGGTCACCCATTAGTAATTGTTCTATAAACAATATGATGATATATCATATCAAGGTACCTATCTCAAGTTCCTCATTTAACCCTTCAGGTGTCATACTGTTTAAGGTAAATATCCAAAAAGATTCCCGTTTACATAAGCGGGCAAATCTTTTACCTTCCGGGATTGACATAGGTATAGACTCTATGCCAAATAATTCCAAGCCTTCTGTGCTACCCCCATGTTTGTATTTGAAATAGCGTCGGACACTATGCTTCTCAATCTTCTTCTCTATAAACCTGCAATGCTCGCCAAAATGCGTCCACATGGCTCTCACCGTCCTGCCTACATAGAGGAACCCACATGGGCACCTCAGCCCATATATAACGAATTAGGTGCTACAACAGATAAACAGTTTGATGTGGAAGATGCGTCCATCTTTGCTACTAAAAGATTTTTGACCATGAGAAATGAATTTACAAGCTTTACACTTGGTACCTTTGCACTTGTGGCACCCTATAATGTTGAAAAATTTAGGAATATTCGCCATCTTTGCGATCTGCTTTTCTCTGAGGTGACTAGGAGCAATAGGACTTTTGACATTTGTTACCCGTCAGAAGACTACCTGAGTTTTCTTTGGCAGAACTCTCCCGAGGGCTTTATCCTGCCCAAAAATTGGCCAGTGTTTTTGGACCGCTTTTTTAATGGCCCAATCAGTGAGGCCTCCCCACTACTTCAGTCTCACATCAGGTACGTGGCCCTCCTGACAGAATAATCCAGCCATGTCTGAGACTGAGGGGAGTTTTTCCACTTTCGAGGCCCTGTGCCAACAAGTGGCCTCTGTGTCTCAGGCCCTGACGTCCATACAAGAGGGGTACTTTCAACTGGAAGGTCGGCTGACTGCAATGGCTAATGCCTCAGTTCTGAGTCCTGCGGAACCACCTGTTTTGGCTATGGAGCAGCCCCTCTCTACTCCAGCTCCTGAACCACGGGTTCCTATGCCGGAACGCTTTTCAGGAGTTCGCCACAAGTTCCGGGCTTTTAGGAACGCATGTCGGCTATACTTTACTTTACAGCCTAGGACCTTCTATTCGGAGGATACAAAGGTCGGGTTAGTACTAGCCTTACTTACAGAAGAACCTCAGGCATGGGCTCATCAGTTATTGGAAAAAGAGAGTCCTATACTGCACTCACTGTCTTTTTTCTTCGATGCCTTGGCAATGCTCTATAATGACCCACAACGAACCACCACGGCTGAAACAGTGTTGACCTCTCTACAACAGGGGAAACGCCCTGTTGAGGACTACGTAATGGAATTCTGCAAGTGTGCTGCACACATTGCATGGAACGACGCTGCCTTGCACCATCAGTTTCGCTTGTCCAAGCCCCTCAAAGACTAATTAGCAAGAGTGGGGCACCCTGATACATTGGAACCTACAATTCAGTTAGCTATCCATCTTGATCCCAGACTCAGAGAACGTCGCAGGGAACGATCTGGTATGTCCCGTCCTACATGGATGCTCCCGCGAGTACCCATGGCTCCACACCTGAGAACCCCTGAGACCCAAACATCAATCCCAATTCAGGACACAGAACTGATGCAATTCGGCTTAGTTTGTGCACCCCTCACACCCGAAGAGTGACAACGCCGTCGCCTGAACAATCTATGCCTGTACTGTGGTAGAGGGGTCACTTTCTTCAGCGACATCCGTTTAGGCAGAGTAAGTGGATCGAATCCCCATCTGTTTCGCTTTACCTTGTTAAATCATCGCATCTCATTCTCTGCCTCTCTTTGCAGATACCGGGAAGGATAATCCAAGTAGCAGCCGCTTTATTGACATCCACTTCTCCAAAAAGTATGGAATTCCACTATGCAAGAAGCCCCAACCGCTTACCGTTCATCTGGCAGATGGCTCCGCACCAACCTCGGGTCCAATAACCCATGAGACCACCCTCTTATTGGCCACCACCGAAGAAGACCATCGGGAATATCTTCGGCTGGACGTGATTTCTTCCCCCATTTTCACGGTTATTTTTGGGTTACCGCGGCTTCGACAGCACCAGTCACAGATTGATTGGTCCACCGAAGCTGTGTCTATCGGCTCACCCTATTGCTTACACCACTGTTCCCACAACGAGCCTGTTTGACGGTTCAACCCCTTTCCACAGATGACAACACTCTCCGTTTATAGAGATTTCTTGGACGTCTTTGACAAGAAGGGGGCTGAATATCTACCGCCTCACCGGCCGTATGATTGACCCATTGAGCTTCTTCCTGGTTCTACAATACCATTTGGGAAGATCTTCCCACTCTCTGAGCCTGAAATAGAAGTCCTTCAAAAATACATTGATGACAATCTTAGGAAAGGGTTCATCCAGCCCTCTGCTTCTCCTGCTTGCGCTGGACTCTTCTTTGTGGAAAACAAAGGACCATTCTTTAAGATCATGTATCGACTACACCTTCCCTTGGCTCAATGGCATCAGTCACTCCTTCCCTAGCCCCACCATGTCCTCCTGAGGAGTCCCCCGAACTGTTTGACCACAGTGTTGGGTACATGCTGCAAGAGGATGTGCAGCGTTTTGAAGGCTCCGATGATGGTACCCAGCTAGAGGAAGGCAGTAACGTGAGCTCAGAGAGCGGGGGTGCCAAAGAAGGACAGCAATCTGGCAATCATGTTCCCTCAGCTGAAGCATACTGCCAGGTTTGCTACAGTAATGGGGAGGGAGGGGATGATGAGGTCACAGACTCTACGTGGATGCCTGATAGGAGAGAGGAGGAGGAGGAGGCACATCTCCAACCAGGCAGGATGCCCTCCAGGGGCCAGCTTAAGGGCAGCACACCAACAGCATCACACCGCAGAGCTTTGCATGTGCAGGCCGCTGCTGTCTCTGCGCGTTATTCCAAAAGTTCTTTGGTGTGGGCCTTTTTTGAGACGAGTGCATCAGATCACATCGCTGATATTTGCAACATATCTCTCAGGCGAAAACATCACCCGCTTGGGCACCACATGCTTGATCAGACATATGTCGACCTGCCATGCAGTTCATTGGCAAGAACACTTTAAAGACCCACACCAAAGAACAAAGCGGGCTTCTCCTTGCTCCTCATCAGCTGGGATCTCCAACCCCACTATACGTTCAGTCCTCTCTGAAACCTGCACTGAGAGGAATGAAGGTGTAGAATTAGGTGTGTCACAGTCAAGTACTTGCGGGCAATCTGCTATCGGTACACCAACGTCAGATTGTACCAGGCAAATTTCCCTGCCCCAGCTGCTGCACCGCCGAAAGAAGTTTGCTCCCAGCCATCCACATGCCCAGCGGTTGAATGCTAGCTTGGCTAAATTGCTAGCACTTCAACTGCTGCCTTTTCATTTGGTAGACTCTGCCCCGTGAGTTTGTGGAATTTGTGGTTCCTCAGTGGCAGGTTCCCAAACGCCACTTTTTTTTCACGGAAGGCGATTCCGTCACTCTATCGGCATGTGGAAGGCAATGTCTTGGCCTCGCTGGACAGGGCGGTCAGCGGTAAGGTGCATATTACCGCTGACTCATGGTCCAGCAGGCATGGACAGGGACGTTACCTATCTTTCACGGCACATTGGGTGACTCTGCTGGCAGCTGGGAAGAATGCAGGACAAGCTGCAGTAGTGTTGGAGGTTGTTCCGCCACCACGCCTCCAAAATGCTACTACTGGTGATTCTGACACACCTCTCTCCTCCACTCCCTCCTCTTCTTCTTCCTCCATGGCCTCTTCCTGTGCTTTGTCCTCGGAACCAGTGGTGCTCCGTAGGCATTCAAGGGGCTATTCAAGTACACAGGCAAAGAGATGCCATGCAGTGCTTGAGCTGGTGTGCTTGGGGGACAGGAGCCACACTGGGGCAGAGATTCTGTCAGCTCTGCAGGGGCAGGCTCAGAGGTGATTGACGCCACGCCAGCTTAAGCCAGGAATGGTGGTTTCCGACAATGGCACCAACCTCCTCTCTGCCCTCCAACAGGGACACCTGACCCATGTGCCCTGTTTGGCTCACCTCCTTAACTTGGTGGTGCAGCGGTTCTTGGGCAGGTACCCGGGCTTACAGGATGTCCTGAGGCAGGCCAGGAAACTGTATGTGCATTTCTGCCGGTCATATAATGCCAGTGCTCGGCTGGCTGACCTGCAAAAGGAATTTAACCTGCCCAAGAACCGCCTAATCTGTGACATGCCCACCAGGTGGAACTCAACGTTGGCCATGCTGCAGCGGCTGCACACACAGCAGAGGGCCATCAATGAGTATCTGTGCTAATATGGCACCAGGACAGGGTCAGGGGAGCTTGTTTTTTTTTGCCACGCCAGTGGGTCATGATCAGGGATGCATGCACTATCCTGTCACCATTTAAGCAGGCCACGAGGATGGTGAGCAGTGACAGTGCATGCATCAGTGACACTGTCCCTCTTGTCCACCTGTTGGAGCACACGCTGTGTGCAATAATGGACAGGGCACTTGAGGCAGAACAGAGGGAGGAAGAGGAGGACTTCCTTACCTCTCAAGGCCCCCTTTATCCAGACAGTGTTCCTGCTGGTCCGGCTATCACACAGGAAGAGGACGAGGAGGATTGTTTCAGCATGGAGGTGGAGCCTAGCACTCAGCATCAGCAGCAGTCTTCAAGGGATCAATTACAGTCCCAAGACACCCATGGACTTGTACATGGCTGGGAGGAAGTGGCTGTGGCTCATGTCGTCCTGAGTGACCCAGAGGACTCCGGACCGAATGCCTCAGCAAACCTACGCTGCGTGGCCTCCCTGATTCTGCAAAGCCTGCGGAAGGATCCTCGTATTCCTGCTTTTGAGGAGAGGGATCATTACTGGCTGGCAACCCTCCTTGATCCACGTTACAAGGGTAAGGTTGCGGACCTTATCTTGCCATTGCAGAGGGAGCAGAGGATGAAACATCTTCGGGAGGCCTTGCAGAAAGGTCTGTGCAACGCGTTCCCAGAGACTGGGAGGTTACAAATTCCTGGTCCTGGACAACGTGTTGCTGAGGCTTCGGTCAGTCAAAGAAGGAGCGGTGGAGAAGGTGGCCGTCTGACCGATACGTTCAGACAGACAATTTTTTAGTCCTCAGCCCCAAGGCATGATCGGTTCCAGCAACCATTGCCAGCATGTGGTTTACATGCTGCAGGAATCCCTAGGGGCAAGATCAGACTTGGACACCTTTCCCACCGAAAATCCTCTGGGTTACTGGGTCTTGAGGATGGATCACTGGCCAGAGCTTGCACAGTATGCAATTGAGCTACTGGCCTGTCCTGCATCCAGCGTTGTTTCGGAACGCACATTCAGTGCTGCTGGAGGCTTTGTAACCGATCACAGGGTGCGCCTGTCCACCGACTCGGTCGATCGACTGACCTTCATAAAAATGAATCAGTCTTGGATCCCCACCAGCTACCAAGCACCTGATGCTGATGTAACCAAATATATATTTTTTTAAATGTCAGATCCCTTCAAGACTGCCTATGCTGATGCTGAGTGACTATCCTGTTATGCTGAGTGACTATTCTCTTCCTCCTCAATGATCATGCTGATAGCTTATAAGAACATTTTTGGTTCTGGGCACCGCCACCAGTGGCTAAGGCCCAATTTTTCAGCCCCTGTTTAACAGGGGCATGTAATTACAATTTTTGATGCAATACTTTGCAGCAGGGCTCATTCCTGCGCTCCAACTAGAGTATCTGTGAGGGGTTGCAGTGTTGTGGCACCAGTGCCTAAGGCCCAATTTTTCTGCCCCTGTTCAACAGGGGCATGTAATTACAATTATTGATCTAATATTTCACAGCTGGGCCCATTCCTGCACCCACCAAGAGTAACTGTGAGGACTTACAGTGTTGTGGCACCAGCACCACCACCAAAGGCCCAATTTTTCTACCACTGTTCAACAATGGCATATAATTACAATTCTTGATATAATAGTTCACAGCAGGGCGTTCCAGCGCCCACCAAGAGTAACTGTGAGGGCTTACAGTGTTGTGGCAACACCAACACCTAGGGGCCAAATTTCTGCAGAGTATATACGGCAGGCCCCTACTTTCAAACATCCAACTTACAAACGACTCCTACTTGCAAATGGAAGGAGACAACAGGAAGTGAGAGGAAATCTACCCCTAGGAAGGAAAATTCTCTCCTGTAAGAGTTAATATGGGAAAAGGGTGTCTCCTCTCCACTGATGCTTTATCACCAATCCTTGTTTCAATAAAATAAACAAATTTTCAAAAAACATTTGTCATTGGGACGGAAAGTGAGGTGAAATGTTCTGAACAGGTGCACATACAGCAAAACAAATGTTACGGAGTAATAACCCTTCCCTATGTTTTCCAAAAAGCTTAAATTTTTTTGGCTGGAGCTACACTTTAAAAATGTACCAGTTCAAAATACAAACAGATTCTACGTAACAACAAACCTACAGTCCCTGTCTTGTTTGCACCGCCTGTATACTGCTGTTCAGAGTATATAGGGCCTGGGGGCCCCACGCCTTTCCTTTTTTTAATTTGGGTGCGGGGTTCCCCTTAATATCCATACAAGACCCAAAGGGGCTGGTAATGGGCTGGGGGGGGGTACCCATGCCATTTTTCTCAATGATTTTTATCCATATTGCCGGGACCAGACATTACATTAAAGCCGCAAGCAGTTTTAAATGACTTTTTTTCCTTTAGAAATGTCATTTTGTGCAGGGACAGTTCTAAACACGGGAAACACGTGTCACTTCACAGGCATACTAAAGACACCCCCCAGGTACGATATTTAAAAGGAATATTTCACATTTTTTTTCACTTTAAGCATCATTAAAATCACTGCTTCCGAAAAAACAGCTGTTTTTAAAACTTTTTTTTGCATTGTTCATGTCCCCTGGGGCAGGACCCGGGTCCCCAAACCCTTTTTAGGACAATCACTTGCATATTAGCCTTTAAAATTAGCACTTTTGATTCCGAACGTTCGAGTCCCATAGACTTTAACGGGGTTCTAAAGTTTGCGCAAACTTTCGGTCTGTTCGCAGGTTCTGGTGCGAACCGAACCGGGGGGTGTTCGGCTCATCCCTATCCTTGAGCATGTTCAGGGGTTCCACACCGCCAAGGTGTTCTCAAAATTGGACCTACGGGGGGCCTACAATTTAATACGCATTAGAGAGGGCGATGAATGGAAAACGGCCTTTCGTACTAGGTTGGCCATTTTGAATATCTGGTCATGCCATTTGGGCTGTGTAACGCCCCAGAAACTTTCCAACACTTGGTGAACGATATCTTTCGGGATTTTCTTCACCTCTTCATAATAGTGTACTTAGATGACATCCTTGTTTTTTCACCTTCCCTCGGGGCACATAACATCCACATGCGAAAAGTCGTTTTTTGCCTCCGAGCCCATAAACTCTACGCCAAGCTTGAAAAATGTGAGTTTGAGAAAGATACCATACAATTCCTTGGCCTCATTAT
Organism: Rana muscosa; assembly: GCA_029206835.1. Classification (NCBI taxonomy): domain Eukaryota; kingdom Metazoa; phylum Chordata; class Amphibia; order Anura; family Ranidae; genus Rana; species Rana muscosa. The sequence continues at coordinate 656,335,939 of CM055116.1, read as the reverse complement.
TTTGACTTCTGGCATATCAATGGACCCCCAGAAGGTAACTGGAGTTCTTGAATGGCCGATACCCTTAGACCGTAACAGCGTCCAGAGGTTCATGGGATTCGCCAATTTTTATAGAAGATTCATTAAAGGCTTCTCATCACTAATTTCACCTATCACACAACTCACCAAGCAAAACAGCAGTTTTCTGTGGTCCCCCTGAGCACAGACGGCATTCGACAAACTCGAGAAGCAATTCACCTCTGCCCCGGTCCTTCGTCATCACGACTCAGCCCTGCCTTACGTACTGGAGGTCGATACTTCAGAGATTGCGGTTGGGGCAGTCCTTTCTCAGCGCCAGGAATCCACAGCCATGTTGCATCCTGTTGCCTTCTTTTCCAGGAAGTTGTTCCCAGCCGAAAGGAACTATGATGTAGGGGACCCGGGAACTCCTTGCTATTAAACTGGCCCTGGAAGAATGGCAATATCTTTTGGAAGAAACCTTGGAGCCTATACTTATCTACACTGATCATAGGAATTTGGAATACCTCCGTACTGCTAAATGTCTCAAACCTAGACAAGCCAGATGGGCTCTCTTCTTCACTCGATTTTAAATGCATATCACGTACCGTCCCGGATTAAAGAATTGTAAATCTGATGCTCTATCCCGCATGTATCCCTCATCAGATAACTCGTCAACGATGGACGTGATACTCCCTGCCTATAATTTCCTCCTACTTACGGATGACCTCGTGTTCAGGATTAAACTGGCCTCCCCTCTAGACCAACTGCCCTCAGGAGAACATCTGCAAGAAAAGGACGGACTTTTCTTTCATGACCATGCTGTGTTTGTGTCCCTTCAACTGAGAGTTCCTGTGCTCAAACTCTGCCATGACAACAAATTAGCAGGGCATTTCGGGGTGACCAAAACTACTGATCTGCTTTTGCAAACCTTTTGGTGGCCTACCCTCAAGGCAGACTGCCATGCTTACGTCAATTCCTGCCCGGTATGCAATCACAGCAAAATGGAAAATAATAAATCACGGGGTCTCCTACACTCCCTGCCTGTTCCCTCCAGACCCTGGGAACAGATCAGCATGGATTACATAGTGGAGCTACCACCCTCTGATGGGTTTACATCCATATTTGTTGTTGTGGACTGCCTTACAAAAATGGCTCATTTTATTCCTATGATTGGCACTCCTTCTGCTCCAGAAACAGCTCAGGCTTTTATCAAGGAGATCATACGCCTCCATGGGGTCCCTAGCAATATTGTATTGGATCGTGGGGTCCAATTCACCTCTAAATTCTGGAAGGAGCTCTGTCTTGCTCTAGACATCGAGAACCACTACTCTTCAGCCTACCACCCTCAGACCAATGGACAAACGGAACGCACAAACCAAACTCTTGAACAGTACCTTTGTTTCTCTACCTTTGTCCAAGACAATTGGGCGTCCCTACTTCCTTGCGCAGAATTTGCTTACAACAACGTGATACATTCTACCAATAAGCAATCACCGTTCTACGCCAACCTGGGGTACCACCCTTCTTTTTCCCCTGTCCTATCCGCTTCCGCTTCGGTCCCGGCTGTCTGGAACAGAGTGGAGTTTCTACACAACAACTTAGAGCTCCTAAAGGATACCATGACCAAGGCGCAGCTGGATTACAAGACCATCTATGATCAAAGGCTGCGGGGGGACCTGGATCTCCAACCGGGAGACAGGGTTTGGCTGTCTACCAGGCATTTGAAGTTGGCCTGTCCCTCCAAGAAATTGGGTCCTAAGTTCATTGGGCCCTTCCCTGTCCTATCCCAATTCAACGTTGTTGTCTACAAACTCAAACTGCCCTCAACTTACCGGATCCACCCTGTCTTCCATGCCTCCCTCCTGAAGCCCAGGGCCCCGAACCCCTTTGGGGAACGTGGGGCCTGTCCTCCGGCTCCCTCTATGATTAAAGGGATTGAGGAGTATGAGGTGGAGGCCATCCTGGACTGCCGTAGAAGTGGCCGCGGACGCCAGTTTCTGATACAGTCGAGGGGTTACGGCCCTGAAGAGAATTCCTGGGAACCCAAGTCGCATATCCATGCTCCAGATCTTCTCCGGCGGTTCTTTCAGTGAGCTTTATCATGGACGGGCGTCCGGAGGCCGCCCCTTCGGGGGGCTCTGTAAGAGTCCAGGGCTTACTACGCATGCACCAATGGCACGTTGCTGCAAGAGGAAATCCGTGCCAACTGAGCATGCGCCAAAGACGCCTCAGTCTGCCAACCTGCAGCTGCGCAGAAGACCTGATGGAAAATGGCAGGAAAATGCTCAGGAGGCACACAGGAAGTAACCTCAACCTGATGGAAAAAAGGCAGGAAAATATACAGAAGGCGCACAGGAAGTGACCTCAACCTGATGGAAAAAAAGCAGGAAAATGCCCAAGAGCTGCACAGGAAGTGACCTCAAACTTCCTATATAAGCCAAGCCGAGACACTGCCAAATTACTGGATTATCCTAAGTCCCCCCTTGTTCCTGTGCTAGTGTGTGATCTGTCTGAACTTATTGTGACCTGGAAACCTATTTAACTACTCTTGATTGCTGCTTGCCATTGACCTCGGATTTGTACCTTTTAATTTAAATATTCTTTATTTTTTTCTCAATTACAAAAATATTACTTTAAAACAATGTATGACATATGTCATGTACATTCCACAAAGCAGTTATTACATTAAATTCCCTCCCCTCCCCCTCCCCCCCTCCCCTCCCCTCTCACCCCACATGCCCAACACCATCCAGTCCAATATTTGTACATTCTTATCCAATATCCTCCTACCAAGAGGGGAAAGCAAAAAACCCTCACAAGGGGCAGCCCATCCTGTCCAACCAGGGCTTCCACATCCTCACAAACTTCTTATAATTGCCATGTCTGGTAAGCACCACCTACTCCCTCCAAACTGTTGCATTTACTGTCTTAACCCATGCTTCAACTGACGGGGGACTTTGTGCCTGCCAGTTTTGTGCAATTAATTTTCTCACTTGGAATAAGCAATAAGCCTGTAGGTACTCTATCTTCCTCCATACATCCCAACAGACACATCCTAGCTTCTGGTTCTAGTGTGGTCCAAAATGTTTTATTTATTATGTCCAATATCTCTACCCAATATCTGAACAACTTCGGGCATCTCCACATCATATGGATAAGATCTCGGATTTGTACCTTGACCATTCTACTTCTTTGGCCCTTTTGTACTCAGCTGCCAGATTGGAACCATTCCCATCTTGGATCTCGACCATTCTTCTTCTGATTAACCCTTCAGTACTTCATTGCCAGAGCGGACTTGACCTCGGCTCGGATCCCGGACTAAGGCTCGCATGGTGCTCCGCACCCCTGGCACCCGTGCCACTCAGTGTCCACCAAGTCTCAGTTTCCATATCCAGAGGCTTCAAGGACCCGAGGTGCAGGAGAGGCCTCCTCACTACTTCAGTCTCACCTCAGGTACGTGGCTCTTGTGACAATGAGACAAATGAGTGAGAAACTTTAGGGTTTATATAAGGCATACTCAAACCAGAAGGTGATTTTTCTCTTAGTTTCCCTATATACCTCCTACTGGTATCTTAGCCATCCATTACCGAGCTCTTAAACCCTTCAAAAATCCTGATGCACACTTAATCCCAGATTTAAAAACTATACCTTATAGTCTGCCCTCCATAAAAAAAAAAATGCTTCAGGATTGGCTTCCATTTTCTGTCCCAGACTGACCTGTCTTAGAGAAGACCAGATAAATTAATCATTATTTCTGACCATCACCTTATCAAAATAATACTATCATTCCTGCAACAAGACCATAGGGCCAAAACCTGGATATTAACCACTTAAGCCCCTGACCATTTCGGGCCATTAGGACCAGGCCTGTTTTTGGGATTCGGCACTGCGCTGCTTTAACTGTAAATTGTGCGGACATGCAATGTTGTACCCAAATGAAATTTGCGTCCTTTTCTTCCCACAAATAGAGCTTTCTTTTAATGGTATTTGATTGCCTCTGCGATTTTTATTTTTTGCGATATAAACAGAAAAAGACCGAAAATTTTGAAAAAAAATGATATTTTCTACTTTTTGTTATAAGAAAAATCGAATAAACTCAATTTTAGTCATACATTTAGGCCAAAATGTATTCAGCCACATGTCTTTAGTAAAAAAAATGTCAATAAGCGTATATTTATTGGTTTGCGCAAAAGTTATAGCGTTTACAAACTAGGGTACATTTTCTGAAATTTACACAGCTTTACATTTATGACTGCCTATCTCATTTCTTGAGGTGCTAAAATGGCAGGGCAGTACAAACCCCCCCAAATGACCCCATTTTGGAAAGTAGACACCCCAAGGAAATTGCTGAGAGGCATGTTGAGCCCATTGAATATTTATTTTTTTGTCCCAAGTGATTGAATAATGACAAAAAAAAATAAAAAATTACAAAAAGTTGTCACTAAATGATATATTGCTCACACATGCCATGGTTATATGTGGAATTGCACCCCAAAATACATTCTGCTGCTTTTCCTGAGTACGGGGATACCACATGTGTGGGACTTTTTAGGAGCCTAGCCACGTACGGGACCCCGGAAACCAAGCACCGCCTTCAGGATTTCTAAGGGCGCAAATTTTTGATTTCACTCCTCACTACCTATCACAGTTTCGAAGGCCATAAAATGCCAAAATAGCACAAAACCCCCCCAAATGACCCCATTTTGGAAAGTAGACACCCCAAGCTATTTACTGAGAGGCATGTTCAGTCCATGGAATATTTTATATTTTGCCACAAGTTGCGGGAATATGACAAACTTTTTTTTTTTTGCACAAAGTTGTCACTAAATGATATATTGCTCACACATGCCATGGGCATATGTGAAATTACACCCCAAAATACATTCTGCTGCTTCTCCTGAGTACGGGGATACCACATGTGTGGGACTTTTTGGGAGCCTAGCCGCGTACGGGACCCCAAAAACCAAGCACCGCCTTCAAGGTTTCTAAGGGCATAAATTTTTGATTTCACTCCTCACTACCTATCACAGTTTTGAAGGCCATAAAATGCCAAGATGGCACAAAACCCCCCCAAATGACCCCATTTTGGAAAGTAGACACCCCAAGCTATTTGCTGAGAGGCATGTTGACCCCACTGAATATTTTTTTTGTCCCAAATGATTGAATAATGACAAAAAGAAAAAAAAAATGTACAAAAAGTTGTCACTAAATGATATATTGCTCACACATGCCATGGTTATATGTGGAATTGCACCCCAAAATACATTCTGCTGCTTTTCCTGAGTACGGGGATACCACATGTGTGGGACTTTTTGGGAGCCTAGCCGCGTACAGGGCCCCAAAAACCAAGCACTGCGAACGCTGCAGTTATGTGTGTTGTGTTTGGTAAGTGACAGTGATCGATCGATACTGCACTTGGGTGGGCTGGGCTGGGCTGGGCTGGGCGGAGGGGCTAAACGCAGGCGCTAGCAGGTATCTGGGCTGATCCCGCTAACACTGCGTTTTTGGGAACCCTAAACCGCTGGGGATGCTAGTATAGATCTGATCAGATCTGATCAGATACTATACCACTAAGGGGGGTGTATGCTTTGCGCGTGGGTGTTAGCGTTACTGTCACTAACCTAACACTGCCTGGGGCGACGCAGACCCTCTCTGGCGCTAAAACCTAATTGATCTCACCCGCCGGGCGATCAGGGGGGTTAAACCTTTATTGGGTTATATACGGCGGGTGCCCTGATGCTATAAAAAGCAAACTAATCAACCAGCGTCACCCGTAACCTTTATATGGTGATCACTGGTGAAAGGGTTAACTAGGGGCAATCAGGGGGTTAAAACCTTTATTAGGTTAAATATGGGGGTACCTGACACTATATAAAAACCTGACGGGTAACCTAAATAACTTACTGGCTAACCAGTGACACCAGTGACGCTTATACGGCGATCACTGGTGAAAGGGTTAACTCTAGGGGCAATCAGGGGGTTAAAATAATATATGGGGGTACCTGACACTAATAAAAACCTGCGGCGAACCTAAAAAAAAATAACTGCTTATCTAAAACACCAGCGACACGAATACAGCGATCGGAAAAACAATCGCTTAGTGACGCTGAAGTTAGGGGGTGAAAGGGTTACCTGGGGGGTGATCAAGGGGTTAAACCTTTATTAGGGGGGGTTAGGGGGCTACCCTGGACCTAAAGGGGCCTAATCCTAACTGCCCTGCAACTTTTTACAATCACAGATGACACTAAATGCAGTGATCAGTAAAATAAATGATCACTGCAATCAGTGACACTGTGATTGGGGGCTTTGGGGTGACCTGGGGGGTGATCTGGGGGTGACTGGGGGGTGATTTGTGTGCCTATGTGTACCTACGTGTCAGTGGACTGTTGGTGCACTAACCTGCTTCTTCTCTGCTCGGCGCCGGGAACGAAAAGACCGCGGCGAGGGAGATGACATCACTTCCTCCAGCCTTGTTTACATCACATGGCGGAGGAAGCATTTTCATTGGCCGGGAGCGATCGCGAGGGGGGGGCGGAATCGAGCGGCCGCCCCCTCATGCCTGATCGCTCCCGAACACTTAACGGCCGCTCACTGCAGTGAAGGGGGGTCCGGATGGACCCCCCAACTGCACAAAGGCGATCACGTAGATCTACGTGATTCTGCCTGTCCGTGCCATTCTGCCGACGTAAATCGGCGGTGGGCGGTCGTTAAGTGGTTAAACCCAACATTGCTCAGAAACCTTGTATGAATACAAACCTTACCAGACACGTAAAGAATACTTTGACATAAACATACATTTGATAGCTTCACCCTTACAGTGTGGAAAGCTAACAAAACTTTATTGGGGTGAACAATTTAAAAAAGCCCAACAGGCAAAAAAACTTTCCTTCTGGCTCATCTGTTGCACATAAAAAGACCCTGTAGGAATAGTGGCTATAGACAAAGTGCCACTCTCTATGCCTAGTTATTACACTGCTCATTCTATCTGTAGGAGTACAGAGTCTCTTTATGTGGTAAGAACAAGAGTGCTGAAACACAAAATTTTTGATCTCCATACTGTGTGAGAGGACTCACTATGGGAGTCATTTCCAGACAGGAACCCTGGGACTAGAGGGGATCATTGTTTATGAAGAATTCCTGAAAATAGTTATGACTTATATGATAATTTAATCACATTCAGCAATTAAGCTACTTCAGGTTACGCGTAATTGTATTAGATAAATATGTTAGTGGCCATTCAGGGTATAATGGAAGAGTTTTGTATGTATTGTGATATTTGTGGAGGCTTCACTCATGGTATAGTGCTTTCCAGTGAGTTAAGACCGGTGTTGTAAAAAAAGTCTTGACCCATGCAGGATCTCGACCGCGTCACTTCCTGTGCGGCTCCGTCACTCAAACAGCTGACGGTGGGGCCTTACTGCACACGCGCGACTTTACGGGGCCTTACTGCGCATGTGCAGGAGCTAGAAACATTATGGTCTCAAGCGGGCGGAGGCGGAGAGATGCTTAAACATCAGCAACAGCCCCGCCCACCCCACTAACACTCCCCGAATCGCGCATGATGTTTATCCATGGTCGAGAAAAATTCTGGGCTCGAGGGAACTTTCAGAGGCGAAGAGTTGGTGGGAGGGGGGAATACAGCGGAGCTTGGAGAGGGGAGCGGGCCCCCGTGCATAGCACTGATTTCAAGTACAGTACTGTACATTGTTCTGCCATTAAATACACTGCCTCACTGTGCCCATCAAATGCAGCCACTGTGCCCGTCAAATGCAGCCACTGTGCCCGTCAAATGCAGCCACTGCGCCCAGGAAACGCAACCACTGGGCCCGTGAAGTGCAGCCACTGCACCCAGCAAACGCAGCCACTGGGCCCATCAAACGCAGCCACTGGGCCCGTCAAACGCAGCCACTGCGCCCGTCAAACGCAGCCACTGGGCCCGTCAAACTCAGTCACTGCGCCCGTCAAACGCAGCCACTGCGCCCGTCAAACGCAGCCACTGCGCCCGTCAAACGCAGCCACTGCACCCAGAAAACGCAGCCACTATGCCCGTCAAACGCAGCCACTGCGCCCATCAAACGCAACCACTGTGCCCGTCAAATGCAGCCATTGCACCCAGAAAACGCAACCACTGTGCCCGTCAAACGCAGCCACTGTGCCCGTCAAACACAGCCACTGTGCCCGTCAAACGCAGCCACTGTGCCCGTCAAACACAGCCACTGTGCCCATCAAATGCAGCCACTGCGCCCAGCAAACGCAACCACTGTGCCCGTCAAATGCAGCCACTGTGCCCGTCAAATGCAACCACTGTGCCTGTCAAACGCAACCACTGTGCCCATCAAATGCAGCCACTGTGCCCGTCAGACAGCAAACGCAGCCACTGTGCCTGTCAAACGCAACCACTGTGCCTGTCAAATGCAACCACTGCGCCCAGTAAGCGCAACCACTGTGCCCGTCAAACGCAACCACTGTGCCCGTCAAACACTGCCACTGTGCCAATCAAACACTGCCACTGTGCCAATTAAACGCTGCCACTGTGCCCATCAAACGCAGCCACTATTGCTGCCACTGTGCCATCAAACGCAGCTACTGTACCCATCAATTGCTGCCAGTGTGCCCATCAATTACCGCTACTGTGCCCCATCAAATGCTGCCAGTGTGCCCATCAATTGCCACTAATGTTCCCCATCAAATGCTGCCCGGCACTTACCTGTCTTGCAGTGGGTCAGCGGCGGTTTCCTGCATGTCCTCCATGTCTTCTTCCATCCTCTCTCAGGCATCCAATCACAGCGCCTGACGTTTCAGCCAATCAGGTGACCGGTAACAGATCTGAGCACCTGATTGGCTAAGAGGGGGTTCAGTGTTAGCAAAGCGAATTCCTTTGCTTTGCTAACACAACGGTGAGTGAACAGTGAACGCACAGCATGTCACCCGCTGTTCACCTTTTTTGAGCGCCTATTAGAGCCTATGGCTCTAATCAGGTGCTTCCAAAAAACACCCCCGCCGCTGTAATTCAGGTGCCTGGCGCCCGAAAATGGACCGGACACCTGAATAGGGGGTGTCAGCAGTGACTATAGATAGAATCATGCAATGCATGATTCCATCAATGGTGATAGAGTGGTGCCAGGAGAGAGGGGGCTGCGCCCATGCGCCCCTTATGGAAGCACCGCCACTGCTCTGTGTACTCTTCGTTCTTTTGAAAAGTGTGCTGCAGATAGAGCATGTCAAGCCTTAGCTGTGCTCCCTAGGGATATGCTGATTGCCCATCCGTGCTGATCGCCCATCCATGCTGCTGGAGGGAGCCCAGACGACCATAAACGAGTAACCTGCAGACTTGGTCATGGTGAGTGAGACCATCCCATATCCCACTCCATCTTCCCTGAGGACAGGGACCCCCATTCTCCCCCCTGAGGACAGGGACCCCCTTCTCTCCTGGGGACAGGGACTCCCTTCTCTCCTGGGGACAGGGACTCCCTTCTCTCCTGGGGACAGGGACTCCCTTCTCTCCTGGGGACAGGGACTCCCTTCTCTCCTGGGGACAGGGAATCCCTTCTCTCCTGGGGACAGGGAATCCCTTCTCTCCTGGGGACAGGGACCCCCTTCTCTCCTGGGGACAGGGACCCCACCCCCCCTAAGAACAGGAACCTGATCACCCTGTGTGTGCCAACCTCACTGCCCTGCCTGCCATGTGTCCTGTGTGAGGGCCCTCCTGTGACAGCTCTCAGGACTTCATCCCACTGTGTGATCCCCCTACATGACTGACCCCTCTGTGTGCACCCCTTACACGGGGAACCCCTCTGTTTGCTACCCCTACATGTCTGCATACTCTGACCACCACCTGTACCATGTCTGCAGCCTATACGCATCTCCTGTATCCTGTCCGCAGCCTCTAACCATCTCTTGTATCCTGTCTGCAATCTCTGACTATCTCTTGTCTTTTATCGTGTCTGCAGTCTCTTAGGGGGAGTCTGGAGAGGAATCAAGAGTGGGAGCGTCGCCGGGATTGGGATTATGGGAGGAGTCAGACGTGTATGGACTGTGGAGAGCAGACAATGGAATAAAACCCAGAGCCACCTGGAGCTGTCTAACTGAGCCCTGCACGCTGCACCGGAATGAAGGTCAGTGACAGCACCGTCAGGCCAGTCTGAGGGGGGGGTCACTGATGGAAGGGTGGAGTGAATACAATTATGCAAGGGGGCACTGATATAAAGGTTTCCCCTTATCTCAGTAACACCCCCCTTACCTTAGTGTATTCTCTCTGCGGAAAGTGGTTCACCAGAGTCTCCCCCCCATGCGCAATTCTGGGCATGTAAGTGGCGTGGGCGGGGCTGTTTCTGACGTTTTAACATCTCTCCGCCTCCGCCCGCATGAGACCATAATATTTCTGGACTGCGGCTAGCTCACACGCATGCGTGATTAAGGCCAGTGAAGTCGCGCATGCGCGGTAAAGCCCCGCCATCAGCTGTATGGATGACGGAGCCGCACCGGAAGTGACGCGGTCGAGATCCTGCATGGATCGTGAAGGACGTGATAGGAGACACTATCAGCTACCCTTTCACACTGGGGTGGGAGGTGCGCTGGCGCTATACCGTCGGAATTGCAGCGGTTTTAACCCCCGCTAGCGGCCGAAAAAGGGTTAATACCACCGCCAATGCGCCTCTCCAGAGGCGCATTGCCGGCGGTATAGCCGCGGTTTTCCATTGCTTTCAATGGGAAGGAGCGGTGGAGGAGCGGTAAACACACCGTTCCTCTCACCGCTCAAAAGATGCGGCTAGCAGGACTTTTGGAGCGGTCCTGCTAGCGCACCGCTCAGTGTGAAAGCCCTCGGGCTTTCACACTGGAGAGACAGCAGCCGCTGTTTAGGGTCGTTTTTTTTTTTTTTTAGCACAATAGCGCCTGCAAACCGCTCCAGTGTGAAAGGGGTCTAACTCTCACAGCTCCCTGCTGCACCAGCCCATGCCTTGACCTCTAGGCAGGAAACCTCCTGTTTCCCAGGAGGAGCCCTCAAGCACAGTCAGGTCCTTGATTATGAAGTCTGTGCACAACTGCACAAACAACCTGCTGGTCCCCAGTAAAACCCAGACCCAGAGTTAGATACTCCTTCCCTCCCTAAACCCTTTGAAGTGTCTGGATTGTGGGACCCAATCCAGGAATTACAAAACCCAGAAAAAAGCAAAAAGTCAATTTTCTTCACTGAAAACTGACATTCTAGAGCCCCTAGACATGCACCCATGAGAACCCTGTGTGATCTTTAAAGTGGTTCTGACGCCTTAAGGTTTTTCACTTTAAAGCATTCTATGCATTAAGGTGAAAAACCTTCTGTGCTGCAGCTCCCCCCCTTTTTCTTACCCGAGCCCAATCTGAGCCAGTGAAATGCAAGAGAGCAGCAGCTCTTGCTGCTGTCTCCCTCCTCATTGGGCACATTGATTGCAGTGGGAGCCATTGGCTCCCGCTGCTGTCAATCAAATGCTGTGATACGGGAGAGGGGGGTGGGGCCGAGCTGTCTGCTCTGTGTCAAAGCAGCTTTCCATGGGAGCACCCGCCAAAGAGGAGGGGCCTGGAGCACTGGCGAGGGACCACAGAAGGGGGACCACTGGAGGATTGGTGCTGCTTTGTGCAAAAGCATTGCACAGAGCAGGTAAGTACAGATATGGTTGTTATTTTAATAAAAAACAAAAACAAAGGTTTAATAACACTTTAATCTCACTAATACAGTGGCAGTGTCTAACACTGTAACACTAGATTATTTATGTTATTTAAATCTGTGCAGAAATGCCCTATACAGGACTTACTGTGTATACATCATATTGCAAGTGCCTCTGGCCATAATAAACACACGTGTTTTCTTACTCAGACTGACTTTTAGGTCTATTCTACAACAGTTTGATGAGCGAGCTAGCTTGGTAAATCCCATTACCCAAATTCCTCTCCAGGCCCAAGCGACATGGTACAAACTGCATGTGTGTGACTACGCCAATATAAAGGCTGCCCCCACTGGCACTGTGACCAGGGTTAGTTAGGATGACATTCTTTAAGCCAGTGTAGGAAGAAATGCATTTTCTACATACCTTATTAATTCTCTAGTAAGACATAGATACCTTACTAGTATTATGAGGATACTGTACCTTACTGTGGCTATAGTGGGATGAGGATACCTCATTGTCAGTGAAAGGAAGTCACAAGTCTGGATAGGAGATCTTCTGGCCAGAGATTTATCACCTCTAGTAAATGCTAAGTGTATATACTGCACAAGATCATCTGGCGATAGGGGGTACCTAAAGTTAGATTACCTAATTGTGTCTCTTATCATATATTTGTTTAAGGATAGGGAAAGTATAATACTTATGTTTATTTGTTGTCTGTCTTGTGTGCCATACCAACAGCTACAGCTTGTCTATGAGCTGGATCTCAACATCATAAACTCTAATGCCTTGTACACACGATCGGATTTCCGATGTAATAAAATCCGATGGAATTTTCCGTCGGAATTCCGATGAAGCGGATTTCCATCAGTCTTGCATACACACTGTCAGACTAAATTACGACCGTCCAAAACACGGTGACGTAAAAAACTCAGACGAGCCGAGAAAAATTAAGTTCAATGCTTCCGAGCTTGCGTCGACTTGATTCTGAGCATGCGTGGATTTTTCTCCGATGTAATTCCACACAGACGATCGGAATATCCCCATCGGAAAAATGTAAAACATGTTCTATTTTTTTACTCCGATGGAAAAAATTCAGATGGGGCCCACACACAATATCGGAATTTCCAATGAAGCAAGTCCATCGGATTTTATTCCATCGGAAATCCGATCGTGTGTACAAGGCATTAGATGCGATTGAAAGGGTTGTGTTGGTTCTTTGAACTATGTACGGAATATCCAGCTCTGCTGATTGACTCTCCAACTCATAGATCATGGTTACCCTGTTGCAAGTTTTATGTGATAAATAATCTAAACATTTTATCTCGTGGTGTGAGACAAAAAAAGTGTTGAAAATTTCTATCCTCATTTAGGAGACAGATTTTTTTAACTGCACCCACAGTTCCTCTACCCCTCTTGTCTATTTACAAGCAGCCTGCACAGGATCAGACCAGATGTTCTAGATCTAAAATGTGACTGTAACGACACCCCAAGTATGAGGGGGGGGGTTAAAGCCGTTTATGATATGCCATTCCCGAGTACCAAGGCAGCTACCGACACTCCAGTGAGGCGAACCAGATCCATAAGAATAATTCTCCCTCAATAACGAGACAAATGCTCTGTCTTGAGGTTTCCAGCAGGTCCGACAATCTTTATTGAGAAAGCAGGCTCTTATATACACTAAAAGAATACTGTAGTCCAAATGAACAATGACCCAACTCCACCCACAACATCACACAATGGTTACATAACGAGCCCCCAATACACATTTTTCTGACATCCCTTAGCAGACAACAGGTGAGTTCATTAACTAATCCCTTTACAGCTTAAATGACTAATATGCATGACCTTTACGTTTCCCAGACTGGCTGTCGGCTAACTTACAATATCATAAATACACCTTTGACCAGACCTAATTTACATGAGCTAATTACCTAATTCCTTTATACAATTACAGAGTTAATTTTCACAATCCACAATGAAAAGATCTTTAGAAGTTAGCCTGGACTCAATTTACATCACACAGGCAGCCAGGTGGTTGGAGTTGATGACATTAACATCTTTCAATGAACCTGTTGATTTCAGAATCAACAACCAGTAAATCGTTAATTTACTTATATCCTGGGAGATATTGTGGATAAATATTACAATCCCATTTTAGGTAGTCCAAGGTATATTTACTCAGTCATCCTATGCCCAAAGTGACTCCCGTTACAGTGACAAAGAGGGAGAAGCGGCACAGTCCCCTTCCCTGCAGGGGGTTATAAAAATCCCCTGGTTGGATATTTGTCAGAAGCAAGGGAATAAACAAGCAGAAAGAGAACAGAAAAGAAGAAAAAAATTCATAGATGGATAAAAGCAGTACAAGAGGGTACAACAGTGGTAGATGAGGAACAGGAAGAGTTTTGGAATGGTCAATAACAGGGGGAGCTGTATGAAACTGGTAGTTAAAGATAAAATGGTCATTTGTATGCCTTTCTATTACACTGCTCATTATACAGTATCTGTAGAAATACAGTGTCTCTTTATGCTCAAACACAAATGTTATAATCTGCATACAGTGTAAGATGTATTGCCATAGGAGTCATCTCCAGACAAGAACCCTAAAAAGAAGAGGATCATTGCCTAAGAAGAATTATTGGGAAGAATTATTACTAAAATTGTATTGTAACTGCATTAGGCAGTTATGCTACTATATTCAGGTGATGTACTATTGGATTAGCATATAGGAAGTTAGATAAATATTTTCGTGCCCAAATAGGGCATAGTAGGGGAGTTTTGTATGTAGATATTTCATGTTTTTAAAATCTGTGCAGGGCATGCTATATGTATGTCATAATGTAGAAGCCGCCAGCTAAATTAAACACATTTCTTCCTTTTTTTTTTTTTTTTAGGCCTTTTCTACAACAGCAGCATTTTGAAATTTACTGCTGCACATTGTAATGTTTTGTGTTACGATAAATTGTATGCTAGAATCATTTTGTTGCAGTTCACACCAATGCATCACACAAAAGAAATGACAGGTCAGGGATTATCACAACACTCAAGCCTCGTACTCACGGCCGGTTTTCTCGGCAAGAAACGACAAGAAAACTGCTGGGAGAGCTTTCTTGCCGAGAAAACCGTGTGTGTGTGTGTGTGTGTGTGTACGAGGCTTTCAGGTTTCTCGTCGGGAAATCTGCCCAGAAACTCGACGAGAAAAACAGAGATCCTGCTCTCTATTTTCTTGTCGGGATTCTTGTCGGCCTTTTTCCCAACGAGAAACCCGGGCGTGTGTATACTAACCTGCCTCCATGGAAACCCGCGCATGCTCAAAATGACTTTGACGCACGCGCAGTAGCTTCCAAGGCATAGGTAGGGTGAAGCAAGATGGCGACGAGGTGCATCGAATGTGACGAGCGCATGCTCGTCATAGTTGATGACGTCACCGCGTTCGTGCCATTCAAAAAAATGGTACAAGATTCTTGTCAAGAATCTCATCAGGAAAAACAACGGGTTTTTTCCTGACGAGATTCTCGGCCGTGTGTACTAGGCTTCAGCCCCATACACACTATCAGTTTTCCTGCAGGTTTTTGTCTTCAGGTTTACCAAAACCATATAATAAGAGGTCAAACCTTTATGACGCATACACACGACCGTTTTTCACGACGTTAAAAATGCCATTTTTTAAATTGGGCATTAAAAACGATCACGTGTAGGCTCCAGAGCATTTTTAACGAGGTGAAAAATGGCCTAAAAAAAATGAGAACCCGCTCCATTTTTTCACGTCGTTTTTCACGTCGTTTTTTTAACAATGTGAAAAACGGTAGTGTGTATGCTTTTACGAGGGGAAAAAAACGTGCATGCTCAGAATCAAGTATGAGACAGGAGCGCTCGTTCTGGTAAAACTAGCGTTCGTAATGTAGATATCACATTCGTCACGCTGTAACGGACTGAAAAGCACGAGGCTGAAAAGCGCGAATCGTCGCTCAACAAACTTTACTAACATGAAGGGTGGCACCATTCGAATGGAACTTCCCCTTTATAGTGCCGTTTGCACGTGTTCTACGTCACTGTGCTTTGCTCGAGCGTTTTTTTTAATGAACGTGTGTATGCAAGACAGGCTTGAGGGGAAACAAGAAAAATCACGTCAAGAAAAAGTTGTTTTTGAAAATGACATTAAAAACGATCGTGTGTACGCGGCATAAGAGTTTCAATTAGTATGCAATCAGGCAGGCCCTTGCACTACATGGTTTTGGTAAACCTGAAGACAAAAACCTGCAGGAAAACTGATAGTGTGTATGGGGCTTTAGGTGTGAAGTCAGCCTCCTGACTTTCAGTGACAGTTGCTTATTTACAGTTTTGTTGTTCATCATTTCACAATAAGGCACAATTTAAAACTTACAATTGTTAACAGATTTATCTGTCAAATTTAGTAAGAGTTTGTAAGTTATGTTGTGATTGCATGTACAGGGCACAGCAGTGAAAGATAGCCACTCTGTTGCAACAGGGGGAATAAATATGTGGCGCTTTATTGCACACTACTTTACCACATGTGTGTGACAGGCTGCACATAAAGGGCAGCTTTTAATGCATCAGCAACAAGTGTGTGCTGTTCCACCTGAAATAAAATAAAAAGTCCCTAGTAGCATAAAACAAAATGTACCCGTTCAAAAGGAAATAAACCCTGAAACACTAGACTCAACTCATTTTTTTTTAGCATAGCAGAAAATGTAACACAAAATACAAATTAGGACTGCAAGGGGAGCTTCTCAGCTGAACAGCAACTACAGTTATTGCTGATGCACACAAATAAGTCATTCTAAAAAAGACTGTTGGATCTCTGCTCTGTAAACACTTAGGGGGGCGTTATGCAAGAATATGTGCAGCGCTACCCCTGTAAGGGCCGCTTGATTTTGTGAGTTCTCCCTCACATGTACAGCTAGACAACAGGTATTTTCAGGCATCCACACAGTAGTCCAAAATCAGTCCAGGGTGCTTTGTTTGTTTGTGGTTTATTAGGGGATGCACTTAAATAGAGAAGGGAAAGAATAAGATGCCCAAAACTGTAGTTAAATGTAACTTGAGGACTTGAACTGCATAGTTGCCAACATTGCAAAAAAAACATCTGGGACCCTTTTTTTGTATTGAGGCGGAGCCTTGCTATAATCAGGGGGCGGGGCATTCGTTTGTAGGCGTGTCATGCTGGAGTGAAAAATGTGGCGCGCGAAGCGCGCCGCGGCGAAAAATGGGCGTGGTTTACGCACGATAGTGGGTGTGGTTTAAATGGGCGTGGTTCAAAGGGGTGTGGCTAGAGTCCGAGGTGAGAGAAAGAGAGAGAAAGAAATAGAAAGAAAGAAGCCAGATCCTACACCACAATAGTAATGTGTAACAAAATTGGCAGATAAGGATACTCCAAAACACCTGTTGGCGCTTCAATCATCCCGGCACCATGGTTGTTACGGTGTCAGGATGATTGAAGTGCATTATTTCTATTTTTACATTGTAATATAAAATGAAATCATTCAACTCACCATAATGCCGAATCAGTGGAAGCCCTGAGCGTGTTACCTGCCACGTCGCCTGCCACCAGATGGCCTCCCCAGCAGTCCGTCCTTGCATCAGGTGCCTCCCCAGCAGTCCGTCCTTGCATCAGGTGCCTCCCCAGCAGTCCGTCCTTGCATCAGGTGCCTCCCCAGCAGTCCGTCCTTGCATCAGGTGCCTCCCCAGCAGAGCCCCCTCCACACTTGTGGACAAGGGTCCAAAAATCATGATTGTCCCGGGAAATTCGGGACTGTTGGTAACTATGCAGGCGTCCCCAGTGGAGTCCCCCCTTACATCAGGCGTCCCCAGTGGAGTCCCCCCTTACATCAAGTGTCCCCAGAGGAGTCCCTCCTTACATCAGGCGTCCCCAGCGGAGTCCCTCCTTACATCAGGCGTCCCCAGAGGAGTCCCTCCTTACCTCAGGCGTACCCAGCGGAGTCCTTCCTTACATCAGGTGTACCCAGAGGAGTCCCCCTTACATCAGGCGTCCCCAGCAGAGTCCCCCCTTACATCAGGCGTCCCCAGCGGAGTCCCCCCTTACATCAGGCGTCCCCAGCGGAGTCCCCCCTTACATCAGGCGTCCCCAGCGGAGTCCCCCTTACATCAGGCATCCCCAGTGGAGTCCCCCTTACATCAAGTGTCCCCAGCGGAGTCCCCCCTTACCTCAGGCGTCCCCAGCGGAGTCCCCCCTTACCTCAGGCGTCCCCAGCGGAGTCCCCCCTTACCTCAGGCGTCCCCAGCGGAGTCCCCCCTTACCTCAGGCGTCCCCAGCGGAGTCCCCCCTTACATCAGGCGTCCCCAGCGGAGTCCCCCCTTACCTCAGGCGTCCCCAGCGGAGTCCCCCCTTACATCAGGCGTCCCCATCGGAGTCCCCCCTTACATCAGGCGTTCCCATCGGAGTCCCCCCTTACATCAGGCGTCCCCAGCGGAGTCCCCCCTTACATCAGGCGTCCCCAGCGGAGTCCCCCCTTACCTCAGCCGTCCCCAGCGGAGTCCTCCCTTACCACAGGCGTTCCCAGCGGAGTCCCCCCTTACCACAGGCATCCCCAGCGGAGTCCCCCCTTAACCACAGGCGTCTCCTGTCTCGGCCGCCATTATTGTTTCCCCTTCCCCGAAGGGGAACAAAATAGAGGCGGAGCCGACAGTGTGGCTGAAAAAAAAAAAAATTAAACTGTGGCGCTGCCGACCCCCGCCCCTTTCCATTACAGACAGACCTGCAGCGGGGCGGGGCGGGGCGGGGGGGTGGCCTGCCGGCCAGCCAAAACACAGATGTAGTACAATAGAAGATAAAGCTGCTGCGGCGCCGCCCACCCCCGGGGAGGTGCGGGGTGTGGGCGGCGCCGCAGCGGCTTTATTTTCTATTGTACTACATCCATGTTTTGGTCTTCTTGAACATGGCGGCCGGCGGAGACATTGTCTCCGCCAGCCGTGGACCTCTAGCGGCGGCGGCCTGCGGCATCCAAATTCGGGGAAAACGGGAAAAATCGGATTGGCCGGGACATTGGCCGGGACAAAATAAATCCGGGAAAAGGGTTTGAATCCCGGGAATGTCCCGGCCAATCCGTGACTGTTGGCAACTATGGAACTGTCTCTGCTACTAAAAAGAAAAAACACACCGCTGTCCTCCCTGAGGATAAACGGATCAGCTCCTCTGGTCAAAGAAAGGACTTCAAACACTGAATGCAGGTGCTTTCCCTCTGTAGGAAAAATGTAAAATCACCTCTGAGCGCTTTTTAGAATCCTCAAGCAAGACGTGTAGGGTAGCTGTGCTTGCTTTAAGTGGCTCTAATCTGCCATTCTGTTGATAGCTAGATGGGTATTGAATGTGTCTGCTTCTCCTCCATAGACTCTGGGGTGTAGTGGTGGAAGCTACTCACTCTACGTCTCTTTAAAATATCCTGTAGTTCATGTGGTGTGCTGAACAGGTTCCAATGGCTCCCAAGATTGCTCAGCTAAGCCTAGCTGAGGCTGAAAGGGTGTGAGGCTTCCACTGCTGCACTCTCTCTTCCTCTGGCGCCTTCATTCTGCCCAGGGGAAGAGCTCCCAACATAAGGGTCCCTGCCAGGCTCAAAAATATTTATGGGCTACTTCACTTTCTACCACACTCTGCCCCCCCCCCCAAGGCACCTTGTTCCCATGTTGATGGGGACTAGGGCCTCTTCCCCACAGCCCTAGCCGATGGTTGTGGGGGTCTCTGGGTGGGGGGCTTATCAGAATCTGGAAGCCCCCTTTAACACGGGGGCCCCCAAATCCTGGCCCCTTCCCTATGTAAATGAGTATTCCTACTCATTCTGTAAAAAAAGTGTAAAAAGTAAATAAAAACACAACTCAAGTTTTTGACAATTCCTTTAATAAAAATAAATAAAATGTCCCCCAGTGTAGCTCAATCATCAATCATCCTGCCTGCCGCCACTGCCATCCTGCAAAAAAATCCAACAAAGGCTTCCGCTGTCTGCCAGCTCTGCCATCTGAGAATTCTTAAATAGATAAGTGGCGGGGAAACTTCACTGATGATGTCATTGGGTGACTCCGCCCATTAGGTATTTAACCACGTGCCGACCTGACCCCATCATTATACGGCAGCAGGTCGGCACAATCCCTTGCACCATCGTAGCTGTACGTTGGTCCCTTTAAGCGGGCAAGCGCCCGCTGCACTGTGGGGGTGCCGATGCTCGTGACCGGTGGTCGCTATGACCGCTGACCACAAGCGATCACGGGCAGGAGAGGCAGAACAAGGATGTGTGTGTGTAAACACACACATCCCTGTTTTGTGAAGAGAGGAGATGCAGATCGTGAGTTCCTACAAGCTGGGAACCACGATCTGTCATCTCCTATAGTGAGTCCCCTCCCCCCACAGTTAGAACACACACTAAGGGGAACATAGTTAACCCTATTGTTAACCCTTCCCTGCCAGTGACATTTACAGAGTAATCAGTGCATTTTTATAGCACTAATCGCTGTATAAAGGCCAATGGTCCCAAAAATGTGTCAAAAGTGTCCGATGTGTCCACCATAATGTCGCAGTACCGATAAAAATTTCAGATCGCCGCCATTACTAGTAAAAAAAAATAATAATACAAATGCCATAAATGTATCCCCTATAACTTTTGCTAAAGGGTGTGTATGATTCTTTGCAAAGGAGAAAAATACCAGCAGGGGAAAAAATATATAATATAATATGGTAAATCAAGAGAACTGCTGCCTCTACAGATTACTACCACCTAGGTGGTGTAAATAATGAACGAGAAAAATAAGTAGGTGTGGCGCTGTTCAATGGATTATAATTGACTCTCAATGTGGTGGTGATGTAATGTGGGTGTGAATGTAACACCAGTAAAAAATTTACAAAATTATGATAAATAAGTTATAAGTGAATATAAAACATGTGCATGTAAATAAGCAATAAATACATGAATACAAAATTTAAAAAGTTAAACTCCTATTGAGCATTCAAATCAGTCCAGAAAATATACTAATTAGATATTCAAAAAAGTCCAAAAAGTGCTTGTGCTGGTGAAAAGTGATTTCTAATGTAAATGATCTCTGGATGAAATAAATTCAATAAATACAGTAGAGCATTCAAAACACTTCAAGAAAGTGCTTGTGCTGGTGAAAAGTAATCACTGTTCATTTTCCCTCTTCACAAAGTGATCACAGCAAGTATGGCTTATCCGTGCTCCTAATGTGCACACACTCACCGGAATTTTCCTCTCCGCTTGGGGTATGTAGCATTCACAGTATATGCCACTGTGTAGCAGCCTATGAGGTATCCCGTCCTGGATGTCTTGGTGGCACTCCAATTGATTACCATGTAAAGGAGAGATGGACCCCAATAGTGTAATACTGATAGACTATTTATTAAATAAAAACATGTGGAAACGTACTCACATTTTGCAAAAGCATAAAAAGCATGTATTGCTGACACTAGCACCGCTGCCCGGAAGTGATGGAAGGACGCACGTTGACTCCGCTCCTACGCGTTTCGTCACTCTGACATCATCTGGAGCGTATGTATGTGCCTGCTTCACCTCCTTATATAGTGCTTCGTGACCCCCATGTTAATTACGGCGACCATTTTTTATGGAATATTGAAGACCAAATAAAACGCAGTATATGCGGACGCGGCGGCCATTTTTGGTAAGGTTCTTCAGACCAAAGTCTTCAATAGATTGTGTTTGTGGCCGCGGCACCATATTTGATGGGATTATGAAGACCAGAGACCGTGGTCTATTGCCACAGTTTTATGTTCTCAACGTCATATTTGCATAATTTAAACGAGTGAAGCGACAGTTTCATGGGGGTCACAAAGCACTATATAAGGAGGTGAAGCAGGCACATACATACGCTCCAGGTAACGTCAGAGTATAATGAGGGGCTAGCAAATATCAAAGCTCCCATTATTGGTCCTTCTAAGCCAATTAACCTATGTTCAAGGGCAAGGCAGTGAATTATGGTTGCAAAAAATTTGGTCTGCTGCATGCCTGCATTAAACCTTCAAAATCCATGATTTGCCTTGAAGCCATTGTAGCAGCAACCCTAATTCCCTATATGTAATAAATGTAAAATGTCACTAACTATTTCTAATTACTTAATTCTTATAAATTTAAATATGCATATGTTACACAAAGTAATTGAGCTAATTACTTATTTTGATCTAGTTTCAATGCTTGTGTTTAATGATGCCTCATGATGGAACCCTGCAAATTAAATTAGCTGTATGTTGGACTTATTGATTTTCTTAGCACTGGGTGTCAGGGCCATTTGAAGGAATTTGGGGGCCCCAAGCAAAATGGACATGGAGTCCCCCCCAACCCCCCCCCCCGCGCACTCACGCAAAGCCTACAGGAACCACAGCATAGCAATACAGTTTAAGCTCACCCACACTTTATATAAATAAAAAAGGTTTACAGTGCAAATACTGCTGTTGCAAATAATCCAACATACTTAAAACACATACACACTCACATTAACATTAAGATGCTGCTTAGGACTGTTTATGGACAGTGGGATGGACAGGGGGACCGTGGGATGGACAGGGGGACTCCGCACTGTAATATCCACATCATCTCCCCCACTGTAATGTCCACATCATCTCCCCCTGTAATGTCCACATCTCCCCCACTGTAATATCCAGATATCCCCCCTGTACTGTCCACATCTCCCCCTGTAATGTCCACTGTTAAAATAATAAAAGTATTCAAAAATAATTATGGAGCGATAAAGTCTCTAATAGTTCCACAAATAAAATAGTAAATACGTTTTCTTGAAAAGTAGTATAGAATCTGTCAGTCTTTCTATGGCTCCACAAGCATGTACTTGTACATGATTTCTGTTCTGTCCAGTAATCCAGGCCAGGATTAGGATCCCTGAATATTCGTGCGCTTTTCTCCTGTAAACAACTTCCTGGTCACAGCAGCCTGCTTCTCCATCCCAATCCCCACTATTGGAGAAAAGGCCAGTATCAGGGTTTTTTTTTTTTTTATTTAAATAAAAAAATAAAAAAAAACCTGATACTGGACATTTCTCCAATAGTGGGGATTGGGATGGAGAAGCAGGCTGCTGTGACCAGGAAGTTGTTTGCAGCCGCGCACTAATATTCAGGGATCCTGATCCTGGCCTGGCTGAATTACTGGACAGAAGAACAGAATAATCATGTACAACAGTACAAGTACATGCTTGTGGAGCCAAAGAAAGACAGATTCTTTACTACTTTTCAAGAAAACGTATTTACTTTTTTATTTGTGGAACTATTAGAGACTTTATCACTCCATTAAAAAGTCATTCACTGACTTACCTTTTCCAGAGGCACTGTCTGGCGGGCAAAAGTTGATCCGACCGCAATGGGAGTTGTATCACGCCTGCGCTGCCCTCCTGAGTGACTGTGACTGACACTGACTCCTCCCCCCAGGAGCAGGAAGCATCAGCACGTAGCCGCCGTTGTGGACTACAACTCCCATAAGCAATAGCGGCGGCCTGTCACCGCCGGGTGTACCAAGATGGCCGCCGCTCCGGAGCTAGGCCGAAGCCGCGGCCTTTCCTAAGGCTGCAATCCGCGGATCGGCTCCGGGCGAAAATCGAGGACAGTGACAGGCAGCAGGCTGGGGCCCTAGGCCAGCTCGGGGCCCCAAGCAATTGCTTGTTTTGCCTGTCCTGTTCCGATGGCCCTGCTGGGTGTTTAAAACTAACCTCTGTAAATCACATTAATCAATCAAAATTACCTGAATTATCTCAAATGTGCAAACTTGTATAGTCTTGTAGGAAAGATTACTATCCAGTATGATGTTTAATTTACCAAAACACCGATGTAGTCCAAATTAATCACTTATTTAATTTTCTTTGCATTCAAAAAATGTTTATTGAAAATTGAAAAAGGAACAAGAAAAACAAGTACAGATATCCAATCGCAGATGTAACTGCATAAGGTTCATCAATACATCTTATCAGAGCGTGTGGTATCTTAAGGGTATTTTCTAGTTATATAAGGTGAATACCAATTACAAGACACATAATAACAGCGTAAACTATTTTATATCATAGGTTCAAACCTTAGGAGGCATTCCATCTGATCAACATCTACTTATTAACAGTAGCAACAGAAATATCAGCGATAATATTGATAACTGAGATCTAATTAGATCAGTAGGTAACATCTACTAATATAATCATTATAATAAAAAAAGGGGAGAAGAAAAGAAAAAGAAAAGGGAGAAATAGAGAGAAAAAAAGAAAGGAAGGAGATTAGTTACAGGGCATGCTCGAATGTTGCCATCATCTGATAATCATTACATTCACGGTGAGAGAATGTGTAGTACTCATTAAGCCATCAGTGGAAATGTCAGGCCACAGCATCCGCAAAGGCCTGAGAGTACTTGAAAACAAACCACGGCTGCCAAGTTTTGTGGAATTTCTCCACAGCGCCCCTATCTTGTGCTAATGTGTCTTCCATCTCACATATGTCAGTGACCTTATTTAAAAGGAGAAAGGTGGTGTCTGCGCTGTGATGGGGCAGGGGAAGTGGGAGGTGTGTCACTGTAGACACAAACAGTGATAAATTGTTGAAAGAATAAACCGATGAGATGGTAAGTGATCAGGGGCACCACCAAATATAAAATAAAACTCAATTGAGACAAATAAGCACAATATTGCCATATCCAAAAAGCTTCAAA
The DNA here is from genome assembly GCA_029206835.1 of Rana muscosa. NCBI lineage: Eukaryota > Metazoa > Chordata > Amphibia > Anura > Ranidae > Rana > Rana muscosa. The sequence goes on along the minus strand of CM055116.1, from coordinate 656,311,611 downwards.
AAGTGCACGTGATAAAACATGAATAACAATACTGACGGTCTAATAGATGGACAGTCCAACAATGATAGCTGAAAAATATATAAAGTCTAAATGTGATAATGAATCCCACCACCAAAATCTAAAAGCACGCAGTGCTGGAGAAATCTTCAGTGATACACCTCTGTGTCTGCAAGAAGCTCACCTCACTGCTGTTGGACAAACAGCATAAGCAGACCGCAGAGTGTAAATATGAATGGTGGTTGCAGCGAAAAAGTGGTCTTCTTTCTGTTATTTTTATAAAGGAACGTAGGCAACAATCCACGAACACCGAGTTCGTCAGCCCTCACTCTGTGTTTGGCTCTGATCTGGTCCCATTCTGCTTCCAGGTCATCAGCAAGGTAAGTACTCAGTGGGTAATGTAAAGGATGAAAGGGAGAGGCATACATAGCATAATCCCATTTAACAAGCATTTATTAAAACCAGAAGGAGAATAAAAAACTCACATTTAGCAGAGAAAAATGATGGGTATAGGGAAGGAGGTCCTCCTTCTCCACAGGTGCCTTGGAGACAGGATGTCCCCTTAAGGAACCAATATGGACCCCTCCAGGGATATGAGAATCAGAAGGAGGATTCTGTTAATATGGATCCTCGGAATACAGGGAACCAACAGATTCGTACATATGATGGTCCCCCTGTGGCGGCTCCCTTGAGGAGTAAAATAGATAATTTTTTAGGAAGAGGCCGAGGAAAAAAGGGAAGACTACGAGAGGATGCAGAGGAGGGCAGTGGTGCCACTCCCAAAAAATCAAGGAGGTAGAATGTCAGGGTGTTTTTAATCTCAGTGGGGAAGAACTGACCAGAGCAGAAAAAATCACTCTCAATCAGGGATTAAAATATGCACCTAGGAAGCCTTTAAATAAATTCCAAATGTTCTTAGACGTACAAAAATACGCTAGGAAACTAAGCATCAAACGTCATTTTTTGTCCAATCCTATTATTAGGAATGTTAACCCAGAAGAAGGGCCCACCAGGGGGGGAACTGGATTAAGGAATGCATCTTTGTTTAACCCCCCAGGGAAACCAGCTCCTAGCATAACGGTGTTTAAAGACCTCGTGTTGCAGGACCTGTTGAAAATTAAATTCAAAAAAAGAGAAACCTAAAAGTGCTGAGGAAGGAATTTCGTCCTTATGTAAAAGGAAAAATTTGGTGATTAGACCGGCGGATAAAGGGGGGGGGGTGGTAATACTAAAGAAGGAGGATTACCTGAAAGAAATGGAGGTTATATTATCAGACCGGGACACTTATAAAGTCTTGGATAAAGATCCTACTGAAAAATATAAAAAATCTCTGAACACCATTGTAATGGCGGGACATAGGAAGGGAGTGATTAATGATAAAGAACTTGAATTCCTGGTCCCCTTGGCCCCCCGCACCCCCATTATATATTACATCCCCAAAGTGCACAAAAACCCATTACAACCCCTGGTCGCCCGATAGTAAGTGGCATAGACTCCCTTACATCGAGAGTGGGAAAATTTGTGGATGTATTTTTGCAACCGGTGGTAACCAAGACCCCGGCCTTTTTGAAGGATTCTATGCAAATAATCAGCGAGTTATCTCAGTGTGTGGTGGATGAGGATGTTCTACTGGTAACAGCAGATGTTGCCTCCCTATACACCATAATACCCCATGAATTGGGTTATAAGGCAGCCGAATTTTTTCTTAAAAAAGAACTTTTAGTGAAAACGTCTACCCTGGAGTTTGTTATGAAATTGTTGTGTTTCGCAATGGAACACAACTATTTCTATTACAGTGGTCAATTTTTTCTGCAGGGCACAGGAGTAGCCATGGGGGCCAAGTTTGCCCCCAGTCTTGCTGGTCTGTTTATGGCCTTATGGGAACATGACAAACTTTTTTCCCAGGATGAGCCCCGCCTCCTTTTTTGGCGTCGCTATATAGACGACGCCTTTTTTCTGTGGAAGGGAGACGTAGGATCACTAAACACTTTTATGACTCTTCTAAATTCGAACGATTGGGGGATCAAATTTACATATGAGTCAAGTTTTTCTTCTGTTAACTTTTTGGATTTAGTAATATTTAAAGAGAATGGTGCCCTTCTGACCAGAACTTTCTTCAAGGATACCGACCGTAATGGGTATATCCCAATTGACAGTGGTCACCACCCTAACTGGCTCAAAGCTATACCTAGGGGTCAGTTTCAGAGAATCAGGCGAAATTGTTCACGGGTGGAGGATTTTGAATTTCAAGCCACCAGTTTGAAAAACCGGTTCCTAGAAAAAGGGTATCAATCCACTATGTTGGACAAAGATCTCAGGGAGATCACATCTATGGATAGACAGGATTTACTTGTCCCCAAGATGAGGGATAAACATAATACACCTAATGACCTGCAATGGTCCTTCCTGACAACTTTTTCGTCTCACTTCTGGTGGGTTAATAAAATAATAAAGAAACATTGGTTGGTCTTGAAAAGTGATAAGGTACTGGGACCCTCGCTGCCTGAGTGCCCCAAAGTCCTATATAGGAGAAATCAAAATTTGAAAGATTTGGTGGCACCAAGTGTGGTTGACCCCCCACCTAGAATTCAGATGTTCGGTCAATTGAAAGGCTTTTTTCCGTGCAAGAGGTGTAAGGTGTGTAGAACATCTAAAACCTTGAGAACTTCTACCTTTACCTCACATGTTACCTCTCAACAATATAACATATCAGAATTTATAACCTGCGGTACAACGGGAGTAATTTACCTCTTGCGTTGTCCGTGCGGTTTTCAATACATTGGCAGGACTACTCGCGCCCTGAAAGTCAGAATAGGGGAACACCTGTCCAACATACGTAGGGGTTTTAGGAAACACAGCGTGTCTTGGCATTTTCGCCAATGCCACAATAGAGACCCCTCTTTGTTGGAAGTGGTTGGCATTGAGAAATATGTCCCCCACTGGAGGGGTGACAATTTGAAACGCCAAATTTCTCGTAGGGAGACTCGGTGGATCTTTGATATACAGTGTTATAGCCCGTGGGGCCTTAACATTGAATGGGACATAAACTGTTACATCAATAACAGCTGATGGGTCCCATCAAAACCACCAGTTTCATTTACAGTATCCACATATATATATATTCTTCCATGTTTCTGTATGTTTTATACATAATTGCCATCTTCATGCTCAATGGACACGTGTACACATGCACATGTGTGTGCTTTTTCCCCCCTTTTTTCCATTTTCCCTTTGCCCCTTTGTTCCCACTATTTTGGTATCTTTGGATAGCCAAGGGGGGATTGTAGTATAATGGGGCTGGGTAAGCTTAGGCTTCCTTGGTGAGATAAATATGATCAGGAGGTTTAATTTTTAATGTTTATTTTATATATATATATTTTTTATATATATGTACAGGATTGTTTCATTATGTATTTTGAATATATGCAATCTTTGGCCATTATATATATGATAATTTATGTCACGGAATGCCCAGTGTGCCGAACTTCCTCGATGCGCACTGCGTAACACGCACTGGCATTGTTAGGAGGGGAGGTGGCCCCCTGTGACATAGGTCTGTAGTGTATAGGTACCCAGGTGTTTTATGTGTGTTTGCTGCACCACCCCTCTCAGTGCCCGTTGGGTCTGCGGACACTGTTGGGATGTGGGGGGTAATTTTTATGAGCTAGCATTACCAATTGTAGTTTCATTTTGTCAAATGTTTACCCTTTCCCAGAGCACAGCACCACGTAGGGTTAAGTGTTTACAATATTTTATAAATTGTTTTACATTTATTATAAGTATGGTTGCAACTGTAAAAATTGTATTTTTTCAATAGGGAGCTATATTGCAATCATAATGTTCAGATGTAATTATTTATTTTTTATTTTTATTTACTGTATCTCTTCGGAGATACGGACTAAGTGAGGTGTACATTGCTGACATGTAGGATGATACCTCTGTGTTGCGGTGTTCGCCCGCTATATTTAGGGTACAGTGCGCCGGGGAACTGATGATTCGATGGAATCATTGGGACTTCCGGTGTCACTCTCCTGCCTTGCATATAAATACCGTGGTGCGTGACGTCTTGATCCAGCCTCCTTTCCCAGACGACGCCTCTTACGGAGAAACGCAGCGTAGGGTGGAGCTCAGGACCCTGACGTCACCACGCCCCCAGCTGATCGGCTGACGCCTGGCGGGGTTGCAGTGCCTTTTTGAAAACGTTTGTTTTTTATCGTGTATGGACGTCTGTTTACCCGCACATTGCAATAAAGGGTATTTGTCTTTTTAAACAAATCTACACCATGAAGCCTCTTTATTATTTTTCCTTCTGAAAACAACATCACGCTGGACGAGTGTTCACACTACTGTGGGGAGTACCAACGTTTGCTGACCGGTGTTGGAGCTGAGCGAGGACCTATAGGATCACATCGCTGACACCTTGATCGGTTTTCTTTGCTGAGCCCGTTTGGTCCCCGTAATAGGGACCCATCTGTTCTGGTAAGCCTCCTGTGTATACATTCTTTGCCGCTGAAGTCTATACCTATGTTTGAAGATCCATATCTGCTGTCCTTTTTACACACTTTGGTGTTTTTACACACTTTGGTGATATTTTTTTCTATGGATTTTTTCGTTTGAACTTTTCATGTGTATGCTGCTGGAGCAGCATCAGTAATTGGACTTTATTAAGTGTATATTCATATAGTTGCACTTCTTTTCAGGTCATTAATATTTTGTTTGGCACTTTGTTTTGCCTTTTACAGGGTTGCGCAATATATTTTATTTTCATGCATATGTGTTTTTTGGCTGAGTATTCCAGCCAAAGGTTTATTTGCAGCACCAGTCATAGTCTTATTCAATTTTTTTGTGCTAGTTTTTTGTTAATATTACTTATGCACACACGTTTTTCTTTTGTTTTTGTTTTTACAATATAACCTGCACTTAGTGTATTCACATTCAGGATATGTTTTGTTTTTAGTACAGGGAGTTAGCGCGGAAAAACCCCCCCTTTTACATCTATCTTATTGAGAATATTTTTATCTTGCAGCTTCTCCCTCTTATTTCAATACATTTTTGTTCGGAATGGATATTTTTGAATTTCATAAAAATAGGATAATCAACCCAGATGAGGTCTTTGATCAGACCAATACTGAGGTGGATGGGATCCGTGGGATTTTTATGAGACTGAAAAATGTACTCATAGCAGAATTGCATACAATTTGGGACATAGTTTTCCTAGAGCGATATATTAAGGAAAAGATGATTCCTAGAAGCCTACGGTGGCATGTTTATCCCGATAAGGGAGACGCGGAACTGAAGGAGTGGTTTCTCTACTTTAATGGTGTGGGTTTAGCCTTCCTTGAGTTTCTCGTTACAAGAAAGAAAACTAAGGCAGCCAATTTGCAACTGGAGATCAATGATATTAAGGAAAAATTGATCCCCATGAGCAAAGAAGGCCTGTACCAGGTATACACTAAGGAATTAAAGGAAATCCTAATAGAGGAAGAGGAAGAACAACGTATCAAAAAGCGCAAGAAATATCTTAGAGACGTTGAGGATTATAAATCACACAACGTGTTTAAGTGGCAGGAGAACTATCGGAATATGTTTGAAAAACCGGAAGAAAGTATAGACATGGAGGAAGGGACAGTTGAGGTACCTATACCTCTACTCCCTAGTTGTGAGTATTCAAGACCCTCACTAGGCCCTCCCCCTCCCCCCTCTTCTTCCAGTCAAGGGTTTAGGGAACAGGGAGTTACTAGATCGGGGGGTAACCGGACCCCCCAACGAAATGGGAAAAAGGGTAATCAGAACCCTGGAAGACCCCCACCCAGTGGAGGTAATAATTATTATCCACTTCCGTATCAAAACCCTAGAAATCAGGGCAGGTTCCCTAACCCTGGAAGTAATAGGGGAAATAGACATCACCAGGGATATAACCAATATCCACCTGATACCTATACATATTCTCAAAATAGACCCACCTATAGGGACCAGTATTATGACGATCCCGCTTACAGAATTCACCCTAATGATGGGTATAGGGAAGGAGGTCCTCCTTCTCCACAGGTGCCTTGGAGACAGGATGTCCCCTTAAGGAACCAATATGGACCCCTCCAGGGATATGAGAATCAGAAGGAGGATTCTGTTAATATGGATCCTCGGAATACAGGGAACCAACAGATTCGTACATATGATGGTCCCCCTGTGGCGGCTCCCTTGAGGAGTAAAATAGATAATTTTTTAGGAAGAGGCCGAGGAAAAAAGGGAAGACTACGAGAGGATGCAGAGGAGGGCAGTGGTGCCACTCCCAAAAAATCAAGGAGGTAGAATGTCAGGGTGTTTTTAATCTCAGTGGGGAAGAACTGACCAGAGCAGAAAAAATCACTCTCAATCAGGGATTAAAATATGCACCTAGGAAGCCTTTAAATAAATTCCAAATGTTCTTAGACGTACAAAAATACGCTAGGAAACTAAGCATCAAACGTCATTTTTTGTCCAATCCTATTATTAGGAATGATAACCCAGAAGAAGGGCCCACCAGGGGGGAACTGGATTAAGGAATGCATCTTTGTTTAACCCCCCAGGGAAACCAGCTCCTAGCATAACGGTGTTTAAAGACCTCGTGTTGCAGGACCTGTTGAAAATTAAATTCAAAAAAGAGAAACCTAAAAGTGCTGAGGAAGGAATTTCGTCCTTATGTAAAAGGAAAAATTTGGTGATTAGACCGGCGGATAAAGGGGGGGGTGGTAATACTAAAGAAGGAGGATTACCTGAAAGAAATGGAGGTTATATTATCAGACCGGGACACTTATAAAGTCTTGGATAAAGATCCTACTGAAAAATATAAAAAATCTCTGAACACCATTGTAATGGCGGGACATAGGAAGGGAGTGATTAATGATAAAGAACTTGAATTCCTGGTCCCCTTGGCCCCCGCACCCCCATTATATATTACATCCCCAAAGTGCACAAAAACCCATTACAACCCCCTGGTCGACCGATAGTAAGTGGCATAGACTCCCTTACATCGAGAGTGGGAAAATTTGTGGATGTATTTTTGCAACCGGTGGTAACCAAGACCCCGGCCTTTTTGAAGGATTCTATGCAAATAATCAGAGAGTTATCTCAGTGTGTGGTGGATGAGGATGTTCTACTGGTAACAGCAGATGTTGCCTCCCTATACACCATAATACCCCATGAATTGGGTTATAAGGCAGCCAAATTTTTTCTTAAAGAAGAACTTTTAGTGAAAACGTCTACCCTGGAGTTTGTTATGAAATTGTTGTGTTTCGCAATGGAACACAACTATTTCTATTACAGTGGTCAATTTTTTCTGCAGGGCACAGGAGTAGCCATGGGGGCCAAGTTTGCCCCCAGTCTTGCTGGTCTGTTTATGGCCTTATGGGAACATGACAAACTTTTTTCCCAGGATGAGCCCCGCCTCCTTTTTTGGCGTCGCTATATAGACGACGCCTTTTTTCTGTGGAAGGGAGACGTAGGATCACTAAACACTTTTATGACTCTTCTAAATTCGAACGATTGGGGGATCAAATTTACATATGAGTCAAGTTTTTCTTCTGTTAACTTTTTGGATTTAGTAATATTTAAAGAGAATGGTGCCCTTCTGACCAGAACTTTCTTCAAGGATACCGACCGTAATGGGTATATCCCAATTGACAGTGGTCACCACCCTAACTGGCTCAAAGCTATACCTAGGGGTCAGTTTCAGAGAATCAGGCGAAATTGTTCACGGGTGGAGGATTTTGAATTTCAAGCCACCATTTTGAAAAACCGGTTCCTAGAAAAAGGGTATCAATCCACTATGTTGGACAAAGATCTCAGGGAGATCACATCTATGGATAGACAGGATTTACTTGTCCCCAAGATGAGGGATAAACATAATACACCTAATGACCTGCAATGGTCCTTCCTGACAACTTTTTCGTCTCACTTCTGGTGGGTTAATAAAATAATAAAGAAACATTGGTTGGTCTTGAAAAGTGATAAGGTACTGGGACCCTCGCTGCCTGAGTGCCCCAAAGTCCTATATAGGAGAAATCAAAATTTGAAAGATTTGGTGGCACTAAGTGTGGTTGACCCCCACCTAGAATTCAGATGTTTGGTCAATTGAAAGGCTGTTTTCCGTGCAAGAGGTGTAAGGTGTGTAGAACATCTAAAACCTTGAGAACTTCTACCTTTACCTCACATGTTACCTCTCAACAATATAACATATCAGAATTTATAACCTGCGGTACAACGGGAGTAATTTACCTCTTGCGTTGTCCGTGCGGTTTTCAATACATTGGCAGGACTACTTGCGCCCTGAAAGTCAGAATAGGGGAACACCTGTCCAACATACCTAGGGGTTTTAGGAAACACAGCGTGTCTTGGCATTTTCGCCAATGCCACAATAGAGACCCCTCTTTGTTGGAAGTGGTTGGCATTGAGAAATATGTCCCCCACTGGAGGGGTGACAATTTGAAACGCCAAATTTCTCGTAGGGAGACTCGGTGGATCTTTGATATACAGTGTTATAGCCCGTGGGGCCTTAACATTGAATGGGACATAAACTGTTACATCAATAACAGCTGATGGGTCCCATCAAAACCACCAGTTTCATTTACAGTATCCACATTTATATATATTCTTCCATGTTTCTGTATGTTTTATACATAATTGCCATCTTCATGCTCAATGGACACGTGCACACATGCACATGTGTGTGCTTTTTCCCCCCTTTTTTCCATTTTCCCTTTGCCCCTTTGTTCCCACTATTTTGGTATCTTTGGATAGCCAAGGGGGGATTGTAGTATAATGGGGCTGGGTAAGCTTAGGCTTCCTTGGTGAGATAAATATGATCAGGAGGTTTAATTTTTAATGTTTATTTTATATATATATATATATTTTTTTTTATATATATGTACAGGATTGTTTCATTATGTATTTTGAATATATGCAATCTTTGGCCATTATATATATGATAATTTATGTCACGGAATGCCCAGTGTGCCGAACTTCCTCGATGCGCACTGCGTAACACGCACTGGCATTGTTAGGAGGGGAGGTGGCCCCCTGTGACATAGGTCTGTAGTGTATAGGTACCCAGGTGTTTTATGTGTGTTTGCTGCACCACCCCTCTCAGTGCCCGTTGGGTCTGCGGACACTGTTGGGATGTGGGGGGTAATTTTTATGAGCTAGCATTACCAAATGTAGTTTCATTTTGTCAAATGTTTACCCGTTCCCAGAGCACAGCACCACGTAGGGTTAAGTGTTTACAATATTTTATAAATTGTTTTACATTTATTATAAGTATGGTTGCAACTGTAAAAATTGTATTTTTTCAATAGGGAGCTATATTGCAATCATAATGTTCAGATGTAATTATTTATTTTTTATTTTTATTTACTGTATCTCTTCGGAGATACGGACTAAGTGAGGTGTACATTGCTGACATGTAGGATGATACCTCTGTGTTGCGGTGTTCGCCCGCTATATTTAGGGTACAGTGCGCCGGGGAACTGATGATTCGATGGAATCATTGGGACTTCCGGTGTCACTCTCCTGCCTTGCATATAAATACCGTGGTGCGTGACGTCTTGATCCAGCCTCCTTTCCCAGACGACGCCTCTTACGGAGAAACGCAGCGTAGGGTGGAGCTCAGGACCCTGACGTCACCACGCCCCCAGCTGATCGGCTGACGCCTGGCGGGGTTGCAGTGCCTTTTTGAAAACGTTTGTTTTTTATCGTGTATGGACGTCTGTTTACCCGCACATTGCAATAAAGGGTATTTGTCTTTTTAAACAAATCTACACCATGAAGCCTCTTTATTATTTTTCCTTCTGAAAACAACATCACGCTGGACGAGTGTTCACACTACTGTGGGGAGTACCAACGTTTGCTGACCGGTGTTGGAGCTGAGCGAGGACCTATAGGATCACATCGCTGACACCTTGATCGGTTTTCTTTGCTGAGCCCGTTTGGTCCCCGTAATAGGGACCCATCTGTTCTGGTAAGCCTCCTGTGTATACATTCTTTGCCGCTGAAGTCTATACCTATGTTTGAAGATCCATATCTGCTGTCCTTTTTACACACTTTGGTGTTTTTACACACTTTGGTGATATTTTTTTCTATGGATTTTTTCGTTTGAACTTTTCATGTGTATGCTGCTGGAGCAGCATCAGTAATTGGACTTTATTAAGTGTATATTCATATAGTTGCACTTCTTTTCAGGTCATTAATATTTTGTTTGGCACTTTGTTTTGCCTTTTACAGGGTTGCGCAATATATTTTATTTTCATGCATATGTGTTTTTTGGCTGAGTATTCCAGCCAAAGGTTTATTTGCAGCACCAGTCATAGTCTTATTCAATTTTTTTGTGCTAGTTTTTTGTTAATATTACTTATGCACACACGTTTTTCTTTTGTTTTTGTTTTTACAATATAACCTGCACTTAGTGTATTCACATTCAGGATATGTTTTGTTTTTAGTACAGGGAGTTAGCGCGGAAAAACCCCCCCTTTTACATCTATCTTATTGAGAATATTTTTATCTTGCAGCTTCTCCCTCTTATTTCAATACATTTTTGTTCGGAATGGATATTTTTGAATTTCATAAAAATAGGATAATCAACCCAGATGAGGTCTTTGATCAGACCAATACTGAGGTGGATGGGATCCGTGGGATTTTTATGAGACTGAAAAATGTACTCATAGCAGAATTGCATACAATTTGGGACATAGTTTTCCTAGAGCGATATATTAAGGAAAAGATGATTCCTAGAAGCCTACGGTGGCATGTTTATCCCGATAAGGGAGACGCGGAACTGAAGGAGTGGTTTCTCTACTTTAATGGTGTGGGTTTAGCCTTCCTTGAGTTTCTCGTTACAAGAAAGAAAACTAAGGCAGCCAATTTGCAACTGGAGATCAATGATATTAAGGAAAAATTGATCCCCATGAGCAAAGAAGGCCTGTACCAGGTATACACTAAGGAATTAAAGGAAATCCTAATAGAGGAAGAGGAAGAACAACGTATCAAAAAGCGCAAGAAATATCTTAGAGACGTTGAGGATTATAAATCACACAACGTGTTTAAGTGGCAGGAGAACTATCGGAATATGTTTGAAAAACCGGAAGAAAGTATAGACATGGAGGAAGGGACAGTTGAGGTACCTATACCTCTACTCCCTAGTTGTGAGTATTCAAGACCCTCACTAGGCCCTCCCCCTCCCCCCTCTTCTTCCAGTCAAGGGTTTAGGGAACAGGGAGTTACTAGATCGGGGGGTAACCGGACCCCCCAACGAAATGGGAAAAAGGGTAATCAGAACCCTGGAAGACCCCCACCCAGTGGAGGTAATAATTATTATCCACTTCCGTATCAAAACCCTAGAAATCAGGGCAGGTTCCCTAACCCTGGAAGTAATAGGGGAAATAGACATCACCAGGGATATAACCAATATCCACCTGATACCTATACATATTCTCAAAATAGACCCACCTATAGGGACCAGTATTATGACGATCCCGCTTACAGAATTCACCCTAATGATGGGTATAGGGAAGGAGGTCCTCCTTCTCCACAGGTGCCTTGGAGACAGGATGTCCCCTTAAGGAACCAATATGGACCCCTCCAGGGATATGAGAATCAGAAGGAGGATTCTGTTAATATGGATCCTCGGAATACAGGGAACCAACAGATTCGTACATATGATGGTCCCCCTGTGGCGGCTCCCTTGAGGAGTAAAATAGATAATTTTTTAGGAAGAGGCCGAGGAAAAAAGGGAAGACTACGAGAGGATGCAGAGGAGGGCAGTGGTGCCACTCCCAAAAAATCAAGGAGGTAGAATGTCAGGGTGTTTTTAATCTCAGTGGGGAAGAACTGACCAGAGCAGAAAAAATCACTCTCAATCAGGGATTAAAATATGCACCTAGGAAGCCTTTAAATAAATTCCAAATGTTCTTAGACGTACAAAAATACGCTAGGAAACTAAGCATCAAACGTCATTTTTTGTCCAATCCTATTATTAGGAATGATAACCCAGAAGAAGGGCCCACCAGGGGGGGAACTGGATTAAGGAATGCATCTTTGTTTAACCCCCCAGGGAAACCAGCTCCTAGCATAACGGTGTTTAAAGACCTCGTGTTGCAGGACCTGTTGAAAATTAAATTCAAAAAAGAGAAACCTAAAAGTGCTGAGGAAGGAATTTCGTCCTTATGTAAAAGGAAAAATTTGGTGATTAGACCGGCGGATAAAGGGGGGGGGTGGTAATACTAAAGAAGGAGGATTACCTGAAAGAAATGGAGGTTATATTATCAGACCGGGACACTTATAAAGTCTTGGATAAAGATCCTACTGAAAAATATAAAAAATCTCTGAACACCATTGTAATGGCGGGACATAGGAAGGGAGTGATTAATGATAAAGAACTTGAATTCCTGGTCCCCTTGGCCCCCCGCACCCCCATTATATATTACATCCCCAAAGTGCACAAAAACCCATTACAACCCCCTGGTCGACCGATAGTAAGTGGCATAGACTCCCTTACATCGAGAGTGGGAAAATTTGTGGATGTATTTTTGCAACCGGTGGTAACCAAGACCCCGGCCTTTTTGAAGGATTCTATGCAAATAATCAGAGAGTTATCTCAGTGTGTGGTGGATGAGGATGTTCTACTGGTAACAGCAGATGTTGCCTCCCTATACACCATAATACCCCATGAATTGGGTTATAAGGCAGCCAAATTTTTTCTTAAAGAAGAACTTTTAGTGAAAACGTCTACCCTGGAGTTTGTTATGAAATTGTTGTGTTTCGCAATGGAACACAACTATTTCTATTACAGTGGTCAATTTTTTCTGCAGGGCACAGGAGTAGCCATGGGGGCCAAGTTTGCCCCCAGTCTTGCTGGTCTGTTTATGGCCTTATGGGAACATGACAAACTTTTTTCCCAGGATGAGCCCCGCCTCCTTTTTTGGCGTCGCTATATAGACGACGCCTTTTTTCTGTGGAAGGGAGACGTAGGATCACTAAACACTTTTATGACTCTTCTAAATTCGAACGATTGGGGGATCAAATTTACATATGAGTCAAGTTTTTCTTCTGTTAACTTTTTGGATTTAGTAATATTTAAAGAGAATGGTGCCCTTCTGACCAGAACTTTCTTCAAGGATACCGACCGTAATGGGTATATCCCAATTGACAGTGGTCACCACCCTAACTGGCTCAAAGCTATACCTAGGGGTCAGTTTCAGAGAATCAGGCGAAATTGTTCACGGGTGGAGGATTTTGAATTTCAAGCCACCATTTTGAAAAACCGGTTCCTAGAAAAAGGGTATCAATCCACTATGTTGGACAAAGATCTCAGGGAGATCACATCTATGGATAGACAGGATTTACTTGTCCCCAAGATGAGGGATAAACATAATACACCTAATGACCTGCAATGGTCCTTCCTGACAACTTTTTCGTCTCACTTCTGGTGGGTTAATAAAATAATAAAGAAACATTGGTTGGTCTTGAAAAGTGATAAGGTACTGGGACCCTCGCTGCCTGAGTGCCCCAAAGTCCTATATAGGAGAAATCAAAATTTGAAAGATTTGGTGGCACTAAGTGTGGTTGACCCCCCACCTAGAATTCAGATGTTTGGTCAATTGAAAGGCTTTTTTCCGTGCAAGAGGTGTAAGGTGTGTAGAACATCTAAAACCTTGAGAACTTCTACCTTTACCTCACATGTTACCTCTCAACAATATAACATATCAGAATTTATAACCTGCGGTACAACGGGAGTAATTTACCTCTTGCGTTGTCCGTGCGGTTTTCAATACATTGGCAGGACTACTTGCGCCCTGAAAGTCAGAATAGGGGAACACCTGTCCAACATACCTAGGGGTTTTAGGAAACACAGCGTGTCTTGGCATTTTCGCCAATGCCACAATAGAGACCCCTCTTTGTTGGAAGTGGTTGGCATTGAGAAATATGTCCCCCACTGGAGGGGTGACAATTTGAAACGCCAAATTTCTCGTAGGGAGACTCGGTGGATCTTTGATATACAGTGTTATAGCCCGTGGGGCCTTAACATTGAATGGGGCATAAACTGTTACATCAATAACAGCTGATGGGTCCCATCAAAACCACCAGTTTCATTTACAGTATCCACATTTATATATATTCTTCCATGTTTCTGTATGTTTTATACATAATTGCCATCTTCATGCTCAATGGACACGTGCACACATGCACATGTGTGTGCTTTTTCCCCCCTTTTTTCCATTTTCCCTTTGCCCCTTTGTTCCCACTATTTTGGTATCTTTGGATAGCCAAGGGGGGATTGTAGTATAATGGGGCTGGGTAAGCTTAGGCTTCCTTGGTGAGATAAATATGATCAGGAGGTTTAATTTTTAATGTTTATTTTATATATATATATTTTTTTTTTATATATATATGTACAGGATTGTTTCATTATGTATTTTGAATATATGCAATCTTTGGCCATTATATATATGATAATTTATGTCACGGAATGCCCAGTGTGCCGAACTTCCTCGATGCGCACTGCGTAACACGCACTGGCATTGTTAGGAGGGGAGGTGGCCCCCTGTGACATAGGTCTGTAGTGTATAGGTACCCAGGTGTTTTATGTGTGTTTGCTGCACCACCCCTCTCAGTGCCCGTTGGGTCTGCGGACACTGTTGGGATGTGGGGGGTAATTTTTATGAGCTAGCATTACCAAATGTAGTTTCATTTTGTCAAATGTTTACCCGTTCCCAGAGCACAGCACCACGTAGGGTTAAGTGTTTACAATATTTTATAAATTGTTTTACATTTATTATAAGTATGGTTGCAACTGTAAAAATTGTATTTTTTCAATAGGGAGCTATATTGCAATCATAATGTTCAGATGTAATTATTTATTTTTTATTTTTATTTACTGTATCTCTTCGGAGATACGGACTAAGTGAGGTGTACATTGCTGACATGTAGGATGATACCTCTGTGTTGCGGTGTTCGCCCGCTATATTTAGGGTACAGTGCGCCGGGGAACTGATGATTCGATGGAATCATCGGGACTTCCGGTGTCACTCTCCTGCCTTGCATATAAATATTGTGGTGCGTGACGTCTTGATCCAGCCTCCTTTCCCAGACGACGCCTCTTACGGAGAAACGCAGCGTAGGGTGGAGCTCAGGACCCTGACGTCACCACGCCCCCAGCTGATCGGCTGACGCCTGGCGGGGTTGCAGTGCCTTTTTGAAAACGTTTGTTTTTTATCGTGTATGGACGTCTGTTTACCCGCACATTGCAATAAAGGGTATTTGTCTTTTTAAACAAATCTACACCATGATGCCTCTTTATTATTTTTCCTTCTGAAAACAACATCACGCTGGACGAGTGTTCACACTACTGTGGGGAGTACCAACGTTTGCTGACCGGTGTTGGAGCTGAGCGAGGACCTATAGGATCACATCGCTGACACCTTGATCGGTTTTCTTTGCTGAGCCCGTTAGGTCCCCGTAATAGGGACCCATCTGTTCTGGTAAGCCTCCTGTGTATACATTCTTTGCCGCTGAAGTCTATACCTATGTTTGAAGATCCATATCTGCTGTCCTTTTTACACACTTTGGTGTTTTTACACACTTTGGTGATATTTTTTTCTATGGATTTTTTCGTTTGAACTTTTCATGTGTATGCTGCTGGAGCAGCATCAGTAATTGGACTTTATTAAGTGTATATTCATATAGTTGCACTTCTTTTCAGGTCATTAATATTTTGTTTGGCACTTTGTTTTGCCTTTTACAGGGTTGCGCAATATATTTTATTTTCATGCATATGTGTTTTTTGGCTGAGTATTCCAGCCAAAGGTTTATTTGCAGCACCAGTCATAGTCTTATTCAATTTTTTTGTGCTAGTTTTTTGTTAATATTACTTATGCACACACGTTTTTCTTTTGTTTTTGTTTTTACAATATAACCTGCACTTAGTGTATTCACATTCAGGATATGTTTTGTTTTTAGTACAGGGAGTTAGCGCGGAAAAATCCCCCCTTTTACACCCCAATATATTATCTAATAAAGGTTTAACCCCCTTGATCGCCCCCCAGGTAACCCTTTCACCCCCTATCACCACTGTCGCTAAGCAATCGTTTTTCTAAACGCTGTCTTAGTGTCGGTGATGCAGATCGGTAGCCAGTAATTTTTTTTAGGTTCGCCGCATGTTTTTATAGCGTCAAGTACCCCAATATATTATCTAATAAAGGTTTAACTCCCTTGATCGCCCCCCAGGTAACCCTTTCACCCCCATCACCACTGTCACTAAGCAATCATTTTTCTAAACGCTGTCTTAGTGTCGGTGATGCAGATCGGTAGCTGGTAATTTTTTTTAGGTTCGCCGCATGTTTTTATAGCGTCAGGTACCCCCCATATATTATCTAATAAAGGTTTTAACCCCCTGATTGCCCCTAGTTAACCCTTTCACCAGTGATCACCATATAAGTGTTACGGGTGACGCTGGTTAGTTAGTTTGCTTTTTATAGTGTCAGGGCACCCGCCGTGTATATAACCCAATAAAGGTTTAACCCCCTGATCGCCCGGCGGGTGATATCAATTAGGTTTTAGCGTCAGAGAGGGTCTGCGTCACACCCCAGGCAGCGTCAGGTTAGTGCCAGTAACGCTAACACCCACGCGTGAAGCATACACCCCCTTAGTGGTATAGTATCTGAACAGATCAATATCTGATCTGACCAGATCTATACTAGCGTCCCCAGCAGTTTAGGGTTCCCAAAAACGCAGTGTTAGCGGGATCAGCCCAGATACCTGCTGGCACCTGCGTTTTGCCCCTCCGGCCAGCCCAGGCCACCCAAGTGCAGTATCGATCGATCACTGTCACTTACAAAACAAAAACACACATAACTGCAGCGTTCGCAGAGACAGGCCTGATCCCTGCGACTCCAGTGCTGTAGGAGGTGATTTCACCACCACAGTTAAAAAAAAAAGCAAATATGCCGAATCTTTGGGGCAGCAGGGGCGGAGGAGTGATTTTGCTCCTAATGCCGCGTACATACGGTCGAAATTCCGACGGAGGCTTGCCCGTGGAAAGTCCGACCATGTGTGTGCGGCATAACTTTTTTGCGGGAGGATGCCCCCATGCTTCGGCATATATAAATGGTGCGTGTATGCCCATCATTGGAAGTGGGTGGATGAAGGGCGGTATTCTAATTGTGGGCATACCCACCGATCAATCTCTTTTTTCATTCAGCCAACTGGCTGCATGAAAAAAAAAGATTACAATACATGTCCAACAAGGACCAGCAACGTACTGGTATGTTGCTGGACTTTGAATGTTTATACCAGAATGATGCCTGCGGGTTTAGGTATCATCTTGGTATCATTCTTTTCAGCCTGCGGCCGGCTTTCATGTAAAAGCAATCCTAGCGGCTAATTAGCCTCTGGACTGCTTTTACAAGCAGTGGGAGGGAATGTCCCCCCCCCCGGATATAAAAAGCGCCATTGGGAAATTGGGAAAGCATTTTATCACACCAATCTTGGTGTGGTCAGATGCTTTGAGGGCAGAGGAAAAATCTAGGGTCTAGAAGACCCCAGTTTTTTCAAAAAAAGAGTACCTGTCACTACCTATTGCTATCATAGGGGATATTTACATTCCCTGAGATAACAATAAAAATGATAAAAAAAAAAATACTTGGAAGGAACAATTTAAAAATAAAATAAAAAAGCAAAATTAATAAGAAAAAAAAGAAAAAAAAAAAGCACCCCTGTCCTGCCCTGCTCTTGCCCAATGGCGAACGCAAGCGTCGGTCTGGCGTCATATGTAAACAGCAATTGCACCATGCATGTGAGGTATCACCGCGAAGGTCAAATCGAGGGCAATCATTTTAGCAGTAGACCTCCTCTGTAAATCTACTGGGGTAACCTGTAAAGGCTTTTAAAGGCTTTTAAAAATGTATGTAGTTTGTCGCCAATGCGCGTTTGTGTGAAATTTTAAAGCATGTCGTGTTTGGTATCTATGTACTCGGCCTAAGATCATCTTTTTTATTTCATCAAACATTTGGGCAATATAGTGTGTTTTAGTGCATTAAAATAAAAAAAAGGGTATTTTTTAACCCAAAAAATGCGTTTGAAAAATCGCTGCGCAAATACTGTGTAGAAAAAAAAAATGCAACACCCACCATTTTAATATTTAGGGCCTTTGCTTTAAAAATATATATAATGTTTGGGGGTTCAACATAATTTTCTTGCAAAAAAAAATGTTTTCATGTAAACAAAAAGTGTCAAAAAGGGCTTTGTCTTCAAGTGGTTAGAAGAGTGGATGTAAGCTTCCTAATGTTGTGTATAAAATGCCAGAACAGTTCAAAACCCCCCCCCAAATGACCCCATTTTGGAAAGTAGACACCCCAAGCTAAATACTGAGAGGCATGTCGAGTCCATGGAATATTTTATATGTTGACACAAGTTGCGGAAAAAACGACAATTTTTTTTTTTTTTTTGCACAAAGTTGTCACTAAATGATATATTGCTCAAACATGTCATGGGCATATGTGGAATTACACCCCAAAATACATTCTGTTGCTTCTCCTGAGTACGGGGATACCACATGTGTGAGACTTTTTGGGAGCCTAGCCACGTACGGGACCCCAAAAACCAAGCACCGCCTTCAGGCTTTCTAAGGGTGTAAATTTTTGATTTCACTTCTCACTGCCTATCACAGTTTCGGAGGCCATGGAATGCCCAGATAGCACAAAACCCCCCCAAATGACCCAATTTTGGAAAGTAGACACCCCAAGCTATTTGCTGAGAGGTATTGTGAGTATTTTGCAGATCTCGCTTTTTGTCACAAAGTTTTGAAAATTGAAAAAAATATATATATATATATATTTTTTCTTTCTTCATTTTCAAAAACAAATTAAAGCTGTAAAATACTCGCCATGCCTCTCAGCAAATAGCTTGGGGTGTCTATATTCCAAAATGGTGTCATTTGGGGGGGTTTTGTGCGATTTTGGCATTTTATGGCCTTCGAAACTGTGATAGGTAGTGAGGAGTGAAATCAAAAATTTGTGCCTAGAAATCCTGAAGGCGGTGCTTGGTTTTCGGGGTCCCTACGCGGCTAGGCTCCTAAAAAGTCCCACACATGTGGTATCCCCGTACTCAGGAGAAGCAGATAAATGTATTTTGGGGTGTAATTCCACATATAACCATGGCATGTGTGAGCAATATATCATTTAGTGACAACTTTTTGTAATTTTTTTTTTTTTGTCATTATTCAATCACTTGGGACAAAAAAAAATATATTCAATGGGCTCAACATGCCTCTCAGCAATTTCCTTGGGGTGTCTACTTTCTAAAATGGGGTCATTTGGGGGGGGGGGTTTGTGCTATTTTGGCATTTTATGGCCTTCGAAACTGTGATAGGTAGTGAGGAGTGAAATCAAAAATTTGCGCCCTTAGAAATCCTGAAGGCGGTGCTTGGTTTCCGGGGTCCCGTACGCGGCTAGGCTCCCAAAAAGTCCCACACATGTGGTATCCCCGTACTCAGGAGAAGCAGCAAAATGTATTTTGGGGTGAAATTCCACATATAACCATGGCATGTGTGCGCAATATATCATTTAGTGACAACTTTTTGTAATTTTTTTTTTTTTTTTTTTAGTCATTATTCAATCACTTGGGACAAAAAAAATTCAATGGGCTCAACATGCCTCTCAGCAATTTCCTTGGGGTGTCTACTTTCCAAAATGGGGTCATTTGGGGGGGTTTGTACTGCCCTGTCATTTTAGCACCTCAAGAAATGAGATAGGCAGTCATAAATTTAAAGCTGTGTAAATTTCAGAAAATGTACCCTAGTTTGTAAACTCTATAACTTTTGCACAAACCAATAAATATACGCTTATTGACATTTTTTTTACTAAAAACATGTGGCTGAATACATTTTGGCCTAAATGTATGACTACAATTGAGTTTATTCGATTTTTCTTATAACAAAAAGTAGAAAATATCATTTGTTTTCAAAATTTTTGGTCTTTTTCCGTTTATATCGCAAAAAATAAAAATCGCAGAGGCAATCAAATACCATTAAAAGAAAGCTCTATTTGTGGGAAGAAAAGGACGCAAATTTCGTTTGGGTACAACATTGCATGTCCGCACAATTTACAGTTAAAGCAGCGCAGTGCAAAATTCTGAATTCACCTCTGGTCCTTTAGCTACCAAATGGTCCGGGGCTTAAGTGGTTAAAGAATAACATACATTTGGCTTTAGAGTCAAGCAGTTGTTGCAGGTCTTTTCTAGCTTCTAGTAGTTGTTTGGCTGAGTCTATGGAGAGGGATTGCTTGTGTTGTGCTTCTAGGGAATTAATCTGAGTAGTCAGTTTTTGACTAGTGGCCTCCTTCTCCTTTTTTTATCTGGAACCCATCCCGATCAATACCCCCCGAATAGTACATTTGTGTGCCTCCAAAACAGCCAATGGGTCTGCCCCTGGTGTAGCTTTATGCTTAAAAAATTCTGTCTGTCTCCCCTCTTCTCCCCCTTCTCTCCTCCTCCCATCCCCACTCCCCCCACCCTGCCCCTTCCCCCGCCTCATCCCCCTGTCCCTCATTCTCCTTCCTCCCCCCCTCCCATATCTCCCCCCTACTCCTCCCTTCCCCCCCGTCCCTGTACCCGTTGCCCTACCCCCTCCCCCCTACTCCCCCCTTCCCCCTCACCATAGATTGCCTTAACGTAAGTTTTTGAAAAGGGTGTTCCCTCCCCAGCATGCCTCACGGGCTGTGGATTTCTCTGTTGATTTCTCTTGAATATACCTCAAAGTTTTACTTTCTAAATAGTATGGTTCGCTTTTATTGATTCCAGCCCTGCGAGCTGGAGAAGGTTATATGTGTTATGTTATGTTGATGTGTGTGTTGTTCCTATGCACTTGACACTTGAACTCTCTGTAGCTTGTTCCTCATGGTAGGCTCCCCGCTACGCTTCTTGGGCTCTCGCTGTTAGCGGGACCCCTCATCCGCTCCACTTTGGCCCCCGGTCCACAGTTAGGCTGTGGTTACCGCTCACACTACTACCCCCACACAGCGGTCTCACTGAGACGTAGCTGACACTCCAGATTTCCCCTTGACTCCTACAGGTGGGTAGCCTAGCTAAGCCCACCTCTGGTTTTTCTTTCTCCTCCCCCATATTTATCCCCTTACCCTTAGCCCCCATAGGCCCTTTTTTTACCCCGCCTTGGTTATTTGGCCCTGACCCCCCTACCCTTCTTTCTCCCCCTTTTTCCACTCTGATCCTCCTGACTCTTCCTACCCCCAACTCCTCCTGATCTCCTCACCTGTGTGTCTTCTCCCCTCACCCCACCTCCCCCTCTGTGTGTCCCCTTCCCTTCTTTCCCTTCCCCTAGGGGAGTGACCCTCACATTCATCCTCTATAGGAAGACCCTAACCTACTCGACAACCAGACAATCATTTTCACCTCTTCCTAACTCTTCACAATGCAGACCCCCTAATATTAATATCCCAATGACTCTGAAGTGTGTTTCATTGAACACAAAAGGCCTGAATGTACCAGAAAAAAGGTCACAAGTGTTAGCTTCGCTCACCAAACATAAGGCTCACTTTATCTTCCTGCAGGAGACGCACTTCCGATCTGATGCTATCCCCAAACTGACTAATCACATATATCGCTCCGCCCTACACGCCACTAACCCGGTCGGCAAATCCAAGGGAGTCTCGATCCTTATTTCAAAACACGCCAACTTCCTCTTGACTGACTCCCTAGCGGATCCTGAAGGCAGATTCATTTTTATTAAAGGAACATACGCAACTAAGCCTATCACACTGGCTAACAACTATTGCCCTAATGAACATCAGGTCTCCTTCTTCCGCAAGACATGTGCCCTTCTGTCCTCATTCCAGAGCGGCCTGGTCCTCCTGGGAGGCGACATTAATGTGCCCTTAAACCCCCTCCTAGACACCTCCACGGCCTCGACATCTCTGCCTTATAAGGCATTACGCCAAATTAAAGCCCAATTACAAACCTTGACCCTTCATGACACATGGTGCACCCTCTATCCTTCAACCAAAGACTACACCTACTTTTCGGCCCCTCACCAGAAATACTACAGAATCGATTTCTTTTTTCTATCCCAGACCGACCTCCCCGCCCTCCAACACGCCTCCATTGAACCGATGTTCTTATCAGATCACCACCCCATCACAGTTACACTATCGTTCCCGGAAACATACCCCAAGACTAAAGTATGGCGGTTCAACCCTTCCTGCCTGACAGACCCAACCTCATTGGAACGGATCCGCTCATGCATCAAGCTTTATTTTCAGGAGAATGCTAATCCTGACATTTCTCCAATATCCATATGGGAAGCCCACAAATGCGTGGTACTGCTTACCCTGAATTCACAGGCCAAAAAAGCTTATCAGGAGAAGGTGAATACTCTTATCAAAAGGATTAGAGCACTAGAGCTGTCCCACAAACAAACACAAGCCCAGAACATCCTTCAGGAACTAACTCAGTTCCGCACACTTCTTGCAGACGAATTGGGTAAACGCGCGAGAAGACGCTACATTCTTGGCCAGAGAGTCTTTTATGAACATGGCAATAAGAGTGGGCGCCTTTTAGCGCGGTCAGTCCAGAAGGCCAAACTCTCGTCCACCATGCATACCTTACGCGATCCCCAGGGCACCCTCCTGGCCAAGAGTGAGGACATCGCGAACAAATTCGAGTTTTTCTACCGAAAGCTCTACAACCTTCGCCCTACCCAGCCACCCCGAGCATCGGGGGAGACACGTCAAACGCTCATCGCGGACTTTCTCGCTCAGTATGGCCCCAAACCCCTCTCCCCCCAACAAGCACAATCCTTAGAGGGACAATTCTCGACAGGAGAGCTGGAGATAGCCCTGAAACAAATGAAGCTGGGCAAAAGCCCGGGCCCAGATGGGAACACCCTCCAGTATTATAAGTCTTTTGCAGATATCCTTGCCCCCAACCTTCTACAGACGTTTAATGCCCTGGCCAACCCACAAGACCGACCTAACAGACTATTAGAGGCACACATCACTGTAATCCCTAAGGAAGGGAAGGATCCCCTCCAGGTGGCGAATTATAGGCCGATCTCACTCCTTAATGTCGATATAAAAATGTATGCCAAAATCCTTGCCAACAGGTTAATACCTCTAATCCCCGGTCTTATCTCCAATGAACAAGTGGGTTTTGTCCCGGGCAGGGAAGCACGGGACAATACCATACGAACCCTTAACCTACATCACTGGCTTACTTCAACTAAAACACCAGGCTTTTTGCTTTCCCTTGATGCGGAGAAGGCGTTTGACAGAGTGGCCTGGGACTACATGCGAGAGGTCCTAAAAGGGGTAGGTTTGGAGGACCGCATGCTCACCTCCATAATGGCATTATACTCGAACCCCACGGCGGCGGTGAGAGTTAACGGCCACCTGTCAAGCGCCTTCTCCATCAACAACGGCACACGCCAGGGGTGCCCCCTCTCCTCCCTGATCTACATTCTCTCTTTAGAACCCCTCTTAAACAAACTTAGAGAAAACCCGGATATTAGGGGTTTGATGGTCAAAGGCAAAGACTTTAAAGTGGCCGCCTTCGCGGACGATATCTTGCTCTCCCTCACATCCCCCCGAACCTCCCTTCCATCTCTCTTACATGACCTGGAAGCCTTTGGTACAATTTCAAACCTTAAAATTAACTACACAAAGTCCCACGCCCTGAATATCACCCTCCCACCACAGGAAGTCATCCATTGTCAGGAATCTTTCCCATTTCACTGGGAAAAGACTGCTATTTCCTATCTTGGGATTCGGATCCCACCCTGCCTCAAAGATCTATATGCTCTTAACTTCCACCCTGCCCTGAAAAAAGCCCAAGACCACTTCTTGGAGTGGTCTTCACTGAATGTCTCGTGGTTTGGCCGAGCGGCTTTGATCAAAATGATTGTCCTACCACGTATATTGTACTTGATCCAAACCATCCTGATGCATATATCCGCAGGATTCTTTTCCTCTTATCGGAAGGCCTGCTCGACATTTCTATGGAAAGGTTCCCCTCCTAGAATCAAATACACCAGACTCACCTTGCCCAAGCCTAAAGGGGGTATTGCTCTCCCAGACCTGTATAAATACTACGTGGCTTGTCACCTTACGAGAATCGCGGACTGGTCCATTCACCCCCTTGAAAAGGTCTGGATCGCTATCGAAGACTCTTTCTCACCCATTCCGCTACGTCTTCTCCCATGGCTATCCCTGAAACAATGGCCACAGCCCCTGACCTCACATCCTTTCATCCACACTTCCTTAATGCTTCTTAGGTGGTCCCCTACCAGAGGTTCCCTCTCACCCACCCCGGGCCCGCTGACTACGCTAAGAGGAAATCCCGACTTTATCCCAGGCGAGTCACCTACCTTCCTCAAACAAGAATGGCCGTTTCAGGACATCCTTGCTTCCCAACTGTACACTGACGGTAAGCTCGCTTCGATAGAGGACCTCAGGCTCATTTCCAACACCTCTACCTTCCCCTTCTGGACGTACAGACAAATATGTCACTTTCTATCCACACATGCAGCTCAGGGCAGCTGGACAAGACCACTTACCCCTTTCGAAACCCTCTGCTATCGTAGAACCCCCCAACGACACCTTATTTCCCTGCTCTACGCTTTACTCATAGAACCTACTGATTCCACCCTTTCGCCATCGCAGGCCTCGTGGAACAGAGATCTACCTACCCCCCTGACACCAGTTGAATGGACGAGAATTCACGAATACGCACACAGGGGGTCGTTGAACGTCGCCATCCAGGAGAATGGGTACAAAGTGCTCACTAGATGGTATAGGACCCCATCTCTCCTTCATAAGTTTGCCCCTTCAACCTCCAATATATGCTGGAGATGCAATACAGAGGTGGGAACCATGGTACATATTTGGTGGGAATGCTCACACATCCAACCCTTTTGGAGGGAAGTACACAGATGCATCGCATCAATCACCACTTACACCTTGGATTTCACACCAGCACAATTCCTCCTGCATCACACTTCTCTCTCGAGAAAAGATTATTTTAAATCCCTAGCCATGCACATGGTGAATGCTGCCAGGTTGTGCATTCCCAAACACTGGCGCTCCTGCCATATACCGTCACTTAAAGAATGGTTTGCGACCATCTCTAGAATCTGCGACATGGAAGAGCTGATCCACATCTCTCAAGAGAGACTGGAGAATTTCTCGAGTACCTGGTCCTGCTGGTCATACTTCAAAACAACAGCTGAATACAAACAGCACGTTCCCTCTGACTAGAGTCTGATATCTGAGGGGCTCTATATCCCCCTCTCTCCTACGGAGGTTCAAGCGAGTGGTCACTCCCCTCATCCTCACCCTCATCCTCAAGCCCACCCCACCCCCGCCCCCCCTTTCGCTGCTGCCCGTTGTGCTCTGATCCCTCTCCCCCTTCCCCATACCCCCTCAACATGAGTAGATATTGTCCCCCTCATCCTATCCCCCTATCACCATCTCTTAGACACCATCTCTTTGGTGTTGGAAACAACAAGTAATGTAGCAAAGTTAGCAGGCGGTCGGAATGCGAATCAAACTAATTAAGGCTCCGGCCCATCCGCACCTTCACTCTCACTTATACAAAAGCTGGAGACAATCTCACACCTGCCTGTAATGTTTGTTTAAGTTGTACCAAAAACTGGTTCTCTTTGAATGCACTTGTTCTGTTTCAAACCTTGTACTGTGATTCCTGTGAATTTGCTCAATAAAACTTTATGGGAAAAAAAAATAATAATAATTCTGTCAAGTTGTCTGTTAATGATGGTAGAATCGTTGGGTCTGTTAGTAACGAGGCATTAAGTCTCCATGTTGGTTGCTGTCGTGTAGGACTTACCAAATCCATAGATAGGGAAATTGGTGAATGGTCAGAGAATGTTTGGATACCTATGTTCGCCCCTGTTACTCTTGTGAGGTCCCTCTGTGACACAAACAGGTAATCTAATCTTGCATATGTGGCGTGTGGGATAGAAAAGTATGTGAAATCCCGCCCTTCTGGGTTAAGAAAGCGGCAGGTGTCAACTAGCTGAAGAGATTGTAGCAAAGATTTGAGATGTTTAAGCGTTTTGTACGTGATACATGTTTTCTCGTTGGAGGTGTCAGTAAGGGGATTCAGAAGGACATTGAAATCTCCCCCTAGGATTAAGCAACCCTTAGCAAACCCATTAAGTTCTCTGACTATGCGTTGACAAAACGAGACATGGGCCCTGTTAGGGAAATAAACATTTGCCAGGGTTATTAGAGTACCTCCATACGATCCCTTCAAGAATATGAACCTGCCCTCTGGATCCGAGAGCTGTTCCGATAACTCGAAGGGAGAGTCTTTGCTCACCAGTATGGAGACCCCTTTTGATCTGGAATCGTTATTAGTGGCCTAAAATTCCCTAGGGAAGTATGCATTTTTTAAGATGTGGTATGTGATGTGTTCTAAAATTAGTCTCCTGTAGGAAGACAAAGTGTGGCCTTCCTTTTTTAAGTTCCCTCAAGAGTGTGGAGCGACGTTCCGGTACATTCAAGCCCCTAATATTGTGAGAGATTACAAGGGGGCCATGCCCCAAAGATGAGTAGGCCATGCGGAGGACTTAGGAGGAGGCACTCGGAGGACCAATCTGAAAAGACACAACTGCAAAATATAGATTAGTACCTGTACCAATACTCCAAGTAAACAAACGTATTGCTTTTTTAGTGTTCCCTGTAACAGAGGGAGAAACCAAAAAAAATAAAAAATAAAATAAAAAAGAGAAAAAAAGAGAGAGAGAAAAGAAGGAAAGAAAAGCGCAGAATACCAGTATAAGGGAGTAGAGCACTAGCAGTTTTCCCCCAGGATTGGTTATACACCCCTCCGGAGGAAGAGACTTGCCAACTTAGTGTAGTGTACCCTTTGTCCCACTTTAGGAGCACAAGGGCACTTTGCGGGGTAGAAGGGAAGCAACAACAGCTAAGTGTCAGCGCACCTATCAACTTCTATTAGGCTTAAAAAAAAAAAAAGTTAAATTTTAACATCCGAACATCCGAGCTACTGCACACATAGCCATAAAGGCTATAACTGTAAAATCTAAATTACTATACACCCGACCGTGGTGTTAATTATTAATCTAGGCAAACAAAATATAAGTATGAGCATGTGATGGTCCCCAGCTCCAATGTTCATGTTCATGTGAATTCATTCAGTAGATGACTGTGCCTGAGAAATTGTGGGGTGTCCCTGAGCGGGCCTAGAAAGAGGCAAAAGGTAACAGAACAAAAAGAACAATAATGCAGCTTTCATGGCACATGCAATCCGCTCAAGATGTGTGACTTAAATGCCTCCTGTGGCTCAGGATAAGACTACATGTCAACCTGTAGGTACTGGTATCCCTCATGGGCTGATCGTCAGCAGGTAATGCTAGCTCCAGGCTTAGAAGAGAGCCACGTCCAGGGCATAACAATTGGGAGGAGCCAGGTAACTTACATCATAAAAAGTCTGCAGTTCAGGAAGCTACCAATGGGGGCTCTATAGAGTAAAATAGAGCCATCTAGTGGTCACCAAAAATCATGCAAGTGAGCTTTGAAAAAAAAAACATAAAGTCATATAAAAGCTGAGCCCTAATCCAGATGGGGAGAAGGGGAGCTTCAAAAGGTGTTTCAGTCGTCATCTGGAACCCTATAAGCCTCTGCTTGCCTCCTTGGAGTACCAACCTTAGAGCTCCCACCGCGACTGTGTTTAAGTTTCTTCACCTGTCGTTTGTCAGGGGTAGAGAGCGGAGAGTTAATAGGGCTCCTCTCAGGCAATGGTTGCAGGAAATCAGCATACTAGTCTGGCAAGTCAATCTGGCCTAATTGTAATGCATCACAGAAATCTGGAAGATCAACTGGAGTGCGTAGAATATGCTGGCAGCCATTGTATGAGACATTTAGTGCAAATGGTGTATCTGAGATCTTTTCCCTCAATCTCTCCAGCAGGGGATGTAATGCACGTCTATTTTTTAAAGTGATCTGAGACAGGTCCTGGAATAACATAATCGTTGCTCCATTAAAAATTATTTGATTGTTTCTCCTAGCTTTGCACATTATTTCTTCTTTAAGAACAAAGCTTTGCAAACAACAAATGATGTCTCTTGGCAGACCGGAATCAGACACTCTGGGCCTGAGGGCTCTGTGTGCTCTTACAAAGTGAATCTCTGCATACTCCTGTCTTTCCAACAGACTGTTAAAGCCCCTCAGGAGAGCTGTTACGATCTGTTCAGGCTCTACAGACTCTGGGATCCCCCTCACCCGTATATTGCATCTCCTTCCACGGTTATCAAGGTCCTCAATATGTCTGTATACGTCAATAAAGTGCTGCAATTGAACTATAGTGGCCTTCTCTTGCCCGTGTATGGCCTTGTCTCTATGCTTTCCAGCATTCTCCTCCGCCGCCATTTTTTCATTGAGCACTAGCATGCTCGATTTTAGGTCTCTGAGAGCCGCTGAAAATGTAGCTTTGATGTCCGCTGCTATCACAGACATGTCAGCGTAGGTTAAGGGGTGATCTGGTCTGGACTTACCCCTGCTGGAATCCTCCGTAGCCGACTGGGAGTCTTCACTGCAGTCCTCCACGTGTCGAGCAGGCGCCATCTTGGATCTCGTCTCCCAGCCGCGGGCCGCAGATTGTGTTTTGAAGAGATCTGCAATGTTCTTTGTGGAGTAAGCCACCGAGCTTTGTCACGGGCGAGAGTGGGGGTTGAGTATAGTCGTTTGCCTGGCATCTGAGGGCTGGTGGTCAGGTAATAGGCTACTAATGGCCGTGTGTGATGAGGAGCTCCTTCAGTGTGCTGCCATCCTCGCTGCGCGATAAGCCCCCCCTCCCACTTATTTAATTTTCACGATTGTGTTACATTTAAATAAATGTTCAGCATATGTAATCACTTAAGGCAAAGTGCTCACATATATATAAAAGAAAAACCTGTGCTGGAACCAAACCTAGCAATATAGCTGCAACTTAAAGTGAAATACACACAAAATAGCAATGGAAAAAATATAAGCTGTGCTGTTAAAGTGACATGTTAACAAATAAGTAAACACAAAACAATAAGTGAATTAAGTAAAAAATGAAAAAAAATGTTTAAGGGAGTCCCAACTGTGAAATATGCAACTTATGCAAAGTCCTCCAATGACTCTTAAAGATTCTAATGATTCCTTCAAAGAAGGACGAATCAACAGCCAAAAGTTCCGTGAAAATCTTGTGACTTGTTATACGTAGATACAGTGAATCCACCACCACACAAAGTGCACGCTTACCAGCTGCACAAGTTTAGACACTTGTGGCTAATACCCAGCCAGGGCCTTTTCCTCCAAAGACTTCAGATGTTGGTCTGGTCAGCAGGCATAATAAATCGTCCAGTCAGGAATGTGATAGATGGTGCCGCTTGTGGACCCATACATGATACAACTGGTATTAAGGCGATAATAGTTGGCCTCTCCTAAGGTGGAGACCATCATCAACAGTTGTTCCAAAAGACGTAAGCAGGCTGGGGCTTCTGGTGTTGTATTTCGTCACTCCCCTGGTGCCCCCTTTATGGCCAATGAACGCTTCCACACTACACTCCTATCTTACCTAGGAGTTATGACAAACAACCCCCCTTGGTCCAGAGCAGTATCTTCTATTGGATTTATTTGCTGCCTAGATTGTGGTGGTTTATGAGCTATATTGATGGTAGTGGTAGGTATGTGTAGCTTTATGCAGGATGTTAAATGCTGTCCATATACACTGGGGTGTAATTTTAATTTGCTCTGGGATGAGTCAGTGTGAAGATGCATTTGTCAGCTAACAGCACCTCTATGCTAAGCTGCAGTAACTCAGCAGACTCAGCATAGAGGTGCCTGTAAACGAATACACAATGTGTAATGTGTAGTGCTAGGCAGAGCTCACCTCCAGGAAGTACATACACACGGCTCCCTCTGCTCAGCAGCTGCTCACACCTCCCTCTTCCAGACGAGCATGATCTTGGGGGAAAAGGCACATCCCCATCTCGCCCACTCAAGCAGCAGCCTGCAGGAGAGAGGCTGAAATACTGCTGGGGGAGGTACAGGGGGTGGAGAGTGCAGTCCCGAGGTTTCTGAGCAGTCATTCATGCTTGGAATGGCTGCGAGTTGTCCCGACTGCGGCTTTGGTTACCCGGGGTGCGCTTGGCCTCGGAGTCTGTAATATTTTCTCAGGGGGGAGCAATTGCCCTGTTGCCCCCCCCCCTGAAACCGCCCCTGCTATCACCACCTATTACTATCACAAGGGATGTTTACATTCCTTGTGACAGCAATAAAAGTGATCAAAATTTGTAAAAAAATAAAATGAATAAGAAAAAAAAAAAAAAAGTGTTAAAGCGCCCCCGTCCCCTCGAGCTCACGCAGCAAAGAAAACGCATACGGAAGTCGCGCCCACATATGTAAACGGTGTTCAAATCACACATGTGAGGTATCGCTGCGATCGTCAGAGCAAGAGCAATAATTATAGTACTAGACCTCCTCTGTAATTCTAACCTGGTAACCGTTATTTTTTTTAAAGCGTCGCCTATGGAGATTTTTAGGTAGTTTGTCACCATTCCACGAGTGTGTGCAATTTTAAAGTGTGACGTGTTTGGTATCTATTTACTCAGCATAACATCATCTTTCACATTACACAAAAAATTAGGCTAACTTTACTGTTTCGTTTTTTTTTAAATCATGAAAGTGTATTTTTCCCCAAAAAGTTGCGTTTAAAAGACCACTACACAAATAACGTGTGACATAAAATATTGCAACAATCACCATTTTATTCTCTAGATTCTCTGCTAAAAATATATATATACATATATAATGTTTGGGGGGTTCTAAGTAATTTTCTAGCAAAAAATATGGATTTTAACATGTAAACACCAAATGTCAGAAATAGGCTTACCGTAGTCATGAAAGGGATAATATAGTAATATAATATATATATTAAATTACTATATTATATACACATATATATTTATGGTCGAACCCCTTCATCCGGGATGGATGTGAACCATGTGAACGCGCCATAAGACTTACATCATGAAATAGACCTGAAGTGTGCCCTGGTCTGCTGGTTGGTATACCAAAAAAGGGGGCATACCCAAGATAAGTAATAGATGTTTAAGGAGAGAAATGAATTTGAGAAATGCCCTGAAAAGGGTAATGGGAGGGGATTTCTCACCGGAACTGACAAAGACCACAGGTGAGTGGGCTGCTTAAATACCCCCCGGGCTCCTCCCATAAATTCAGGCCACAATACTGGCCTTCTTATTTATGGTCGAAGCCCTTCATCCGGGATGGATGTGAACCACATGAACGCGCCATAAGACTTACATCATGAAATGGACCTGAAGTGTGCTCTGGTCTGCTGGTACCAAAGTGTGCCCTGGTCTGCTGGTACCAAAAAAGGACGCAAAAACATTCAGGTAGGGTTGAAAGCTCTTTATTGGTTTAGTGTTATTTTCTGCTGTTTGTCTTGAAAAGATGGATGTCGACCCCCGGGGCCAGATTGCTGGGTTTTAGATACTGCGAGGTGGAGAATTAAATCATCTTGGAAGCGAGCCAGGTGACGTCTACACAGTACCTGGCCGGCAGGGCTATCACTGTTAAACTCGCTTGGCCGCAGAAACTGTAGTAGGCCAGGTAAATGTCCGCTTCAATGACCAAGCTGGGAAGAAAGCCAAATGGGGAACGAGAGAGGATGGACGACATGTCTCTGAAGAGGGTACTTGTGATGGGCAAGCGTTTGGAGTTGGCTGTGGGCTGCTGCTTCTGAATGCTGTATGGAAATGGCTTGACTCGCATGGGTTGCGAAGGAGGATGGCTTTGCGAGATCCTGTAAGGCTAGGAAGTGTTGGATGCCGGCTAAGTATAGTTTTTTTTTTAATATAAACACTTTTATTTAAGAAATAAAGGCATTAACAATAATGTCCAGTACAGAGTATAAAAAATACATGTAACAATGTGTGGTATCAATGAATATAAGATACATTAATCCTGATTAGGTTAGTAGGTTATCGACAAAGACCAATGAGGTCCAGATACAAATCTGATGTTACATCAATTAAACTTTGTGGAGAGTCAGCCATATAAAATAAATCATCATGCAAGCAGAGGATGTTGTAGACCTCTCCATACTACCATGACACTTCTGTTCAGAAATAAAAATAAAATACAAACATATCATGGAGAAAGGAAGGAAAAGTGAAGCGCTATGTGTCCAAAAAAAAAACCTGGGAACAAACCAAGTTGTATATGTGCAAAAAAATGAAAATAAATGTGGAACCAGTTAAAGTTCTTGTGAATGTGATATTTAACTAATAGTGTCCATGACACAAAATGTGCAATCCGTGAATAATAAACTGAATTGGAAACCAAGTCGATCATACACAGCGTCTTCGAAGTTATAAAATACATAGGGTACTCTTACCAGAGCCGGTGGACCCACTTGTCAGCGACAGTGGGTCATAAAGGCATAAAGGTTCCACGGGGCAAACTCTGCAGCTTGTCTGGAGATTTTCACCTCTGGGATCCTGGATCGAAGTCCGAACTCAAACGGTGTTGGTCACGGTCACCATATCCAGAATCAAGGCGGGACTCTCCAAGGAACTCACCCCCATGGTAATGCCACTGATGTTACAAAACGGAACCATAAAGAAAGACTTGTTTGGATCCTGGAAGGGGCCAATATAGGCCAAAACTCCCCAGTCATGGATTCACCATGCCATAGGAGAGAGGGGACAAAAAGGAGGGAGGACTCCAATCGTGTACATACGTTTTTGAAGGTTTATTGAATAAAACCATCAGTAAAAAGTGATCACATAGCAATTGAAGGCAATAAATGAAGTGGTAATATACCAGCCCTACGCGTTTCGTATAATAATACTTCTACAGGGGCAAACTGAACTGCGGAGCATTGCATGAAATGAGATTAAAAAAAAACTAGCCGGGACGAACTGGTGAGTCGCTGAAGCGACTAGATTCAGAGTGGAGGGTAATGCGAACTAAAATAACTGAAATGATAGACAGTGTGTTTCCAAAGTGAAATGGGCCTACTACGTGGTGTGAAACAACGAGGTACGAGAATGTAGGAATGAAACCTATGAAACCGTTAAAAACAGCTTGGTGTTTGTGCTCACAAACTGATCGACAAGTTTGTGGTTTGTACAAGGCTAAAATAAGGCTACATACGGAGACTTAACGAATGACTCGCAAGTACCATAGAGGGGAAACAACGGTGCGTGAAATGAAGAAATGATATACAAATCCTACCTGCGACGGTTTGAGAAAGCCTCGGTCTACGAAAACCACGAACGGAGAACCGAAAGCCTCTGAAAGTTCGATCACGCAGCTCACAAATACAGAGTTAGTTGGAAGAGTCATGCGACTGAGTTCGCATTGGACTGGGGCTGGTGTGCAACACATAGGAAGAGCGTGGTGTGGCGCCGTGCATGACGCACAGAAAATTATTTTGGTTTGGTAAATAAATGAGAGAAGAATCGTGTACAAACGATTCGTAAGTTCCGCTGCGGGAATTAAAACACACGGCTTGGGGAAACAACGAATGACAACGATAGAAAGTATGCAATGTATCTGATACAAATCGGTTGTAAAAAGAAATGACTCTGGTACGCATCGGTTTATAAAATGTATGAAATTAATCTGATACAAAATCGGTAGTAAGGAGTATTAATTCATCTTAAACAAATTGGTTGTAGAGTGTATGGCGCCCCATATTCTGAAACCGAACACCTACTACCAACCACCCGTCCCCCCCCCCAGGCTATTCAAGTGCAGACAAGGCACCAGGTGAGTCTAATTACCACCTAAATTAGCCACAGACCCCGTACAAACAATACATGTTCATCTCCAAATGGATGAGATGGCAACCCCATGGACAGTGAATCTTATAACCATTGAACACATACACAATATTGGTATAATGTTCAGCGCTAAACCATATTATGAAAAAGATTAAAGTTTAAAATTTTAATGAAAAGGCATGCATCTGCATGCTGATACATGTGAATGGTTGGTGAGTGAATTGAAAGTTCTGGGGGATGAACCCCTAAAAATTAGTCTCTAAAAAAGTCTCTAAATGGAGGCTGTAAAAGGGAGCGAGGCTGCTTCAGGCACGGGCTAAAGAACCCGATCACTGTGAACAAAAGGAGGAGAGAGAAGCGCCAAGCCAATCCTTTAAACAGCTTAGGAATTTATTCAGTATATAAGTATAAAACAACACTAAAAACTTGCGTGAAAAACGAGCGGTTGGGAACTTCCATATGCAGTGTCACAGGAGCACAGGAGGGCCGCTGGAAAGTCTCTATTGAGGGATCCATGAGCACCATGTGTTAGCCGCAGCTGGAGCCTCGATAAGCCTCATGGAGATATCGGCTGTGTGTCTCTGGGTGGGAGTAGTCCAGGGCTGCAAACTGGGGAGCCGCCCACACGCTGTCTGGCCAATCAGAACGCGTTTCGAAGGCACGGCCTCGCCTTCTTCATTAGCTGATCCTCTAACAGTCACATCACATTTATATAGAGGATACAATTAACCCACTCTGAGCCGCAATTAGCGGTGTCAGCGGGGAAGATAACGATTTAAAAAGCTAGATGTTATAATTGTAAAAAGCAAGTGTACGACTAAAGCCTCGTACACACAGTCGGACTTCCATCGGACTTTTCTGTGGATTTTTGTCCGAACGGAGTTGGTCGGGTACACCCATAGCATACACACGCTCTGACTTTTCTGCAAACTTTCCCAATACTTTTCCAACATCATGTGCTTTTTCTGCTCTTTACCGCCACCCTTTGGTCAACTTCTACTATTGTTGGTTGATTTTAACATTATTTGTTTTGTCCATCGGACAAAAGTCCGATTGATTTCTGTACACACCGTTGGACTTTGCTCCATTGGACTTTTGTTGGCGAAAAGTTTGTCCGTTTGCAGACCGAACATTTGTCCGATGAAAACCAAAAAGTTTGTCCGATGGAGCGTACACACGGTCGGATATTTTGTCAAACTTGCTCAAAATGAAGTTTGTTGGCAAAAAGTCAGACCGTGTGTACGGGGCTTTAGAGACATGATTTAAAATGTGTAATATATGTGTGAAAAATATGTGAGAATCATATATATATAAATATATATATATATATATATATATATATATATATATATATATTGTGAGGGGGTTAACTCGGTAGCGGGTGTGTGTGACCCCCTGGTTGGGCTCCCCACACAAAAACAGGGCCAGCAGACGGAGGTTGTGGTTTTCAAAATCAAAAGGTGCGGTTTATTTCTCTATGTACAGTGACAAAAACACAGCAAAACCAAAAAGAAACATAAACAAAATAAATCCTGGTCAGTTTGACCTCTGACTAAACATGCAGGTTTCCTAAACTAACAACTGGGATCAGCCTGGTGCTGTCCTAGTCCCTAAGTCCCTGGTTTAGTAAAAGTCCAAACAAATAGCCACACAGGCTTTGCCTCACCGCACAGGGGTTCACTCTCCCTAGACAGTCCACACAGGTCTGGGTCCAGGCATGAGCAAACACCTAATGAATCTGGGAGTTTTTATAGAGGCCTTTAAATGAGCTGACAAGCTTCAGCTGGTCTCATCAACTCCCTGCCTGCACGACGCCCAGCCCTCTCCCTAGAGGTATGAGTCATCCATGAGCCCACTAGCCTCAGCTGGGCTTCATCAACTCCCTAGTTGTATAAGTCGGCATAAAGCCTGAATCTGGGAGAAATATATCTACCCCCCTGGATGCAACCAGGTGACTTTACCTTCCTGCTGTCACATACCCCCCCCTCTTGTTTTAACCTTGGGGTTGGAACACCAGCAATCAGGCATTCATGTACTCGAGACAAAGCATCCACATTCCCCATTTGAACGCCAGGGCGATGCTTTACTGTGAAGTTGAATTCCTGTAGGGCCAGGAACCACCTATTCACTCTTCTATTTGTCTCCTTGTTTTGAGCCATCCACTTTAACGGAGCGTGATCCGTAACCATGTCAAAGTGCCTACCTAGCAGATAGTACCGAAGGGAATCTAGAGCCCACTTCACCGCTAAACACTCCTTTTCAACCGTGGCGTAATTTACCTCATGGGACTTCAACTTCCTGCTGAGGTAAATGACTGGGTGCTCTTCCCCGTTCCAGACCTGGGACAATACTGCTCCTAACCCCACATCTGACGCATCACTTTGTACGACAAAGTCTTTAGAGAAGTCGGGTGAGTACAACACTGGCTGGCTACATAAGGCTTGTTTCAAGAATTGGAATGCTGCCTCAGCCTCGGGGGTCCATTTAATCATGACCGACCCTTTCCCTTTCGTCAGGTTGGTTAGGGGCACAGCCTTAGAAGCAAAGTGGGGAATGAAGCGCCGATAATAACCCGCGATTCCCAGAAAGGCCCGTACCTGCTTCTTGCTGTTGGGACGTGGCCAACTCTGGATGGCCTCGACTTTGTTGAGTTGGGGTTTTATCACTCCCCTGCCAATGGTGTACCCAAGATATTTGGCCTCCTCCTGCCCAATGGTACACTTCTTGGGGTTAGCCGTAAACCCCGCTTCCCGGATAGAGTCTAGGACTGCTTGCACTTTTGGCAGATGTGAGGCCCAATCTGTGCTATGGACAATTACGCCATCCAGGTAAGCCGCAGCATACTTCCGATGGGGCCTCAGTATCTGGTCCATTTTCCGCTGGAATGTGGCCGGCGCATTCTGTAACCCGAACGGCATTCTCTTATATTGGAACGCCCCGTCTGGGGTTACAAATGCGGTTTTCTCTTTGGCCGACTTGGCCAGGGGAATTTGCCAATACCCTTTTGTGAGGTCAAGAGTCGTCATGTATCGGGCTGTTCCCAGCCGGTCGATCAACTGTCTATACGTGGCATGGGGTAGGTGTCAAATTTTGTAACTTTGTTCAACTGACGAAAATCGTTACAAAATCGCCAGCTCCCATCCGGTTTAGGCACCAACACAATGGGACTAGACCAATCACTTTGGGACTCCTCTATCACCCCTAAGTTCAGCATTTTCTGTACTTCCTCCCGTATTGCCTCCCGTCGGGCCTCTGGGATCCGATAGGGTTTTAACTTCACCCTTTCACCGGGCGGGGTAATAATATCATGCTCTACCCCAGATGTTTGTCCCGGCAGCTCAGAGAACACCTCCTTGTTGCGAAGCACAAACTCCTTAACCTCCTGTTGTTGGGGTTGTGACAAGGTGGCTGCTATTCCAACCTCCGGAATCACGCAACCAGTTTGAGCTGGTGACCAAGTTTCTGCGACTAGGGACTCTCTATCCCTCCAGGCTTTCAACAGATTAACGTGATATATCTGTTCGGGCTTTCGCCTTCCTGGTTGTCTGACCTTGTAATTCACTTCGCTCACTTTTTCCATTATCTCGTAGGGGCCTTGCCATTTGGCAAGGAATTTACTTTCAACCGTAGGGACAAGTACCAATATCCTATCCCCCGGGGAAAAGGTACGGGTCTTGGCTCCACGGTTGTACACTCTCTGCTGTGCCAACTGCGCTTGGGCCAAATGTTCCTTCACGATGGGCATTACCTGTGCAATTCGATCTTGCATCAGGGCGACATGCTCAATCACACTCCTGTGGGGAGAACTCTCACTTTCCCAAGTTTCCTTGGCAATATCCAACAGCCCTCTTGGGTGTCTCCCATACAGTAACTCAATGGGGGAGAATCCCGTAGAGGATTGGGGCACCTCCCTAATAGCAAACATCAAATAAGGAAGTAGACAGTCCCAATCCTTTCCATCTCTATCCACCACTTTCTTCAACATTTGTTTTAGGGTTTTGTTGAATCTTTCAACCAGCCCATCGGTTTGGGGGTGATACACAGACGTACGCAATTGCGTCACTTTGAACAATTTACACAGCTCTTTCATAACCCGGGACATAAAAGGTGTACCTTGGTCCGTAAGCAGTTCTTTACAAATACCCACCCGGCTAAAAACAAGAGATAGCTCTTTGGCTATGGTTTTGGCCGAGGTATTTCGGAGAGGGATCGCTTCTGGATAACGGGTGGCATAGTCCATTATAACCAATATGTACTGGTGCCCCCTAGCGGACTTGATTATAGGACCTACCAAATCCATTGCGATTCTCTCAAACGGGACCTCAATGATGGGTAGAGGGACCAGCGGGCTACGGAAATGTGGCATCGGGGCCGACCTCTGACACACAGGGCAGGAGGAACAATAATTTTCTATGTCCTTCATCACCCCAGGCCAATAGAATCTCTGTAATACCCTCTCTCGGGTTTTCTCTGTCCCCAGATGACCTCCAAGAATGTGCCCATGGGCCAACTCCGACACCAACTTCCTGTAAGGTTTGGGCACCACAAGCTGCTCAACGGTTTCTTCTGCCCTTTTTGCCACCCGATACAGTAGGTCCTTCTCTACGCTGAAGTATGGGTAAGTGCAGGTATTATCTGGGTTCACTAACTCGCCATCTATTTCCACTACGTTTTCCCGTGCCTTTATTAGGGCGGGGTCTTTTAACTGTTCTGTGGCAAAATTTTCCCTGTGAACCTCCAGATCAGAAAACTCCACAGACGGTAGGTTTTCGTCTGAGGAGGTGGGCTCCTCTCCAGTTTCTTGAGTCTCCCCTGCCAATACTGACAAGGGAAATTCTGGAGAGTCCTCACCACTCTCAGAGGAGTTCTGGCTATCACATTCCTGGTACATAGGGGCACCAGTGGGGGGCTCAGGATCATCCCACAGTTCCCAGAACTTCGGAAAATCCCTTCCCACAATGGCATCATGCGGTAATTGAGATACTAACCCCACTGGATGAGAGAGGGTACCTTTGGGGGTCTCGAAACACACTGTAGTCACTGGATACTCTCGGGTGTCCCCATGCACACAAATAACAGCTACCTTGCTATTCCCAGAGACCTCTGTTTTAACTAATTCAGCCTTTATCAGGGTCACAAGGCTACCTGAATCCAGTAATACCACAACATTTCTACCATTAATACACATTTTGCATAAATGTTTCTCAGTTCCCCGAATGGCAGTGCATGCGACTGTCGCACACAGCGACTGACGTCTGTCCATCAGAAAGTCACATTGCATGGGTTCCTCCACAACCGGGCAATTTGCTGCAATATGTCCCGCTTGCCGGCGGCGGTAGCAAACAATCCATTTGGCTGCCTCTTGAGCCCCTGACTTCCCAGGCTGTTCTCGCCAAACTTTGGGTAGAGCTCCCACCCTCTCACTCTCTCCACCCTCACCCCTTGGAATCCTCTTATCCGCCCCTGGGGATGGTCTGGTCTTAGGGTGGAAAGTCCGAGAGTCTCTGGAAGAGGCCGTCAGGTTCTCTGTAGCCAAGTATTTCTCTACACGATCCACAAGACCACCGGCCGTCTCTGGGTCTCCATGGCTTACCCACTTTTGGATGGCAGTAGGAAGAGCTCTCAAAAACCGATCCATTACAACACGTTCCACAATCTCTGGTGCGGACAAAGTCTCTGGCTGTAGCCACTTCCTGCTCAGGTGAATGAGATCATACATTTGAGACCTGGGGGGTTTTCCAAGCTGGAAAGTCCAGTTATGCACACGCTGAGCCCGGACAGCCAGGGTGACACCCAGCCTTGCCAATATTTCAGCTTTTAGCATCACATAGTCTTTTGCTTGGTCAGGCTCTAGGTCATAGTAAGCCTTCTGCGATTCACCAGTTAACAGAGGAGCCACCAGTCCAGCCCACTGCTCCTCAGGCCACTTTTCTCTTTCAGCAGTCCTTTCAAATGTGGTCAAAAATACCTCTGGATCATCCTCTCCAGTCATTTTTGTCAATAAACGACTCACCCCAAAGGACGCGGTATTAGTGGGACGGCTTTCCTCACTGGTCTGCGGACGTTGCTGCATTACTGCTTCCATTTGTTGTAGTCTCTGCTCTTGCTTCTGTAACAGGTCTATGAAGCGGGCCTCAGATTGCTGCTGGGCTTGTTGATGAGCTTGCTGCTGGGCTGCAAGGCTCCTTTGCAAACCTGCATTTGTCTGCTGTTGATTGGCATTTGCTAGAGCCAGCTGTTTCAGTATCTCCTCCATGCTGGCTTAAAAAAACTGCCACTGGTTCTCCACCAACTGTGAGGGGGTTAACTCGGTAGCGGGTGTGTGTGACCCCCTGGTTGGGCTCCCCACACAAAAACAGGGCCAGCAGACGGAGGTTGTGGTTTTCAAAATCAAAAGGTGCGGTTTATTTCTCTATGTACAGTGACAAAAACACAGCAAAACCAAAAAGAAACATAAACAAAATAAATCCTGGTCAGTTTGACCTCTGACTAAACATGCAGGTTTCCTAAACTAACAACTGGGATCAGCCTGGTGCTGTCCTAGTCCCTAAGTCCCTGGTTTAGTAAAAGTCCAAACAAATAGCCACACAGGCTTTGCCTCACCGCACA
Organism: Rana muscosa; assembly: GCA_029206835.1. NCBI lineage: Eukaryota > Metazoa > Chordata > Amphibia > Anura > Ranidae > Rana > Rana muscosa. Next base: position 656,271,155 of record CM055116.1, on the reverse strand, counting down.
GGGGTTCACTCTCCCTAGACAGTCCACACAGGTCTGGGTCCAGGCATGAGCAAACACCTAATGAATCTGGGAGTTTTTATAGAGGCCTTTAAATGAGCTGACAAGCTTCAGCTGGTCTCATCAACTCCCTGCCTGCACGACGCCCAGCCCTCTCCCTAGAGGTATGAGTCATCCATGAGCCCACTAGCCTCAGCTGGGCTTCATCAACTCCCTATAAGTCGGCATAAAGCCTGAATCTGGGAGAAATATATCTACCCCCCTGGATGCAACCAGGTGACTTTACCTTCCTGCTGTCACAATATATACACAGTATATTAAATAAAAAAATAAAAAAATATACACATACACATATACATACATATATACACACACACACATATATATATATATATATATATATATATATATATATATATATATGTGTAGCACACAGACCCTTCTGCTCCATCCATTTGTTTGCAGTAAGGCACACCTGCTACTTTCCCGTTGTCCAACTCCAGATATGGAGAGGTGAGCGGTGTTAGATTTTTGGGCCTTGCGGCGAGTTACCTCTCCAGAGCGGATCCCTGGTCTCAGTTGTCTAGGCGAAAGTCCCTTTTTGTAATAAAGCCAATGTTCACACAGGTGTAAAACCCAAGCAGCAAGGTTTTATTCTTTTCTTGAGGTAAAACTTGGAAGAGAGAGAGAGTAGAAACGACAAGTAGGGGAAGGTTCAGGCACGCAACGCTTAGAGAACACTTTCGTCGCCACTCAAGCCTGAGTGGGTATTGCTCACCCGGATAGTCCCTATGAGAGCGGTCCTAGCAGCCAGAGTGGAGCACGGATGTCAGAGATGATAGATCCCCCTTTAGGTAGGCATCCAGGCCTCTCCCCGAGATAGCAGTACCGTCGCTATCTCCGCCGGGACTGATCTTCCCCTGGAACTCCTTCCCTAAAGATGGGCCCCCTTCAACCGGGAAGCCTGGGATCCCTCTCCGAAGCGTAGGCCCTCGATAGGAGAGCTGGGCCTACTATACAGCAGTAGAGCCTCGAGCTAAAGGTGCCCGAGACCAATCACACGCGTCCTGTGCCATAGGGGCCATGAGGCACGCTCACTGAACCATAGGTCCCCCCGAACTCCTTGGGGTCCCCCTGGAATCGCCTCACGCCTAATGGCGTCTGCCCCTTTTGTACCCTCTCCCAGCATGCACAGCGGGTAGACCACGCCCACTGCACGGCTGCCGAGAGGGGTCACCCAATGACGCTGCGATACCCCCTGCGGTTCAACCTGAGCCGAAGATGACAGCGCCATCTCCAGGCAACAGGGAACTATACTGCCTGGCAGCACCGCACCCAGAGCAGAAGCAATTTAATATATAAACAGGTCTGAGCCAAACTATTAGCTCAGACCACCCTCAAATTTTCACATATAGCGTCCCATAAATTGAGATGGGTGCTACATATATATATATATATATATATATATATATATATATATATATACACACACATACATATAACGTTACCGGTCGGTTTGGATAAAAGGAACATTTGATGAAATAGGTCTTAGGTGGGTAAATGCCTGAGTGTGTACCTGGTTGTAAAAAAGGTAAAAAGGATGCATAAAATGAACTAGATGCAACAGTGATACATGTGTATACATATAATTACACATACACATGCACACGTCGCAACTGGGGGATAACTATACCAATAGGTAGAAGATTACAGCAATGAGTATACATGAGTTGTGACTGTAATTCAAATAAAGGTTGGCTGGTTATTCAAATGGGAAGATAATAACTGTTTGATTTCATAAGGGTCTATAAGGTATATTGTAAATACAAAAAATTCAAAATAAAATAATTTACCAGGAAGAGGCAAATTAAAAAACAAAAACAAAAAAAAAAACATACTAGATAATCTTAATCAAAAACATTATTTGAAATTACTTAAAGTATAATAATATTGTGACTTTAGCCATAGATGAGTGAATAAATGAGTGAGTTAATTAATCAATCGATTAGTATGAACCCATGAAAGGATATATATAGTGAGATGGTATATACAGTATGTGGCACATTCCCCTCAAGGATTCATAACTGAGGATTTGTGTACTGCATATGTTGCATATCAAAGGGGTATTTGTAATAATCTGAGTCTTTAATCTCAGTTTGTTTTATTAGTACAGCCTTATTTTGGGGGTGGAATACTTCTCAGATATCCTCCAATTCCCTGGCAGGATCAAATAGATACTCTGCATTTGGTGCCACAAGGGACTATTGGGTGAGAATGCTAGCCCACTGTGACAAATGTGACCTATCCTAATACAGATGTACAGTATCTCACAAAAGTGAGTACACACCTCACATTTTTGTAAATATTTTATTATATCTTTTCATGTGACAACACTGAAGAAATTACACTTTGCTACAATGTAAAGTAGTGAGTGTACAGCTTGTATAACAGTGTAAGTTTGCTGTCCACTCAAAATAACTCAACACACACCCATTAATGTCTAAATCGCTGGCAACAAAAGTGAGTACACCCCTAAGTGAAAATGTCCAAATTGGGCCCAAAGTGTCAATATTTTTTGTGGCCACCATTATTTTCCAGCTCTGCCTTAACCCTCTTGGGCATGGAGTTCACCAGAGCTTCACAGGTTGCCACTGGAGTCCTCTTCCACTCCTCCCTGACAACATCACAGAGCTAGTGGATGTTAGAGACCTTGCGCTCCTCCACCTTCCATTTGAGGATGCCCCACAGATGCTCAAGAGGATTTAGGTCTGGAGACATGCTTGGCCAGTCCATCACCTTTACCCTCAGCTTCTTTAGCAAGGCCGTGGTTTTCTTGGAGGTGTGTTTGGGGTCGTTATCATGTTGAAATACTGCCCTGTGGTCTTGTCTCCAAAGGGAGGGGATCATACTCTGCTTCAGTATGTCACAGTATATGTTGGCATTTATGGTTCCCTCAATGAACTGTAGCTCCCCAGTGCTGGCAGCACTCATGCAGCCCCAGACCATGACACTCCCACCACCATGCTTGACTGTAGGCAAGACACACTTGTCTTTGTACTTCTCACCTGGTTGCCGCCACACACGCTTGACACCATATGAACCAAATAAGTTTATCTTGGTCTCATCAGACCACAGGACATTGTCCCAGTAATCCATGTCCTTAGTCTGTTTGTCTTCAGCAAACTGTTTGCAGGCTCATCTTTAGAAGAGGCCTCATTCTGGGACGACAGCCATGCAGACCAATCTGATGCAGTGTGCGGCGTATGGTCTAAACACTGACAGGCTGTCCCCCCACCCCTTCAACCTCTGCAACAATGCTGGCAGCACTCACACTTCTATTTCCCAAAGACAACCTTTGGATATGACACTGAGCACGTGCACTCAACTTCTTTGGTCGACCATGGCGAGGCCCATTTTGAGTGGAACCTGTCCTGTTAAACTGCTATATGGTCTTGGCCACCATGCTGCAGCTCAGTTTCAGTGTATTGGAAATCGTCTTATGGCCTATGCCATCTTTATGTAGAGCAGTGTTTCTCAACTTCAGTCCTCAAGGCGCACCAACAGGTCATGTTTTCAGGATTTCCCCCAGTTGAAACGGCTGTGGTAATTTCTAAGGCAGTGAAACTGATCAAATCACCTGTGCAAAATAATGGAAAGCCTAAAAACATGACCTGTTGGGGCGCCTTGAGGACTGGAGTTGAGAAACACTGATGTAGAGCAACAATTCTTTTTTTCAGATCCTCAGAGTTCTTTGCCATGAGGTGCCATGTTGAACTTCCAGTGACCAGTATGAGAGAGTGAGAGCGATAACACCCCATTCACACCTGAGACCTTGTAACACTAACGAGTCATATGACACCGGGGAGTAAAAATGGCTAAATGGGCCCAATTTGGAAATTTTCAATTAGGGGTGTACTCACTTTTGTTGCCAGGGGTTTAGATATTAATGGCTGTGTGTTGAATTATTTTGAGGGAGCTGCAAATTTACGCTGTTATTCAAGCTGTACACTCACTACTTTACATTGTAGCAAAGTGTAATTTCTTCAGTGTTATCACATGAAAAGATATAATAAAATACTTCCAGAAATGTGAGGGGTGTACTCACTTTTGTGAGATACTTTATGGTATGTAGTAATTAGGGCAGAAAAATCACAAAGGGGACCTCTGTATCAATATAAAACCTGACGAGGGATCCATTTTACACAAAATTGTGCCAAGGCTAAAACATGATAGTAATTACATACAGTTTCATGCCCTACAGAGAATACTTTTAGTAATTTGTTTACACCTAATGAGTACTTAATATTTCTGAAGTTATAATAAATGTTTTCAGCATGCTAAAAAAGTGCTATTGTAAAAACATACAGTATTTTATATTTTTACTAAGCACTCCCCTGGCAGCTTACTGCATGCCAGTGTCGTTTTATGACATCACTTGGGGTGATTATTATATTTTATAATCAGCTAGCTAATAGGTTTGAAAGGGGGAAAAAAAAATATATGTTTTCCTGTATTGGTGCTAAGCACTTTAGACACACCGGACATGAATTTCATTATAAACTGTTCTTGTATTAATATACAGGAATACTAACAGCTTCATTAATCGAATGGTGTTATGTCAGGGCAACAATAGTGACAAATAAACTGCAGAGTGTATAACCCTATGTGATATATGTTATTGTTTTGTTTTTGTACCAGATTAAATCGCCACAAAAAATATTTGAGTTTATACTCTGTCCATTCTAGGAGCACAAAGTGATGACTGTAGTTAAGCTCCCAGGACAATAATATTTTAGAATTTGATTTTGAAACTGAAGCTTTCAAAACATAGTGGAAAATGAACAAATATTATTTTCTATTTTACCCGCTGACCTTATATAGTTTGTTTTGATTTAGCTGTAGTAAAAAAAAAAAATACAGGAGTCTCATAAATTGTCAAAATACAGTAAATGATTTGCTTCCAAAACAAAGAAACTTAAGATGACTGAAAGTTGTCATCAAATGTTGCTAAGCAAATAACTTTTTAGAAGAAACAAGTGTCTACATATGATAAAATTATTCATAGTAGACAGTTTCTTATTGGATAGAAAACAACAAGATCATGTTTCAAAATGCTATTTTTGTGGCATTTAGGTAGAAAGAACATTGTACTGTTTCCCAGTAAACTGTTAAAGCTGATAAAAATCCATGTTATGCACACAACAAGTTTGTCTTGTTTTGCAGCTTGTTTAACGCCCTTGGCGTCAATCCCGAGTCAGGCTTGGGGTGAGTCTTTCATGCTAAGAGCGGTAACCCCGAGCCAGACTCGGGATTGCATTGCAGAATACAGGGAAGTTACTTACCTTGTTCCCTGGATCCTGCGATGTCCTCCCGCAGTGTGTGCGAGCTGTCTCCTCGCTCAATTCACACTGCCTAGTGCAGAGCTCCGTTCCCTGCGACGTTGCGACGCACGGGGACGGAGTTTGGCGCCAAATTAAAAAAAGTGAAACACACAGTATACATACAGTATACTGTAATCTTACAGATTACAGTACTGTATCAAATAATTACACATCCCCTTTATCCCTAGTGGTCTGTCCAGTGTCCTGCATGCAGTTTTGTATTACAAAAACTGTTCTTTCTGCCTGGAAACTGGAGATTGTCCATAGCAACCAAAAAGTGTCCCTTTATGTCAAAAGTGGTTTTAGACCAGCTTAAAAACAGGGATAATAAATTAGAATCACTTGCAGAATTGAGCGATAGCGATTTGTGGGGAAATTCATCATCAAACACTAAATCTAATGACAGCGACAATTCTGCAACTGAGCAAATTTCAGTGTTTTTGATTTGATTACATTATTGAATAATTTCTATTATAATTACATTACTATTTGTTATAATTATTTATAGTTATTTATTATATTATAATTTATGATTTTGTGTTTCAAACTTTATCATACCCGGGATGTCTACTAGACTCTTGTTTGGTCAGGTTTAAGTGTGTTATTACTAAGAAATGCAGGCCTACAATACATAACACCAAATTTCCATGCAAAATAATTGTACCGCTTTTGGTACATAATTCCAGACAGAATCATACTGCGAGGGAGGTTAATGGAATATTGCAGAAGTAATGTAAATAGATATCAGTGAATGTAAATTTAAGTTCCTTCTGGCAAAGTTTACATTTCCCTTTTCTTAATACCGTGTATTGCCCACCTTTAACATCGATGACACCTTGAAGTCTTTTGTGATATTTGTGGATGAGGCTCTTTATCTTCTCAGATGGTAAAGCTGCCTATTGCTCTTGGCAAAAAGCCTCCAGTTCCTGTAAATTATTGGGCTGGGACAGGGACAGAATGGCCCTCTCCCCATCCCCGTCCGTCAGAACCTGGAGGTTCAAGTATAGTCGTCTTATGTTAACACTAGTTGTTCTTACAGGTATAAAACCCAACTGGTCGGGGGGGATACGTTTTGATATAACCCTGTTCAATCAAGACCTTGGCCAGAATCTTCATGTCAGTGTTCAACAGTGCAATAGGCCTATATGAGGCTGCATCAAGTGGGTCTTTGCCCTCCTTATGTATAAAAATTATGGTGGAGTCCTTCATTGAGGAGGGGAGCTCTCCCTGTACCAACGAGCTATTCAGTACCCTTAGCAACTCGGGAAGTAATACCTTCCCATAATGCCAGTATGTCTCGGCTGGGAGGCCGTCTGGACCGGGCGATTACTGCCGTGCCATTTTGTTAGCAATGTGCGTCATCTCCTCCAGTGTTATAGGGCAACCCAATTCGGCTCTATCCGTTTCACTGAGGAAAGGCGGGTTCAGACCCCTAAAAAAAGTGTCTATTGCTTCACTTATCTCTCTCTGCTGGGATCTATAAAGATCTTCATAGTATTCCTTAAACGTGTCCACTATTTCTGGGGTGTATGAGGTCACTCTTACATCCTCCATGGTAATCATAGGTACCAGGGATGAGCTTCGAGTTCGAGTCGAACTCATGTTCGACTCGAACATTGCCTGTTCGCCCGTTCGCCGAACAGCGAACAAATTGGGGTGTTCGCGGCAAATTCGAAAAATCTATGGGAGAAATCTAAAGTGCTAATTATAAAGGCTTATATGCAAGTTATTGTCCTAAAAAGTGTTTGGGGACCTGGGTCCTGCCCCAGGGGACATGTATCAATGCAAAAAGAAGTTTTAAAAACGGCCGTTTTTTCGGGAGCAGTGATTTTAATAATGCTTAAAATGAAAAAATAAAAGTGAAATATTCCTTTAAATTTCGTACCTGGGGGGTGTGTATGATATGCATGTAAAGTGGCGCATGTTTCCCGTGCTTAGAACTGTCCCTGCAAAAAGTGTCATTTTTGAAAGAAAAAAATGCATTTAAAACTGACTCGCGGCTATTAATGAATTGTCGGCTCCCGGCAATACATACAAAAGTCATTGATAAAAAAAAAAAAAAAGCGTGGGGGTTCCCCAGAATTCAATTACCAGGCCCTTCAGGTCTGGAATGGATATTAAGGGGAACCCCGCCGCAAATAAAAAAAAAATTGACGTGGGGTTCCCCCAAATATCCATTCCAGGCGCTTCAGATCTGGCATGGATTTTAAGGGGAACTCCACCCCAAATAAAAAAAAAAATGGCGTGGAGTCCCCCTAAAAATCCATACCAGACCCCTTATCCGAGCATGCAACCTGGCCGGCCGCAGGGGAAAAGGGGGGGACGAGAGAGCGGCCCCCCCTCCCTCCTGAACCGTACCAAGCCACATGCCCTCAACATGGGGAGGATGTCCCCATGTTGATGGGGACAAGGGCCTCATCCCCACAACCCTTGCCCGGTGGTTGTGGGGGTCTGCGGGCGGGGGGCTTATCGGAATCTGGAAGACCCCTTTAACAAAGAGGACCCCCAGATCCCGGCCCCCCCCTATGTGAATTGGTAAGGGGTACATTGTACCCCTACCATTTCACGAAGAAAGCGTAAAAAAATGTTTAAAAAAACACACAAACACCTTGAAAAAGTCCTTTATTTAAAAAAAAAAAAAAAAAAACATTCCAGCGGTGAAATCCAGTGTCCCGCGGCGATCCCGATGTCCAGCGCTGTCCGTCATTGGTTGTGCCTGAGCGGACCTGATGGGGAACTCCCTCTCAGTATTTTAAATGTATAGACCCGCCCCTTCTAAAGTTCCCCATCAGGTCCGCTCAGCGGACCAGATGCGGAACATGAGAAGGGGCGGGTCTATACATGTATTACCAAAGTGAGAGCAGTTCCCCATCAGGTCCGCCTCCTCGGTATGTCAGACCCGCCTACGTCATTGGCTTGAGCGGGGAACTTCCTTCACTATGTAAATTTAAATTTACATAGTGAAGGAAGTTCCCCGCTCAAGCCAATGACGTAGGCGGGTCCGACATACCGAGGGGGCGGACCTGATGGGGAACTGCTCTCACTTTGGTAATACATGTATAGACCCGCCCCTTCTCATGTTCCGCATCTCGTCCGCTGAGCGGACCTGATGGGGAACTTTAGAAGGGGCGGGTCTATACATTTAAAATACTGAGAGGGAGTTCCCCATCAGGTCCGCTCAGGCACAACCAATGAAGGACAGCGCTGGACATCGGGATCGCCGCGGGACACTGGATTTCACCGCTGGAATGTTTATTTATTTATTTTTTTAAATAAAAGACTTTTTCAAGGTGTTTGTGTGTTTTTTTAAACATTTTTTTTACGCTTTCTTCGTGAAATGGTAGGGGTACAATGTACCCGTTACCAATTCACATAGGGGGGGGCGGGATCTGGGGGTCCCCTTTGTTAAAGGGGTCTTCCAGATTCCGATAAGCCCCCCGCCCGCAGACCCCCACAACCACCGGGCAAGGGTTGTGGGGATGAGGCCCTTGTCCCCATCAACATGGGGACATCCTCCCCATGTTGAGGGCATGTGGCTTGGTACGGTTCAGGAGGGAGGGGGGGCCACTCTCTCGTCCCCCCCTTTTCCCCTGCGGCCGGCCAGGTTGCGTGCTCGGATAAGGGGTCTGGTATGGATTTTTAGGGGGACTCCACGCCATTTTTTTTTTAAACTTGGGGTGGAGTTCCCCTTAAAATCCATGCCAGATCTGAAGGGCCTGGTAATTGAATTCTGGGGAACCCCCACGCTTTTTTTTTTTTTTTCTCAATGACTTTTGTATGTATTGCCGGGAGCCGACAATTCATTAATAGCCACGAGTCAGTTTTAAATGCATTTTTTTTCTTTCAAAAATGACATTTTTTGCAGGGACAGTTCTAAGCACGGGAAACATGCGCCACTTCACATGCATATCATACACACCCCCCAGGTACGAAATTTAAAGGAATATTTCACTTTTATTTTTTCATTTTAAGCATTATTAAAATCACTGCTCCCGAAAAAACGGCCGTTTTTAAAACTTCTTTTTGCATTGATACATGTCCCCTGGGGCAGGACCCCGGTCCCCAAACACTTTTTAGGACAATAACTTGCATATTAGCCTTTATAATTAACACTTTAGATTTCGAACGTTCGAGTCCATTGTATTTAATAGGGTTCTAAAGTTTACACGAACATTTTGTCTGTTCGCAGGTTCTGGTGCGAACCGAACAGGGGGGTGTTCGGCTCATCCCTGATAGGTACCACAGAGGTGGGAGAGTTTGCCCTGACTAGCTGTGCCAACATACGTCCCACACTTTCCCCTTCTCCAAAGGCAGCTTGTCTCTGAAAGAGATATTTATTCTCTTCCTTGCAGAGAGTCATTAGCCAGTAGTTTTGCTCCTCTATCCAACTCCTGAGTGTATCAGGTGTCAGATTGTTAATATATTGTTCTTCTCGCCATCAATTTTGACCAAATTTCCTGTTCCTTTGGTAGCTCACACATCCCCAAAACATCAGCGATCCACCTCCGTGTCTCACAGTAGGAATGGTGTACCTTTCATCATAGGCCTTGTTGACTGCTCTCCAAATGTAGCATTTATGTCTAAAAAAAATTCTCATCACTCCAAATTACTTTGTGCCAGAAGGTTTGAGCTTGTCTCTTTGCTGTTTGGCGTATTGTAAGCGGGATACTTTGTGGCATTTGCGTAGTAATGGCTTACTTCTGGCGACTCAACCATGCAGCCCATCTTTCTTCAAGTGCCCCCTTATTGTGCAACTTGAAACAGCCACATGTTTTCAGAGAGTCCTGTATTTCACCTGAAGTTATTTGTGGGTTTTTCTTTGCATCCCAAACAATTTTCCTGGCAGTTGTGGCTGACATTTTAGTTGGTCTACCTGACCGTGGTTTGGTTTCAACAGAACACCTCATTTTACACTTCTTGATTAGAGTTTGAACACTGCTGATTGGCATTCTCAATTCCTTGGATATCTTTTTACATCCCTTTCCTGTTTTATACAGTTCAACTAACTCTTCCCGCAGATCCTTTGGCAATTCTTTTGCTTTCCTCATGACTCAGAATCCAGAAATTTCAGTGCAGCACTGAATGAAAGATGCAAGGGTCTGTCAGGAGTCCAGAAACTCATTGACCTTTTATACACACACACACACACTGATCGGGTAAATGAAATAGCCATTTATTTATCAAACAATATTCATAATTATCAAAGCATGTGTTTCTACACTGTGTGTATATATAGATATATATGTATGTATAATGTGTATATTTGGTTGTGCATTCTGTTAGAAGTCATATTGTGTCACAATGTGACTTGACTGTTTAGAAATTGATTTGAGTCATAGGATGTAGCAACTGTTTATCTCTGTTTGTATTCAAATTTACATTCACACCTCCAGCTGGGAATGAGGTCCTTTGTGACATTTTCCCAGAGATGGCTGGAAGTAACACATAGATGCTAAATGTCCATTCGTTCTTCATGTAAACATCAACAAATTGTTTTGTATTTCAAAGAAGCCTACCTATAATGCGCCTCCCCTTTGAACTGTATAAAAGGACTGGGGCAACTCAGTCTAATTAGAACACTTTTGAATGTATCACCATGTACTATGTTGTTCTCCAAGCTTGTGGTTAGCTGCTTGCTTGAATATTAAATACATCTTTTTAAAATAACTATGGTTCAGCAGTCAACGTTACTGAAAGTCCTTAAGTTCTGGACTTTCTCTATCAAATGGTCCTTCGAGAAGCCGGGAAACAAATACTCTATCAGACACCGCTGAGACACGGAACAGGACAACACAAGCTGGGAATTCACTTCTGCTGGCTAAATGTAAGCTAACTTTCTGCTTACTGTGATTTCCCCTTGTGCTGTGCTGATTTGTGTAAGTCGGTGTAATATAGAAATACACTTTTTCAAGAACCTTGACTGTTGAATTTTGTTATTTTTATTTTTAACGTTTCTTTTTACTTTTCATACTATCTGTGCTTATTACTGTCCTTTGTATGAGTGTGATCTGTTGAATGGTTTGCCCTATTTCAGGTGCAATGTGTGTTTAGCTAGAATTTCTGCATTTCCTGAGTCTAGGCGACTAGCCAGGTCAGGAATTTGGGTCTTCGGACTCAAGGGATAATTCATAGGCTGTGGCTGATAAGGTACTATGTGTGGTAAGGCCCTGGTTTATCGCCAAGGGTGACGGCCTGCTTAAAAAACAGAGCTGCTTGGATCATGTAGTACCAGTCTTGAATGAAATTCTGTTTCCCTTTCTCTTCTGCGTAGTTCTCCGTAAAACTACGCAATAAGCAGAAGTACTATCTCTCCTATTCTGCATAGTGCCTATAAACTGATGTAAAAGACTTTAGGGAAGCATAACTGTTAGATTCTATACTCTATAACTTTCTCCTATTGACATTTAAAAAAAAAAAATTGGGTTACTTTACTGCACCATTTTTTTGGGATGATGCTGTGTGTGTATCCTGCATGAGTGACTTGTCTATGGGAGTGCTTTTTACATTCTTGAACTGTCTATGTGACCTCATAAATTGATTGTCAGTCTGTGTGGCTGATTTGCAGTGTATAGTCTGGTATAGAGCCTTGGCCAGGATTGGAGGCCAGACAATACAGTTCCTGCTATTACCTGGGTTCACTGTGTCTATGCGACATAGGGACTTAGTGATAGATTAAATTCTTCAGGAAGTCTTATCACCGTATAAGATGGGGAATTGTACCACCGCGTACGCCTCAAAGGAGGATCTGTGTGATCCCATTGTGAACCCTTCCTGGTCTGCCAAAGATTATATGATATATAACTTTGGAGCAGGGACGGTCCGTCCCCTGAAGAAATGGAACAGAGGCACACAAGGGTTCATACCTCTAGAAGGGAAGCTTGACCCTAAGTTCTGGAATGAAAGTAAGAACTACTATCCAAGTATTTTTAAAACAAGAAAAGACAAGCAGGCATTAGATAAATGGATGCGGGCAAGTGAGCGTTGTGAAAACCTGTTGAAAACGAGATTGAAAGAAACCCATTGCCCTGTGAGAAAGTTATATGAATACAGTGCTGAAGTGCCTGATGACAATATTGCTGAAATGAAGAAAAAGTGGAGTGACTCCACGCAAAGGATTCCAAAAATGACACAGTGATCAGAACTGCTGCCTCTACCAATGCTACCTCCTGGGTAGGTGGAGCAAGAATATGAAATAAAATGAGGGGTGTAGTGGTGGCGCTGTTCTTACGTAAAACCAGTTTACTGGGAGATGGAAAAGTTGGAAAAATTTATACAAGATAATGAACTGTGGAGTGGGCTCTGCCTGGTGTTTACTGTGTGCCCATCTGCTGAAAGTATATACAAAGCCTGAGTTTGAATGCTATATACAGAACCTAGGTTTAGATGCAGAGTGAGACCTCTAGTTAAAGTTTACTAGTGAAATATAAAGTGTGGAAATAGAGTGTCTCTGCCTGGTGTTTGCTTGACTTTAGCAGTGACCTTCAAAAGGTGATAGTGTTGGTAGGTGTTCCAGTGGGTGAAAAGGATTGGTTGAAAAAGAATAAGAATAAATGGTATAGATTCCAATTCCTGCTCGGCCGGGTGTTTGCTAGCTATGAACTAGCTGATAAGGGTGCTGTGAAACAAATAAATGCTACCTGTGTGGTGCTGCAAGAGATGTGGTGTGGACAAATAAATTAAATAAAGTTACAATAAATTCAAATGTTGTCTCGGGCCGGGTGTTTGCTGAACCCAGCTGGGATTGTGTTCAGTCCCAAGTGATTAAACAATTAAACGAGTGTTTAAGTGATCCGTGATACACTCTGACGATGCAAATAAAATGTTCAACATAGGATGAAGAAAAATAAAATAAAATAAAGATAAAACAAAGTCCAAATGTTGCAAAGTCCGAAATTGGTGACAGGTAAATTGGTGACTTCTGTGCTTGTTTTGGTAGCCTGTGCCGTGAATGTGACTGTCCGTGATTGTTTAAGATATTGCACTCACCAGATCCTTCATACCCTCAGGGGGTATGGTGCAGTCACAGTATGTGCCACTGTGTAGCAGTCTCAGGAAGTCGGGATGGCTCCTATGGTCCCTTGTGGTCCTCCGAGAAGAACTACTTGCCCTGCATTGTATTTCCTACTTTCCCCAGCCCTTTAGTTTTTGCAGAATAGTCTTTTGAAGAGTGCAGAATCAACCTCTAACAGTTTTTTCTCAGTTCAAAAGTTTCCAGGGGGTAGCCATGGAATGCCCAGATGGCACAACCCCCCCCCCCCCCAAATGACCCAATTTTGGAAAGTAGACACCCCAAGCTATTTGCTGAGAGGTATGTTGAGTATTTTGCAGATCTTGCTTTTTGTCACAAAGTTTTGAAAATTGAAAAAAGAAAAAAAAAATTATTTCTTCATTTTCAAAAACAAATGAGAGCTGTAAAATACTCAGAATGCCTCTCAGCAAATAGCTTGGGGTGTCTACTTTCCAAAATGGGGTCATTTGTGTCGGTTTTGTGCTATCTTGGCATTTTATGGCCTTCAAAACTGTGATAGGTAGTGAGGAGTGAAATCAAAAATTTACGCCCTTAGAAATCCTGAAGGCGGTGCTTGGATTTTGGGGCCCCGTACGCGGCTAGGCTCTCAAAAAGTCCCACACATGTGGTATCCCCGTACTCAGGAGAAGCAGCAAAATGTATTGTCGGGTGCAATTCCACATATAACCATGGCATGTTTGAGCAATATATAATTTAGTGATAACTTTTTGTTCATTTTTCTTTCTTTTTGTCATTATTCAATCACTTGGGACAAAAAAAAATATTCAATGGGCTCAACATGCCTCTCAGCAAATAGCTTGGAGTGTCTACTTTCCAAAATGGGGTAATTTGGGGGGAAGGGTTTGCTATCTTGGCATTATATGGCCTTCAAAACTGTGATTGGTAGTGATAGGTAGTGAGGAGTGAAATCAAAAATGTATGCCCTTAGAAATCTTGAAGGCGGTGCTTGGTTTTTGGGGTCCCGTACGCGGCTAGGCTCCCAAAAAGTCCCACACATGTGGTATCCCCGTACTCAGGAGAAGCAGCAAAATGTATTTTGGGGTGTAATTTCACATATGCCCATGGCATGTGTGAGCAATATATCATTTAGTGACAACTTTGTGCAAAAAAAAAAGTTTGTCATATTCCCGCAACTTGTGGCAAAATATAAAATATTCCATTGACTCAACATGCCTCTCAGCAAATAGCTTGGGGTGTCTACTTTCCAAAATGGGGTCATTTTGGGGGGGGTTGTGCTATTTTGGCATTTTATGGCCTTTTATGGCCTTCGAAACTGTGATAGCTAGTGAGGAGTGAAATCAAAAATTTGCGCCCTTAGAAATCCTGAAGGCGGTGCTTGGTTTTCGGGAGCCCGTACGCGGCTAGGCTCCTAAAAAGTCCCACACATGTGGTATCCCCGTACTCAGGAGAAGCAACAAAATGTAATTTGGGGTGCAATTCCACATATAACCATGGCATGTGTGAGCAATATATCATTTAGTGACAACTTTTTGTAATTTTTTTTTTTTAGTCATTATTCAATCACAAAAAAAATATATATTCAATTGGCTCAACATGCCTCTCAGCAATTTCCATGGGGTGTCTACTTTACATAATGGGGTCACTTGGGGGGGTTGTGTACTGCCCTGCCATTTTAGCACCTCAAGAAATGAGATAGGCAGTCATAAATTAAAAGCTGTAATTCCAGAAAATTTACCCTAGTTTATAGACGCTATAACTTTTGCGCAAATCAATAAATATACGCTTGACATTTTTTTTACTAAAGACATGTGGCTGAATACATTTTGGCCTAAAGGTATGACTAAAATTGAGTTTATTTGATTTTTCTTATAACAAAAAGTAGAAAATATCATTTTTTTTCTAAATTTTCAGTCTTTTTCCGTTTATATCGCAAAAAATAAAAAAATCGCAGAGGCAATCAAATACCATTAAAAGAAAGCTCTCTTTGTGGGAAGAAAAGGACGCAAATTTCGTTTGGGTACAACATTGCATGTCCGCACAATTTCCAGTTAAAGCAGCGCAGTGCCAAATTGTGAAATCACCTCTGGTCATTATGGTCCGTATTGGTCCGGGGCTTAAGTGGTTAATGGTGTATAGTTCAAGGAGCAACCACCCCCCCCTCTTTCTTTGACACAAGTTAAATTGCATGGCGTGTGTGTGTGTGTGTGTGAACAGCTATATTGTCATGCAAATTGAGTGAGCTGAGTGAACTGAAAAAAAAAAAAAAAGAGAAATAAAATACCACTTAGTAATGTACATTTATATGTGTATGTGTATTAACTGTAATTTTTGTTTTCATAGAAGAAACAGTTTTTGAAGAGTTTTCCAATGTGCTCAGTATGGTGAAGTATAACTGTCTTGCAAGACAAAGGGGAACTTATAAAAAAAATTGTTTGTTTTGAGCTGCTCATTTTTAACCATGGTGAATGATATATATATATATTTTTTTAGTAACGGTATACCATATATAAAATCCACGTGGTAGTAAAGTTTGACGTCAAACAATTTTTGGGAGTAGAAAAAGTGCACTGTTTATGTAATGTAATGTATATTTGTGTGTCATATGCTAATGTCTGGTTACAGGTATATAACCATTGGTTTGTAGTTTCTAGGTGGAAAATGTAATGTTTATTACTAAATGTTATTGGTGTTTTATCCCTCAGATTCAATAATTGGGTTTCATGGCTTTTCAGAACAAAAGGAAATCATAGCCTCCATAGACAACTTTATACCAAAATTTGTTTTTGATTCTCCTGGTTTGTCGGGGTTATGTGGTCTGTTTTGTACTATTTGTCAGTCCAGTTGGCTATGTTTTGGACCACCTAGTGTGTGTTGTATGTTCTGATCCACTGATTAGCAGAACCAACTAACTGAAGTCCGCATATTAGTTTTTTTTAATGAAAAGTTGAATAAGACTGCAGGGGATAATTGTCACTCTAACACTTATATTAGGCTAAGAAGTGTTATAAATCTCTGTCAGGGGTACTGCACTTAGTGGTAAAAGGGTTTTGGGTATTCTCCAGAGTTTGAAATGGATCTGCCATAGATCCGTTGCATATCTGTTTCCTATTACCAAAGATTAGCCATGCTGATACTGGTAGTTCCATAGCATTAAAGGGTAAAGTTCTGATGTTACGTTGGGTAGACTGCTTAACCCCCCCCCCCCCTGTTATTGTAATTAGTCACACGCTCAACCATGCCTGGCTGTACAAGGTTGGCTCCTTTCCTGAGGCTAAGGTATGCTAATGTCCCTAGCTATCTGTGTGTTTTTAAGGCACACCGGTCAGCTCGTGTACCCCCTACTGTTCAGTGATCCTGGCGCCGCAGTGCTGCAAGGGATTTTTCTTAGTCTGTTGATCAGTTGTGTCTGGTAGCAGCCGTTCCTCGAGCTGGATACACATTATGCAATTCTTGTTTTCCAATTTCTTTTAGATTTACCTGCAGATATGTGGTATGAGGGCCTGCCTGATTGCATACAAGTTGAGAGTGTATAGGTCTGGCCTCATATTGTATAGTTTTGGTTGAGTCTGGAGAAAAGTTATGCAGGAAGATTGTATGGGGTGTTACCAGCTCTTGGCTGTTCCATGGGCCCTCACGTCCGATATATATGTGTGGACATGCAGTATTCTCCTCAGTTATTACCCATAGGTGTCCTTCCTGTCCTATATTCCTTGTGTACCTTAACTAGTTGTCTGTGTCTTGCATGCCAAGAAAGACCAGTGCCCCAGTGTTACACTATGCCGCTGTCATTCATGTGAGTCCTGTCTGAATAGTATAGACAGTTTGTGTTGTAGGGGTGAAGGATAACATTGTCTGATTACCGAACTGATAGAGGAGGGAGAATGTGTGCAGCCTCTTTGAGGGATCGGGTGTACCTGGTGGCAGGTTATTTTCAATCCGGGTATCCAGACTATTTCCCATACTTAGGAAAAAGAGAGGCTTAATGGAGACTGTCTTTGGAGCGGGAGGTGGGTCACTGGGTACCGTAAACACTATGGAGCTGCAGATAATCAGGAACACATTGGAAGGGTTAGGAAATCCACTC
Organism: Rana muscosa; assembly: GCA_029206835.1. NCBI lineage: Eukaryota > Metazoa > Chordata > Amphibia > Anura > Ranidae > Rana > Rana muscosa. The sequence continues at coordinate 656,253,703 of CM055116.1, read as the reverse complement.
ACCCTGGAGTCCATCTTGTTCTGAGGGTTTTAGTCCGGACAGGAACTGAAAGAAAGAAAATGTTCAAAATGCTTACTGTATGCTAAATATCTCTAACCTTTGGTTTATTTTTAGGAGGTTTATATAATGTGATTTGTTACTAAAATTTTGATGCTTATTTCTCAGATTAAGTTCTATGTCCTGGGTTGATTCATTTAAAGCCTTCAGAACAAAAGGAGACCACAGCCTTCAAAGACAATTCCCCAATGGAAGTATTGTTCTAAAGTGTTTCTATTTTTATGCGTGAACATTTATGGGGTTCACTCTCCCCATTTGCTAAAATTGGTGCAGTCATCCAAGTCGGTACTGCCCTTAGCAGTTTCTTGTTCCTATTTACAGTATGAGGTGCTTAATTTTTATTTAAGGAACGAGGGGTGCACTGTGATGTAGGGGAGAGTGGGGGACACAACTTCTAATAATGGAGTGGCTCTTGACATCTAATGTAAGGGGAGGGGATGCGCTGGACATCTAATCTTACAAATACAACCAGCCCTTTTTAGGACAATCATAATGCTGATGCGGCCCTCGATGAAATTGAGCTTCACACCCCTACCCCAGATAATTAAGCGTCTTTTATCTTAGGCTAAGTTTCCACTATAGTGACCCCCAAAACATGTGATTCAGAGACTTTGGAGTGTGATTATGGTCCAACTTTACAGTCTCTAGATCAGGGTTACATTGTTTTTGTATAATATTTTATGATAAAAAGTTTTATTAAGATTAAATTGAATAATTGTTGCTCTGGTGTAAACGCCTATGAAAAAAAAAAAAATGTAATGAATGTAGTACTACATGTATGTCAGTGTCACTACATAGAGTGTTAAGATTACTTTGGTATTATTATTATTAAGAGTTTTAATTAGGCCTATGTCTCAGTTCTTCAGCTTTTCTACAGATCTGTCTACAAAAAAAAAAAAAAAAGATCAAAAGGTATAATGGTATTGTACTTGTTTTGACATCTAGTTTCATTGCTTTAACTTATAAGGTCTGTGGTTGTATCTTGTCCCACAAAACTTGTGTTTAAGACTAGTTAAACCTCCTGTTGTTAATTGAATTAGCTACAGCCAGTACTGCCTTTTTAAGCTGAAACAGATTGCCTTAGGCTTTGCATAATAATGTCCCAAGCAAGTTGGCCTTTGTGTCTCCAAGTGTATTTGAAGCCAGTTTCCTGTTCGGGGTCACAATGCAACTTCACTACTCTTATAGATTCCTGTGTGACTATGTGCATGGCTACTCATTTGTAGCTGTATTATATGTCTGTGCATATCTGTCCTCAGTGTATGTATGTGTCCAGGCACACACCTGTCAGCTTGAATTTTTTACTCCCCACTGTTTAGTGATCCCAGCATCTCAGTGCTGCAAGGGATTCTCATTTGTTCATTGGCCCTTAGTTCAAGGTATCTGCCTGCCTGGGTGGGTAAGAGGGCCAATGCCGTGAATCTGGCAAGGTAGTTCGTTAGACTCTGCGCCTCGGCCCTTTTAAGGGCCCTCACCATTGTTGCATGTGTGGACATGTTGCATTCTCCCCAGATAGTACCATTAGGTATCCCTCCTGCCTTAGAATCCTTGTATACATCAACTGTATCTTGTGTATCTGACCTCCTGTGAGCCCTGAAACCCAGTGCTGCAAGTGGTTCTTACTAGCATTTTGTTTCCTTCCTGAACCCCAGTGCTGCACTATACTCCTGTCATTCCTTTAAATCCTGTATCCTGTGCTCTCTTGTCTATGGTCCTGAAGGATTATTGATCCAAGCCATAAGTAGTAGCCCCCCCCCCCACCTCTGAGAAGCCTATTGTTTATGATAAATGTTTTATTGAATTCAGAATAATGTTGACAGTTTAGTTGGATGACAGTTGAATAACATTTTAGTCTAAATGAGAATGGTTTCTCCTGTATTAAGACGTTTTTCTTTTCTTCTAGGTCTTTTTACCTCTTGAACATAAATTTACTTCAGCAGAAAAAAAAACTCAAACGGCTTTATGGGCATTTTTGTTAATGATCAAGTTTTGGACTAACAATCTGAGTGACGCCATTTTCAAAAATATCCTCGCTCATTCCTTGACATCAGCCACAAACACCATTGATGGAAAAGAGTGCTTTCAAAAGCTTGTGTCCAAAGAACTTTGATAGTTATCATGTCAGCTGTCTAAAAAAGTCAAAGCTCAGTTTGCCATGATTGCAAAAAGGTCTGCACACCTACCAAAGGTCTTTTATCATGTGGATTGCGAAAATCCTGAAGAAAAGAAGATTATATGAACATTGTATGCGTTCTTTGCCATAGTTGTAAAAAGGTCTGCACACCTACTGGAAGTCTCCTATGTGGATTGCGAAAATCCTGAAGAAAAGAAGATTATGTATGAACATTGTATGCATTCTCAAGGTGTCTCAGTGGAGTCCTATGGAGGAATAGCTGTCACAGTTGCAGCGGAGGAATCAACTAAAAAAAAACTTGGCGGTCCTACATTGTTAGACCAACGTATAATTTTTCATTTTTTTACATTTTTGTATTTTTGTATTTTTTAGCCTTGACAAAGCAAAAACGGAAAATTTATATCAAATACTTACCGTAATTTTCCTTTCCTGATGGACTCCATGGCAGCCTACGTGTGGGTTAATCCCGCCCCTCATACCTCATAGGACCCTTCTCCCATAAATCTTTGCTCTGGGCCAGAGGCCATGTTCCATAATTTAGCCTAATCCAGCCACTGGGAGGGAACTCCTGCTGCCATGGAGTCCATCAGGAAAGGAAAATTACGGTAAGTATTTGATATAAATTTTCCGTTTTCCTGACAGACTCCATGGCAGCCTACATGTGGGAAATAACTAGCCATACACACCCGGGTGGGCAGAGTGCTGGACAAAAGAAAAAAGGTTTAATTGGCACCATCAACAGACAAGATATGTAAACCACTACGCAGTAGTGTGCCATGAACGTGTTAATTGAAGACCACAAGGCCACCTTGCAAATAACTTCTGGAGGCACGTGACGTGATGCCGCCCATGATGAAGACACTTCTAGTTGAGTGAGCAGTCACCGCTTCTGGAGGCGCCAAGCCCTTGGCTTTATAGGCCCACTGAATGGCCTGAACAATCCATGCTCCGATAGATCTGGAAGAGGCACATATTCCCTTATACTTCCTGTGAAAAGAACGAGCAGGTGGTCAGTCTGACGGAAAGAAGCTGTAGCTTCAAGATACTGACTCAGAGCTTTTCCAACATCTAAGGGATAAACACTGGAATCCTCGGTAGATCTGAACGTTGGAAGAGCAATCTCCTGATTGTCATGAAACACAGATGCCACTTTGGGGTCTGAACCCAACATAGGAATTAAAAGGTTTAGAAATGGCTCCTTGCATCCCTGAGAGCTGATTTCAGAGACCCTCTTGGCCGATGTTATAGCCACCAAGAAGACAACTATTAGAGAGAGTCATTTGACAGAAGATTGATCTTCATGTTCCAACTCTCTACCTAAGAAAAAATCCAGGACAAGGGGAAGATCCCAATTAGAAAAACTTGGCTCTGAGGTCTGAGCCTTATTGCTCCTCTGAAAAACTACTGAGTAAGAGGGTGTCTAGCCCAGGAAACACCGGTAAAGGCAGAGATTACAGCGATTTGGACTCGCAGTGAGCTGACTGACAATGAGAGATCCAATCCTGATTGTAAGAAGCCCAGGATATCATGTATCTTTGGGTTTTTGCAAGAACCTGCAGTGGAAGAGGTGTAGTCTGAAAACTTTTTCCAAATCCTCTGGTAGACCCTGTTGGTGCCTGTTCTTCTGGCATTTAATATTGTGGAGATGGCCCTACTTTGACAGCCTAGGGCCTCCAACCTTCCCCTCTCAAGAACCAGATAATCAGATGTAGATGGGCCGGGCATGGATGTAGAAATGCCCCTTGTGATAGGAGATCTGGTCTGGAGGGTAGAGGAACTGGGTCCCGGAAGCAGAGTTGCATCAGCAGTAGAAACCATGGCTTGTTTGGCCAGTAGGGGACTATTGCCACTATCTCTGCTTCTTCCATCCTGAGCCTCGACAAAAAACAGAGAATGACAGGAACCGGGGGAAAGGCATAGGCCCTGTGGAACCGCCAATGGTCTGTCAGAGCATCTACCCAAAAGCCTGGGATACCAAGACCTCGTGTAGTATCTCTCTAGTCTGAAGTTGCATGGGGAGGCAAACAAGTCTACTTCTGGAAGGACTCCCAGGGACAGGACCCACCTGAAGACTTCGGGGGGAAGTCCACTCGTTGTCCAGAGAAACTCTCAACAGAAAATCTGCCTGAACGTTCGGGACTCCAGGGAGATAGACAGCTGTCAGGTTGGCCAGGTTTTTCTGGGCCAAGATCATGATGGGCTCTATTTCCTTTGACAGGGAGAGTCTGCGAGTACCCCCGTCTCTTGATGTATGCGACTGCCGTTGTGTTGTCCAGTCTTAGGAGGACTGAGTCTCCTGCTGTTAAGTGGTGAAAGGCCTGCAGAGCGCAGAACGCTGCCCGGAGTTCCAGAACATTGGAGACTATCCTGTGAGAGGGAAAATTCCATATGCCTTGGGCTACTTCTGTCAGCCCCTGTTGCTGGCATCTGTAGTGATGGTGACCCAAGACACAGGTGCGATGGAGTGACAATTGAGGAGGTTCCTCTGTTGTAGCCACCAAGGAAAGCTCTCCCGCATGGATGAGGTTATTTGGATAAAGTGATCCCGAAGCCCTGGATTATACTGCTGGAGGAAACCCTTCTGGAAGGGCCGCATTTTCCACTGAGCCCACTTTACCATGGGTGTTGTTGCCACCATGGTGCCAATGATCTTTAGGCATTGAGAGGCTTGGAGATGAGGACGACATTGCAAGCCAAACTCTGTCCCGGATCACTGGGATTTTTCCAGGGGTAACAAGATGGTGCTCTTGATAGCGTTGAAGTGTGCCCCGAGGAATACCAGGGACTGCGTAGGATCCAGATGGCTCTTTTCCAGATTCAGAAGCCAACCAAACTCGAGTAGAGTGGAGATGACCTGGGATCTGTGGATTAGCAACTGCTCCTTGTCCCGAGACAACAGCAGGTCTAGATAGTGATACAGACGGATACCTCTGGTCCTGATCAGAGCCACGACAGCCAACAAGTTTTGAAAACACACGAGGCGATGTTGTAAGCCCGAAGGGGAGACAGGTGAACTGCAGACGGATTTTATCGACAGCAAAGCGAAGGTATTTCTGGAATTCTGACGCTATCGGAACATGGAAGTAGGCGTCCTTCAGGTCTATAGAGACAAGCCAATCGTCTGGTTGGATTGCTTGACTGATCATGAGTAGTGTCTCCATCTTGAACTTCTCCTTCTAGATAAAAGAACTCAAGTGGGTTAGGTCTATAACTGGCCTCCAGGAGACGTTTTTCTTCAACACCATGAAGAGGGGCGAGTAGACCCCTGAAAACCTTTTGTCATCTGGAACTGGAATTGCAGCGCCCTGAGCCACAAGAGAGACAGGAGAATTTGCTTTTTCTCTTCCGAGAGAGGCAAGGATGCCGACTCGCTCTGTTTTAGGCAGGTGCAATATCATAAAGACTTAGGGGATTCTTGTCCACCGGAAGATGCCCCTTTTGAAAACTTCTGGCCTGAAGGCTGTTTTTTCTTCCAGGTCTTCTTGAACTCACGGCCAGGCCTATAGTAGCGAGCATTCCTTGCTCGATCTGAACTTTGCCTGGGCTGTGTTCTCTTCTGGTTTAGCAGACGGCGATCCTGGGGAAGGAACCCCGACTTGCCCCCTGTGGCACGGGTGATGGCACTGTCCGATATGTTCCTAAAGAGAGACGAACCCCCAAATAGAATCCTGCACCATGCCTGCTTGGAGGCAGGGTCAGCTACCCATGGGCGCAGCCACAAGGCACGCTTAGCCGTGACAGATGTCAGCATGATCCGAGCCACCAGGCGAATTATGTCTAGGGCAGCCCCACGAGAAAAGCCAACGTCAACCTTAGCCCATGAATAGGTGAGCTCCTGGCCAGTTCTTCCGAGATGCTCCTCAGAGAAGCATCTACGTCGTCTGCCCAGACTTCCATCGCTTTAGAAAGGGCTGCGAGAGCTAGAGCTGGTTTGCAGGTCATACCCGCTGTAATGTAGATCTGCTTGAGGTCGGTATAAATTTTCCACTCCAGGCAATCCCTAAAGGAAACAGTATCCTCCAATGGGAGTGTGACATGCCTCACCATCCTCATTAGGGCTGAGTCAATGAGAGGAGCCGACTCCAGGTGTTTTACATCCTTGCTTTTAAATGGGTACATTTTTGATACCTTCATTAACAGGCAATTCTTCCTTTCAACACCACCCCATTTGTCGGTAATTATTGCGCTGAGTTCACCCAAAAAGGAGAAATTAGGGTGTTCTTTTTTGAGGTGTTTAAAATATTTCCTCTGTTTGGAGGGTGCCTCCACTGGCTCTTCCATCTCAAAGCTTCTTTGACAGCTTTTGACCAGCTGTGGTACTAGGGCAAATTCAAAACCTGCACCAGGGTCATCTACCTCCACCTCACTGTCTGAGGCTTCAATTGAGGAATGGCTCGGCTGTGAAGGGCCTGGAGCCTTGAGATCATCCCTAATAGGGACTGACATAGTGTCACCAGCAGGGTTGTGGGTATGACCAGAATCCCCTTTACTCAGGGACTCATGGACCACCTTTCTGACCAGTGCTTCCACTTGTTGGTCTCTTTCTTATGCGACTTTAGAAAAGCATCGCTCGCAGAGCGATTTGCCTTCAGGAACCTGGGCCCCGCATACCCAGCAGGCTTTCCTCACAGAGCGGCTGGAGTGGCGGTGAGAGTGACGCCCAGAGGTGGTTTTAGACTCCTATCTGTGGTACCTAGATCTAAAGGAAGATCTGACGCATGGGCCTTGAAGAGGAGTGACAACGTTGAGACCTAGGACGGTCTTTGCCGTGCTTTGGTGTTCAGACCTAGAAAAGCTGAGTGAAAAAGAAAGGGTTAAGAGCTCCTGAATGAGTGAACCCAAGCATCACAGGTAGAAAATAAATAAATCCTACCTGCAGCGCAAGGGTTGGCCACAAGAGGGCGGTGACAGATCCATGGCAAGGCAGTTTGAAAGTGAAATGAATCATTAAGGCCTTATGAGAAACAGGAGTGACAACAGGCATGAGAGAGCACATAACAAAACATAGCCAGCACCCAGGGAGCCTGCAGCAAACAATTTACCTTGTAAACCAGAGCCCAGTGCCTGGGTAAATACCGCATAAGCCTGCAAGTCATCCCAAGTAATAGCTGCTTTGACAGCTATTTAAATCTGCCACCGTTAACGATGTCACCGCCCCATAGCGGTTGCCATCCGGTGGCGGCCAATCGCATTCGCGACCGCCGACGCCATTTTGGTGAAACTGCGCCTGCACGAACCAAGCACAGAATCTTCGTTCGCGGCTTGCGGATGCGCAGCGACTTCCTGAAACGGCGAGCTGGAACGCAGCTGCGCTCCAGCCGCCGTGGCCACTCACTGGAGCTTGATAGAAAATAAGGAGACACACAAAACACAGAGATACGGCTGCCATATAAAAGGAATATCTTTGTACATTACCACCACCACGGCACGATCCGGACCAGAACCTGGGACTGGGGAGCTGTTCGCTCGACCCACCGCACGATCGGGCGTTTACAAAGCCTCCCGCTAATAGCTGGGACGTTTGGCCATATTGCCGCTTGCCTGCCAATGGCCAGGTTAGTAAGCTCTTCATGGTATCACATCATATCGCCCATGTCCACCTGCTAATAGCTAGGATTGCTGGACTGCAGAGAGGATCACCGCTAACCACCAACGTATCGCCGTGCACACCGCCAGGCCTGGATTACAGAAAAACTTCATGAAAAGGTAAGACTATATCTTGGTCCTAGGAGGAGGACAAAAAAAGGAACACGGCCTCTGGCCCAGAGCAAAGATTTATGGGAGAAGGGTCCTATGAGGTATGAGGGGCGGGATTAACCCACACGTAGGCTGCCATGGAGTCTGTCAGGAAATGAGATTTTTCTGCAGAAGTAAATGGGGTACATAAATTCTTTCACGTAAGATTAGAGGGAGGGAGATGTTGGAATTTAGAAGTGATTGACAGGAATTGTAATTGTATCTGCTTTTCTTTTAAATGCCATGTATGTTAGGTTTTGTATGTGTTAGGAGACTTAGTTTTTTCCCATCTTCTCCATTATCATGACAATTAATGTTCCCATCTAGCTAGGCCCTACACAGCTTTAACTGTCTCCAAAGGGATCTTTACACTAAATAGTCAAGAACTTAACTGGCCATAGCCAATGTATGAATTGTTTGTTATAGTGCTGTTAGTTATGTGGTCAATTTTAATTTGACCAAGAGATGGGATTGATCGGATAAATGGAATAGCCATTTATTTATCAAACAATATTCATAATTATCAAAGCATGTGTTTCTACACTGTGTGTGTATATATATATATATATGTACCGGGGTCTCTAAATTTAGGTGGGACACCCAGGTGTGTAAGTATGGGAATAGTGGACCACTTGTGTTCGTGGAGGATTGAATGGTGTAATAATCTCCTTGGCCTCTGGGTGGCGGGGTACCTGGAGGCTCAAGGTAGATTTGCCATTACAGTGCTACCCTTTTTGTCCCTTTCCAGAGATGGTACGACGAGGGCGGGGAACCTGCCGTGGTGTCGATGGGAGGAGATAAAAGGGGGAGACGCCCTAATCACGAGGTCTTCAGGAGGATCTTCTTCACGCGCCCAGGCACCTTAGGCCTGGGTGCGGGCGGTTCTGGATTCCGGCCCAGGCGCCCTAGGCCTGACCGGAATGGAGTTGGAGTCCATCCCAGGCACCTTCAGCCTGGGGTGAGGTACTAAACTAGGAGGCCTGGGGTCCAGTGACTTCGACTGGATCCTGCGAGGGTGGAGACGTCCGAGGGTCCCTGAGGTGGATGGGGCCCATGTCTGAGGTGAGGAGGCCGGGGAAGAGGCCGGGGAGGTTACCCAGAGAGTCTGGAGCAGCATCAACCCAGTGACGGATAGGCCTCTGGTAACTCCCTTGGAGGGACATCTTCCCCTGATAGGGGCCGCAGCGCAGCGAAGGTACTCCTATCTACGTTCTCTTGAGTCGCTGGTAGAGACTCTCAGATTCTAAGTCCTTTCTAGCTAAATGCTATAATAACCGCTGGCGAGATCGCAGTGGTTTAGCTAATAACCAGAATAGTGCCTCGACCTGCTCATTCCCCATATCAAAATGTTATCAAGTCACAACCAGATGGCTACTGAAGCACTGTTTATTGTGAGATGTACAATAAAGCAAGAGTTGGACTGTGATCGGTGTGTGGAACTCTGGTTAATGGGAGCAGAGGGAAGTGTTGACACAACAGGTCTTGATTCTAGACAAAAGCACACAGGCCCGAGGAAATATCTGGTGCTGGCCTTCACCTCACCCGCAGTTATGGGGAGGACATGGGCCGTAGCGCATCTCACCCTGTCGTGTGACATACCCCTAGACAAAGGAGATGGGGTGAGGCCGCTACACGTGGGGGCTTGTGAGTCCGGGATGATGTGTGTTTTGACTTTGGAAGAAAGAATGGCTGTGTCTGGACTTTGCTGCCCAGGGGAGTTCCGAGCAGGTCAGCCATGTGATTGGCCAAAGTGCATCCCTGCTCAAAGTCGTGGAAATGACCCTAGGACGGGAAAGGCCCATGCAGAGGAGCGAGAAGAGGGAGGAGTCCAGCCATGTGAAGTACTACATGTGGGGGCTTTTATTGCACTGCGCCACGAGGCACCCCGTGACTGTACAGTTCGTGGGCGGAGCTTGAAGGAAGTCCGCGAAAACGTGCAAGTCATGGGAGGAGTCTGGCCATGTGGAGGAACTCACGTGGAGACTTCGGCGCGTGGTCAGTGCATGATGGAGCAGCAGACAGTCGGGATGGCCTCAAGCTCCCCGTGGATTCCGGTTCCCTACCCCACAAAGATGACCACGTTCGCTGCTCCCCTTACAGACACGGGGATAAGACTCAGGCTCCGAGGCCAGTTGGCTTTGTACTCATGCAGAGGCACGGAGGCCCTCGGCATGATCTGTCCCGGGTGCTCGGGACTGGTGGTCCACCTGAAGCCATTCGGGCGTTGCGAGACATGCAAAGAGTTCTTGTTCGAGGTGGAGCCATCCACAGTAAGGCCCCAGGCCCTTCGCCTCAACAGCCTCACAGGTACCGCTACTCTAGAAGGAGAGATCCAGGCCTTTGCGGAGGTTCCCGTACGCACTGACCAGGGCGATGTGACTGCCCAATCAGAGACTGAGAGAGAAAAATCTGAGGATGCTGCTTCGGTCACCACAGATTCTCTGCTCCCACCTCCGAAGAGGAAAGTTGGCCTGGTGCAGGCCTCCTGTGGTCGTGGTCGAGCTTCACCCCGTCGCTTGCCTGGCCTGGATGGATCCGGTTGGAAGAGTCCTGGACATCCCAGTTCTACAAAAGGTCAAGGTGAGCCAGGGGCTGGGACTGTGGTGGTGGTTGGAGGTGTCGGGGGTCCACAGCCGGTGGAGCCTGCAAGGGAGGGTAGTACCACGTCTACCAGAGACTACCTTCCCGCCGAGATGTATGACACTTCCGACCTAGAGTCGCTGTCAGATTGTGGAGATGACGGGGAGATTGATGAACTGTTTCATCGGAAGGGCTGGGACAAACGCCCATTGCCTGTGTTACGTGTACCGCAGGATTCCCCTATGTCAATAGGAGACAGCACGCCCCGAGTACAAGCCCCAGAGTCTACGAGGAAGTCTAGTCCTCAGAGTGCCTTCCCACAATCTACAACATCGCCCGTCTTGGTGGCGGGGATGCAGCGAGCCTCACTACGAGCACCGAGAGAAAAGCCATCAGAGGTAGTGAAAGTACCTCGGCACCCGGAGGCCATCGTTCAACCCGGAGAAGGTGAGCGGGAAGCCATGCCTCCTTTGGCCAGATTGCAACGACTTTTCTCACAGAGAGTCGCCCGTGAGTATGTCTGGGAATATCCCTACTTGCCTCGGAACTTACTTTTTGAAGTTGAGGTCATACGTCAGAGATGGTATGACGAATTTGTTTGGGAAAAGCTTAAAGTACCCCATGCACGAAGATATTTGTCCTGTTCGCCATCCGTGTCGAAAAAGTTTCGGGACTGCAGAGCAGACTGGATGTGGGGCCGCCATATCCACGCAGACAAAGTGCGCATCTGCAGGAAGGATGGAGAGGATGCTGACTATTCAATTGAGGTTTTTGATAAGCATCTGAAGCCCTTGTTCTTGCCTGACCCGAAGTTCTATTTGTGAGAAGAGACTCACTTGTTGTTTCCTTTCCTACAATCTTCTAGAGGTGTTCTTGCCGGAGCATCTGAACTGTGCCCTAGTTTTTTTATTTGGGCTTTTGTTTTCTACTCTTCAGGAGGAATGAGAGCAGTTTTTTTTTGTTGTTCTCTCTTCCTCACAGCTCGAAGACAGACTTTGGGGGTAGAGTTAGTGTAGGGACGCAGGAAGAATGAAGATTGCACCAAGTGTCATTACCGCGGCGCTGTCACCAGGTGGCAGTGTTGTGCAATGGCTGTTTGTTTTTTTTTACACGCGCATCACTTTACTCATTGGAGCGAGTGGGTCCATTGGTTGATAGACCCATTCATTCCAAAATAACACCGAATGTCAGGATGTGATTTTATTTTGTGTGTTGTGTTTTTTTTTCTTTCTTCCCTTCTGCAGGAGATTCGTCTGTCAAGACTGCTGAGTATGGGGTGGTTCTTAGACAGTGAAGGGAGGGATTGTATATGTGTACATGATAGATGTTTTTAGGGAAAAGTTTTATTGTTTATATTCCCTTTCCCCTTTGAGCAGGTCTTGGTATGGTTGAGGTTCGAAAATTTAGGGATAGCCTCTGGGACTAAGCTTGTGTCATCACTCCATGGGAGACATGGGTTCGCACCAGACGCTGGGGACCAGCGTCAAATCACAGGGGGGGGGAGTATGTAGCGGGGTCTCTAAATTTAGGTGGGACACCCAGGTGTGTAAGTATGGGAATAGTGGACCACTTGTGTTCGTGGAGGATTGGATGGTGTAATAATCTCCTTGGCCTCTGGGTGGCTCAAGGTAGATTTGCCATTACAGTGCTACCCTTTTTGTCCCTTTCAGGAGATGGTACGGCGAGGGCGGGGAACCTGCCGTGGTGTTGATGGGAGGAGATAAAAGGGGGAGACGCCCTAATCACGAGGTCTTCAGGAGGATCTTCTTCACGCGCCCAGGCACCTTAGGCCTGGGTGTGGACGGTTCTGGATTCCGGCCCAGGCGCCCTAGGCCTGACCGGAATGGAGTTGGAGTCCATCCCAGGCACCTTCAGCCTGGGGTGAGGTACTAAACTAGGAGGCCTGGGGTCCAGTGACTTCGACTGGATCCCGCAAGGGTGGAGATGTCCGAGGGTCCCTGAGGTGGATGGGGCCCATGTCTGAGGTGAGGAGGCCGGGGAGGAGGCCGGGGAAGTTACCCATTCGGAGAGTCTGGAGCAGCATCAACCCAGTGACGGATGGGCCTCTGGTAACTCCCTTGGAGGGACATCTTCCCCCTGATAGGGGCCGCAGCGCAGTGAGGCCTTGCAGAAAGGTCTGTGCAACGCGTTCCCAGAGACTGGGAGGTTACAAACTCCTGGTCTTGGACAACGAGTTGCTGAGGCTTCGGTCAGTCAAAGAAGGAGCGGTGGGGAAGGTGGCCGTCTGACCGAAGCGTTCAGACAATTCTTTAGTCCGCAGCCCCAAGGTATGATCGGTTCCAGCAACCATCGCCAGCGTCTGATATACATGGTGCAGGAATACCTAGGGGCAAGGTCAGACTTGGACACCTTCCCCACCGAAAATCCTCTGGCTTACTGGGTCTTGAGGATGGATCACTGGCCAGAGCTTGCACAGTATGCAATTGAGCTACTGGCCTGTCCTGCATCCAGCGTTCTTTCAGAACGCACATTCAGTGCTGCTGAGGATTTGTCACGGATCACAGGGTGCGCCTGCCCACCGACTCTGTTGATCGACTGACCTTCATAAAGATGAACCAGTCTTGGATCACCACCAGCTACCAAACACCTGAAGCTGATATAACAGACTAATTTATTTTCAAATGTCACATCCCTTCAAGACTGATGCTGATGCTGAGAGTTTGTCCTGTTATGTTGACTGACTATCCTCCTCCTCCTCAATGATCCGATTGACGATGATAGCTTGGAAGAACATTTTTGTTTCTGGGTGCCGCCACCAGTGGCTAAGACCCAATTTTTCAGCCCCTGTTTAACAGGGGTGTGTTATTACAATTTTTTATGCAATGCTTTGCAGCAGGGCTCATTCCTGCACTCCAACTAGAGTATCTGGGAGTGGTTGCAGTGTCGTGGCACCAACACCAGTGGCTAAGGCCCAATTTTTCAGCCCCTGTTTAACAGGGGCGTGTAATTAAAATTTTTGATGCAATACTTTGCAACAGGGCTCATTGCTGTGCTCCAAGTACAGTATCTGTGAGGGGTTGCAGTGTTGTGGCACCAGTGCCTAAGGCTCAATTTTTCTGCCCCTGTTTAACAGAGGCATGTAATTACAATTCTTGATCTAATAATTCACAGCAGGGCCCATTCCTGTGCCCACCAAGACTAACTGTGAGGCCTTACAGTGTTGTGTCAACACCACCACACCACCACCACCAAAGGCCCAATTTTTCAGCCCCTGTTCAACAGGGGCATGCAATTACAATTCTTGATCTAATAATTCACAGCAGGGCCCATTCCTGCGCCCACCAAGACTAACTGTGAGGCCTTACAGTGTTGTGTCAACACCACCACCACCACCACCGCCAAAGGCCCAATTTTTCAGCCCCTGTTCAACAGGGGCATGCAATTACAATTCTTGATCTAATAATTCACAGCAGGGCCCATTCCTGCTCCCACCAAGACTAACTGTGAGGCCTTACAGTGTTGTGTCAACACCACCACCACCACCAAAGGCCCAATTTTTCAGCCCCTGTTCAACAGGGGCATGCAATTACAATTCTTGATCTAATAATTCACAGCAGGGCCCATTCATGCGCCCACCAAGAGTAACTGTGAGGGCTCACAGTGTTGTGGCAACACCAACATGTAAGGGGCAAATTTCAGCTGAGTATATACGGCAGGCCCCTACTTTCAAACATCCAACTTACAAACGACTCCTCCTTGCAAATGGAAGGATACAACAGGAAGTGAGAGGAAATCTACCCCTAGGAAGGCAAATTCTCTCCTGTAAGAGTTAATATGGGAAAAAAAGTGTCTCCTCTCCACTGATTCTTTTTCTTTTTCGTACATCACGGGACACAGAGCGACTTAGTCATTACTAATGGGTTATATAGTTTACCTTCAGGTGTTGGCACTGGCCAATTCCAAACCGGAAGTACCCTCCCCTATATAAGCCCCTCCCACCCGGGAGCACCTCAGTTTTTTGCCAGTGTCTAAGGTGTTGGCCAAAGAGTAACATGTGTTTTCACTGGGCTTGCGTACAGGTTCTTTTGGGCCTTAGTAAGCTGTTCCGGATCCCACCAAAAAAGCTTCATAGCTAAACGGTCGGTACCCGGGCCTTGCAGCAGAAGAGCAAGGTTTTGCCTGTAATGCTTCTCTTAGGAGGGCTGGACCCTGGGATCCAGAGCTCTGGTCATACCCACGACCAAGACGCTGTCTGTGCAGGGTGCTATACAGGTCCAGGGGAGTGGAATCCTTGGGAACCCGGTCCCTGAAGGTTTAATTACAATGCCTGCCGTGATAGGTGAAGTTTGGACTTTTGTGGACCAAACAAAGTCCTGCGGCGGGGATCAGGTAAGTGGGGGCCCTCAGGAACTTGGTTCTATTGGGGGACCCCCAAGCCTAATTTGTCTTTCTGTCTGTTACCTAACGGTATTCCCGCTAAATATCTGTGTTTGCCTATAACTACTGAAAATGTAAAATTTTAATAGTAGTCAAGAAAAAAAAAAAAAAACAGGGACCGCGGTACCTGTGTTAAACCACTAGAGGCCGCTGTAGTCCATTTTTCTTGTAAATGTGGATCTTTGGTTTTCTCAACTCAAAAGATCCAGGCAGCTGGTAAGTTTCTCTGAGGGAATCCACTTCCTCTGCCCTGTTGCTGCGTTCATCCACCGCACAGGCCCTCCGGCAAAAAGGGCCCTGGCTCCTAGTCCTCTGTTGGTTTTCGAAAAGGGCGCCATTGGCGCACGGGCGCGCGCGCGGGCGCGTGCACGCGCCTCCTATGAAAAAAAAGGGGCGGGGCGGGTGGATGACGCTCGATGCGCGCCGCGGCGCTTCTGCGCATGTGCGGGCGTCCCAGCATGGTTAAAAGACACAGTATAAGTGTCAGCTGCATGCAAACAGAGCTAGCAACAAACAGTGGCACACAGAGGCGGTTGATGCAGGCATCCCCATAGAAAGGCACTTTAGTGGACACCAGCTGGTATATAGCAGCACCTGTGTTAGACTATTACCAGCAAAAATTGGTGTATGACGACGGGAATACCTCAGCTTTGTGCTTAAAGGATATGTCGTCCAGACGCTCCGGAAATAAATCTTCCAGGAAGCCAAAGGGGTCTCCATCGGGCTCTGAGGATATTGGGCATGCTTGCACTGCACCAATCTCCCCTGAGAATGCAGAGGTCAGTAGCCGTAGAAACCCCGCAGGAATGCCTGGTGCTGCGGCTGTCCCCAGTCCACCTGCTCCTGTATATATAACAGAGGAGGTTTTATCCTCAACTCTGGGAGGATTGGAAGAGAGATTAACGGCATTGATCGCTGCTTCCCTGTCACAGGAAAAGCGCGTCCGATCTCCGTCTCCTCCTTCAGAGTGCCTGTTAGTGGAGGAACAGCCCCACACAGAGATCGACCTACCTGAAGGGGATCAGGATGAGGTTGATTCACTTATAGAGGAATCAACAGTGGAAGAACCTTTCTCAGCTTCTCAGGCTGAAAGATTATGGGTTCAGTCTCTGACTAACATGGTCCGATCAGCATTTAAAATGCCTCTGGCGGAACCACCATCCACTACGGTTTCCTCGCTGGGGTCGCTAAAAGCTCCCCAGGCGGTCTGTTCCTTCCCAATCCACCCTTTATTAGAAGGGCTTATTTACCAGGATTGGGAGCATCCTGATAAAATATTTGCTCCCCCCAAGAGATTTCCGGTGATCTATCCCATGGAGGATAAGTTCATAAGAAAATGGAGGGTCCCTATAGTGGACGCAGCCATCTCTTCTGTTAACAAATCACTGACATGTCCAGTAGATAATGTTCCAATGTTCAAAGACCCAATAGATAAAAAATTGGAGTCTTTACTAAAATCTGCTTTCTCTACAGCAAGTATGGTGACACAACCTGCGGTAGCAGCGATTGGAGTCTGCCAAGCAGTGAAAGATCAGTTGAAACAAGTCTTAAGGGACTTACCAGATCAGCAGGCTCATGCCCTAGCTGACCTGCCTAGAGCCTTGTGTTTTGCGGTGGACGCCATAAAGGATACAATCCAACAGGCCTCCCGCTTTACGCTGTCTATAGTACATATGCGTAGGCTTCTGTGGCTCAAAAACTGGTCTGCTGAAGCTCCCTGTAAAAAACTGCTGGTTAGCTTCCCATTTCATGGAGAACGCTTATTTGGAGAAGATCTGGACAAATATATCCAGAAAATTTCTGCCGGTAAAAGTTCACTCTTACCGGTTAAGAACAAGGGTAGAAGTCCTTCTTTTAAGAGGCCTACCTCTCCAGTCCCGGGCACATCGGCTGTGAAGCAGTTCCGACGGCCTCCGCGGTCAAATTCAGGGGGCAGAAATCAGGGACAATCACAGGGTAACAAGAAGCCCTGGATCAAGAGAGGTACAAAACCTCCCCCTAAGGCATGAAGTATTGCCCCCGCTCAATCGGGTGGGGGGAAGACTTCAGTTGTTCACAGAGACCTGGCGGGACACCATCAGAGACAGATGGGTGCTCTCCGCAGTAAGTCTGGGATACAAGCTGGAGTTAAAAGGCACTCCTCCTGCCCAATTTATGAGGTCAAACGTGCCAAGAGATCCCCAAAAGAGAGGATCCCTCCTTTTGGCACTAGAACAACTATTGCTCCAAGGGGTAATCATGAAGGTTCCCCTGGAAGAAAGCGGATTCGGGTTTTACTCGAACCTTTTCACAGTCCCCAAACCAAATGGGGACGTGAGGCCCATATTAAATCTAAAAGGGCTAAACAAGTTCCTAAATATCAGGACCTTTCGGATGGAGTCGATCCGATCAGTGGCCACCGCCCTACAAGGGCAGGAATGGCTAGCCTCGATCGACATAAGGGATGCTTATCTGCATATTCCCATCTTTCCGGCCCATCAGAAATTTCTACGCTTTGCAGTAGAAGGGCGCCATTTTCAGTTCAGAGCCTTACCTTTCGGTCTGGCCACAGCACCACGAGTGTTCACAAAAATTCTGGCCCCATTATTGGCCAATCTAAGAACACAGGGTGTAACGATAATGGCATATCTAGACGACCTGCTACTAATAGACCACTCAGTGGAAAAGCTGGAAGTAGCTATTCACAAGACAATCGAGTATCTGGAATATCACGGTTGGATTATCAACCGGGACAAGTCAGCTCTAAGACCAGTCAAAAGTCTGGAATACTTAGGGCTAAGGCTGGATTCAAATCAGAGAAAGATTTTCTTACCTCCAGAGAAGGTGTCGTCTTTAAGAAATTTGACCCACTTAGTGGGTACAAAAAGAAAACCATCCATACGTCTCTGCATGAGGCTGCTGGGAAAGATGGTGGCTTCATTCGAAGCGGTACCCTACGGTCAATTCCATTCAAGGAATTTGCAAAGGGCCATACTGTCAGCCTGGAACAAAAAAGTTCAGGCTTTAGACTTACCAATGTCCCTGTCCCCTTCCGTTCGCAAGAGCCTCCATTGGTGGTTGGTGCCCCAGAATCTGGAAAGAGGGAAACCCTTCAGTCCGGTTTCTTGGAAGGTGGTCACTACAGATGCCAGCCTCATCGGCTGGGGGGCAGTGCTGGAGCAATGGTCTCTCCAGGGCAGGTGGTCAGAAGCAGAAAAGGCCCTGCCCATCAATCTCTTAGAGATACGAGCAGCCCGGTATGCCCTAGTAGCATGGACATCCAAACTCCAGGGGTCCCCTGTCAGAATTCAATCAGACAATGCCACGGCAGTGGCATATATCAATCATCAGGGTGGCACCAAAAGTCGTGCAGCCCAGAAGGAAGCAAATTGCATCCTGGAGTGGGCAGAAAGATATGTCCCAGCCATATCTGCGGTTTTCATCCCAGGAGTGGAAAATTGGAGAGCGGACTTTCTAAGTCGCCAACAATTATGCCCGGGGGAATGGTCTCTTCACCCCGAGGTTTTCCAGGCAATATGCCAGCGGTGGGGAACACCGGATGTAGATCTGCTAGCATCCAGATTCAACGCAAAGGTGGACAGGTTTGTGTCTCGCACAAGGGATCCCCTAGCTTGCGGCTCGGATGCCCTAGTGTTCCCTTGGGATCGGTTCAAGCTGATATATGCATTCCCACCGCCACAATTGTTACCGCGATTACTCCGCAGAATCAGGGTAGAAAAGAAACCAGTGATTCTGGTGGCTCCAGCGTGGCCCCGAAGGGCATGGTACGCGGAGATGGTAAAAATGTCAGTGAGGAGTCCTTGGACCCTCCCACTTCGTCCGGACCTGCTGTCGCAAGGACCGATATACCACCCTTCCTTACCAGCCCTAGGTTTGACGGCCTGGCTATTGAAGCCCACATTCTGAAAAAGAGAGGGCTCTCTAATTCTGTGGTATCTACCATGATCAATGCCAGGAAACCGGTATCCAGGCAGATCTATTATAGGATCTGGAAAGCGTACATTACGTGGTGTGAGACCAAGAAATGGCATCCACGTAAGTACATGATAGGGAGGATTCTGGACTTCCTACAGTGGGCTGTAGATAGGAAGCTGGCCTTGAGTACTATCAAGGGTCAGATTTCGGCCTTGTCAATATTTTTTCAAAGGCCCTTGGCTTCGCATTCACTAGTCAAAGCCTTTATACAAGGAGTGATGCGTATTAGCCCTCCGGTTAGTATTCCCATATGTCCTTGGGACTTAAACCTGGTTCTGTCGGTTCTACAGAAACAACCGTTTGAACCATTACAACACATTTCCTTGGTTCTTCTCACCAGGAAATTGGTTTTCTTAGTAGCCATTTGTTCGGCTAAAAGAGTGTCGGAATTAGCAGCTATGTCCTGTAAGGAGCCATATCTGGTTGTCCATAAGGACAGAGTAGTATTACGTCCTCATCCAGCCTTTCTTCCTAAGGTGGTATCGAGGTTTCATTTGAACCAAGATGTGGTTCTTCCTTCTTTTTTCCCCAAACCTATCTCAGTAGAGGAAAAGTTATTACATTCTTTGGATGTGGTAAGAGCAGTTAAAGCTTATCTAAAAGCCACTGCTCAGATTCGCAGAACGGATTCTTTGTTTGTTCTGCCGGAAGGCCCCAGAAGGGGTCAGGCAGCATCAAAATCTACTTTAGCCAAGTGGATTCGACAGGTCATAATACAAGCCTATGGCTTGAGAAAGAGACCGCCTCCGTTCAAAGTTAGGGCGCACTCCACAAGAGCGGTTGGAACTTCATGGGCAGTGCATCACCAGGCCTCCCTGGCTCAAGTATGTAAGGCCGCAACATGGTCTTCGGTACACACGTTTACTAGATTCTATCAGGTAGACGTTAGAAGTCAGGAGGATGTCGCCTTTGGGCGCAGTGTGTTGCAGGCCGCAAAAGATCCTCATGCCTGATGGCGCCCAGCTTATGTACCCCCCCCCTCATTTGGCATTGCTTTGGGACGTCCCATTAGTAATGACTAAGTCGCTCTGTGTCCCGTGATGTACGAAAAAGAAAAAGGGATTTTTATAACAGCTTACCTGTAAAATCCTTTTCTTGGAGTACATCACGGGACACAGAGCTCCCACCCCTCTTTTTGGGACACTTATTGCTTGGCTACAAAACTGAGGTGCTCCCGGGTGGGAGGGGCTTATATAGGGGAGGGTACTTCCGGTTTGGAATTGGCCAGTGCCAACACCTGAAGGTAAACTATATAACCCATTAGTAATGACTAAGTCGCTCTGTGTCCCGTGATGTACTCCAAGAAAAGGATTTTACAGGTAAGCTGTTATAAAAATCCCTTTATCACCAATTCTTGTTTCAATAAAAACCTCAAATTTTCAAAAAACATTTGTCATTAGGACGGAAAGTGAGGTGAACTGTTCTGAACAGGTGCACACTGCACAGACAGCAAAACAAATGTTACAGGGGTGATAACCCTTCCCTATGTTTTCCAAAAAGCTTAAAAATATATTTTTTGGCTGGAGCTACACTTAAACAATGTACCTGTTCAAAATTACAAACAGATTCTACATAAGAACAAACCTACAGTCCCTGTCTTGTATGCACCGCCTGTATACGGCTGTTCAGAGTATATAGGGCCTTTTTTATTTTGTGTGCGGGGTTCCCCTTAATATCCATACAAGACCCAAAGGGGCTGGTAATGGGCTGGGGTGGGGGGGGGGGGGGGTGTGATGGGGTAGCTATGCCATTTTTCTTAAAGATTTTCATCCATATTACCGGTACCAGACATTACATTAAAGCCGCAAGCAGTTTTAAATGGCTTTTTTTCCTTTAGAAATGTAATTTTGTGCAGGGACAGTTCTAAACACGGGAAACACGTGGCACTTCACAGGCATACTTTAGACACCCCCCAGGTATGATATTTAAAGGAATATTTGACTTTTTTTTTCACTTTATGCATCATTAAAATGACTGCTCCAGAAAAACGGCCGTTTTTAAAACTTCTTTTTGCATTGATACATGTCCCCTGGTGCAGAACCCGGGTTCCCAAACCCTTTTTAGGACAATAACATGCATAATAGTCGTTATAATTAGCACTTTAGATTTCGAAGTTCGCATCCATTGTATTTAATAGGGTTCTAAAGTTCGTGCGAACTTTCGGTCCGTTCGCGGGTTCTGATGCGAACCGAACCCGGGGGTGTTTGGCTCATCACTATTAGGGAGTAACGTATATTAAGGGTAACATCAGCCCAGAGCTAGTCTTTCTCCAAGGTTGAGGAGGGTAAGAAGAAATAGTAGTGCACTGGCTTCTAGGAGGAAGTGAAAAGATTTATTAGTGAGGAGAAGGAAGAGAAGAAGGAGAGGAAGAGGGGGGGATACCCCAGAGGCAGACAGAGTCCAGGGAGGAGGGAGAGGAAGCAGTGAATAATGGGCAGAATAGAAAATGGAAAGGGAGGGGCAAGAGGGAAGTGTCCCAGGTGTTGTCGGTTCAGATCAGTAAACCTGATGTTAGGGAATCAAAAGTGATACCATTCAAGGGAGTAGGAGAGGTTCATCGAAATTGGGTGGGAGAAAGTGTTTTACCCAGGGGGACCGAAGCTCTTCATATTTAGCAACTCTATCAGTAATAGTAGCCTCTATTTTTGCGTGGATTGCGTGGATCATAGCTTGTGTGATCTTGTTTTTGACTGGAGGAGGGCGAAACCCAAGCTGGGTAAAATGAAGGGTTTCATAAAAAGGAGAGCATTTGGTTATGGTAATTTTTGTAGAGGCCCGTGCCAGCACTTTGATTGATTTTGGCTTGCTCTTGAGGCAGACTGCCCCGTGAACCATCCTGTGTGGACAGGGATTGTCATTATGTGATCGCCAGATTGTGAGCGGGCTGTGGGGGGGGGGTCCAAATCCAGCTGTTAGCGGCCACGTCTCCCCCGAGTGTTGTGGAGCTTTCATGTCTGGCCCGGTGACTTTGTGCATGCGCTCCTAGAGTGCAGGATAATTTTCAATGTTTCTGCAGTAAAATTTATAATAGAGAGGGCACTGTTCTTAGTAGGCTATTGCAATTATTATCCCACACTGTAGATACATTTTTAAATTTTATAAAATCCCAATCACAGTATGGAGTTTCCAGTGTCCTATGGAGTCCTCTGCTGCACAGAACACTCTATGATAGGAGGAGAATTTGTGTACATGACCTGTCAAGGTCATGTGGCAAGTTTTCTCCTTATTTTGGGACTTTTAATTTTCACCATTAATTTAACAAAATGGGGCTTTGACTGTCTTATAGCCACAAAATCAAGCACAATTAGATTGATATGACCACCAACAGGGTGGTCTTCAAAAGATCTGGGGCTAGAGCCCAAAGCAGCGAAGTAAAGAAAGTCATACGCTTGGGTGGGCGTACACATGTACTGTATATAATATACATGTGTGTGTTAGGGATGAGCTTCGTGTTCGAGTCAAACCCATGTTCGACTCGAACATCGGCTGTTCGGCTGTTCGCCAATTTGCGAACATTATGGGCTGTTCGCGCCAAATTCGAGTGGCGCGTCACGGCCCATAATTCACTGCGGCATCGCAGTGCATTGCTGGCTGATGATTGGCCAAGCATGCACTATGACCCGCATGCTTTGGCCAATCACAGCGCAGAAAAAACGGAGAGAGCCCTAATTGGCCAAAGCCAGCGGGGCTTTGGCCAATTATGGCTCAGGGGGTTTAGTACACGCCCCACACTATATAAGGCCGCCGGCTTGGCAGCTTTGTGTAGTGTGTTGGAGTTGTTTAAAGAGAGATTACAGAGACAGACAATGTCATTTATATTGAGTTAGATAGAGCAGGCAGGCGAGTCAGTTAGCTGCAGTTACAGTGTGTAGAGGATATATATGCATCCTAGGAGTTGTATATATATTTATACACTGTATTCAGTTTAGCTAAATCCGTTCCTGTTATTCTCTATACTGTGACAGGCAGGCAGGTGATTGTGCTAGCTGCAGACAGTCAGTGTTTCACTTAGTGTACTGTGTGCTTTGCAAAGCGTTCACCTAAAGCTTACCTGAATACAGTTAGTGACTAATAGTGGTGTTCTCATAATTAAACCACAAGCAGAGAGCTGCAAGTATTTTCAGTTAGTGTACTGTGTCCCTCTCTGCACAGTTTTCACCTAAAACTAACTGAAGACAATTGCTGCTTTCCCCATACTAATACTACAGCAGGCAGTTGATTCTGATAGCTGCATTATCAGTACAGACAAATATATAAATATATATATATATATATATATATATATATATATATATATATTGTAGCATTCGGGAACCAGCTAGATCGCAGGACACAGGCTTTTCAAACACAGCAGCAAAACAAAAAGAAATAACAGTCTCACCAACTTGTAGAGCTTATAACTGCTGTTGCAGTTAAACAGTCCTTACTTGGTGTTGCAGGTAAGTTTCCCAGCTAGCAGGCTTCCATGCAGGCCACTGCCATGTACATTCACAGCTTTACAGAGCTTTTCACAGCCTCCACAGCTTTTGCAGTGTCCACCATTCACCATGCACAGACATCACTACACTCCTTTCTCTCACCTAAAACTTCCTGTCTCTCTTAAACCACTTCCTTGGACAGGTGTGTTAACCCTTTCTGTTCCCTTAAAGGAACCACAGCCCAAACAGAGGGGAAATATAGCGTCCTTCCAGGACCCAGCCACGGCGTCCTGTACAATATATATATATATATATATATATATCCCACCTTTGTGCAGCTACATCTCACTGCAGGCCATTAGTATGTCTGGAAGGCAAACATGGAGAGGGAGACAGTAACGGGGCAATAAAAGAGGGCAAGCAGGCTCTGTGTCTAGAGGCAACAGTGCTGCTGGTCGTGGACACGGTGCATCCTCATCAGCACATGGCCGTGGGACACGCTTGTTCTTCTTTTCGGCAGCTGGCCATGTTGAGCCGCAACATGCCCAAGACTTGGTAGAGTGGATGACCAAGCCGTCCTCATCCTCCTCGTCCTCTCTCACCCAGGCTCAGGGTACTTTGTCTGGCAAAGCAGCTGCCAAAGAGACCTCTTCCCTCGGCTCAATAGCATCAGTCACTCCTTCCCTAGCCCCACCATGTCCTCTTGAGGAGTCCCCCAAACTGTTTGAGCACAGTGTTGGGTACGTGCTCCTGGAGGATGCCCAGCGTTTTGAAGGCTCCGATGATGGAACCCAGCTGGAGGAAGGCAGTAATGTGAGCCCAGAGAGAGGGGGTAGTAACGTGTGCCCAGAGAGGGGGTGCCCAACAAGGACAGCTGTCTGGCAGTCGTGTTTCCCCAGCTGCAGCATACTGCCAGATTTGCTCCAGTGATGAGGAGGGAGGGGATGATGAGGTCACTGAATCCACGTGGGTGCTTGATAGGAGAGAGGAGGAGGAGGAGGCACATCTCCAACGAGGCAGGATGCCCTCCAGGGGCCAGCTTTAGGGCAGCACATGACTGCATCACACCGCAGAGCTCCGCATGTGCAGGGCGCTGCTGTCTCTGCGCGTTATTCCAAAAGTTCTGCGTGTGCAGCAGATCGCACCGTTGGCATTTGCAACATATGTCTAAAGCGTATCTCGCATGGCCAAAACATCACCTGCTTGGGCACCACGTGCTTGACCAGACATATGTCGACCTGCCATGCAGTCCATTGGCAAGCTTACCTAAAAGATCCACACCAAAGAACAAAGCGCACCTCTCCTTGCTCCTCGTCAGCTGGGATCTCCAACCCCACTATACCTTCAGTCCTCTCTGAAACCTGCACTGAGAGGAATGAAGGTGTAGAATTAGGTGTGTCACAGCCAAGTACTTGCGGACAATCTGCTATCGGTACACCGACGTCCGATTGTACCAGGCAAATTTCCCTGCCCCAGCTGCTGCACCGCCGAAAGAAGTTCGCTCCCAGCCATCCACATGCCCAGCGAGTGAATGCTAGCTTGGCTAAATTTCTAGCACTTCAACTGCTGCCTTTTCAGTTGGTAGACTCTGCCCCCTTCCGTGAGTTTGTGGAATGTGCCGTTCCTCAGTGGCAGGTTCCTAAACGCCACTTTTTCTCACGGAAGGCGATTCCGGCTCTCTACCGGCATGTGGAAGGCAATGTCTTGGCCTCGCTGGACAGGGCGGTCAGCGGTAAGGTACATATTACCGCTGACTCATGGTCCAGCAGGCATGGACAGGGACGTTACCTATCTTTCACGGCGCATTGGGTGACTCTGCTGGCAGCTGGGAAGGATGCAGGACAAGGTGCAGTAGTGTTGGAGGTTGTTCCGCCACCACGCCTCCAACATGTTACTACTGGTGATTCTGACACACCTCTCTCCTCCATTCCCTCCTCTCCTTCTTCCTCCATGGCCTCTACCCGTGCTTTGTCCCCGGAACCAGCGGTGCTCCATAGGCGTTTAAGGGGCTACGCAAGAACGCAGGCAAAAAGATGCCATGCGGTGCTTGAGCTGGTGTGCTTGGGGGACAGGAGCCACACTGGGGCAGAGATTCTGTCAGCTCTGCAGGGGCAGGCTCAGAGGTGGTTGACACCACGCCAGCTTAAGCCAGGAAAGGTGGTTTCCGACAATGGCACCAACCTCCTCTCCGCCCTCCGACAGGGAAAACTGACCCATGTGCCCTGTTTAGCTCACGTCCTTAACTTGGTGGTGCAGCGGTTCTTGGGCAGGTACCTGGGCTTACAGGAGGTCCTGAAGCAGGCCAGGAAACTCTGTGGGCATTTCCGCCCGTCATATAATGCCAGTGATCAGCTGGCTGACCTGCAAAAGGATTACAACCTGCCCAAGAACCGCCTAATCTGTAACATGCCCACCAGGTGGAACTCTATGTTGGCCATGCTGCAACGGCTGCACACGCAGCAGAGGGCCATCAATGAGTATCTGTTGCAATATGGCACCAGGACAGTGTCAGGGGAGCTTGGATTTTTTCCCCACGCCAGTGGGCCATGATCAGGGATGCATGCACTGTCCTGGCACCATTTGAGGAGGCCACGAGGATGGTGAGCAGTGACAGTGCATGCATCAGTGACACTGTCCCTCTTGTCAACCTGTTGGAGCACACGCTGCGTGGAATAATGGACAGGGCACTTGAGGCAGAACAGAGGCAGAAAGAGGAGGACTTCCTTACCTCTCAAGGCCCCCTTTATCCAGACAGTATTCCTGCTGGCCCGGCTATCACACAGGAAGAGGATGAGGACGAGGAGGAGGAGGATTATTGTGTCAGCATGGAGGTGGAGCCTAGCACTCAGCATCAGCAGCAGTCTTCAAGGGATCAATTTCAGTCCCAAGACACCCATGGACTAGTACGTGGCTGGGAGGAGGTGTCTGCGGATCATGTCGTCCTCAGTGACCCAGAGGACTCTGCACCGAAGGCCTCAGCAAACCTACGCTGCGTGGCCTCCCTGATACTGCAAAGCCCGCGCAAGGATCCTCGTATTCGTGTGATCAAGGAGAGGGATCATTACTGGCTGGCAACCCTCCTTGATCCATGTTACAAGGGTAAGGTTGCGGACCTTATCTTGCCGTCGCAGAGGGAGCAGAGGATGAAGCATCTTCGTGAGGCCTTGCAGAAAGGTCTGTGCAACGCGTTCCCAGAGACTGGGAGGTTACAAATTCCTGGTCCTGGACAACGTTTTGCTGGCTCCGGTCAGTCAAAGAAGGAGCGATGCGTTCAGACAATTTTTTAGTACGCAGTCCCAAGGTACGATCGTTTTTAGCAACCATCGCCAGCATCTGGTTTACATGGTGCAGGAATACCTAGGGGCAAGATCAGACTTGGACACCTTTCCCACCGAAAATCCTCTGGGTTACTGGGTCTTGAGGATGGATCACTGGCCAGAGCTTGCACAGTATGCAATTGAGGTACTGGCCTGTCCTGCATCCAGCGTTCTTTCGGAATGCACATTCAGTGCTGCTGGAGGCTTTCTAACCGATCACCGGGTGTGCCTGTCCACCGACTTGGTCGATCGACTGACCTTCATAAAAATGAATCAGTCTTGGATCACCACCAGCTACCAAGCACCTGATGCTGATGTAACCGAATAATTTTTTTGGAAATGTCAGATCCCTTCAAGACTGCCTATGCTGATGCTGAGTGACTATCCTGTTATGCTGAGTGACTATCCTCTTCCTCCTCAATAATCATGCTGATAGCTTGAAAGAACATTTTCGGTTCTGGGCACCGCCACCAGTGGCTAAGGCCCAATTTTTCAGCCCCTGTTTAACAGGGGCGTGTATTTACAATTTTTGATGCAATTCTTTGCAGCAGGGCTCATTGCTGCGCTCCAAGTACTGTATCTATGAGGGGTTGCAGTGTTGTGGCACCAGCACCATTGCCTAAGGCCCAATTTGTCTGCCCCTGTTCAACAGGGGCATGTAATTACAATTCTTGATCGAATAATTCACAGCAGGGCCCATTCCTGCGCCCCCCAAGAGTAACTGTGAGGGCTTACAGTGTTGTGGCAACACCACCACCACCACCACCAAAAGCCCAATTTTTCCGCCCCTGTTCAACAGGGGCATGTAATTACAATTCTTGATCTAATATTTCACAGCTGGGCCCATTCCTGCGCCCACCAAGAGTAACTGTGAGAACTTACAGTGTTGTGGCAACACCACCACCACCAAAGGCCCAATTTTTCTGCCCCTGTTCCACAGGGGCATGTAATTACAATTCTTGATCTAATATTTCACAGCTGGGCCCATTCCTGCGCCCACCAAGAGTAACTGTGAGGACTTACAGTGTTGTAGCACCAGCACCACCACCAAAGGTCCAATTTTTCCTACCACTGTTCAACAATGGCATGTAATTACATTTCCTGATATAATAGTTCACAGCAGGGCGTTCCAGCGCCCACCAAGAGTAACTGTTAGGGCTCACAGTGTTGTGGCAACACCAACATCTAAGGGGCAAATTTCAGCAGAGTATATATGGCAGGCCCCTACTTTCAAACATCCAACTTGCAAACGACTCCTACTTGCAAACGGAGACAACAGGAAGTGAGAGGAAATCTACCCCTAGGAAGGGCAATTCTCTCCTTTAAGAGTTAATATGGGAAAAAGATGTCTCCTCTCTACTGATGCTTTATCACCAATCCTTGTTTCAATAAAAACCCCACTTTTCAAAAACATTTGTCATTGGGATGGAAAGTGAGGTGAAATGTTCTGAACAGGTGCACAGACAGCAAAACAAATGTTACAGGGGTGATAACCCTTCCCTATGTTTTCCAAAAAGCTTAAAAATAGATTTTTTGGCTGGAGCTACACTTAAACAATGTACCTGTTCAAAATTACAAACAGGTTCTACTTAAGAACAAACCTACAGTCCCTGTCTTGTTTGCACCGCCTGTATACTGCTGTTCAGAGTATATAGGGCCTTTTTTTATTTTGGGTGCGGGGTTCCCCTTAATATCCAGGTAGGGGGGGGGGTGATGGGGGTAGCCATGTCCTTTTTCTCAAAGATTTTCATCCATATTACCGGGACCAGACATTTACAAATGTCATTTTGTGCAGGGACAGTTCTAAACACGGGAAACACATGCCACTTCACAGGCATAATTTCGACTTTTTTTTTTTCACTTTATGCATCATTAAAAAGACTGCTCCCGAAAAACGTCCCTTTTTAAAACTTTGTTTTGCATTGATACATGTCCCCTGGGGCAGAACCCGGATCCCCAAACCCTTTTTAGGACAATAACATGCATATTAGTCGTTATAATTAGCACTTTAGATTTCAAACGTTTGCGTCCATTGTGTTTAATAGGGTTCTAACGTTCGTGCGAACTTTCGGTCCGTTCGAAGGTTCTGGTGCGAACCGAACTGGGGGGTGTTCGGCTCATCCCTAGTCCCCATTAAGGGTGTAGGAGTCTAAAATAAAACCTCATTCGTCCCTAGCACTAAAATGTGATTTCAGGCATTGCCATTCTACTTCAGAACGTTTATATTGCTCTATATTCTATGTAATACCCAACATAATTTAGACCTAGCAGTTTACAGTGCTAGCAAAGGTAGCTTATACAACATCCAATGACTGTGCTGGGACTGTGGCAACAATGAGTTCACATAGTATACAATGTAAGCCAGAGTCATTGATAATGTACATGCAAATGTACCATATAAAGAGGTGTGATTAAACAAAACAAATGTGAAACAGGTGCATCAATGCTTTACTTATTACACTGAAAGTGTAGGGCTTGATAGATACTTGCCAATGTTAATCTAAAAACAACAGCAACAACCCTGGAGGAATTTAACTGTGTTATTTATAGATACCAACCAGATATTTTTATCTATGGATCAATGAATCATTATTCAGCCAGACTGTGTAGCTGTCTAATAATCTTGAAATAGAGGCTTGCATTTAAGCTGGAATACAAATTATTTTTACACATTTCTTCCTATGCAACACTTTTTTCCAAAAGGCACTCCCTGGGTATAGACTGTGAACAGCATCTGAAAAATCAGAGATATTACAATTCTGTACACAACTGCTCCTATTAAATTTAATTTCACACACAGGGGTTATGTAAATAGCTGTTACCAAGCTGTAATAAAATTTAAAATCTGAATGTTGACAATGTCAGAATATTCACCTAATAAAGTCGTTTCAAAGTTTCATAGACCACAGAGCACTGCACCAAGTCAGAGATGTTGTGGACTGCTTCTCCCTTCACGACTTTAGCACTCTGTAAAAATCATCACTATGTAGATGCAGCACTCTGTTGGAGCTCCTTGTTTTTACAGGGTCTTAAAGTATATGTAGCGGGTATGTACTTTTTTTAAACTGGTGAGGACACCAGTGATGCATAGTTCCCTGCGGCCCAGCAGGTGGCGCTGTCACTTTGGGCCGGGGTTGAACCATCGCTGCAGTGCCGTACCCTTTGTGGCCTCTCGCAGCGGTTGTACGGCGGGGCAGGGAACCCACCGTGCTTACTGGGAGGAGGTATAAAGGGGCCGGACATCTTCGCCACGAGGGTCGAGACCCAGGCACCTTCAGCCTGAGGGCTGTGGTTGCGGTCGGTGTCCAGGCGGCCTAGGCCTGGACACTTGGAGTTCGTGTTCCATCCCAGACACCTTCAGTCTGGGGTGAGGTACTCAGCCGGAGGCCTGGGGCCCAGTACCTTCCGCTGGGTCCCGCGAGGAAGGGATCATCCTCGGGGGCCCCGGGAGTGGGGCACCCGAATCCAGAGGTGTAAGGGACCGGAGGAGGGACTCACCCGAAGACCTGGTGCAGCAGATTGCCAGTGCGGGTGAACCTCTGGAGACCGCCCGGAGGGATATGTTTCCCGAACAGGGACCAAGCTCAAAGAGGAAGTTCAGTCCATGTTCAATGACCGGTGGCAGCGGTCCAGCTATTTCAATCAGGTCAGTGGCAGAGGCC
The DNA here is from genome assembly GCA_029206835.1 of Rana muscosa. Classification (NCBI taxonomy): domain Eukaryota; kingdom Metazoa; phylum Chordata; class Amphibia; order Anura; family Ranidae; genus Rana; species Rana muscosa. The sequence goes on along the minus strand of CM055116.1, from coordinate 656,223,426 downwards.
TTCTATTAGGCCTGTGGCAGGGGCCTCAACAGTTCATCCGGTCGGTGGCAGCAACCAAAACTCACGGTCGGTGGCAGAGACCGTGCGACAGGCCTATTCGCTAGAGAAAAGGAATAGGAGAGTTCAGTTGTGCCTGGGCCTACTCGTTCCCACACCCCCATGTTCGTCTGTTATTGGAAGTTCAACTGATTGTGTTCACCGTATTGTACGAGAAATAAAGGAGTGTTGGACTTTCGACTGGTGTGGGGCTCTATTATTGGCAGACACATTTCCATGGAACAACAAGGCTTCGTATGCAGTGGACAGACCCGGGAGGTAAATCAACTAACTTTGCTCAACCCTCTTATACACATGAGGGGAGAGCTTGGCGTAGTGTTCCTGCACTCTCCTCTCCCAGGTACCCCTAGACACAAGCCATTCACAATAGGCAAGAGGGAGAGTGAGGTTCGGCTACATGTGGGGACTCTGGTCCGGGATGTGTTTGTGCTACAATGGAGCTGGAGTTGTTGGAATTTGAAAGTGTCTGCCCGAAAGAGTTCCGAGTAGGTCGGCCATGTTGTTGGCCACTGCACCATCAGGCACACCCTCCCTGCTCAGTCTGTGGGCGTGACCCAGGGAAGGAGAAAGCCTGCGAACTGGAGTGCAAGAGGGGAGGAGTCCAATCGTGTGAAGGACTACACGTGGGGACTTTGGCGCCAGCAAGGCAGTGCGCAATGGATTAGCAGAGAGTCGCCATGTTCACTAATGCATCGTGGATTCCTATTCATCCCACTACCATGAGTCTGACTACCGCTGCTCCAATAACGGATACGGGGATTCGGCTAAAGCCCCGGGGACGATTCGCCCTGTACTCATGCATGGACGCTGAGGCCCTGGGTTTGATTTGTCCTGGATGTTCGGGACTGGTGTGTCAGCTGAAGCCATTCGGGTGCTGCGAGGCCTGCGGAGATTTTCTATTTGAGGTGGAACCAACCATTGAAAAACCCAGAACCATCCACCTCAACCGCGCTACAGACCACACCACTTAAGAAAGAGGAATCGCTGCTTTTACAGCCATCCCTGTGCGCACTGCAGCGACCGCAGGGGAGGTCCAAATCACTGAGGTACGGGAGAAATCCGAAGATGCTGACTCGGTCGCCACTGCTTCCCAGCGTCCACCGCCAAAGAGGAAGACCGGCTTGGTTGCCCCGTCCAGCGGTCGCGGTGGATCACCCTGCTTGCCTACGCCCGCCCAGGATGGATCCGGTAGGAAGAGTCCCGGACATCCCTTCTCAACTTTGGGCCGAGGTAAGCCGGACAAAGGGACTTGGTGTTGGGACGAAGGTGTCGGGGAGTCATGGCTCTGTGTGCTCGCGGGAGGTAGCAATTCAGCCTCCACTACAGGCTACCTGCCCGCGGAGGAGTGTGACACCTCCGACCTAGAATCGCTCTCCGATCCGGGAGACGATGTCATCATAGATGAACTTTTCACTAAGAAGGGATGGGACAAGATGCCTCTCTCCTCGTCCCGCAAAGTCAGGGATCCACCCATGTCTACAGGGGATAGTACACCCCGGGTGGAGGCACCAGCGCCTGAGGAGGGATCCCATCCCCAGTCTGCCCTTCTACCTCTGGTGCCCCCTGCATCTGGCACCGGGGAAAAGAGACTGTTGTTGCGGCCACCTATGCCTAGAGTGGAGGTGGTCAAGGCACCTCGTCACCCAGACGCCATCGTCCAACCGGGTGAGGGAGACCGGGCCACTATGCCTCCGCTGGCGAGACTTAAGCGTCTTTTCGGCCAAAAAGTTGCTACCGAGTACGGGTGGGAGTACCCGTACTTACCCAAGGAGCTTCTGTATGAAGTGGAAGTTTGCCGGGACCGCTGGTACAACGAATTTGTGTGGACGCACCTTCAGGTCCCACATGCCCGCAGGTACCTCGCGTGTTCCCCCAAAGCCTCTCAGCGGTTCAAGGACTGTAAAGCAGAGTGGATGTTGGGTCGGCACATCCATGCTGACAAAGTGTTGATTCGACGGAAAGAAGGGGAGGATGTTGAATATCACATAGAGACTGTGGATAAGCATTTCAAGCCCCTTGTCTTGCCGCATCCCAGATTCTACTTGTAGGAGAAAAGACTCCTTGCCTAGTGCTTCGTTGCTGCTGAACTTTCCGGGGTTGTTTCCCGGGAAAACCCAGTGACTGTACCCGTGTTATGGGTGTTTGTGCTCTCTGGAGGAATTGAAGGACTGTTGCTGTTGTTTGTTCTTCATTCTTCCATCCCGCAAAGTGATTATGGACTTTGGGGTAGTTAGAAAAAAAAAGAGAGAAGAGGATCTTCAACCAGTGCAGTTACCGTGACCCTGTCACCAGGTGGCAGTGTTGTGCATCGATATTCACTGTTCACTCACACACTTAGAGAAGGAAAGGGTTTCTCTACGGAGAGGTTCTTTCATTCTTACACAAACATATGTGTCAGGGATATGTGTGTTTAACGTTCTTTTCCCCTCTGCAGGAGATCATCTCATCAAGACCACTGAGAATGGGGTGGGTCTCAGTCAGGATTAGTGTAAGGGAATGTTGTTGTGAACATGTGATTCTGATAATGTGGTTATGTGTTGTTTGTTTCCTTCCTTTCCCCTTCATGTCAGGTTCAGGCACAACTGTTGGTTAGCTTTCAAGAAAACTTTTGTATTTTTGAAATTCGTTAGTCGGTCTCTGGATCAGGCTATGATGGCCCTTTTTGGGTATGGTTTGCTCCAGACACTGGGGACCAGTGTCAAATAACAGGGGGGAGAGTGTAGCGGGTATGTGCTTTTTTTAAACTGGTGAGGACACCAGTGATGCATATTTCCCTGCGGCCCAGCAGGTGGCGCTGTCACTTTGGGCCGGGGTTAAACCATCGCTGCAGTGCCGTACCCTTTGTGGCCTCTCGCAGCGGTTGTACGGCGGGGAACCTGCCGTGCTTGTTGGGAGGGGGTATAAAGGGGCCGGACATCTTTGCCACGAGGGTCAAGTCCCAGGCACCTTCAGCCTGAGGGCTGTGGTTGCGGTCGGTGTCCAGGCGGCCTAGGCCTGGACACTTGGAGTTCGTGTTCCATCCCAGACACCTTCAGTCTGGGGTGAGGTACTCAGCCAGAGGCCTGGGGCCCAGTACCTTCCGCTGGGTCCCGCGAGGTAGGGATCATCCTAGGGGGCCCCGGGAGTGGGGCACCCGAATCCAGAGGCGTAAGGGACCGGAGGAGGGACTCACCTAAAGACCTGCTGCAGCAGATTGCCAGTGCCGGGTGAACCTCTGGAGACCGCCCAGAGGGATATCTTTCCCAAACAGGGGCCAAGTTCAAAGAGGAAGTTCAGTCCACGTTCAATGACCGGTGGCAGTGATCCAGCTATTTCAATCAGGTCAGTGGCAGAGGCCTGCTATTAGGCCTGTGGCAGGGGCCTCAACAGTTCATCCGGTCGGTGGCAGTGACCAATACTCACGGTCGGTGGCAGAGACCGCGCGACAGGCCTATTCGCTAGAGAAAAGGAATAGGAGAGTTCAGTTGTGCCTGGGCCTACCCGTTCCCACACCCCCATGTTCGTCTGTTATTGGAAGTTCAACTGATTGTGTTCACCGTATTGTACGAGAAATAAAGGAGTGTTGGACTTTCGACTGGTGTGGGGCTCTATTATTGGCAGACACGTTTCCATGGAACACCAAGGCTTCGTATGCAGTGGACAGACCCAGAAGGTAAATCAACGAACTTTGCTCAACCCTCTTATACACATGAGGGGAGAGCTTGGCGTAGTGTTCCTGCACTCTCCTCTCCCAGGTACCCCTAGACACAAGCCATTCACAATAGGCAAGAGGGAGAGTGAGGTTCCGCTACATATACATAGAGCTTAACAATCAAATTCTCTTTTATGGTACTGTTCGGTGTGAGATGGTTTGAATTTGTTTTGCTATTATTTATTCCATAGGTGAACAAAATATCTGCTGATTCTACAAAAATTCTTGAAAGTTAAATACTTCTTGCAACAATCTGTATATTACAAAAATTCTCTGCTGTATGTTTTGGAGAAAGAAATTAAAGGGGCTCTGTAAATCCCTTCTTAAAGGGGTGTTCCAGGCAACCCCGGGCAAATAAATAATAATTAAAAGCAAGCAGCTACACATACTGAAGCTGCTGGCTTTTAATAAATGGAGACTTACCTGTCCTGGTGTCCCTCGATGTCGGCATCAGCTGTTGGGTGCTGCCGTCGCCATTGCGGGTAAGGGAACCCGGCAGTGAAGCCTTTCGGCTTCACGCCGGGAATCCTACTGCACATGCACGAGGCCCCACTCCTCTCTCCTATTAGCCCGACGGCCCGACGGCCGGGGGGGAGGAGGAGGGAGCCCCGCGGCGTCACAGCCGTGGCCGGACTCCAGAAAGTGGGAAAGGATACCTGTCTTTGAAAGGTGCCAATTGTGGCACCAGAGGGGGGGCTTTAAGGTGACTATGCTGCTCCTAATAGATACAGTAATGTGACTAAGCATTGTCACCCTAGTACAAGAAGTTTGTTGAAAGGTGTGTACCGCTCCAAGCTGTGAAGCTCCAAGGAATGCTCCCGCCCTGATACTGGAACAGGTGCTGGCTCTGCACTAATGCATGGGAAAGAAAAGAGCCCTGGACTGCCGCACTCTGTATAAACGATTTATTTTCAAAATTCCAAAATTAAAATCCCAAATTAATCCATAGATTCAAAAGTCCAAAAACAGACAAAAACAGAAAACTGACATGCAGGGGTGGATAGCTGACGCGTTTCACATCAAAGATAGATGCTTACTCATAGCTGTGTGTTACTCATAGAAGTGTGTTACTGGCATGCTGGTAGGATCACAAGATGAAAATATAGGAGGAAAAGGCTGAATTAGAAATTCAATGTTTAAAGGAAGATGTAGAATCAAGCACTCTGCCCACCTGACATGTTTTATAACTACGGTTAAGATGCGTTCAGCCCAAACCCCCAGGAAATTGTCACATGCTATCAGGCCACTAGCCCAATCCATCATGGAATTCCCAACACACAGGCATGTGTAACAAAGGGGCAGGGATGCTGGTGACATCATTGGTCTAATATAGCTATATGGACATATTTGGACAGACAAAATCAAGATATCACCAAAAAAAGTCTAAATGTTACAGTAATCTATGGGGTGGAGAATTCCATGACCATAGCTAATTGGGCTTTCTGGATGCTTTAACCACCTTCCAGTGCATGCTATAGTGGAAGGATGGTACAACGCTGGCTTACTTTGCCAGGTGGGCATACATGGACGTCCTAAAGGAAGGATTCCCTGAAGCTGCACACTCATGTTGCCATATACTGGGTGTATGAATGCCAATCTCAGCCTGGACTCTGACCAGGCCATACCCCCAATGTGTTTCACTCCGCCCCTTGGAGACCTGCGGATAGCTTGGGTAGAGCAACTGACTGCAGGAATGAGCGCAGATCTTCCGGATATTCAGGCATAGAGGCTTTATTTAGGGTGCTATAGACTTTCTGAAATTCTAGTAATGCTTTTAATGGATCCTGGGAATATGTGCCATTGAAGCATCTAATTTTAAGAGGTGATGCTTGATGAATTTTGGGGGTGAGTTTGGATGCTAGCATGGTACAGCCACAATCCCGTAAATATAAAATTTGGCGGAGGACAAACATATGGCCTTTTCAGCACACATTGTAAGCAACATGTTCAGGGATAGTCTGGTAGACTCTATACGTGCCAGCAGGGCACTATTCGGTCATCGCTTATGATCCCTACGCAAAGATTGAAGCTCACGTTCAAGGCGTTTGATATCCATTCTGCATTTGTTTAAGCTGTGTAGCAATTTGGATAAATTTTCCCTAAATCATCACTTTGTGAGCAGCCCGCACTGTTACTGAGGAGATATCTGACGTTTGGTTGATTTGAAAATGCTCTGCAATGCACTTTGATTTCTGTGCAACAAACTGGGTCACTTAATGGTGATTTGATTGCCGAGTGCATAAATGACAAAAAGAGGAGCGCGTAACCTGACCAAGCAGTGTCCTGTATGCAAGATTTCTGAATTGAAGAGAGGAGGGAGGGGCAAACAAACCCATGGTCAATCCTGGAGTATATCTGATGGGAATGAGAATAATGGGTAAAATCCCACGTAAAGGGGTGTTTTTCTCACCAAGCATGGATCCAATTGAGTGACTGTAGTCATTTGGCCGAACGAAGGCTAGCCTTAGAGGGACGGCACAGTCGCTGACCTGGTGGAGGCATCAATGCTGACATCCAAGGCTAAATTGAAATCAGCCCTGCAAATAACAGTGCCTTCAAAATGTAAAGATAGAGAACGAAGCATGGTAGCTAAATGCAAAGCTTGACCCTTGTTCAGGGCGTAATAAGAGAGCAGAGTATACATTGATTCACCTATGAGGCCTATAACCAGTAGGTAGTGGCCTTTCAGGTCCTTGATCTCTTTAATAAATAATTTTAGAGAATGGGACATGTCTGGCTAATAGAATGTATACACTTTTTTTTCTTTGTATCTGCATTGGCTGTATAGAATCTAGGAAAGTGTTTATGAAAAAAATAGGATTTGTACAAGGAAAGAAATTGTGTCTCCTAAAGAAACACTATATCAGCTTTTTGGAAATCATAATGCTGCAGCAACTTCCAGCATTTCACAGGCGAATTGAGCCCCTGTGCATTGTGAGATATCAATCTAAGCAAGGGGATTTTAGAGGTAGCCAACGTGTACATGTAAGGTGGACAGAGAGAGATCTAGCTGGCTCCAGCTTACTGTCACCAAGAACCAGTTACACCAGAGGAGATTTCCAGATGTTCCATAGAAAGACCACCAAAAGAACCACTGTTTCAGGCATTTGGGTTTCCTCAAGAAAAAGAAAAGGGGGAAAGAAGAAAAGAAAGTAAGTACATAAGAGATACACAACATATTTCAAAATATCCAAAGGTAAATTAAGGTCGACGAGGGACACAGAAAGTCTGCACAAATGCAGAGGTAGTCTAAGTCAGAGCACAAGTATACCTGTGCAATGAGTCAGAGGGGAGACCTTAAACCGGGGCTTGCCTTAACCAGCCAGAGGCAATGGGGAAGTTAACTCCCAGATCTAGCTAGACAAGATGGCTACTTAGCAAATACTGCAAACCGGGGGTAAACGGGCAATGAAGAGAAGTGAACTCTGTCAAACTGCAAATGTCCCTTTCTCTGTAAAAATGTGAACGTCACGCAAAGGCAATAGGCCAAAGAAGAACAGGAACAGAAGTCCATCATCCGTCAGAGTGGGAGAATTCCTCAATGGCAGGCAAAGTTGACTTGGCCACAGTGGAGAAATTGGACACATAGAGGGTGCTTCCTCATTAATTGAAGATGAACGTTTCCTGGAGGAAGAGGCACGAGGCTCCAGCGAGATGAGGCTTAGCCGAACCGGAACTCTTTCCCCGTCCATAAAATTTTGTTAGTAACGAATGAGCCCCCATGTCTGCTAGTGATAGCTCCTGAGGCTGTTCAGATGGTAACTCAGGGCTAGGCATCCATAATGGCTGCTGTGAGTCTAATAGTTCATACAGGGTATGCTCAAGCAGGGACTCTGTGGAGGCTGGGGAGTCTCTGGGAGCCAGGTGGTCAGTAACTGGGAGGGACAGGCCCTGGCAGCCCTCTAGCTGGTTGTCTACCCCCTCTGCAGCTGCAGGGCCCGGCCTACCTTGTGGCTGAGTCTGAGGCACAGCAAGCATCTTGGATGGTCGGCAGCGCCCAGGACCAGGCTCCGCGGTCGGCATCACTGGCAATGAAAAGATGTGGAGTGGTCCCCCCGGGAGTGGTGGGTGTAGCAGGGGATGGAGAGAGCCCGCTATGGGTGCTGAAACCGGCGGATGTCGGCAGCCGCAGTGTGGAGCTACCCGGTCAAGTAGCCATCTTGCTGGAGCCCGTGCATGCGCTCTGCACTCTGGAATTTTTTTACTTTGTACCTGAGGAGTGCGTGTTGGCAGACATAGATGTGGAATCATTATACACCACCATTGCATATGAGGTGGGGTCACATGCGGTGGCCCAATGGCTGGAATTCAGATACCCGTTGGCTGGCCCCCATAAATACATTTTTGATTGAGCTCTTGGAATTCATATTGACTAACAATTATACTGACTAACAATTAGTTTATGTTTAACCACTTCCTTACCAGGCCATAGCAAGTCCCTCGGGACACAGCCCATCCCCGATCAGTGTAAAGAGCCAATAAAAAAAATGGCTCCTTTCCATGTGACCAACTGTGTCCAATCACAGTCGGTCACATGCACTGTCCTCGTACTTGCCCCTTGTGCACATCCCCAAGGGCACGCAGATCGGCGATCGAGGATGAGGAGTGTCACTCTGACACAGCACATCCCCGATCAGGGAAAAGTGACAATTTCATTGGCTCTACCACGTGACCGGCTGTGTCCAATCACAGCCAGTCACAGAATGTAAACATACCGTGGTAGCTAGCTGTTACCCCGGCTCTCCTCCTCACACACTGATCGTGTGTGAGGATAAGATTGTGGTAACAGCTAGTTACTGATCACAGTACACATCAATACACACAGATTTTTCCCAGTAATAAGGAGTACCTGTCACCAGCCCATCTGAGAATCTGAGTACCTGTCTCCAGCCCAGAGTACCTGAGTACCTGTCACCAGCCTATCTGAGTACCCGTGTACCTGTCACAGCCCCTCAGAGTACCCGAGTACCTGTCAACAGCTCATCACAGTACCCGAGTACCTGTCAACAGCTCATCACAGTACCCGAGTACCTGTCTGCAGCCCACCAGAGTACCCGAGTACCTGTCTCCAGCCCAGATTACCTGAGTACCTATCTCCAGCCCATCAGAGTACCCAAATACCTATCTGCAGCCAATCAGAGTACCCAAGTACCTGTCTCCATCTCATCAGAGTACCTGAGTACCTGTCTCCAGCCCGGAGTGATACAAATAAAGGTAACGCCGCGCCTGGTGATGTCAATCCGATAAATCCGGATCCACTGGGTGCAAGCCATGTCCATTTGCCGAACAGCAAACAATTTGGGGTGTTCGTGGCAAATTCGAAAAGCCGCGGAAAACCCTTTAAAAGTCTATGGGAGAAATTAAAAGTGCTAATTTTAAAGGTTAATATGCAAGTTATTGTCATAAAAAGTGTTTGGGGACCTGGGTCCTGCCCCAGGGAACATGTATCAATGAAAAAAAAAGTTTTAAAACGTTTGTTTTTTCGGGAGCAGTGATTTTAATAATGCTTAAAGTGAAACAATAAAAGTGAAATACACCTTTAAATTTCGTACCTGGGGGGTGTCTATTGTATGCCTGTAAAATAGCGCATATTTCCCGTGCTTAGAAAAGTCCCTGCACAAAATGAAATTTCGAAAGGAAAAAAAGTAATTTAAAACTGATCGCGGCTATAATGAATTGTCGGGTCCCGGCAATACAGAATAAAGTAATTGAAAAAAAACAGCATGGGTTCCCCCTTAGTCCATTACCAGGCTCTTTGGGTCTGGTATGAATATTAAGGGGAACCCAAAACCAAAAAAAAAAAAAAAGCGTGCCCCCCCCCAAATTCCATATCAGGCCCTATAGGTCTGGTATCGATATTAATGGGAACCCTGTGCCATATTTTTTTAAATGGCGTGGGGTTCCCCCCAAAAATCCATACCAGACCCTTCAGGTCTGGTATGGATTTTAAGGGGAACCCCACACCAAAATAAAAATAAAATGGCGTGGGGTTCCCCCAAAAATCCATACCAGACCCTTATCTGAGCACGCAACCTGGCAGGACGAGAGAGCGCCCCCCCTCAAGGGCCTCATCCCCACAACCCTTGGCCTGGTACGGTTCAGGAGGGGGGGGGCGCTTTCTCGTCCCCCCCTTTTTTCCTGTGTCTGCCTGTGTATGGATTTTTGGGGGGAACCCCACGCCATTTTTTTTTCAAAAATGGCGCAGGGTTCCCCTTAATATCCATAGCAGACCTGAAGGGCCTGATATGGAATTTGGGGGACCCCCATGCTTTTTTTAATTATTTTGGTTCAGGGTACCCCTTAATATTCATACCAGACCCGAAGGGCCTGGTAATGGACTAGGGGGAGGGAATCCATGCTGTTTTTTTCAAAGAGTTTTATCTGTATTGCTGGGACCCGATAATTCATTATAGCCACAATCAGTTTTAAATGACTTTTTTCCCTTTAGAAATTTCATTTTGTGCTGGGACTTTTCTAAGCACGGGAAACATGCGCTAGTTTACAGGCATACTATAGACACCCCCCAGGTACGAAATTTAAAGGAGTATTTCACTTTTATTGTTTCACTTTAAGCATTATTAAAATCACTGCTCCCGAAAAAACGTAATTGCATTGATACATGTCCCCTGGGGCAGGACCCGGGTCCCCAAAACCTTTTTATGACAATAACTTGCATATTCGCCTTTAAAATGAGCACTTTTGATTTTTCATGTTCGTGTCCCATAGACTTTAACGGTGTTTGTGTGTTCAAACTAATTTTTTGCCTGTTTACATGTTCTGCTGCGAACCGAACCGGGGGGTGTTCGGCTCATCCCTACTGCCAAGACAATTAAAAAGGGGAAAAAGGCTGCACACCACAGATCATCGATCCAACGTAGATTTATTGTTGTAATAAAGTCATGAATGACTGCCATTAAGACAATGACACGGGAGAGGTGACGCGTTTCACAGTTCAATAGTGCTTCTTTAAACCGCGACAACTGGGAAATTCAGCCTTATAAAGGCTCCCTCCTCCTAAACAGGTGTCTGGCAATGCAATCAGTGTCCCAAGTGCCTGACAAGCATGTATAAAGAGCATATATATCACCCAGTGAATGGAACACCAATATCTGTCTTTACCAAATATCACTAAATAAAAACATAGTTGTAATCTACATATAAAGAAAAATAAAATAAAACTGGGAAAAGTTTATCAGAAAAACATATACATAATAACCAAATATATAAGACCAAGAAAAAAACGATAAATCAACAAATTTTGAAACTAAATATAACCCAAAAATGCATAAAAATACCTTATAAAGTTGTATATATCAATCAATTGCTACTAAAACAATGTTTATAAGGAAAAAAGAAATAAAGAAAACTGAATAATAAAAAAATATAAAAAAATATAAAGTAAATTAGTAAAGAAATATAAACAAAGAGAAAAATCATAATAGAGTTCAAAGGATAGAAACCCGAGAAATATAAAACACAACAGTAAAAAAGATATGGATGGAGTCTTCTGCATATAGAAAACCTCATTAAACTCCATCATTAGGGATGAGCCGAACACCCCCCAGTTTGGTTCGCACCAGAATTTGCGAACAGGCAATAAATTTGTTCGAACATCCAAACACCGTTAAAGCCTATGGGACTCGAACATGAAAAATCTAAAGTCCTAATTTTAAAGGCTTATATGCAAGTTATCGTCATAAAAAGGGTTTGGGGACCCGGGCCCTGCCCCAGGGGACATGTATCAATGCAAAAAAACTTTTTAAAAATGGCCGTTTTTTTGGGAGCAGTGATTTTAATAATGCTTAAAGTGAAACAATAAAAGTGAAATATTCCTTTAAATTTCGTACCTAGGGGGTGTGTATAGTATGCCTGTAAAGCAGCGCTTGTTTCCCGTGCTTAGAACTGTCCCTGCACAAAGGAAAAAAGTAATTTAAAAGCACTCGCGGCTATAATGAATTGTCGGCTCCCAGGAATACAGAGAAAAGTAATTGATAAAAAAAAAACAAAAGGCGTAGGGGTCCCCCCAAATTCAATTACCAGGCCCTTTCAGGTCTGGTATGGATATTAAGGGAAACCCTGCGTCAAATTAAAAAAAATGACGTGGGGTTCCCCCCAAATATCTATACCAGACCCACAGGAAAAGAGGGGACCGAGAGAGCGCCCCCCTTCCTGAACCGTACCAGGCCACATGCCCTCAACATAGGGAGGATGCTTTGGGGGTCTGTGACCCCTCAAAGCACCATGTCCCCATGTTGATGGGGACAAGGGCCTCATCCCCACAACCCTTGCCCGGTGGTTGTGGGGGTCTGCGGGCGGGGGGCTTATCGGAAGCTGGAAGACCCCTTTAACAAAGGGGACCCCCAGATCCCAACCTCTATGTGAATTGGTAAGGGGTACATTGTACCCCTACCATTTCATAAAGAAAATGTAAAAAAAAAACAAACACACAGACACTTGGGAAAAGTCCTTTATTAAAAATTTAAAAAAAATAAAAAAAGATTCCTGCGGTGGTAATCCACTCTCGGTATCTTGCGATGGGTGATCTCCTCTCCGGGGTCCAGCGATGGATGATCTCTGCTCTCCGGGGTCCAGGCTCCAACGATAATGCCCAGCGCAGCGATTAACAGCACACGGTCCTCTCTTCACCGGAGCGGAGACCCCCCGGGAATGATGCGGCTTCAGCCAGTGACAGCTCTTAAGTAGCTGAGGGCGGGGCCACCCGTCACGTGACCCCGTCCCCCTCTGACGCAAGGGTAAACCCAGTGATGTGCGGGTGACCCCACCACCCTCTGATGTAACGCAGGTTTCCATTACCAGAAGTATTCAATTTACCACGCCCTTTGACTGTTTGACTTACGACTGGGATTTTTTTGGGAGTGTATTATCCAGTTCAGGTTGGGCTTTCCATTTCAGGACAGTGAATTAACCTGTTACAGGTACACACTGTCCTGCATTAGGAATTATCTGTGGGGAATTTTTGGTCCTATGGGTGGCCTCTGGGGCTTATCAGGTTCACATAGGAGGTGTTCTTCATACTAGGGGAGGGAGTGGGTCTGCTATCTGTGTAATCACTGTGTTTTTCTCCGTATTGGTTGAACTCGCAGTGATTGGATAGCTTACTTTGTGTTTCTTTGGTCATATTTATAGGAACTTGGGGTATTATAGAATGTGTTTTACTCATCTATTTTGCCTTTTATAGGCTATTAAACTTTGTAGTGTAACTCATTTAGGTGTGTGGAGGTCTATTGATTTATTATTTTTTCTGTATTTGATATACAGTATGTCTGGGATATCCAGACTGAGCTAAAAGTAATGTATTCCCAGATAGCGGTTTCCTGTATAGGGTAGTACTAACTCCCAGTCTGTCTCCCACATGACAAACATCCAAATAACAAATTTCCCTGGCGCTCACCACACATGTGAACGCCAAATTATTGTTGTTGCCATTCATATATTACAACAAAGAATCAAGCATGTCTGCACCATTGATGACCACCAGCAGGAGGTCATCAGGGTACCTTAAATAAAGTCTTATACGTGATCTGAAGGGGTTTTCCACTCCAAAGATGCAAGACCGTTCCCACCAACCCATGTAAAAGTCAGCCAGGGACGGGGAAAATGTAGCCCTCATCGCGGCCCCGCACCTATGGAGATAAAAAACCCCATCAAACACAAAATAATTATGTGCCAGTAAATATTTCAATGTCTCCAAGATGTAGGTACGGCATACTATACTAAGATCAGCATACGTATCCAGGTAGAAGTAGACCACCCCTATTGCTAAACCATGAGGGATGGAAGAATATAGGCTTGTGACATCACAGGTGATCCACAAGTAATTTTCTTCCCAGGACAAATTCTGCATAATCTGTAAAAAATTATTTGTGTCTTTGAGGTACCCGGGCAACTGTGTAACTAAAGGCTGAAGATGTCCTTCAAGCCATTGTCCCAACCTTTCATTGAGTGAACCTATCCCAGCTATTATGGGTCTACCTTTTAGGGGCATTAAGCCCTTATAGGTTTTAGGGAGGTTATAGAAAGTGGGGAGAGTAGTATACTCTGATATCAGGGACTCTGCCTCTTTTGTATTTAAAGTGCCCAATCTACTCCCCCTATTTAGGATCCAATATAGCAAAACATTTCAGAGAGTTTCATGATGGTAACATCTCTGCCATGAAAGTACGGGTCATAGAGAAGGTGTGAGTGCCAAAGAGGAGAGGAGATGCTTTTCGGTTTTTGTGCCGGAGGGAGGTTTTCTGGATCCATCGGTCTTATGCCGCGTACACACGACCGTTTTTAATGTCATTGAAAAAACCGTTGTTTTTCTCGACGTGATTCTTCTCAAGCCTGCCTTGCCTACACACTATCGTGAAAAAAAATGCTTGAGCAAAGCGCGGTGACGTACAACACGTACGACGGCACTATAAAGGGGAAGTTCCATTCTGATGGCGCCACCCTTTTGGCTGCTTTTGCTGATTTTGTGTTACCGCGTGTTAGTAAAAGTTTGGGAAGAGACTATTCGCGCTTTTCAGTCTTCGTGCTTTAAAGATCGTTTTCTGGTGTTCAGTTTGTGCTTGTGGGTTCGTATCTGTCTTTCAGTGCTTGTAGTCAGTTTGTATCTGTTTTTGCAGTGCGTTCTTGTCCGCTCGTTACTGTTTTTCAGGTCGTTCTTCAGAGGCCTTGCTGTTCTTCAGTGCGTTCTTTTAGTTCATTCTGATTAGACGACCGTAGCCATGTTGCGGGTATGTTCTTGTTGCCGAGATCGTGCTGTGCTTGGTGCTGGGATTGTTGCTGGGATTGTTGCTTTATCCCAGCTCAGGTCCATGAACAGGGTGAGGAGGAGTTCATGGACCAAGAATTGGTTGCTCCAGCGGGACCAATTCAGTCATATGCCCCTGTTGCGGGAGATCCAGGAGAATAATCCTGATGACTACAGGAATTTTCTTAGGATGTCTGACCCGGTTTTTCAGCAGCTCTTGGCTTTGGTGTCCCCCTATATCACCAGGCAGGACACCGTTATGCGGGAAGCCATCACTGCTGAGCAGAGGCTAATTGCTACCTTGCGCTACCTGGCAACAGGGAGAAGCTTGCAGGACCTCAAGTTCTCGACAGGCATCTCCCCCCAGGCTCTGGGCATCATTATCCCTGAAACCTGTTCTGCCATAATCCAGGTCCTGCAGGAGGACTATATTAAGGTAAGTTTTGTCCTTTAACCTCACATTCTATGTATTTAATGCTTGCTAATGTCTAGTATTTTTTTAAACAGTCCCTACTTACCATGATTGTAATATGCTGTGAATGTCCCCTTTGTCCCCATGCATGTTGTAAGCTTTTAATGCTCCTTTTTTTTGGCCTACATGCATATTTCCACAAACCAACCTCTCCAGCATTCTATCCTGGGCCCAAACACACCTAGCCTAGTCAATTCCCAATGTTTTTTGTCAGCTCCATTGTAGTGCTTGACCATAGGCGTGCGCACAGGGTGTGCCAGGTGTGCCTAATCACACTGTGCAGCACAGATTCCCCCTACTGCTTCCAGCTTCCCTACTCTCCTCTCCCACCGGCTGTTGCTGCTGGGGATGTTTTAGGATTAGTGGGGGAAGGGGCAGGTAAATATGTAACTTACTGGCCCCTTCCCTTTCATCGTGAGTGATCGGTAGAATATGTAGAGCTTTGGGGTGCACACCCTAATGCATGGGTGCTCAACCTGTGGCCCTCCAGCTGTTGCGGAACTACAAGTCCCATGAGGCATTGCAAGCCGCTGACAGTTACAAGCTTGACTCCCAAAGGCAGAGGCATGATGGGAATTGTAGTTTCGCAACAGCTGGAGGGCCACAGGTTGAGCACCCATGCCCTAATGCAATAAGCTGTGCACGCCTATGTGCTTGACCCTCCCCCCCAAAAAAAAATTGTTGAGTTTATATGATTTTTTAAAAATCTGACAGAGTGCTAGAGCCTTTATTTATGATGTCCCCAACTCATCTCAACCCCCCCATAAAATAATTTAATTAGTCTATCAGAGGGGGTGCTGAATCTGATTCTTGCTCATTTTTAGCTCTTATTAAAATACTCCTTCAAAATTAATGTTATACTGATGTTTTTCAAATAATGTTTTGTGAAAATCTGCTTGCACTGTTTAGGTCTCAAAGTATTCATTTTATTTTTTGGTTCAACTCCACAGTTCCCTTCTATGCCACAGGAATGGCAGAATGTGGCATCTGAGTTTTCTCAGCATTGGAACTTTCCCAACTGTGGAGGAGCCATTGATGGCAAGCACGTCCGCATCGTGCCACCACCCCGTTTGGGATCCTTTTTTTTAATTACAAAGGGTTCCACAGTATTGTGCTGATGGCGGTGGTGTCTGCCAATTATGAGTTGCTTTATCTGGATGTTGGGAAAAATGGGCGGATGTCTGACGGTGGAGTTTTTGCCCAGACAGATTTCGCCGACTGGCTTCAATCAGAAGACCTGGCATTGCCACCTGCGGCAGAGAATGAAGATGGACTACCCTTTGTTTTCATCGCAGATGAGGCGTTTGCGCTAGGTCCCCATTTGATGAGGCCTTTTCCACAAAGGACCCTCACCCCTGAGAGGAGGGTCTTTAATTATAGGCTGGCCAGAGCGAGAAGGGTGGTAGAAAATGCCTTTGGCATTATGGCCAGTCGTTTCCGCCTTTTTCAGACATCTCTAAATATGGCGGAGTACAAGTGGAACCACATAGTAATGTGCTGTTGCATACTCCACAATTTTTTAAAAAGACACACAACTAATTATCTCTCTTCAGTTGGCCTTCAGGCCACACGGTACTCTGATGGAGCATTGCCAGCTCATAAAGCTGGCCCTACAGGCTTGGCCCCCCAAAGCGGGCGTGATGTGCGCCAACGCTACGTAGAATATTTTATGGGTAGGGGGGCCATTGCAATGCCTGATGACATTTGAAACTTTCTTTGTAATAAAAATATACTTTATAATGAAAACATCTTGTTTTGTTTTATTTGGGTTGATTTGATCTTTCTCCTAGGTCAGTGATGGTGAACCTTGGCACTCCAGATGTTTTGCAACTACATTTCCCATGATGCTCAACTCCACTGCAGAGTGCCTGAGCAACATGGGAAATGTAGTTCAAAAACATCTGGGGTGCCAAGGTTCACCGTCACTGTCCTAGGTTATCCTAGTGCACTTGTAGTGCCATGTTTATTTTTCATAAGTAAATAACCATCATTTTCGGTGTAAACACCCCCATTTTTTATATTTTGGGGGCAACATTGATATAAGAAGCCACACATTGTTGATTCCAAAATAATTTTAATTGGAGCTCATTTTTTTTTCTTTTTATAAAAATAGAAAAAGGTATACTTTTTTGAATTTTTGGTATTTTTCTTGAACCATATGTAACTAGTAAAGTTCAACATGTACAATAGTACTAAAAGCAATTAAAACCTTACAAAACAAAATCTCCAAACATCAAACAAAAATCAAAATATAATTTTTGCCCATATTAAAGATTTAAACCCTCCCAAGAACATCTCTTATTTTTTGAAATCTTTGCTCCAGCTGCTTGCTCTTTTGCTTGATCTGGAGCAAGTTTTGGTTCATCTGATCCAGGTCACGAGAGCAGACCATGAGTTCTTGGATCGACATCTGGGCACTGTGACTGGTGAATGTTGCTTGGGCCACAGGCAGAAAAGCACCTAAAATTTAGAAAAACACCATGTCTTATAAATATGCAGGCCTACATCTATTACCTGAGGCTGTGGTGTATGACACTGACCTGTTGTGTTGCCATTTTCCACTTCTTCCTCCACATCCTGTGGTTGTGGGTCTTGGGTTGGTGGTGTGGGGTTCCTAGCCTCCTGTCTCTAAGCTCTTTGAAGCCCTATGAGATTGAACCCAAAGGTAGACTTGAGTAAATAATTATTTTTAGGCCTGAAAGAGGAATATTAATCATTCTTTGGAAGTGTGGTACAATTGTCTTTTTTGTCAATAGTTCTAAGCTGAACACATGATTGTATCCATTACCAAAGCTGGTAGATTGATCTATTTTGGTCAGGTTTCACACATGGAAACACACCAAGTATCCACTGGATCACCAGTGTGTGACACCATAAAAAGGTTGTTCTTGTGGCCCACACTTGTGCTAATTAGTCCAGATGTGTAACCAGCTGCTGAGCATACTCTCCTAACCGTACACTGAATCCAGTTACATTAGTTAAATATAGTTACCAACACATATACACAACCATGTTTCAAAAATATTCTCACATAAACAGTTCAAGATGTCAAGTTTCATGTTCTTGTGCACAATAATCAGTCGTAGGAATCATTGTTCAATCGTTCACTAATTACGATGTTTTGGTTTGATACAGTGTTAACTACATTTGATCATTCCTAAAAAGGCATGGTCAAATTTAGTTAACACTGTATTCCAAAAAAAACATTGTATTATTGAGAAGGAACGATGATTTGTACGATCGATTCTTGTGCCCAAGAACATGAAACGACATCTTGAACTGGACTACATTAAAGAAAAAGCACATGCAGCACCATGCTAGTAATAAAAATATGAGTACCGTATTTATCGGCGTATAACACGCACCGGCGTATAACACGCACCCCAAGTTTAGGAGGGAATTTTAAGGAAAAAAACTTTTAGGAGGGAAATTCAAGGAAAAAAAACTTACATTTAAATGCAGCATGCAGCCTTGCCCAGTGTCCATCTGCAGCCTTGCCCAGTGTCCATCTGTCCATCTGCAGCCGTGCCCAGTGTCCATCTGTCCATCTGCAGCCGTGCCCAGTGTCCATCTGTCCATCTGCAGCCTTGCCCAGTGTCCATCTGTCCATCTGCAGCCGTGCCCAGTGTCCATCTGTAGCCTTGCCCAGTGTCCATCTACAGCCGTGCCCAGTGTCCATCTGTCCATCTGCAGCCGTGCCCAGTGTTAATCTGTCCATCTGCAGCCTTGCCCAGTGCCTTTGCGATCGTGTCAGTCCCGGCGGTTTTTAAAATTTGGCGCCGATTTCTGTGGAGAGGAGCGAGCGGGGCCGAGTGTACTTCGGCTGGACTCGGCTCCTCTCGCAGTTCCGCCCATCTCCACTGACTGCGCCGCTGACGGAGAAAGCCGAGTGTACTTCGCCTAGACTCGTGTCTGCTCACAGTCACAGGCAGGACTGCGAGAGGAGCCGAGACTAGGCGAAGTACACTCGGCTTTCTCTATGTCAGCGGCGCAGTCAGAGATGGGCGGGACTGCGAAAGGAGCCGAGTAAAGCCGATTGTGCTTCGGCTTCGGCTCCGCTCGCTCCTCTCGCTCGTTTTCAGCAGGGGAATTCGACGGAGTATCGGCGTATAACACGCACCCACGATTTTCCCCTGATTTTAAGGGGAAAAAAGTGCGTGTTATACGCCGATAAATACGGTAACTGTAAATCTACTTACTTTTTCTAATCACTTTTTTGATTTTCCTGTATTGCTCCGGCTCCCTCAACTTGATGTCAGACCATCTTTTGCGGAGCTGTTCTTTGGATCTGCGAACCCCAAATTTCCTGTGCAGAGTTTTAACCACTTTGTCCATAATTTGAGCCTTGACCTGATTAGGCTTTTTGTATGGGCCATGTTTAGCATCGTAATCCTTCCTCCTCAATATTGCCACCATTTCGACCATCTCCTCGAACGCCATGTTTGTGGCCTTGTATCTCCGGGATCTGGTCTGTGGTTCTTCCACACTTTCCTCCTCAATTCGCAGAGTCTCTTCCATGTTGTGTAGCATTAGGACGAGCGAGAAGGGGTGGGGAAAGTAGAATAATGGACGTCAGGGGCGGGGAAAGCGTGCGGAGCATCACGCATGCGCACTGTATATAACGGAAATAGGCATTGTTGAAAACGACGTTCAGTGAGTGGAAGAAGGTCGGAAGCAACGAACGTCTAGATCAAGGGTACGTAACATTTTTCATACTTGATGAGTGATCAATTGCTGAGTTTGTGGCCTATATATGGTGATAAAGATTAGTAGTAGTCTTGACTGACATTATTATTTTTGTCTGGTTTTTGACTTGCAGAAATAATGCAGGTATTTAAAGACCCTGATTTTATGGCAGAGTTCCTGCAAAGGTGGAAAAATCTACCAGTTTTATGGGAGACCAAAAATAAAATAAATACAAATAAAGAAGCCAGGAAGATAGCACTGGAGACCATGCTTGAATTTGTAAAAACACAGATCCCAACAGCAATAATAGAGGATGTCAAGAAGAAAATTGGGACCATTAGGGGCACATATCGGACTGAACGCAACAGAGTCCGAACATCTATGAGGTCATGAGCATCTGCAGATAAAATATACAAGCCAAATCTGTGGTACTATAGTCAGCTGAACTTCCTTGATGACCACCTTGAATCAAGGGAATCCCTTTCCAGCCTTCCCCCCAGAAGGAGCTCCAGCCTTCCCTGCAGCCAACCCTCCAGCCATCCCTGCAGCCAACCCTCCAGCCTTCCCTGCAGCCAACCCTCCAGCCTTCCCTGCAGTCAAGTTCAACCTTCTTCTAAATACTATACCTGACCATTGGGAGCCAGGTATAGTATTTAGCTAAAGATTTCTTGGAATAAAAGTATAATGTTGTCAAAGAGATGTTAAACTTGTGTGAAAAATTTGACCGTTTTTCAAAAAGTGTTTGACATATCAATAGACAGTAGTGGCCAAAAATGATGGGGACAAGAATGAAAAATGCTGGGGTCAGAATGATTGTCTTTAATATTTATTAGCATTCAATTTGAAAATGTCATGAGGTGACAAATGTGTGTGATAGATGAAGCCAAAAATTTAAATGTGTACCTTTTTTATACAGGATGAGGAGGGAGCAAATTGGAGCCAGGAGGAGGCAGGCCCCAGTGGGACCCAGGAGGAGGCAGGCTCCAGTGGGACCCAGGAGGAGGCAGGCCCCAGTGGGACACAGTGGAACACCAGGCCCCAGATACCTCCTCTGCGTATTCCCCAAAAAAGGGCCAGGAGGCTTATGCAGATGGAGGAGGAGACACAGGCCCTAATTAGGGAGGCTACTGCGGCCCTCAGAGAGCCCCCCACCGCTGCAGAGGGATTTGCTGCCCTTATTGGGCACAAACTGCCAGAAATGGAAATGGGCCAGCATCTAAAATGTGAGACCCTCATCTTGAAGGTAGTGAACATGGGCATGATGGGAAAGTTAAATGACTTCACAGACGTTGTAGATATTTCTTATGTTCCTGCTCCTGTTCCTGCTCCAGTCCCTTCTCCTGCTCCAGTCCCTGCTCTTGCTCCAGTTCCTGCTCAAGTTCCTGCTCCAGTCCCTGCTCCTGCTCCAGTCCCTGCTTCTGATCCAGTTCCTGCTCCAGTTCCTGCTCCTGCCACAAGATCTCCTCCACAGACACAGCCTCCAGGGAAGGCTGCAGGGAAGACTGCAGGGAAGGCTACAGGGAAGGCTGCAGGGAAGGCTACAGGGAAGGCTACAGGGAAGGAAACAAAGAAGAGCGAAAAATAAGTCCATGATATGTCCTTCTGATGGTCCGAATTTTCTTCTTGACATCCTTTGTTGTTTGCTGTGGTGATCTGTGTCTGCACTAATTCAAGCAGGGTCTCCAGTGCTGTCTTCCTGGCTTCTTTCGTTTTCCTTTACCTGTGGTTTTGTTTTGCCTTAACCTTTAATTTGTTTTTATGCCAGGATAAATGTTTTTTTAGTTTCCTGACAAAAATTGAACATGTGTTTTTATTCAAAATAGAGAGTTTGCTAGTGAGTAGGCAGGGACATTGCAAAAAATCATTTTGAAATTACCAAGGGACTCTAACCTCCTTGTGGGCAAATTAAAATAAATAATAATGTTGTTGTGGTAACTTGACACACTCAAAAATATCAAAAAATAATGGAAAGCAGTCTAAAATATTATCCAAATAATAAGCAAAAATAACACCTTCAATACAAGATGAAAACCCAAAAAATGTTGCTCTTTAGGGAGATCTGGCTTACAATAAATATAGATTAATCATGAGAACACAATAAATAATAAAGAAAAAACTTTGTCATAACTCTGTGAGAATATCAGCAGCAAAAGATTTGGATTATTCCAGCATTATAACGAAGAAAAGAATGCGCTGCATTAAACGATGCAATAATTTACAGCATGACGAATGTGCTAGCTCCATTACGAACGCTAGTTTTACCAGAACGAGCGCTCCCGTCTCATACTTGATTCTGATCATGCACATTTTTTTTCACGTCGTTAAAGCCCACATACGGGCGTTTTTCATGACAAGAAAAACGACGATGTAAAAAACGACGTGAAAAATTAGAGCATGTTCCAATTTTTTCATGGCCGTTTTTCACGCCGTGAAAAATGCTCTGAAGCCCACACACGATAATTTTTAATGACCATTTTAAAAAATTGAATTTTTCTCGTCATTAAAAACGGTCGTGTGTACGCGGCATTAGATTCGCATTCCTTCCGGTCTAAATTTTTAATGGGATGTGAGCCACTATAATGACTAGAAATATATATATATATATATATACCGTATATATATATATATATATACCGTATATACTCGAGTATAAGCCGACCCAAGTATAAGCCGAGGTACCTGCTTTTACCACAAAAAACTGGGAAAACGTATTGACTAGAGTATAAGCCTAGGGGGGGAAATGTGCCCATTGCCACCTCACTGTGCCAATTGCCCTACCTTACTGTGCCCATTGCCATCTCACTGTGCCCATTGCCACCTCACTGTGCCCATTGCCACCTTACTGTGTCCATTGCAGCCTCCCTGTGCCCGAGTCAGTCAGTGTACCTGAAAATGTTCTTATTCAGCAGCCGGCGTCCATTGTTTAAATCTCGCGGCTTTCTTCTGGTCCCTTCCGTGATAGGCGTTTCCAGCAAACACTGTGTTGAGTGTGGCGCCTATCACGGAGATCCTCTCATTCTCAGACTCTGTTTCCCAGCAGGCATTGTGTTCAGTGTTCCGCCAATCACGGACGTCGGACAAGAGAGCGTCCATGATAGGCGCAACACTAGACACAGTGCTTGCTGGAAACGCCCATAGCGGAAGGGACCAGAAGAAAGCCACGAGATTTAAACAATGGACGCCGGCCGCGGAATAAGAAGATTTTCAGGTACTGACTCGAGTATATACGGTGTGTATATATATATATATTTATATATATATATTGTAACCTGAGGGACAGGTAGCAGGAACAAAAGCTCCCTGGGATGAGCAGGCACAGATACCAAGTCCATGGGATAATTTAATGTTGTTTATTGGTGCTATATACAAAGTCTATTGACAGGTGCTGTACAGTGTGCAGAAAAACAAACAGAACAAAAAAAATAGCTAAACAAAACCCTAGCCATGTCTCGGCTCTAACTATACAGTATATACAAGCCCTCACTACCAGGCTGAACAAGCCTACCGCTTGCCAGCTTCCACATCAACTGATTAACAGTTTTCACCAACCTTCCTTGCTCTCACAGACCAGCGTTGTCTGTGTGTCCCAGGCAGAGCAAAGGCTGTCTGCTCAGGTGAGCTTTTAATTGACCTGGGAGAGAGGACCAACACCTGGACTGGATCAGAGATCCCTAAACGTATAAGAGAGGAGCCTGGGAGATGTATAAACCCCGAACAGGACTTTTCCTGTCTCTCTCAGAGACGCTCTCCTACACATCCTCCCCCCTTGTTTCAACCCCAGGGTTGGAACACCTGTGGCCCAACAGGAGTGAACCCAGGACAGGGCATCTGCATTCCCCATCTCAACACCTGACCTGTGTTTTACAGAAAAGGAAAAATCCTGTAGAGCCAAAAACCACTGGTTCACTCGTCTATTAGTCTCCTTCTTTTGGGCCATCCATTTCAGGGGAGCATGGTCAGTTATTAACTCGAACTGGCGCCCTAACAAGTAGTACCTAAGCACGTCCACGGCCCACTTAATGGCTAAGCATTCTTTTTCAATGACTGCATACTTTTTCTCATGGTCATTGAGCTTTCTGCTTAGGTACACCACAGGGTGTTCTTCCCCATTGTGTACCTGTGATAGTACTGCCCCGATACCAACATCAGACGCATCCGTCTGAACCAAAACGTTTTTGGAGAAATCGGGGGAGTATAGCACTGGCTGTGCACAAAGAGCCTTCTTCAGGACTTGGAAAGACTCTTCTGCTACTGGGGACCATTTCACCATTACGGAGTCTTTCCCTTTCGTAAGGTCTGTCAGTGGGGCAGCTATAGTTGCAAAATTCAGTATAAACCTTCTATAATACCCCACAATCCCAAGAAAGGCCCTGACCTGCTTCTTGTTTGCAGGACGTGGCCACACCTGGATGGCTTCCATTTTATTCACTTGGGGTTTAATGACTCCCCGGCCAATAATGTAGCCCAAATACCTGGCTTCCTCCAAACCAATGGCACATTTTTTTGGATTTGCCGTAAAGCCTTCCTTGAAGAGGGAATCAAGGACAGCTTGGACACAGGGCAAGTGAGACTCCCAGTCAGTGCTATGCACCACTATGTCATCCAGATTGGCTGCAGCATACTGTCGGTGAGGTCTTAGGGTCCTGTCCAAAGCCCTCTGAAATGTTGCAGGGGCATTTTGCAACCCAAAAGGCATTTTCTTATACTGAAACGACCCCTCCCGGGTCACAAACGCAGTCTTTTCTTTGGCACTCCCAGTCAGGGGTATTTGCCAATATCCTTTGGTCAAGTCCAAAGTGGTCAGATAACGGGCCTTGCCAAGTCGGTCTATAAGTTCGTCTACCCTGGGCATTGGGTACGTGTCAAACTTTGTCACTGCATTCAACTTCCTGAAGTCGTTACAGAATCTCCAAGTACCATCCGGTTTTGGGACTAACACGATGGGGCTAGACCAGTCACTATTGGACTCCTCAATGACATCTAGCTCCAACATTCTTTTAACTTCATCACTGATGTCCTTTCTCCTCACTTCAGGAATTCGGTATGGTTTGAGCTTGACACGGACCCCAGGTTCAGTAACAATATCATACTGAACTGCTGAAGTCGTGCCAGGTAACTCTGATTTTTTTTTCTATTCCTTATCAGGAACTCTCTAGCTTCCTGTTTTTGGGAATATAACAGGGTGTCTGGAATCGTGACCTCAGGGACCAGAGGGGACCCAGTACCCTTAGGCGTTCCCGGGAGGGACCTCACAGTTAACGCCAGTCTATCCTTCCAGGGCTTTAACAGGTTTATGTGGTAAATCTGTTCGGGCTTCCTTTTACCTGGTTGATAGACCTTGTAATTGACTTCCCCAACTCTTTCAATTACTTCAAAGGGACACTGCCACTTAGCCAGGAACTTGCTCTCAACAGTGGGAACTAACACGAGGACCCTGTCACCAGGTGAGAAAACACAAAGTTGGGCCCCCCTGTTGTATATCCTCTGTTGGGCTGCTTGGGCCTGCAGTAAATGTTCTTTTACCACCGGCAGGATTGCTGCAATCCTGTCCTGCATTTGAGTGATATGCTCAATGACACTTTTGTGAGGTGTCTGCTCCCCCTCCCAAGTTTCCTTGGCTATGTCTAAGAGTCCCCGAGGGTGTCTCCCATAAAGCAGCTCAAATGGAGAGTACCCCGTAGAGGACTGGGGTACCTCCTTGATGGCGAACATCAAGTATGGTATCAGGAAGTCCCAGTTTTTCCCATCCTTGTCAACAACCTTTTTTAATATACTCTTTAATGTCTTATTGAAGCGTTCCACCAAGCCATCCGTTTGAGGATGGTACACCGAGGTTCGTAACTGCATCACCTTAAATAACTTGCACAGCTCCCTAGTTATTCGTGACATGAATGGGGTGCCCTGGTCTGTAAGGACCTCTTTAGGGATGCCAACCCAACTGAACACCATAAACAGTTCTTTGGCAATGTTTTTAGCAGACGCGGTGCATAAGGAAACGGCCCCGGGGTAACGGGTAGCGTAATCCATGATCACAAGGATATGCTGATGACCGCGGGCAGATTTGGGGAGCGGACCCACAAGGTCCATGGCAATCCTCTTAAAGGGCACTAAAGGACTTCGGAAGTGGGGCTGACATCTGACACACAGGACAGGATTGACAATAATTCTCTATATTTTTCTGTAACCCAGGCCAGTAAAACCTGCGCAACACCCTTTCAGTGGTTTTCTCAACCCCTAAATGGCCTCCTAGCAAGTGCCCATGGGCAAGTTCCAACACCAGCCGTCTGTATGGCTTAGGGACTACCAACTGTTCAACCACTTCATCATTAGATTTACATACAGTACACGATACAGTAAATCCTCATTGCTGCAGAAATATGGAAAACAGGGCCTGTCCCCTGGTTCGACAGGTACATTATTAATCACCATTACATTTTCCCAGGCCCTGGCAAGGGTAGGGTCTTTTCTCTGCTCGGTACCAAAATTTTCCTTGTGCACATTAAGATAAGCAAACTCCAACATAGGCTCAGATTCAGCAGACACCTGTCCAGCTCTACTGGTTGTGGGGACTTCTTCAGGCTCCTCCAGCTCTCCTGCCATAACTGAGAAAGGATAACCCGGAGAGCCCTGAGAGGAGTCCCCTGAACCCACAATGTCAGTAGCGGCCAGGAGTTCTGGCTCTGCGACCGAGTCAGGTACTGTGACCGGGTCGGGACAATCCCACAGTTCCCAAAACTTAGGGAAGTCCCTACCAATGATAGCCTCATGCACCAAGTGGGGCACAAGTCCGACCGAATGGGTCACCGTACCTAAGCCAGTTTTAAACTGAACAGTGGCTATTGGATACTCCCGGGTATCCCCATGTACACAAATCACAGCAACTTTTTTAGCATGAAAATTCACAGTTTCAACCATATCAGCTGTAACCAAAGTAACTAGACTTCCAGAGTCCAGCAAGGCCGTAATAGGCTTATTATTAACAGTCATTTGACACATGTGTTTTCCCACATTTGGCACTGCAGCGCATGAAACAGCAGCAAACATAGACTGCCTTCTAATAGAGAGATCACACTGCATTGGCTTATCTGTCAATGGACAGTTTGCTGCAACATGTCCCAGTTCTTGACAACGAAAACACCTGATGTTTCCCCAGTTTGGTTTGCTGACAGGCAGTGGCTTCCCTTGTTTGGGACGCCAAACTTCAGTCCTGGCACCAAAAATCCTCCCCCCTATTTCCTTGCCATGCTTACCACCCACTTTCCCTGGAACAGTCTTACCGGTTGCCTGGGGAGACCCTGGCTTTGGGTGGAAAGTCCGTGCAGCTGTAGGGGTGGTGACCAGGTTCTCTGCAGCAAATTACCTCTCAACGAGCTCCACCAGGTTGTCTGCCGACTTGGGGTCTCCTTGACTCACCCACCTTTGCAGGGGAATTGGCAGTGACCTCAGGAATTGGTCCATGACCACATGCTCCACTATTTGTGGTGCAGACAGGGACTCCAGCTGTAGCCATTTCCTCACCAGGTGGATTAGATCAAACATCTGCGATCTTGGGGGCTTCTCATCTTGGAAGAACCAGCTGTGGACCCGCTGAGCTCGAACAGCCAAGGTGACACTGGGTCACGCCAGGATTTCCCGCTTGACCTTCTCATAGTCTCCCGCTTCTGCTGACTCCAGATCATAGTAGGCCTTCTGCGATTCTCCAGAAAGCAAGGGGGCGATCAGTCCTGCCCACTGGGTTTGAGGCCAACCTTCCCTCTCAGCGGTCCGTTCAAACGTTAGTAGGAATGCCTCTGGATCATCATCTGCAGTCATCTTAGAAAGAAAGCGACCCACATGGATGGCTGAGGGCTTGTCTCCAATATCATTCATTTTCGCAGGTGACCACTGTGCTAGCGTCTCCACAACCTCAGTAAGGGTTTTCCTATCCGCTTTTGCAGCAGTGGCAAGCTGTTCAAACAGCCTCTGCGATTGCTCCTGTACAGCACCAATCTGTTGGCACAGCAACTTGGTTTGCTCCTGTGCGATAGCGTTTGCTTGCTTTTGTGCAGTGTTTGCTTGCTGTTGTGCAGCGTTGGATAATAGCATTTGTTTGAGGATTTCCTCCATGTTTATTCACTCTAGGTACTGGCCTTTTAAATAGTAACTTACTACAGCTGCCCGCATTCTCCACCATATGTAACCTGGGGGAGAGGTAGCAGGTACAAAAGCTCCCTGGGATGAGCAGGCACAGATACCAAGTCCATGGGATAAGTGAAAAAACAGTGTTGTTTATTGGTGCTATATACAAAGTCTATTGACAGGTGCTGTACAGTGTGCAGAAAAACAAACAGAACAAAAAAAAATAGCTAAACAAAACCCTAGCCATGTCTCGGCTCTAACTATACAGTATATACAAGCCCTCACTACCAGGCTGAACAAGCCTACCGCTTGCCAGCTTCCACATCAACTGATTAACAGTTTTCAATAACCTTCCTTGCTCTCACAGACCAGCGTTGTCTGTGTGTCCCAGGCAGAGCAAAGGCTGTCTGCTCAGGTGAGCTTTTAATTGACCTGGGAGAGAGGACCAACACCTGGACTGGATCAGAGATCCCTAAACGTATAAGAGAGGAGCCTGGGAGATGTATAAACCCCAAACAGGACTTTTCCTGTCTCTCTCAGGGACGCTCTGCTACAATATACAGTATATATATATATATATATATATATATATATATAGGATCTAAATATGACTAGATATGGCCTCATAGGTTGACAATAGGGATGAGCTTCGTGTTCGAGTCGAACATACGTTCGACTCGAACATCGGCTGTTCGATCGTTCGACGAAGATCGAACGATTTGGGCCGTTCGCGCCAAATTCGAGTGACGCGAACGGCCCACAATGCACTACGCCATCGCAGTGTCATCCAGGCGCTGTGATTGGCCAAGCATGCACTGTGACCCCGCATGCTTGGCCAATCACAGCGCCGGCAGCGAGGAGAGCAATGATTGGCCACAGGCAGGATGCCTGTGGCCAATTATTGCTGAGGGTGTTTAGTACACGCCCCACACTATAAAAGGCCGCCAGCACGGCGGCCTAGTGTAGTGTGTTCCGGAGCAGGGATAGAGCAGCATAGGCAGGGACAGTGACTTTTATTTCTTTCTTGCTTAACCTGGATTCCTTTAGTTTAGGGAAAGAGAAGGATAGGTAGGGAGAGTGTCAGTGTGTTTTGTGCTTGTGCTATATTGTGCTTAAAAAAAACATTTTTTCTAGGGACAGAAAACTGTAGGTAGGGAGAGTGTGTCAGTTTCTTTCACTGTCAAAGTCCTTGTTTCCAGGGACCTGGAAGGACAGTGAGTGAATTCTCCTTGTGCTAAATTGTGCTTAAAAAAAACATTTTTTCTAGGGACAGAAAACTGTAGGTAGGGAGAGTGTGTCAGTTTCTTTCACTGTCAAAGTCCTTGTTTCCAGGGACCTGGAAGGACAGTGAGTGAATTCTCCTTGTGCTAAATTGTGCTTAAAAAAAACATTTTTTCTAGGGACAGAAAACTGTAGGTAGGGAGAGTGTGTCAGTTTCTTTCACTGTCAAAGTCCTTGTTTCCAGGGACCTGGAAGGACAGTGAGTGAATTCTCCTTGTGCTAAATTGTGCTTAAAAAAAACATTTTTTCTAGGGACAGAAAACTGTAGGTAGGGAGAGTGTGTCAGTTTCTTTCACTGTCAAAGTCCTTGTTTCCAGGGACCTGGAAGGACAGTGAGGTAATTCTCCTTGTGCTAAATTGTGCTTAAAAAAAACATTTTTTCTAGGGACAGAAAACTGTAGGTAGGGAGAGTGTGTCAGTTTCTTTCACTGTCAAAGTCCTTGTTTCCAGGGACCTGGAAGGACAGTGAGGTAATTCTCCTTGTGCTAAATTGTGCTTAAAAAAAACATTTTTTCTAGGGACAGAAAACTGTAGGTAGGGAGAGTGTGTCAGTTTCTTTCACTGTCAAAGTCCTTGTTTCCAGGGACCTGGAAGGACAGTGAGTGAATTCTCCTTGTGCTAAATTGTGCTTAAAAAAAACATTTTTTCTAGGGACAGAAAACTGTAGGTAGGGAGAGTGTGTCAGTTTCTTTCACTGTCAAAGTCCTTGTTTCCAGGGACCTGGAAGGACAGTGAGTGAATTCTCCTTGTGCTAAATTGTGCTTAAAAAAAACATTTTTTCTAGGGACAGAAAACTGTAGGTAGGGAGAGTGTGTCAGTTTCTTTCACTGTCAAAGTCCTTGTTTCCAGGGACCTGGAAGGACAGTGAGGTAATTCTCCTTGTGCTAAATTGTGCTTAAAAAAAACATTTTTTCTAGGGACAGAAAACTGTAGGTAGGGAGAGTGTGTCAGTTTCTTTCACTGTCAAAGTCCTTGTTTCCAGGGACCTGGAAGGACAGTGAGGTAATTCTCCTTGTGCTAAATTGTGCTTAAAAAAAACATTTTTTCTAGGGACAGAAAACTGTAGGTAGGGAGAGTGTGTCCGTTTCTTTCACTGTCAAAGTCCTTGTTTCCAGGGACCTGGAAGGACAGTGAGTGAATTCTCCTTGTGCTAAATTGTGCTTAAAAAAAACATTTTTTCTAGGGACAGAAAACTGTAGGTAGGGAGAGTGTGTCAGTTTCTTTCACTGTCAAAGTCCTTGTTTCCAGGGACCTGGAAGGACAGTGAGGTAATTCTCCTTGTGCTAAATTGTGCTTAAAAAAAACATTTTTTCTAGGGACAGAAAACTGTAGGTAGGGAGAGTGTGTCAGTTTCTTTCACTGTCAAAGTCCTTGTTTCCAGGGACCTGGAAGGACAGTGAGGTAATTCTCCTTGTGCTAAATTGTGCTTAAAAAAAACATTTTTTCTAGGGACAGAAAACTGTAGGTAGGGAGAGTGTGTCAGTTTCTTTCACTGTCAAAGTCCTTGTTTCCAGGGACCTGGAAGGACAGTGAGGTAATTCTCCTTGTGCTAAATTGTGCTTAAAAAAAACATTTTTTCTAGGGACAGAAAACTGTAGGTAGGGAGAGTGTGTCAGTTTCTTTCACTGTCAAAGTCCTTGTTTCCAGGGACCTGGAAGGACAGTGAGTGAATTCTCCCTGTGCTAAATTGTGCTTAAAAAAACATTTTTTCTAGGGACAGAAAACTGTAGGTAGGGAGAGTGTGTCAGTTTCTTTCACTGTCAAAGTCCTTGTTTCCAGGGACCTGGAAGGACAGTGAGTGAATTCTCCTTGTGCTAAATTGTGCTTAAAAAAAACATTTTTTCTAGGGACAGAAAACTGTAGGTAGGGAGAGTGTGTCAGTTTCTTTCACTGTCAAAGTCCTTGTTTCCAGGGACCTGGAAGGACAGTGAGTGAATTCTCCTTGTGCTAAATTGTGCTTAAAAAAAACATTTTTTCTAGGGACAGAAAACTGTAGGTAGGGAGAGTGTGTCAGTTTCTTTCACTGTCAAAGTCCTTGTTTCCAGGGACCTGGAAGGACAGTGAGTGAATTCTCCTTGTGCTAAATTGTGCTTAAAAAAACATTTTTTCTAGGGACAGAAAACTGTAGGTAGGGAGAGTGTGTCAGTTTCTTTCACTGTCAAAGTCCTTGTTTCCAGGGACCTGGAAGGACAGTGAGGTAATTCTCCTTGTGCTAAATTGTGCTTAAAAAAAACATTTTTTCTAGGGACAGAAAACTGTAGGTAGGGAGAGTGTGTCAGTTTCTTTCACTGTCAAAGTCCTTGTTTCCAGGGACCTGGAAGGACAGTGAGGTAATTCTCCTTGTGCTAAATTGTGCTTAAAAAAAACATTTTTTCTAGGGACAGAAAACTGTAGGTAGGGAGAGTGTGTCAGTTTCTTTCACTGTCAAAGTCCTTGTTTCCAGGGACCTGGAAGGACAGTGAGGTAATTCTCCTTGTGCTAAATTGTGCTTAAAAAAAACATTTTTTCTAGGGACAGAAAACTGTAGGTAGGGAGAGTGTGTCAGTTTCTTTCACTGTCAAAGTCCTTGTTTCCAGGGACCTGGAAGGACAGTGAGGTAATTCTCCTTGTGCTAAATTGTGCTTAAAAAAAACATTTTTTCTAGGGACAGAAAACTGTAGGTAGGGAGAGTGTGTCAGTTTCTTTCACTGTCAAAGTCCTTGTTTCCAGGGACCTGGAAGGACAGTGAGTGAATTCTCCTTGTGCTAAATTGTGCTTAAAAAAAACATTTTTTCTAGGGACAGAAAACTGTAGGTAGGGAGAGTGTGTCAGTTTCTTTCACTGTCAAAGTCATTGTTTCCAGGGACCTGGAAGGACAGTGAGTGAATTCTCCTTGTGCTAAATTGTGCTTAAAAAAAACATTTTTTCTAGGGACAGAAAACTGTAGGTAGGGAGAGTGTGTCAGTTTCTTTCACTGTCAAAGTCCTTGTTTCCAGGGACCTGGAAGGACAGTGAGTGAATTCTCCTTGTGCTAAATTGTGCTTAAAAAAAACATTTTTTCTAGGGACAGAAAACTGTAGGTAGGGAGAGTGTGTCAGTTTCTTTCACTGTCAAAGTCCTTGTTTCCAGGGACCTGGAAGGACAGTGAGTGAATTCTCCTTGTGCTAAATTGTGCTTAAAAAAAAAAAATTTTCTAGGGACAGAAAACTGTAGGTAGGGAGAGTGTGTCAGTTTCTTTCACTGTCAAAGTCCTTGTTTCCAGGGACCTGGAAGGACAGTGAGGTAATTCTCCTTGTGCTAAATTGTGCTTAAAAAAAACATTTTTTCTAGGGACAGAAAACTGTAGGTAGGGAGAGTGTGTCAGTTTCTTTCACTGTCAAAGTCCTTGTTTCCAGGGACCTGGAAGGACAGTGAGGTAATTCTCCTTGTGCTAAATTGTGCTTAAAAAAAACATTTTTTCTAGGGACAGAAAACTGTAGGTAGGGAGAGTGTGTCAGTTTCTTTCACTGTCAAAGTCCTTGTTTCAAGGGACAGAGAAGGACACCTGAAGGTAGCCCTTATTGCTTTTTTCCCATCTCCCTGCAGGCCATCTATTAGAATGTCTGGAAGGCAAACAAGGAGAGGCAGACAGTCAGGAGGCAATAAAAGAGGGCAAGCAGGCTCTGTGTCTGGGGGCAACAGTGCTGGTCGTGGACGCGGTGCATTGTCATCAGCACATGGCCATGGGACACGCTTGTCCTTCTTTTTGGCAGCTGGACATGTTGAGCCACATCATGCCGAAGACTTGGTAGAGTGGATGACCAAGCCCTCCTCCTCCTCCTCATCCTCTCTCACCCAGGCTCAGGGTACTGGAAAAGCAGCTGCCAAAGCGTCCTCTTCCCTGGTATCAATGTCAGACTCATCATCAGTCACTCCTTCCCTAGACCCACCATGTCCTCCTCCTGAGGAGTCCCCCGAACTGTTTCAGCACAGTGTTGGGTACATGCTCCAGGAGGATGCCCAGCGTTTCGAAGGGTCTGATGATGAAACCCAGCTAGAGGAAGGCAGTAGCGTGAGAGCAGACAGAGGGGATGCTCAAGAAGGACACCAATCTGGCAGTCATGTTCCAGCAGCTGCAGCATACTGCCAGATTGGCTCCAGTGATGAGGAGGGAGGTGATGATGAGGTCACTGACTCCACGTGGGTGCCTAATAGGAGAGAGGAGGAGGAGGAGGATGAGGAGGAGGCACATCTCCAACGAGGCAGGATGCCCTTTGGTGGCCAGCGTAAGGGCAGTACACCGACGGAATCACACCGCAGAGCTCCGCCTGTGCAGGGCGCTGCCTCTGCCCGTCATTCAAAAAGTTCTTTGGTGTGGGCCTTTTTTGAGGCTAGTGCATCAGATCGCACAGCTGCTGTTTGCAACATATGTCTCAAGCGTATATCGCGTGGCCAAAACATCAGCCGCTTGGGTACCACATGCCTGACCAGACATATGTTGACCTGCCATGCAGCTCGTTGGCAAGCCTACCTCAAAGACCCACACCAAAGAACAAAGCGGACCTCTCCTTGCACCGCATCAGCTGGGATCTCCAACCCCACTATAACTTCAGTCCTCTCTGAAACATGCACTGAGAGGAATGAAGGTGTAGAATTAGGTGTGTCACAGCCAAGTACTTGCGGCCACTCTGCTAGCAGTACACCGACGTCCGATTCTAGCAGGCAAATTTCCCTGCCCCAGCTGCTGGACCGTCGAAAGAAGTTCACTCCCAGCCATCCACATGCCCAGCGGTTGAATGCTAGCTTGGCTAAATTGCTAGCGCTTCAACTGCTGCCTTTTCAGTTGGTAGACTCGGCCCCCTTCCGTGAGTTTGTGCAATGTGCGGTTCCTCAGTGGCAGGTTCCCAAACGCCACTTTTTCTCACGGAAGGCTATTCCGGCTCTCTACCGGCATGTGGAAGGCAATGTCTTGGCCTCGCTGGACAGGGCGGTCAGCGGTAAGGTGCATATTACCGCTGACTCATGGTCCAGCAGGCATGGACAGGGACGTTACCTTTCTTTCACGGCCCATTGGGTCACTCTTTTGGCAGCTGGGAAGGATGCAGGACAAGGTGCAGTAGTGTTGGAGGTTGTCCCACCGCCACGCCTCCAAAATGCTACTACTGGTTGTGACACACCTCTCTCCTCCACCCCCTCCTCTTCTTCTTCCTCCATGGCCTCTTCCTGTGGTTTGTCCTATGAACCAGCGGTGCTCCGTAGCCGTTCACGGGGCTACGCAAGTACGCAGGCAAAAAGATGCCATGCCGTGCTTGCGCTGGTGTGTTTGGGGGACAGAAGCCACACTGGGGCAGAGGTCCTGTCTGCTCTGCAGGGCCAGGCCGAGAGGTGGTTGACGCCACGCCAGCTTAAGCCAGGAATGGTGGTTTGCGACAATGGCACCAACCTCCTCTCCGCCCTCCGACAGGGACAACTGACCCATGTGCCCTGTGTGGCTCACGTCCTTAACCTGGTGGTGCAGCGGTTCTTGGGCAGGTACCCGGGCTTACAGGATGTCCTGAGGCAGGCCAGGAAAGTCTGTGTGCATTTCCGCAGATCTTATAATGCCAGTGCTCGCCTGGCTGAGCTGCAAAAGGAGTTGAACCTGCCCAAGAACCGCCTTATATGTGACATGCCCACCAGGTGGAACTCAACGTTGGCCATGCTGCAGCGGCTGCACACGCAGCAGAGGGCCATCAATGAGTACCTGTGCGACTACGGCACCAGGACAGGGTCAGGGGAGCTTGGTTTTTTTTCTCCACGCCAGTGGGGCATGATCAGGGATGCATGCACTGTCCTGGCACCATTTGAGGAGGCCACGAGGATGGTGAGCAGTGACAGTGCATGCATCAGTGACACCGTACCTCTTGTCCACCTGTTGGAGCACACGCTGCGTGGAATAATGGACAGGGCACTTGAGGCAGAACAGAGGCAGGAAGAGGAGGACTTCCTTGCCTCTCAAGGCCCCCTTTACCCAGACAGTGTTCCTTCTGTCCCACCCATCGCACAGGAAGAGGAGGAGGAGGAGGAGGAGGAGGAGGAGGATTGTGTCAGAATGGAGGTGGAGGCTGGCACTCAGCATCATCAGCAGCAGTCTTTTAGGGATGATTTACAGTCCCAAGAAACCAGTGGACTTGTACGTGGCTGGGAGGAGGTGGCTGCGGATCATGTCGTCCTTAGTGACCCAGAGGACTCCGGAGCGAATGCCTCAGCAAACCTACGCTGCATGGCCTCCCTGATCCTGCAAAGTCTGCGGAAGGATCCTCGTATTCTTCGGATCAAGGAGAGGGACCATTACTGGCTGGCCACTCTCCTTGATCCACGGTACAAGGGTAAGGTTGCGGACCTTATGTTACCGTCGCAGAGGGAGCAGAGGATGAGACAACTCCGGGAGGCCTTGCAGAAAGGTCTGTGCAACGCGTTCCCAGAGACTGGGAGGTTACAAACTCCTGGTCCTGGACAACGAGTTGCTGAGGCTTCGGCCAGTCAAAGAAGGAGCGGTGGGGAAGGTGGCCGTCTGACCGATGCGTTCAGACAATTCTTTAGTCCGCAGCCCCAAAGTATGATCGGTTCCAGCAACCATCGCCAGCGTCTGATAAACATGGTGCAGGAATATCTAGGGGCAAGGTCAGACTTGGACACCTTCCCCACCGAAAATCCTCTGGCTTACTGGGTCTTGAGGATGGATCACTGGCCAGAGCTTGCACAGTATGCAATTGAGCTACTGGCCTGTCCTGCATCCAGCGTTCTTTCGGAACGCACATTCAGTGCTGCTGGAGGATTTGTCACGGATCACAGGGTGCGCCTGTCCACCGACTCGGTTGATCGACTGACTTTCATCAAGATGAACCAGTCTTGGATCACCACCAGCTACCACACACCTGATGCTGATATAACAGACTAATTGATTTTAACATGTCACATCCCTTCAAGACTGATGCTGATGCTGAGTGCCTGTGCTGTTATGTTGACTGGCTATCCTCCTCCTCCGAGTCCTCAATGATACGATTGATGATGATAGCTTGGAAGATCATTTTTGTTTATGGGTGCCGCCACCAGTGGCTAAGGCCCAATTTTTCAGCCCCTGTTTTACAGGGGCGTGTAATTACAATTTTTTTAGCAATAATTTGCCATAGGGCTCATTGCTGTGCTCCAAGTACAGTATCTGTGAGGGGTTGGAGTGTTGTGGCACCAGTGCCTAAGGCCCAATTTTTCAGCCCCTGTTTAACAGGGGCGTGTCATTACAATTTTTGAAGCAATACTTTGCAACAGGGCTCATTGCTGTGCTCCAAGTACAGTATCTGTGAGGGGTTGTAGTGTTGTGCCACCAGTGCCTAAGGCCCAATTTTTCAGCCCCTGTTCAACAGGGGCATGCAATTACAATTCTTGATCTAATAATTCACAGCAGGGTCCATTGCTGCACCCACCAAGAGTAACTCTGAGGGCTTACAGTCTTGTGGCAACGCCACCACCACCACGAAAGGCCCAATTTTTCAGCCCCTGTTCAAAAGGGGCATGTAATTACAATTCTTGATCTAATAATTCACAGCAGGGCCCATTGCTGCACCCACCAAGAGTAACTGTCAGGGCTTACAGTGTTGTGGCACCAGCACCACCATCAAAGCCCCAATTTTTACTACCACTGTTCAACAATTATATGTAATTAAAATTCCTGATATAATAGTTGACAGCAGGGCGTTCCAGCACCAACCAAGAGTAACTGAGTGCTTACAGTGTTGTGCCAACACCAACAACTAAGGGGCCTATTTCTGCAGAGTATATACGGCAGGTCCCTACTTTCAAACATCCAACTTACAAACGACTCCTACTTGCAAACGAAAGAAGACAACAGGAAGTGAGAGGAAATCTACCCCTAGAAAGGAAAATTCTCTCCTGTAAGAATAAATATGGGAGAAAGGGGTCTCATCTGTACTGATGCTTTATCAGCAATCCTTGTTTCAAGAAAAACACCACATTTCAAAAACAGTTGTCATTGGGACGGAAAGTGAGGTGAAATGTTCTGAACAGGGGCACAGACAGCAAAACAAATGTTACAGGGGTGATAACCCTTACCTATGTTTCCCAAAAAGTTTAAAAATAGATTTTTGGGCTGGAGCTACACTTCAAC
This sequence comes from Rana muscosa, assembly GCA_029206835.1. Taxonomy (NCBI): domain Eukaryota; kingdom Metazoa; phylum Chordata; class Amphibia; order Anura; family Ranidae; genus Rana; species Rana muscosa. The sequence continues at coordinate 656,186,240 of CM055116.1, read as the reverse complement.
AATGTACCTGTTCAAAATTGCAAACAGATTCTACATAAGAACAAACCTACAGTCCCTGTCTTGTATGCACCGCCTGTATACGGCTGTTCAGAGTATATAGGGCCTTTTTTATTTTATGTGCGGGGTTCCCCTTAATATCCATACAAGACCCAAAGGGGCTGGTAATGGGCTGGGGTAGGGGGGGGGGGTCATGGGGTAGCTATGCCATTTTTCTTAAAGAATTTCATCCATATTACCGGGACCAGACATTACATTAAAGCCGCAAGCAGTTTTAAATGGCTTTTTTTTCCTTTAGAAGTGTCATTTTGTGCAGGGACAGTTCTAAACACGGGAAACACGTGGCACTTCACAGGCATACTTTAGACACCCCCCAGGTACGATATTTAAAGGAATATTTGACTTTTTTTTTTTCACTTTATGCATCATTAAAATGACTGCTCCCGAAAAACGACCGTTTTTAAAACTTCTTTTTGCATTGATACATGTCCCCTGGTGCAGAACCCGGGTTCCCAAACCCTATTTATGACAATAACATGCATAATAGTTGTTATAATTAGCACTTTAGAATTCGAACGTTCGCATCCATTGTATTTAATAGGGTTCTAATGTTCGTTCGAACTTTCGGTCCGTTCGCGGGTTCTGGTGCGAACCGAACCCGGGGGTGTTCGGCTCATCACTAGTTGACAATACTTTTTTTGGTTCATTTGGCCCCTCTGTTTCTCCATATCCATTCACTATGCTTTAAAGACAATAAGGATTTGAGTTTATATCATATTTATCATCTATTTATTGTTTTTTACTGTTCGTATCCAATAGTGTTTATCTAGATGCCCTTATGTTTGAAACGCTGAAAGATTATGTATGGTGGAGTTTAATGAGGCTTTCGCTATGCAGGAAACTCCATTTATATCTTTTTTAATGTTTTATATTTCTCGGGTTTCCATCCTTTGGACTCTATTATGATTTGTTTCTTTGTGTATATTTCTTTACTAATTTACTTTATATTTTTTGAGATTTTTTATTATTCAATTCTCTTTATTTATTTTTTCCTTATAAACATTGTTTTAGTAGCAATTGATTGATATGTACAACTTTATAAGGTATTTTATGCATTTTTTGTTATATTTAGTTTAAAATTTTGTTGATTTATAATTTTTTCTTGCTCTTATATATTGGGTCAATATGTATATGTTTTTCTGCCATATATGATGGAATCTCTTTTCCCAGTTTTATTTTATTTTTCTTTATATGTAGGTTACAAATATGTTTTTATTTAGTGATATTTGGTAAAGACAGATATTGTTGTTCCATTCACTAAGTGATATATATGTTCTTATATACTGTATGTGCTTGTAAGGTGCTTGGGACACTGATTGCATTACCCAAAACCTGTTTAGGAGGAGGGAGCCTTTATAAGGCTGAATGCTCCAGTTGTCCCTTAGGTTTGAAGAAGCACACCTCTCCCATGTAATTGTCTTTGTGACAGTCATTCATGACTTTATTACAACAATAAATATACGTTGGATCGTTGATCTGTGGTTTGCAGCCTTTTTTCCCTTCCTCTAGCCCAGAGTACCCAAGTACCTATCTCCAGCCCAGAGTACTCATCTGCAGACCAGCAGATTACCTGAGTACCGAGTACCTGTCTCCAGCCCAGATTACCTGAGTACCTATCTCCAGCTCATCAGAGTACCTGAGTACCTATCTGCTGCTAATCAAAGTACCCAAGGAACCCTTGTCCATCCCAGAGTACTCAAGTACCTCTCTCCAACTAAGAGTACCCGTGTACCTATCTGCAGACCACCGGAGTACTCGAGTACCTGTCTCCAGCCCAGAGTACCCGAGTACCTATCTGCAGTGCATCAGAGTACTTGAGTACCTGTCTCCAGGCCACTAGAGTATCCGAGTACCTATCTTCAGCCCATCAGAGTACCCAAGTACCTATCTGCAGCCCATCAGATTACCCGAGTACCTGTTTCCAGCCCATCAGAGCACCCAAGTACCTATCTGCAGCCCATGCCTCATAGAATATACGTTGGGGTGTTTTCTTTCCAAAATTTGGTAATTTTGTGGGTAATTCCACTGTTCTGGTGCTCCGGGACCTTCAAAAGTGTGATAGGTAGGAATGAAATTAAATGTGTAATTTATGCTCCTAGAACGCCTGATGGTGCTCTCTGCATGTTGGGCCTCTATATGTGGCCAAGCTGTGTAAAAGTCTCACACATGTGGCATCGCCATTTTCGGGACAAGTAGAAAAATTTATTTTGAGGAGTAATTTTTGCTATGTACATGCTATATGTTAGAAATATCTTATAAATTGACAACTTTGTGTAAAAAAAACAATATGTTTTCATTTTCTTTCCACATTTTCAAAAGACCTGTGGAAAAAAATGATATGTACAAAAGACTCATAATTGCCTTATAGATTAGATGTTGGAGTGTTTGCTTTCCAAAATGGGGTCATTTTGTTGGTAATTCCACTGCCCTGATGCCCCAGGGTCTTCAAAAGTGTGATAGGTCGTTAGGAAATTATGTTTGTAATTTATGCTCCTAGAACGCCTGACGTTGCTCCCTGCATGATGGGTCTCTGTAGGTGGCCAGTCTTTGGAAAAGTCTCACACATGTGGTATCACCATACTCAGGAGTAGGGATGAACTTCGAGTTCGAGTCGAACTGATGTTCGACTCGAACATTGCCTGTTCGTCCGTTCGCCGAACAGCAAACAATTTGGGGTGTTCGCTGCAAATTTGAAAAGCCGCGGAACACCCTGTAAAAGTCTATGAGAGAAATCTAAAGTGCTCATTTTAAAGGCTTATATGCCAATTATTGTCATAAAAAGTGTTTGGGGACCAGGGTCCTACCCCAGGGGACATATATCAATGCAAAAAATAGTTTTAAAAACTGCAGTTTTTTCAGGAGCAGTGATTTTAATAATGCTTAAAGTGAAACAATAAAAGTGAAATATTCCTTTAAATTTCGTACCTGGGGGGTGTGTATAGTATGCCTGTAAAGTAGCGCTTGTTTCCCGTGCTTAAAACTGTCCCTGCACAAAATGTAATTTCTGAAGGAAAAAAAGTAATTTAAAAGTACTCGCGGCTGTAATGAATTGTCGGCTCCCGGCAATACAGAGAAAAGTCATTGATAAAAAAACAAAAAAATGCGTGAGGGTCCCCCCAAATTTTATTACCAGGCCCTTCAGGTCTGGTATGGATATTAAGGGGAACCCTGCACCAAATAAAAAAAAATAACGTGGGGCTCCCCCCAAATATCCATACCAGACCCTTCAGGTCTGGTATGAATTTTAAGGGGAACTCTGCGCCACATTTAAAAAAAAATGGCGTGGAGGGGAAACTCAGGCTTTCCCAGTGAAGTGACGGGTAACCCCGCCCCCTCTGATATAACGCAGGTTTCTCGTTGCATCAGAGGGGGCGGGGTCACCCATACGTCACTGGAAAAGCCCGGGTTTCCCCTTGCGTCAGAGGGGGACGGGATCACGTAATGGGTGGCCCCGTCCTCAGCTACATAAGACCTGTCAGGCTGCCGCGACCTCATTCCGGTGGAGACAGGACCGTGCGCTGTTCTGCATCACCGTGTGATGATCTGCAAGCTCCATCATCGCTGGAGGCTGCAGATCGTCTGTCACTGGATACCGACATAACTGGAGTGGAGATCGAGAGTGGATTACCACCGCTGGAATCTTTTTTTTTTTTTTTTTAATAAAGGACTTATCCCAACTGTGTCTGTGTGTTTTTTTATTTTTTAAATTACACTTTCTTTGTGAAATGCTAGGGGTACAATGTACCCCTTACCAATTCACATGGGGGGGCTGGGATCTGGGGGTTCCCTTTGTTAAAGGGGTCTTCCATATTCCGATAAGCCCCCCGCCCGCAGACCCCCATAACCACCGTGCAAGGGTTGTGGGGATGAGGCCCTTGTCCCCATCAACATGGGGACATGGTGCTTTGGGGTCCAGACCCCAAAGCATCCTCCCCATGTTGAGGGCATATGGCCTAGTACGGTTCAGGGGGGGAGCTCTCTCGTCCCCCCCTCTTTTCCTGCGGCCTGTCAGGTTGCGTGCTCGGATATGGGTCTGGTATGGATTTTTGGGGGGAACTCCACGCCATTTTTTTTTTACATTTGGCGCGGAGTTCCCCTTAAAATCCATACAAGACCTAAAGGGCCTGGTAATTGAATTTGGGGGGACCCCCACTTTTTTTTTCTATCAATGACTTTCAATTACTTTTCTCTGTATTGCCGGGAGCCGACAATTCATTACAGCCGCGAGTAGTTTTAAATTACTTTTTTTCCTTCAGAAATTACATTTTGGGAAACAAGCGCTACTTTACAGGCATACTATACACACACACACACCCCCCCCCCCCCCAGGTACAAAATTTAAAGGAATATTTCACTTTTATTTTTTCCATTTAAGCATTATTAAAATCACTGCTCCCGAAAAACTTTTTTTTGCATTGATACATGTCCCCTGGGGCAGGACCCAGGTCCCCAAACACTTTTTATGACAATAACTTGCATATAAGCCTTTAAAATTAGCACTTTAGATTTTTCATGTTCGTGTCCCATAGACTTTAACAGTGTTTGGATGTTCAAACAAATTTATTGCCTGTTCGCATGTTCTGATGCAAACCGAACTGGAGAGTGTTTGGCTGATCCCTACTCAGGAGGAGTAGCGGAATGTATTTTGGGGTGTAATTGGAAGTATGCATATGCTGTGTGTGAGATATAACTTGTTATAATGAAAATTTTGTGTAAAAATAAATAAATAATAATTCCTTCATTTTCCCAAGAATTAGGCTCTCAGTACATCAGGTGTAATACATTTTTATACAATGTCTCTGGAAAAATAAATTTCCATTTAATATTACTGGGTGAAATATGATTATTCTCTGCTTTCAAAACCCCATCACATCCTATATGTGATTAAGTTCTGCAAATAATTCAATGTATATTAAAAAATGGAAGTAAAAAGTGCAGCGCTAATAGATGAAAAAAGTGACAAATGGAAATATCACCTATAAAGTGAAAATATAAATATGGATGGAGGTAAATCTCATAATATGGAATACCCCTAAAAGGTAAGATTCATTGGTGAACAAATGGTGTCAGCATATATATATGTATATATGAACAAATTGGCAAAAGGTGAAAAAAACAAAAACACAAAATAAAATGTGATTCATAAAGTCAACTCCAATGCCATATCCGTGCAGGAATTTCTTATAGGAACACAGAGAAATCAGGCTCCAATATAGGAGTCCATGAAGGAAATGTCTGTAGAAAAAGATGGTATCCAAAACAGCAGACTGGTGAAATAGATGGATAATAACAATCCTGATAAATGGAAAGTAGAGAATGCACACAGGGAACTAAATCCAATACCAAAGATATAAGGATGGGTACTCTTACCATGTGACATGGACCCACATACCGGTTAGGGGTGGGTCAAACCAGCAAAGGTAAGAGTGACGGTCCTGTGCTTTATCCCGGGGCTTCTCTCTAGGTAGTTGCCGGACAATCCGCAGCAGGTATGATGGTTAGCATCAGGAATCTCCGTTCTCAGGAACTTGGATAAAATATATGTATATACACTATATAAGCGCAGTGGGTGCAGACTAGTACACACCCCTGTAGAAGTCCTTTAGGACGAAATGCATAGGGTCCTACGTTTGTTGCCTATACTGCGCCCCTATCTATACTTATGATCACTTTGTATGAATCGCTGGATTCCTACTGTTATTGTTTTTATATTTTTATTACTTTTTTAAATAAATCCTATCTGCCATTTTTGATCTACGCCATGTGGAGGCTTTTTCTTTTTACTTCCTCATTTTTTATATGCCGTTAACCCTTGGAGAGACACCTTCCTTTGGCATATTTTATCCAAGTTCCTGAGAATGGAGATTCCTGATGCTAACCATCATATCTGCTGCGGATTGACCGGCAACTACCTAGAGAGAAGCCCCGGGATAAACCACAGGACCGTCACTCTTACCTTTGCTAGTTTGACCCACCCCTAACCGGTATGTGGGTCCATGTCACACGGTAAGAGTACCCATCCTTATATCTTTGGTATTGGATTTAGTTCCCTGTGTGCATTCTCTACTTTACATTTATCAGGATTGTTATTATCCATCTATTTCACCAGTCTGCTATTTTGGATACCATCTTTTTCTACAGCCATTTCCTTCATGGACTCCTATATTGGAGCCTGATTTCTCTGTGTTCCTATAAGAAATTCCTGCACGTATTTGGCATTGGAGTTGACTTTATGAATCACATTTTATTTAGTGTTTTTGGTTTTTTCACCTTTTGCCAATTTGTTCATATATACATATATATATATATATATATATATATATATATATATATATGCTAACACCATTTGTTCACCAATGAATCTTACCTTTTAGGGGTATTCCATATTATGAGATTTACCTCCATCCATATTTAAATTTCACTTTATAGGTGATATTTCCATTTGTCACTTTTTTCATCTATTAGCGCTGCACTTTTTACTTCCACTCTATATACACTTTCTATTTGTTCAGTGCCAGCAGCTGTCCCACTTTCACATAGCAGCGCGGTATTTCCTTTTATTTTTACAGTTTTATATTAAAAAATGCTTTTGCAAATGATACCGTTTAACCGCTTAAGCCCCGGACTATTTGGCTGGCCAAAGACCAGAGCACTTTTTGTGATTCGGCACTGCATTGCTTTAACTGACAATTGCGCGGTCGTGCGACGAGGCTCCCAAACAAAATGTATGTACTTTTTTTCCCCACAAATAGAGCTTTCTTTTGGTGGTATTTAATCACCTCTGCGGTTTTTATTTTTTGCGCTATAAACAAAAATAGAGCGACAATTTTGAAAAAAATGCAATATTTTTTCCTTTTTGCTATAATAAATATCCCCAAAAAATATATAAAAAAACTAATTTTTTCCTCAGTTTAGGCCTATACGTATTCTTCTACATATTTTTGGTAAAAAAAAATCGCAATAAGCGTTTATTGATTGGTTTGCGCAAAAGTTATAGCGTCTACAAAATAGGGGAAAGTTTTATGGCATTTTTATAAAAAAATGTAATAGTAATGGTAGTGATCAGTGATTTTTTTGTGATTCAATATTTTTTATTAAGTATAGTAAGAATTATAACAAACATACATTCATTACACACGGTGTGCATTTGTTGCTCGGGTATATGAAGTACAGATACAATATGTTTAAGTAAGCTAAGTTGTCCACTATAAGCTGTATATAGCAAGAAACAGTTAGACGCTATGAGCTGAATATAGCAAGAAACAATGAATAGGTTTTGTATTTATCAGTCCACAATCTCCATTTAGAGTCAAAATTGTTACACTCCAGGGAGTTAATAGCCAGTAGGCGCTCAAATGTGTGGTTTCTGGTAACTAGTTTGATCACTTCCGAGAGGTTGATGGCCAATGAGTTTTTCCAGTTTCTAAGAATAAGGGTACGTGAGGCTAACAGTATATGGGTGATGATTGGTCTAAGTTCCTGGGGATATTGATCTACACCAATGTGAAGAATTGCTAATGCAGGGTTTGGGGTCGTTAGTATTCCAGTGATTGATGAAATCAGCTTGAACACTTTGTTCCACAGACCTGTTATACTAGGACATGTCCATAAGGTGTGCAATAGGTTGCCTATGTGACCGCATTTCCTCCAGCATAGAGGCAATGAATCTGGGTAAAAGGTTGCTAACCTATAGGGCGTGTAGTGCCTTCTGTTGGTAAGTTTAAGCGTCATTTCCCAGTGTGATACACAGTGGGAATGTTTGTGTATTTCCCTGAAGGCGCGTGTCCATTGTTCCTCAGAGAAAGTTTTGTTGAGGTCTATTTCCCACTTCCTAAGTGCAGCTGATTTCTTAAAAGTTTATCTATCATGGATGAGGTTATAAAATATTGATATTCCTTTAGCAGATTGAGGAGCTTTTGTATAAAAACGCCATGCTTTAGCAGATATTTTTGTTTTTGGTATAGAATGTGCCCTTAGGAATTGGGAGATGCGTATGCAGGAGAACAACATATCGCTGGGTAAGTGGTGGTTGGTCACCATTTGCTTTAATGATTTTGGTGTTTGTCCAGTATATAAATCTTGTATATGTTGAATTCACAGTGCGTGGAATCTCGTGGTTGGAAGCATGGGTATTTTTGCCCTTAAGAGTGCAATGGGGAAGTCGTACTGTATTTCCTGCAGATCATCACTGTCCAGTGTCTGGAGGAGTCGCCATGCCTGTAAAGACACTTGTACGGAGGGTGATAGACCCCTAGTTGCCCACGATTCCCATACGTCGCCCATGAGGAAAGTGGTTGTATTCCTGGTCGGGATAGACGAACGGTCTATTTCCATCCATAAGGGACTGTCGGTGGTGTGAAACCAGTGTTTAAGTTGGTCAAGTCTCGTAGCCCACAGGTAGTCTTGGATATCTGTAAATCCCCCCCCCCCCACTTTTTTATGTGGAAGAAGGTTGTTCCGTGGACACCTAGCTTTTTTGCCTCCCCATGTGAATTTCCATACAATTTTTGATAATGTGCTTAGGTAGCGGGACGGTATGGGAATTAATAGGGAGCGGAAAATATAGAGAATTTGTGGTAGTATGGACATTTTAAATGCCGCTATTTTACCTAACCAGGATATCTCCCTCTTGGATATGTCCGTTAGTTGTTGTTCAATTTTGCCTATTAGCGGTTTAAAGTTGGCCTCTGCTAAGGATGTAGTATTGTCGGTTAGGATGATGCCTAGGTACGAAATGCCTTTTGCGCTCCATGAGTAGGGTAGAGAGTTTTGTAGATATTTTTTTGAAGTGTGTGAGACTCCTAAGTTAAGAATCTGGGACTTAGTAAAATTGACCTTATAATAAGATACTGCGCCAAAGTCGGACAAAACTTGGTGGGCCTGCGGGAGGGAGGAGTGCGGGTGCATCAGTAGGAGGATGACGTCGTCAGCGAATAAGTTTATGACGTGTTTGTCAGATCCGAAACTGAAGCCTGTGATGCCAGTGTGTGCTCTAATGGATTCGGCCAGGGGTTCTATCATAAGATTGAATATTGTGGGGGAAAGAGGGCAACCCTGGCGTGTGCCATTTGCTATGCCGAACGGTTTGGATAGGAGACCTGAGGTATAAACTTGTGCCGATGGGCAGGAATATAGAGCCAGTATTGCCGTGAGGATCGGGCCTGTAAAGCCGAATTTAGCCAACACCATTTCCATGTATGTCCAGTGGACCCTATCGAACGCCTTCTCTGCGTCTATAGATAGCAGCAGAGAAGGCGTTCTCATTTGAACAGCGTGATGAATAATATTAATGATACGTCTAGTAGCATCTGAGGTCTGTCTCCACCTCACAAATCCCATCTGATCACGTTTTATGATTAGAGGAATAATATCCGACAATCTCTTGGCTAGCAATTTTGAGTAAATTTTTATGTCGGTATTAAGAAGAGATATCGGCCTAAAGTTTGCTGGTGTAGTAGGATCTTTCCCCGGTTTGGGTAATGTGACAATGTGGGCTCTCAGCATCTCTTGTGGGAAAGCAGAAGTTTCTTCCGCCTTTGTGAATACCCGTTGTAAGTGTGGAGCAATGATTTCTTTAAATGTTTTGAAATACTCGTTTGCGAAACCATCCGGTCCCGGTGACTTACCATTAGGCAATGTCGATGTAATCTGTTTGATTTCTTGAGGGGAAAAAGGGGTGTTCAACTTCCCAAGTTGGTCCTCTGTCAGTGACGGGAGTTGAATTTTCTGTAAGAAGCGTTGTATGGTGTCTGTAGTTGGTTGTGACGTGGCCGTATTATCACGTAAGTTGCACAGTGCCCCATAATATTCTGCAAATTGATTTGCTATGTCTTGTGGGTTAGTGATTTTGTGGTGTAAGGTGTCATGAAGGAGGTATGCTATTCTCGATTTTGTGCGAGCAGCCTTAATTCTATTAGCCAGGTACTTTCCTGCTCTATTTGCATTAGCGTAGTAATTCATTTGTAAGCGTCTGAGGTGCTTGTCATATTGTTGTGTGAGAATCTCCCTCAGGCTTTCTCTAAGCGTAGAAAGTGTATTTGCCACAGCCGTTGTTGGAGACTTTTTGTTATGGGCTTCTAATCTGTTAATGTCAGACAGTACTTGATTGAGTTTGGCAGCATGTCGTTTCTTTTCCCTAGCCCCTAACTGTATTAATATGCCTCTCATGTACGCATTATGAGCGTTCCATAGCGTGAAGGGATCTATCGTTGGTGTGCAATTGTGTTGGAAAAAATCTTGGAGATGCTGAGAGATCACAGGGAGAATTTGGGGTTCTTGTAAGAGCCTAACATTACAGCGCCAGACATGGGATGAGGGGGAGACACCCTTTTCAGCAATAGTCATAGATACTGTGGCGTGGTCTGACCACGTAATATCCCATACTTGTGTGGCCTGAACATGTTGTAAAAGCCACTGGTCAGTGATAAACATATCTATTCGTGAGTATGAACAGTGTCTAGCGGAAAAAAAAAGTGTAATCTCTTTCGTTGGCATGGAGGCGCCTCCATGCATCGAACAGTTCCTGTGTATGTAGAAGATTGCGGAGGTGCGCAGATCTCTTTGGTTTATCCGTAGTAGTGTCCAAATTGGGATCTGTTATTAGGTTAAAGTCGCCTCCTATAATGATATTACCATATTGCATGGACTTAGTCCTTTTGATCACTTTCCTTAGGAAGCGGATTTGGTGGGTGTTCGGGGCGTATAAAGTAACCAATGTGTACGGATTAGAGTTGATGTCTCCAGTTACTATAATATAGCTGCCCCTTCATCAATATAAGAGTCTTTGAGTCGGAAAGATAGAGAGTTCCTTAAGGCTAGCATCACTCCTCCTTTTTTGCTGTCCGGTGTGCATGCCAAAAACACGTGGGGATATTCCCTGTGAGTACATTTAGGGGTTTTTTGTTTGTGAAAGTGGGTCTCCTGTATGCATAGAATATCAGCCCGGTGCTCACAGGCCTCCTTCCATACAGAGAATCTCTTGGCCGGGTGATTCAGGCCTTTTGCGTTAATTGATAGACAGGTGATAGTCATTTGTGGTGTTGTAGAGTGTGATGACTGGTAGCGTGGTGCAAGTACTCACTGTGTCCCTGGGCGTGATTCGTAACAGCTTTTTCAATTAGGCCTGAGGCTGTAGGAGACTCATCTTCTGTACGTAGTGGAAGTTCCTTGCGATGAAGATTGCTGTGTGCAATAAACTGGTAACGTAGAAAGCAAAAAAGAGAAAGAAAAAACAAGAAAGACCAAAAAACTTAAGAAAGCAACTTTGAATGTGTAAAAAGGGATCTTACAACGGATCGGCGTGCAGACATAACTGCTGAACTCGTTAACGGGGGTTATAGGAGAATATTTTTAAACTCCTTTTTACCGGAGAGATAAGAGAGTAATTTTGCGGTTCTGTTATGAGCCTCCGCTGGCTTGTTTCTTATTGGTGCGTTTGTGTGACACCACTTGCCATTTGTTTTGGAGCATCTGCGGTTGTGGAGTAGGGTTTAATTGTAAGGCCTGGTCTGGGAGTATTCCCCATTGGCGCAGGGTTGTAAGACCTTCCTCCAATGTGTTTATGGAAGTTGTGGTCCCATTGTGAGTGATGGAAAGAGTGGCAGGATACTTCCATTTGTGCAGGATTTTGTGGTTTCTCAGGGCCTTGGTTATGGTCGCCAAGTTACGACGCCTCTGTAGTGTGTGCCTGGATAGGTCTGGCAACAATTGGAGGGTAGCGTACTGCGGAGGGACAGTGTCAGGCCTGCGTGCTGCTTGTAGGATTTGTTCCTTTACATGGAAGAAGTGGACCCTCATTAGTATGTCCCTTGGAGTGCCTTCTGGCAGGAAGGAGGGTTTAGGAATCCTGTGGATTCTGTCTATTATGAGGTCCTGCGCAGTCAGTGCTGGGACCGGGGTGGAGAATAAAGCGTGGACATACTGTAGGAGTTGAGTGGCTGGAACAGATTCTGATAACCCTCGCAGCTTTAGATTGTTCCTCCTTGACCTGTCCTCGAGGTCAGCGACCTTGTCCTTTAGCCATGCTATGTCCTCTCCCTGGGCCGCATGTGCGTCCACCATAGTATTGTATGTAGCAGTGTACTCGTCCATCCTCTGTTCTACTCTGTCCACTCTGACCCCAATAGCCTGCACCTCCTTGTGAAACTGGTTGATCCCTCTGACTAAGTCTGTTTGGAGGGAGGATCTGAGTGATAGCAGCATTTCCTTTAGCACAGTATCTGAGATAGGCCTGTCGGCAGTAGGAAAGTCTGCTATGGGGTCAGCTGTGTGTTGGGCCTGAGCAGCGGTGGTGCCTGGTGTCCCGCTTACCTCCATGTCCTGGGTGCAGTACTGCCTGACAGGGGAGTCCATCCTCGGCTTTGACATAGCTGGGCTCCGAGTGGATGGGCTGGACGTGCCTGAGGACGATCCGCTGTGCAGGGGGTCTCGAGAGGACTGTATGCGGGGCTCTCCGTGCCCGTTGCTGTGGATCGCGGCCTTGTTCGCCTGTTGTTGTACAGACGAGCCGCCGCCATTTTGTTGGAGCCTGCGGGGCTTCATCGCGAAGATGTTTGTCAGTTTCTGCGGCATTGGCGGGTTCTTTCTGCGCCTCGTCATTCCCCGGTCCTCTGGCAGTCAGTCTGGGGTGTTTTTAGCCGCGGATGTGCCTGGGAGGCTCTGATGTGTCTGGATCTCTCCGGCGGCCGAGCGGAGCTCTCAGCTAGACATCCATCTTGGAGCTCGGTCGCCACGACCCCGCGATCAGTGATTTTTATCGAGACTGCAACATTATGGCGGACACATCGGACACTTTTGGCGCTATTTTGGGACCATTAACATTTACACTGCGATCAGTGCTATAAATATGCACTTATTACTGTGTAAATGTGACTGGCAGTGAAGGGGGTTAACCACTAGGGGGCTAGGAAGGGGTTAAGTGTGTCCTAGATAGTGATTCTAACTGTTAGGGGGCGTGGCTACGAGTGACATGTCACTGATCGCTGTTCCCGATGAGAGGGAACATTCGATCAGTGATATGTCACTAGGAAGAACGAGGAGATGTTGTTTACACTGACATGTCCCCATTCTTCAGCTCCGTGACACGATCGCGGGACACCGGCGGACATCGAGTCCACGGGTCCTGCAGGCACGGTCACGGAGCTTGCGGCAGGGTCGCGCGCGTGCCACCGGCGGAGTGCGTGCGACCACACAGCGCCAAATTTAAAGGGACGTACCTGTACGCCCATTTGCCTGCCTGTCCGTGCCATTCTGTCGACGTATATGTGTGTGGGGCAGTCGGCAAGTGGTTAATTTAAAAGAGAAGTATTGACGTCTAAAAAAATGTATACTCTCCTAGATAATGCAGCATCAATCCGATGTTGCATCTGTGCCCCGCCAGCTCTAAGACTGAGAACCGAGCAATCAAAGACCGCTGATTGTTCGGTTTTCAGCCTTCGGTGAGCAGAGAGCCTGTGACTGTCAGTTATCAGCTCTCTGCTCTGCCCCTCGAACCCTCACTGAATTACTGATCTGTGGAGAGGGTGGGAGCAGCTGGCTCAGGCATCTGGGCAGAACCCGACCATACGGTCGAGATCTTTTCAGAGCTTGGACCGGCTTTGTGACGTCAGCCGACAATCAGCTGAATCGTTTGAACACATAAGCCACTTGCTTCTTGAGGATGCACAGACATTATTTGATTCTGATGTTGACTCTGAGGTAGAGGAAGGGAGTAACATGAGCCCACAGAGAGGGGAGAACACTGACAAACAGCAAATTGGAAGTCATGTTGCCCCTGCGGCAGCTTATCGCCAAGTTGGCTCATATGTTGAGGATGGAGGGGATGAAGATGATGAGGTTACTGACTCAACCTTGGTGCCTAATAGAATAGAAGAGGAAAGTGTGAGAGAGGTAAAATCCCAATGAGGCAGAATGTCCTCCAGTCATCATGGAACAGTAAGGAGCAACCACCCTATTCTATCAGATTGTAGAGCTCTTATTCTCCGGTCCACTTCCCACAGCTCAGCTGTGTGGGCCTTTTTTATCACACGTGCAGCTGATTACACTGTTGCAATTTGCAATATCTGACACAAGCAGATCAAGCATGGCAAAAACACCAGCCATTTGGTAACCACGTGCTTGCAAAGACATTTAACCTCCCACCACTCAGCCCATTGACAAAAGCACCTGAAAGCCACACAAAAGGGACACACTTCTCTTTCTCACTCCTCGTCTTACATCTCTGCCCCTGCTATATCTCATGATGATGACCTCTCAGCAGCCTCCACTGACAGGGATGATGGCATAGCAAAGGGTGTCACAGGTCCTTGCAACAAGTCTGCTAGCAGAACACCACAAGCTGTAGAGTATAGCAGGAAAATGTCTCTGTCCCAGCTCCTGCAGCAAAGAAAAAATACACTCCCTGACACCCACATGCCCAGTGTCTAAATTCCAGTTTGACTCTTGCCCTTCGGTCTGGTGGATTTTGTCCCTTCTGTGAATATGCAGAATGTGCTGTATGACAATGGCAGGTTCCCAGTCACTATTTGTTTGCACGTGAGGCCATTCCATGTCTGTATAATCACAGATGGCAATGGTTTTGGCATCGTTGGGCAAGGCAGTCAGCAGTAGGGATGAGCTACGAGTTCGAGTCGAACTCATGATCGACTCGAACATTGCCTGTTCGCCTGTTCGCTGAACAGCAAACAATTTGGGGTGTGCGTGGCAAATTCGAAAAGCCGCAGAACACCCTGTAAAAGTCTATGGGAGAAATCTAAAGTGCTAATTTTAAAGGCTTATATGCAAGTTATTGTCATAAAAAGTGTTTGGGGACCCGGGTCCTGCCCCTAGGGACATGTATCAATGCAAAAAAAGTTTTAAAAACGTTTTTTCGGGAGCAGTGATTTTAATAATGCTTAACCACTTAAGCCACGGACCAATACGCAGCATAAAGACCAGAGGTGTTTTTACAATTGTGCACTGCGCTGCTTTAACTGGTAATTGTGCGGTCATGCAATGTTGTACCCAAAACGAAATTTGCGTCCTTTTCTTCCCACAATTAGAGCTTTCTTTTAATGGTATTTGATTGCCTCTGCGTTTTTTTTTTTTTTTGCGATATAAACGGAAAAAGACCGAAAATTTTGAAAAAATATGATATTTTCTACTTTTTGTTATAAGAAAAATCGAATAAACTCAATTTTAGTCATACATTTAGGCCAAAATGTATTCAGCCACATGTCTTTAGTAAAAAAAAAGTCAATAAGCGTATATTTATTGGTTTGCGCAAAGGTTATAGTGTCTACAAACTAGGGTACATTTTCTGGAATTTACACAGCTTTTAATTTATGACTACCTATCTAAATTCTTGAAGTGCTAAAATGGCAGGGCAGAACAAAACCCCCCCAAATGACCCCATTTTGGAAAGTAGACACCCCAAGGAAATTGCTGAGAGGCATGTTGAGCCCATTGAATATTTTTTTTTTGTCCCAAGTGATTGAATATTGACAAAAAAAAATTACAAAAAGTTGTCACTAAATGATATATTGCTCACACATGCCATGGTTATATGTGAAATTGCACCCTTAAATACATTTTGCTGCTTCTCCTGAGTACGGGAATACCACATGTGTGGGACTTTTTGGGAGCCTAGCCGCGTACAGGACCCCGAAAACCAAGCACCGCCTTCAGGATTTCTAAGGGCGCAAATTTTTGATTTCACTCCTCACTACCTATCACAGTTTCGAAGGCCATAAAATGCCAAAATAGCACAAAACCCCCCCAAATGACCCCATTTTGTAAAGTAGACATCCCAAGCTATTTTCTGAGAGGCATGGTGAGTATTTAACAGCTCTCATTTGTTTTTGAAAATGAAGAAAGAAAATAATGTTTTTATTTTTTATTTATTTTTTCAATTTTCAAAACTTTTTGACAAAAAGTGAGATCTGCAAAATACTCACCATACCTCTCAGCAAATAGCTTGGGGTGTCTACTTTCCAAAATGGGGTAATTTGGGGGGGTTTTGTGCCATCTGGGCATTCCATGGCCTCTGAAACTGTGATAGGCAGTGAGGAGTGAAATCAAAAATTTACACCCTTAGAAAGCCTGAAGGCGGTGCTTGGTTTTTGGGGTCCCGTACGCGGCTAGGCTCCCAAAAAGTCTCACACATGTGGTATCCCCGTACTCAGGAGAAGCAACAGAATGTATTTTGGGGTGTAATTCCACATATGCCCATGGCATGTTTGAGCAATATATCATTTAGTGACAACTTTATGCAAAAAAATAAAAAATTACAAAAAAAAAATATTTTTCCGCAACTTGTGTCAACATGCCTCTCAGCAAATAGCTTGGGGTGTCTACTTTCCAAAATGGTGTCATTTGGGGGGGGTTTGAACTGTCCTGGCATTTTATGCACATCATTAGGAATGTATGTCACACATCATCCACTCTTCTAACCACTTGAAGACAAAGCCCTTTCTGACACTTTTTGTTTACATGAAAACATTTTTTCTTTGCAAGAAAATTACGTTGAACCCCCAAACATTATATATTTTTTTTAAAGCAAAGGCCCTAAATATTAAAATGGTGGGTGTTGCATTTTTATTTCCACACAGCGATTTTTCAAACGCATTTTTTGGGGAAAAAATACACTTTTTTTAATTTTAATGCACTAAAACACACTATATTGCCCAAATGTTTGATGAAATAAAAAAGATAATCTTAGGCCGAGTACATGGATACCAAACATGACATGCTTTAAAATTTCGCACAAACGCGCAGTGGCGACAAACTACATACATTTTTAAAAGCCTTTAAAAGCCTTTACAGGTTACCACATTAGATTTACAGAGGAGGTCTACTGCTAAAATTACTGCCCTCGATCTGACCTTCACGGTGATACCTCACATGCATGGTGCAATAGCTGTTTACATATGACACCAGACCGACGCTTGCGTTCGTTCGCCTTTGCGCAAGAGCAGGGCGGGACAGGGGTGCTTTTTTTATTATTTATTTTGCTTTTTTACTTTATTTTTAAACTGTTCCTTCTATTTTTTTTTTTTATCATTTTTATTGATATCTCAGAGAATGTAAATATCCCCTATGATAGCAATAGGGAGTGACAGGTACTCTTTTTTTGAAAAAACTGGGGTCTATTAGAACCTAGATCTTTCCTCTGCCCTCAAAGCATCTGACCACACCAAGATCGGTGTGATAAAATGCTTTCCCAATTTCCCAATGGCGCTTTTTATATCCGGGGGGGGGCATTCCCTCCCACTGCTTGTAGGCTAATTAGCCACTAGGATTGCTTTTACATGAAAGCTGGCCGCTGGCTCAAAAGAATGATACCAAGATGACACCTAAACCCACAGGCATCATTCTGGTATAACCATTCAAAGTCCAGCAACATACTAGTACGTTGCTGGTCCTTGTTGGACATGTATTGTAATCTTTTTTTTCATGCAGCCTGTTGGCTGAATGGAAAAAAGAGATTGATCGGTAGGTATGCCCATCATTAGAATACCTCCCTTCATTCACCCACTTCTAATGATGGGCATACATGCACCATTTATATATGCCGAAGCATGGGGGCATCCTCCCGCAAAAGTTATGCCACGTACACACGGTCAGACTTTTCCACGGGCAAGCCTCTGTCGGAATTTCGACCGTATGTACGCGGCATTAGGAGCAAAATCTCTCCTCCGCGCCTGCTGCCCCCATGCTTTGGCATATATGCTCTTTTTTTTTTAACTGTGGTGGTGAAATCACCTCCTACAGCACTGGAGTCGCAGGGATCAGGCCTGTCTTTGCGAACGCTGCAGTTATGTGTGTTGTGTTTTGTAAGTGACAGTGATCGATTGATACTGCACTTGGGTGGCCTGGGCTGGACGGAGGGGCAAAACGCAGGTGCTAACAGGTATCTGGGCTGATCCCGCTAACACTGCGTTTTTGGGAACACTAAACTGCTGGTGACGCTAGTATAGATCTGATTAGATCAGATATTGATCTGTTCAGATACTATATCACTAAGGGAGGTGTATGCTTTGCGCGTGGGTGTTAGCGTTACTGACACTAAACTGACGCTGCCTGGGGTGTGACACAGACCCTCTCTGACGCTAAAACCTAATTGATATCACCCGCCGGGCGATCAGGGGGTTAAACCTTTATTGGGTTATATACGGCGGGTGCCCTGACACTATAAAAAGCAAACTAACTAACCAGCGTCACCCGTAACACTTATACGGTGATCACTGGTGAAAGGGTTAACTAGGGGCAATCAGGGGGTTAAAACCTTTATTAGGTAATATATGGGGGTACCTGACGCTATATAAAAACCTGACGGGGAACCTAAATAACAAAATAACTAACTGGCTAACCAGTGTCACCAGTGACACTTATACGGCGATCACTGATGAAAGGGTTAACTCTAGGGGCAATAAGGGGGTTAAAACCTTTTTTAAATAATATATGGGGGTACCTAACGCTATAAAAACCTGTCGGCGAACCTAAAAAAATAACTGGCTACCTAGCGGCACCAGCATAACTAATACAGCGAAAATGAAAAAATTGGGCATACAGATAAAATGCGCTCCTAATCTATATAACCACCACTGCGCCAAGATAAACAATGTGAAAACTAAAGTTGCCACTTAAATAAAATAACTATAAATGAAATATACCTAAAAAGCAACAATGTGAAACATAGGTAAATTTGTGGCGCTAAATGTGACAGATAAAATAATATCATACACTTTGTAACTAAATTATAATCACTCTATGACAACGTGATCTACAAAAAACAATGTGATCAATCAGTGAACCCAATGTGACTGAAGTAAATTATATATAAATAATCAACAAAGTCCATCAGTGAAAAAATAAAGTTAAAGAAAAAAATCCAAACAAAGATTCTATCTTCTTAATGTGAAATATCCATCCACCACACCTCCGTGCTCGTGTCAGCCCCCTCTGTGATTGCACTCACCAGCTGTTTTTGCCTCCCACTCTCGTGTTCGGCTTGCAGGCTTTCTAGTTAAACCACTAGAAGGTATACGGCCATCTAACTGAAAACTTGTGCTTCAATAAAGATTTTCCATCCATATAAGGAAAAAAAGGAGCGCTCCCATAGTGTAAAATAGTAACATCCACTTTATTAAACCACACTACACCACTTAAAATATTGCACTCACATTTCAATTGAAAAAATCCAACTTTGAGAATCACAGCAATCACAGCAAACAAAAACGAGTGTATAATGGCACTGCAATGTTGCACGGTCACGGAGGACCCAAGATGCGAGTTGGGTAGGGTATGGTAGGGGTACAATGTACCCCTTACCAATTCACATGGGGGGGGGTGGGATCTGGGGGCCCCTTTGTTAAAAGGGTCTTCCACATTCCGATAAGCCCCCCGCCCGCAGACCCCCACAACCACCAGGCAAGGGTTGTGGGGATGAGGCCCTTGTTCCCATCAACATGGAGACATGGTGCTTTGAGGGGTCACAGACTCCCAAAGCATCCTCCCCATGTTGAAGGCATGTGGCCTGGTACGGTTCAGAAGGGGGGGCGCTCTCTCGTCCCCCCCTCTTTTCCAGCGGCCTGCCAGGTTGCGTGCTCGTCATTTTTTTTTATTTGACGCAGGGTTCCCCTTAATATCCATACCAGACCTGAAGGGCCTGGTAATTGAATTTGGGGGAACCCCACGCATTTTTTTTTCTTTTTATCAATGACTTTTCTCTGTATTGCCGGGAGCCGACAATTCATTATAGCCGCGAGTGCTTTTAAATGACTTTTTTTCCTTCAGAAATTACACTTTGTGCAGGGACAGTTCTAAGCACGGGAAACAAGCGCTGCTTTACAGGCATACTATACACCCCCCCCCCCCCCCCCAGGTACAAAATTTAAAGGAACATTTCACTTTGATTGTTTCACTTTCAGCATTATTAAAATCACTGCTCCCGAAAAAACTGAAGTTTTTAAAACATTTTTTTGCATTAATACATGTCCCCTGGGGCAGGACCCGGGCCCCCAAACCCTTTTTAGGACAAAAATTTGCATATTAGCCTTGATAATTAGCACTTTTGATTTCAAATGTTCGAGTCCATTGTATTTAATAGGGTTCTAAAGTTTGCGCAAACTTTAGGTCTGTTCGCAAGTTCTGGTGCGAACCAAACCGGGGGGGTGTTCGGCTCATCCCTAGTCAGCAGCAAGGTCCACATGACTGCTGACACGTGGTCCAGAAAGCATGGTCAGGGACAATATATTTAGCTCATAGCACACTGGGTAACTCTGTTTGCAACTAGGAAGGATGCAGGGCAGGGCTCAGTGCTGCAGCTTGTTTTGCCACCATGTCTTCATACAGCTGGTGGTGATAATGCAAGATCTGTCAGCTCCACTCCCTCCTCCACCTCCTCCTCAATGCCCTCTTCTAATGAATTGTCCTATGAACCACCAGTACCCCCTAAGTGTTCAAGGAGCTATTCAACAAATCAGGCAAAAAGATGCCATGCAGTGCTTCAGTTGGTCTGTCTAGGGGACAGGGGCCACACCAGAGCAGAGACTCTTTCAGCTCTGCAGGGGCAGGTCCAGAGGTGGTTCCTGCCATGACAACTTGAGCCAGGAATGGTGGTGTGCAATAATGAAACTCAGTTGACACATGTAAATCAATTTGGTGGTGCAGCGTTTCTTAAAAGGTACCCAGGGTTGCAAAATATTCTAAGGCAAGTAGCCATTTCAGGCGGTCATACACAGCCAGTGTTCAGTTGGCTGAAATTCATTGGGAATTCCACTTGCCCGTATCCTGCCTGATTTGTGACATCCCCACCAGGTTGAACTCAACTTTGGCATTGCTGCAGCAGCTGCACATGCAGCAGAGGGCCATCAACAAGTTCCTGTGTGAGTATGGCACAAGAACAGGCTCAGGGGAGCTTGACTTTTTTTTCCCAACGCCAATGGTTGCTTATAAAGGATGCATGCAATGTACTGTCACACTTTTGAGGAAGCGACAAGGATGGTAAACTGTAACAATGCATGCATCAGTGACAATATCCCACTTGTGTTCCTGCTGGAGCATACTCATGTGGCATTATAGAGAGGGCAATCGAGGCAGAGCAGCAGGAGGAAGAAGAGGACTTCCTTTCCTCTCACTGTGGTGCAAGACTTTGTTATTTCCATCCAAAGTCTGCCAAAGAGACACAAAAAATCTCTAATCTTGTTCTGAGTGCACTAATATGCAGCCTCATGATACAGACTGGCTCCCCAAAATGGTGTTTACAAAATAAAGAAAGCTTACAGGGAAAATCGATTTAAATTTAATTATTTTTTTCTTTATACGTGTCAGTTTTGCTGCAGCAGGTTCTAAACACAGTACAGGTGGACCACTTTACAGGCAGACTAAGGGGACTCTCCAGGCACTATATTTAAAGGATTTTTTTTTTTTATTGTTTCACTTTAGGCATCATTAAAATCACTGCTCCCTTAAAAACAATATTTATTTATTTATTTTTTTGCATTGATACATGTCCCCCAGGGCAGTACCCAGGCCCCATACCCTTTTTATGGCCAATAACTTGCATATAAGCCTTAAAAGTTGGGACTTCAGATTTTGTGAATTTGGGTCCCATAGACTTTAATAGGGTTTGGGATTCAAGTCCCAGCTTTTTGTCTGTTCATGCATTCTGGTGGCGAACCGAACTTGGGGGTGTTCGGTCCATCACTATTTATGAAGAAATCTGACCTTTTAAATTTTTTTATTGGATATGTTTTATAGCAGAAAGTAAATTTTCCAAAGGTCAAGTGGATAACAGTATAAACAGGATTTGCCAGTCATCGGCAGTCCTCTCCTCATGCTGACAGCGCATGAGGAGAGGCGGTAAGTGGCAATCCACACAGGGGACATCTACAATGATAATCGGGGCACTGATCATCTGTGTCCTGATCATCAGTAAAGCTCCAACAGTGCCCGTCAGTGCTACCAATCAATGCCAATCAGTGCTGACAATAAGTGCCCATTAGTGCCACCTATCAGTGCCCATCAGTGTAGCATATCAGTGCCCACCAGTGCAGCCTCAGCACACATCAGTGAAGGTAAAAGATTAAAAAATTACTTAAAAATTACTTATTTACAAAAACAACAGAAACTTAGAAAAACTTTTTTTTTACAAAATGTTTTTTTGTTTGTTTGTTTGTTTAGCAAAACAAAAAATCCTAGTAGCAATTAAACACAACCAAATTAAAGCTCTATCTGTCTCAAAAAAGGCTAAAAATTTAGCTTGGGTACAGTGTTGCATGACTGTGCAATTCTTAGGCCCCATGCACACGAGACACTGTTAAACGCGTGTTCAGAGGCAGTTGGACACTTTTTTCAACTTCCCCTGAACACATTCAATGTTATCCTATGTGTCCATGCACACAGTCTCGTTTATTGTCGTTTTTAGGCAGTTGCGTTTAACCTCATTCTTCCAGAAGCAAAAAAATGGGTTCAGACGCAAAAGTTTTCCACGTTTCAGAAGCAAAATGCGGCTAAACGCGGCTAAACGCGGTACCGGCGTTTTGCCGCATTTTCGTTTATAAGCGTTTTTAAAAGTGACTTATTTTTTTACATTAGAATTCTCAAAAATGATGGCAAATGATGAAAAACCATAAAAAAATATAAAAAAAAATGTAATTGCTTGCATTGCATTGTGGACAATCCACAACATGTGGCAGGAGACGTGGCAAGTGGACAATCCACAACTTGTGGCAGGTAACGTGGCAAGTGGAAAATCCAAAACTTGTGGCAGGTGACGTTGCCAGGTGACGTCAGGTGACGTTGCCAGGTGACGTGGCAGGTGACGTTGCAAGTGGACAATCCACAACTTGTGGCAGGTGACGTGGCAAGTGGACAATCCACAACTTGTGGCAGGTAACGTGGCAAGTGGACAATCCACAACTTGTGGCAGGTGACGTTGCCAGGTGACGTCAGGTGACATTGCCAGGTGACGTGGCAGGTGACGTGGCAAGTGGACAATCCACAACTTGTGGCAGGTGAAGTTGCCAGGTGACGTCAGGTGATGTTGCCAGGTGACGTGGCACGTGACGTGGCCAGGTGACGTGGCAAGTGGACAATCCACAACTTGTGGCAGGTGACGTGGCAGGTGACATGGCCAGGTGACGTGACCAGGTGACATGGCAGGTGATGTGGCCAGGTGACGTGGCCAGGTGATGTGGCAAGTGGACAACCCACAACTTGTGGCAGGTGATGTGGCCAGGTGACGTGGCAGGTGACGTGGAAAGTGGACAATTCACAACTTGTGGCAGGTGACGTGGCCAGGTGACGTGTCAGGTGACGTGGCAAGTGGACAATCCACAGCTTGTGGCAGGTGATGTGGCAAGTGATACGCTAAATACAAGTACACTGCTGCTCTCTCAGCTTCTGCTACTCACTCTGGTCTCACAAAATGGCTAAAATGGTTAAATAATAGTGTTTTCTGAGCTTAGGGAGGTTCTTATGATGTTTCTTAACTAAACGCTTATAGACCCAAACGCGGTAAAACGCTGCTAAACGCGGCTGCAATCGCGGCAAAACGGGCGCTTCTAAGCGCCGGTTTCAGCCTTTAAAAACGTGTGCTCAGCAGAGTTTGCACCGGCGTCTCGTGTGCATGGGGCCTTATTGTAAGTGCAACAGCGCTGAAAGCTAAAAATTGGCCTGGGGATAAAGGGGGTGAAAGTGCCCAGTAGGCAAGTGGTTAATGAACAACAGTGCTTCCAATCCCAAAAAAATATTTATCAAAGATAATTAAGCAGACAAATTATTTATTCCCAAGATTCTTTGCCAATGCAGAAATTCTTTGATTAACACAATATAGTGTAAGTATGGGCTGATGACTATTTAAAAAAAAATATTTTACAGTAGTCACTGTGACAAGAGTCACTTTTGGGCAAAGGGTGAGCAAGAAAATAAGGGACATTAAGAATATGTTTTGGATTGCTTTAAAATGGGACAGTAATATTAATCCACAATATTCCCCAGGATACCTGTAAAGGACTATTTACTGTTTGTTTGATTCTGAACTCAACATGTTAGTTGAAGGATGTTAATGTCATCACCTCAGCCACCTGTCTGTTGTAATGCAAATGGATCTAGGATAACTTCCAAGGGTATTTTCAGTGTGGCTTGTGGAAATTAACTCTGCTATTGTATGAAGGGGTCCTGTGATAATGTTGATTGTGTCTTCTGAGCACCCAGACGGCAGGTCTAGCCTAAATGTCTATGAGTCATCAGCTGCTTAAAATAATTAGGTAATTAGCATGTTAATTAGGTCTGGTCTCAGGTGTAATTCCAGAGTAATATGATGCACCTCCTCTTTTAACTGTGTATAAAACTTGTGTTTTTTTGAATAAAGATTGTCAGTCCTGCTTAAACCTCATACAGAGCGTCGTCTGGGGGAGAATTATTTGTATGGGGTCTTATTCGGCTGGTTGGAGTGTCTGGTAGTTGCCTTGGGAATGGAATATCCTAAAGGGCTTTAACCCCTTTCATACTTGAGGTGCCGTTACAATTGGTGGCAAGCAGCGGGTTGATTCCCACAGCCAGAAGGACAGCTACAAGAGGACACAGGCTAATGGAGGCACAGTATGAACGGCTCTCTTCCCGCAAGGACTTACTGGAGAACCGGGGCAGACCGGCCAACAACCGTAAGAAGAGGGACATTATCGCAGAACTAGTCTAAATGGATAGAGCCGAAAGACCCAACATAACCAAAAGGCCCAGCGTAACAGACAGGACACACGAAGAGGCAAGTTTTGATCGGGCTGTTAAACTAAGACTGGCACATTATGGTCCTAACCCTACAGCGGAGATCATAGACCGAGTTATAGCGGCAGTGGAGGCAAACTGGCTACAGCAAAGAGGTTCTGCAGCAGCAGAAGTCACAGCAGCACCAACTGAAAGGAGAAAGATACATTTTGCTGCTTTTAAAAATTTCATTGAAACAGAAGGGGAGATTGATGGGTACCTTGCCGATTTTGAACGGCAATGTGCCCTACACCGGGTGCCCGCAGAGGAATGGGTTACCATTTTGTCTGGGAAATTGTCCAGCCGGGCCAGTGAAGCGTTCAGGGCCATCCCAGACGAGGAT
Source organism: Rana muscosa (assembly GCA_029206835.1). Classification (NCBI taxonomy): domain Eukaryota; kingdom Metazoa; phylum Chordata; class Amphibia; order Anura; family Ranidae; genus Rana; species Rana muscosa. The sequence continues at coordinate 656,161,096 of CM055116.1, read as the reverse complement.
ATTATGAACTATGGACTGGTAAAAGAAGCACTGTTGGCCAGGTATGCCATCACACTGGAGGCATACCAGAGGCGGTTCCGAGAGACTAGCAAGCAGATTGGAGACTCATATACCGAGTGGGCATGCCACCTACACCACACGGCATCCCACTAGGTCACTGGATGCCAAGCAGAATCCGGGGAAGAGGTGCTGCAGCTGTTCCTGCTGGAGCACTTCTTTGACAAGCTGTCCCCGGAAGTCAGAGAGTGGGTCCGGGACCGAAAACCTTTCACCTTGCCTGAAGCAGCTCGCCTGGCAGACTAATACACAGACGCTCGCTGTGATGGATCTCGGATACCCAAGGTGGGCACATCCGCCAGACCTGTGTCTCCTGTCCTCTAAATGCACCCGCAGCCTGCAGATTCACCATAACCAGCCTTTAACCTCTCAATCACGAGACAAGCCACACAGGTGTTGAGGGTTAAACATGCAGAGCATCAACAGTTTATTAAATACCAAAACATACACTTTTACACACAGTTAGGAACACTCCCCTTAGCCTTGTCATAGGTAGGGGACAAGAAAGAACCAATGGGAACTGAACATTGAAACAGAGACTACAGTTAAACATAAAGGGATTATGGTAAGCAGGCAGTCCTTCAATACACATCCCCTGTGGAGAGATGTCTGCAGTCCAGACCATTGTCTATGTGCCATGAACCAACACAATTAAGCACACAAACAAGAGGGGGGGATGGGGGAGAAGGGATGAAACATTACATTACATTATCTCAATGCCAGCTTGTCCCCAAGTCTCTCAGTCTCTTCTGGGCCATAATCTGTGGGTAGGAGGCCATCCCTCAGTCCCTTCCAAAACACGCAGTGACAGTGGGTTCTGTCACACCCGCAAACAGGATAACCCTGTGGTCAAGACAACAGCTCGGGTGGCTTAACAATCAGTGGCACCCCCCCCAGCTGCTGCCTACCAACCACAGTCGTACCGCCCTACAGCACCACCTCCAGTGGCCACTTATCCTCAGCAGCCCAGGTTTAACTCCCAGGACTACTCACAACCCATCAGGTATTTTGGGTGTAGACAGCTAGGGCACAAAAAGCCAGACTGTCCATTGAATCCAGCCAGGCAGTCCCAGTTGTGGAGAAATCCAGCAGGGGGGAACCCCCGCACATCTATACCTGCGGCCCACTGCGTTGAGGAGTAAGAACACTGGGGCGTCCTGCACGAGTCTGATCCAGTACAAGCAGCTAACCGGGACAACAGGCAGCAACACAGGCAGACTGTCTGGGTTAATGGAAAGGTAGCCAATGGCCTACGTGATACTGGCGCCACCATGACCCTACTACAGAAGAACCTCATCCCAGAGAGCCAACACACCGGAGACACTGTAGCCGTAAGAGTAGCGGGAGGCACCGTCTTCCGGCTACCCGTTGCCCGTGTTCACCTGGATTGGGGGGTTGGTATGGGACACGTGAATGTGGGGTGATGAGGGGTTTGCCAGTGGATTTACTACTGGGGAATGATTTGGCCCCCCTTGTTTATGCTTACGCCCAAATGGGCCCCGCTGAAGCCAACCCAGTGACTACCTGTGCCCAGACCCGTGCTGCTGGAACCGGCCTGCTTGCGGCTGAGAACCGGGTAAGACTATCTCCTCCGACATGTACCTTAGATCAGGCACAATATCACAGTCTAAAATTGGAATGTGACAAGTTGGCCAGTGAGAAATCGGAGATGCAACGACACTACATCATGTATTATGAGATGTCCCATGGCTTGAACATTGAAATGCACAAACAGGCCAAAATTGCCAAAAGGTTAAATGGGATTTGCGCCCAGGTTCTGCCTTACCTCTCCCAAGAGCATCAGCAACAAGTCCTGGGAGCCATTGAGAGAGCAAAGCAAGTAACTGCTCCAGAACTGAATTCCATTATTCGCCCTGCAACCTTACAACTCCACCATCAGCTACCGACCCGGTAAGCAAAATGGCAATGCTGATGGGTTGTCCCGGCATTGGGGGACTGGAACTATGGACTAACTTCAGAGTCAACCCATCTGGTGTCTCCTCCTGTGTTAGTCTCCTGCGGAAAGGGGAGATGTGTGACAAGAGTCACTTTTGGGCACAGGGTGAGCAAGAAAATAATGGACATTAAGAATATGTTTTGGATTGCTTTAACCACTTGCTTACTGGGCACTTAAACCCCCCTCCTGCCCAGATCAATTTTCATCTTTCAGCGCTGATGCACTTTGAATGACAATTGCGCGGTCATACAACACTGTACCCAAATGACATTTTTATAATTTTTTCCCCACAAATAGAGATTTCTTTTGGTGGTATTTGATCACCTCTGCGGTTTTAATTTTTTGTTAAAAAAAATAAAAATACAGATTTTTTTTTTATATTTTGTTATAAAATTTATCAAACGGGTAATTTTTCTCCTTCATTGATGTACGCTGATGAGGCTGCCCTGATTGGCACCAATGGGCTGCACTGATGGGCACCGATAAGGCGGCACTGGTGGGCACTGATAGGCGTCACTGGTGGGCACTGAGAGGTGACACTGAGAGGTGGCACTGATGGGTGGTACTGAAGGGCATTGATAGGTGGCACTGGTGGGCACTGAGAAGTGGCACTAAAAGATGGCATTGGTAGGTGGCACTGATAGCTGGCAGTAATGGGCACTGATGGGTGGCAGTGATGGGCACTGATGGGTGGCAGTAATGGGCACTGATAGGCAGCACTGCTAGGTGGCACTGAGGAGGCATTGATAGGTGGCACTGAGAGGGCATTGATAGGTGGCACTTGTGGGCATTGATAGGTGGCACTCTTGGGCATTGATAGGCGGCACTCTTGGGCATTGATAGGTGGCACTGGTGGGCACTTGCAGGGGCTACTGGCAGGGGTTACTGCTGGCACATAGAGGCAGATGTGCCACCTTCCTCTTGGGACCGATGTCCCTTTCACACAAGCCGGTGATCGGCTTTTTTTTCTCCTCACGCTGTCAGCGTGAGGAGAAAAAAAAACGATTACCGGCTTTTGTTTACATCACGTGATCAGCTGTCATTGGCTGACAGCTGATCACGTGGTAAGGGGCCAGGACCTGCCCCTTACTCGGATCCGTGATCACCCGAGTCTCAGTGAGCGGGGAGTGCGCAAAGGGGCGGACGTCTTTTGACTTCCTCCCAGCATTTGGGGTCCACGCTGTAGCCATCATTCGGCTATGGCGCAGGCACCATGTGGTTAAAATGGGACAGTAATATTAATCCACAATATTCCCCAGGTGTCATGAAGATCCTGCCAGAAACAGGCGCCCCGGACTTCCTGGTTCCCGATCGCGGGCGCCCCGCGGTTGGCACCAGAAAAGCTATTTAAACCTGTCATTCACAGACAGCCCCTGCTGTCTGCTCTACAGCGTTGAGTACCTGAAACCTGATCTGAAACTTACCTGTGATAGACCCGGCTTGCCTGAGACCATTCCAGCCTTCTGCCCACATCTGACCCCTGGCTTGTTGTGACTTCTCCTCTGCCTGATCCCTCTGTACCTTGCTACCAGCCTGTTAACTGACCCGGCTTGTCTGACTATTCCTACTGTTCCTGGTTCCAGTCCAGTCTGCTGAAGCTGTTCCAGTCTGCTGAGCTTCCTGTGTTCCTGGTTCCAGTCCAGTCTGCTGAAGCTGTTCCAGTCCGCTGAGCTTCCTGTGTTCCTGGTTCCACTCCAGTCTGCTGAAGCTGTTCCAGTCCGCTGAGCTTCCTGTGTTCCTGGTTCCAGTCCGGTTTCCTGGCTGCTCCGGCTCCTGTCTCTCAGTCCCAGCAGAGACGCTGAACTACCACCACCTTGGTTGATCCTGCCAGGCACTCGTACCACTCTTTACTTCCGCGCCTTCTGTTGCCTTACCAGGGGCCACAAGTGGGAGCCGTAAGGAAGGCCTCTCTCTACAAATTTGGGCTTGTCACCACCAGGTACGTGACAGTAGCAGACAGCCATGTCTGAGCCCGAGCAGGGAACCTCTCCTATGGAGGAACTATGCTGACACCTGGCAGGATTGGATGAAGCAGTCAAGAACCTTCAGCAAGGCTACACCCACCTGGAAGAACGGGTGCGGGTCCTCTCCAACCCCTCTGGAACCCAAGGGGGCCCCATGCCTCTACCTCTACAGCTGGGGCGGGATCTACACCAACAGTCGTTATGCTTCTTCCAGAACCCAGGGTCCCTACACCCGAAAAATTCTCTGGGGATCGAAGCAAGTTTAGGGCCTTCCATAATTCTATACTTTGCCCTTCAGCCACGCACTTTCTCCCTAGAAGCCACCAAGGTAGGCTTTGTGGTTTCCTTGCTTTCCGGAGACCCTCAGAGCTGGGCCCACCATCTCTTAGAACAGAAAGATGCTGTACTGAAGAACCTTACCACTTTCTTCTACGCCATGGCCCAGCTATATGAAGACCCCCAGCTTTCAGCAACCACAGAAACTGCCTTGCGTACCCTCCAGCAGGGGCGCAGAGCAGCAAAGGACTACGTAGCAGAATTTAGGTGGTGGAGCGCAGATACCAACTGGAATGATGCCGCCCTCCGCCATCAGTTCCGCATAGGACTCTCCGACCCTCTGAAGGATGAGCTCGCTAGGGTTGGTATACCACAGACTTTGAATTTACTGATCGACTTAACTATTCAGATCGATTGACGCCTAAGGGAACGAAGGGCTGAGAGGGCCACGGGTTTCTCTTGCTCGACCTGGATGCTTCCCCGGGCTCCTAGTCATCTGCGCCCAGCACCTGCTGCACCCTCAGCCCCCACACCCGACGCACCCGAGCCCATGCAGCTTGGAGTTCTTCGTCCTTCTCTTACCCAGGAGGAACGCCATTGTCGCCGGATGAATAATCTATGCCTGTACTTCGGGGAACCCGGACACTTCGTCAGAAATTGTCCTCTGAAGCTCCGTAAGTGTTTTTCTGTATCTCCTGACCATACCAATCCTCAGGCCAAGTCCACATCTCATCTTGCTCTCTCTGTCTCATTACAGCTCCCAGGAGAGACTCTGCAAGTGCCCGCCATTATTGATTCCGGGGCTTGCAGCTGCTTTATGGATTCATCTTTTGCTACTAAATACCAGATTCCCCTTCTTGCCAAGACCCATGGACTGTCCGTTCATCTGGCTAATGGGTCCGCCATTAAGTCTGGACCTGTGGTTCGAGAGACTGCCCCTATACCCGTTACCATCTCCGGAACCCACCAAGAATTTCTATGTTTGGACATCATCTCTTCCCCTTTGTTTCCAGTGATCCTCGGTATGCCTTGGTTACAAGCCCACAATCCCACTATCAACTGGGCCACAGGGGTGGTTACTCTTCACCCTACTGCCAGCAATTCTGTGGCTCACATGAACTCCCTGGGCCTTCCACCCTTTTGTGTCTAGATACGGAAGCCAGAATACGTCAATCCATCCCAGAGACTTACCATGACTTTCTTGACGTGTTCAACAAACAAGGGGCAGAGACTCTACCACCTCATCGGGCCTATGATTGCCCCATTGACCTACTTCCCGGAGCAGAGATTCCGTTTGTCAGGATTTTCCCGTTGATGGAGGTGGAACAGGGGGCATTGAAGGAATATGTTCATGAGAACGTAAAAAAAGGGTTTATTCACCCATCTACATCCCCAGCAGGCGCAGGCATCTTTTTTGTAGAAAAAAAGGACCATACCCTTCGACCCTGTGTGGACTATCGTGAATTAAATAAAATCACAGTAAAAAAACATTATCCTCTTCCCTTGGTACCAGAGTTATTCCAGAGGCTGGGGGCTGCCATCATTTTTACCAAACTTGATCTCCGCGGAGCCTACAACCTGGTCCGCATTAAAGATGGGGATGAGTGGAAAACTGCTTTCCGTACCCGATTTGGACATTTCGAGTACCTGGTAATGCTCTTCGGGTTGTGCAACGCCCCTGTCATGTTTCAGTACTTTATCAATGATGTACTTCGGGACTTTTTAGACCTATTCGTCATTGTCTACCTAGACGATATTCTAATTTTCTCTTCTTCCCTTGATTCTCACCGCAGGCACGTCAGAAGTGTGTTGGCCCGGCTCCGCCAGCATGGCCTGTATGCGAAGGCTGAAAAGTGTGAATTCGAGCAGGAAAGTATATCATTCTTGGGGTTAATTATCTCCAGTGAGGGCATCAAGATGGACCCTCAGAAGATAGCTGCAATCTTGGTCTGGCCAGTCCCGGCAAACAAGAAGGGAATCCAACGTTTCGTTGGATTCGCCAACTTCTACCGCAAATTTGTTAGAGGATTTTCAGCTATTATTGCACCTATTACCCAGCTAACCAAACAAGGGATTCACTTTCATTGGTCCCCTGAGGCCCAAAAGGCCTTTGAGGTCCTTAAGGGTCTCTTTACCTCTGCTTCCTTTCTGAAACATCCAGATTCCTCTTTGCCATTTGTACTTGAGGTGGATGCCTCCGAAATTGCAGTAGGAGCAATACTGTCCCAAAGGCAGAGAACTAGGGCCTTGCTCCATCCAGTAGCCTTCTTCTCCCGCAAGCTATCTGCAGCAGAGAACAACTACGACGTGGGAGATCGGAAATTGCTGGCGATCAAATCCGCACTGGAAGAGTGACGTTATCTGCTAGAAGGAGCTGCCAATCCAATCCTGATATTCACCGACCACAAGAACCTGGAATACTTGAAAGCTGCAAAAAAGATTGAAACCACGACAATCCAGGTGGGCACTCTTCTTCTACAGGTTCTCCTTTCATGTCACATATCGCCCTGGTTCCAAGAACATTAAACCCGATGCCCTGTCTCGGATGTTCCACAAGTCTAAGGAGGTCTCCCGATACCATTCTCACTCCTGGAAATTTTCTTCTACTTCAAGAAGACCTGCTTTCCCGAATCAAACAAGCCTCCACAGGGCAGACGCCCCCTTCTGAACCAGAATTACAGGCTAAAGATGGGCTGTTTTGGTACCAGGACAAGATCTACATACCCGAAGACCTAAGGACATCCGTGCTTGAACTTTGTCATGACCATGCACTTGCTGGGCACTTTGGCATAGCCAAAACCACTGACCTAGTACAGCGCACCTTCTGGTGGCCTCGGTTACGTGAAGACTGTATGAGATTTGTGGACTCTTGCACAACTTGCACCCGAAACAAAAGCTATAGAACCAAGGCATTGGGGCTACTAAGACCCTTACCCGTCCCAGACAGACCCTGGAAGATGTTGTCCATTGACTTCATCGTTGAATTACCCCCGGCAGAGAATCATACCACTATCTTCGTGGTAGTGGATCGCCTATCAAAGATGGCACATTTTGTTCCTATGAAGGGTACTCCCTGTTCCTGGTTCCAGTCCGGTTTCCTGGCTGCTCCGGCTCCTGTCTCTCAGTCCCAGCGGAGACGCTAAACTACCACCACCTTGGTTGATCCTGCCAGGCACTCGTATCACTCCTTACTTCCACGCCTTCTGTTGCCTTACCAGGGGCTGCAAGTGGGAGCCGTAATGGAGGCCTCTCTCTGCAAATTTGGGCTCGTCACTGCCAGGTACGTGACACCAGGATATCTGTAAAGGACTATTTACTGTTTGTTTGATTCTGAACTCAACATATTAGTTGAAAGATGTTAATGTCATCACCCCAGCCACCTGTCTGTTGTAATGCAAATGGTTCTAGGATAGCTTCCAAGGGTCTTTTCAGTGTGGCTTGTGGTAATTAACTCTGCTATTGTATGAAGGGGTCCTGTGATAATGTTGATTGTGTCTTCTGAGCACCCATACGGCAGGTCTAGCCTAAATGTCTCTGAGTCATCAGCTGCTTAAAAGAATTAGGTAATTAGCATGTTAATTAGGTCTGGTCTCAGGTGTAATTCCAGAGTAATATGATGCACCTCCTCTTTTAACTGTGTATAAAACTGTTTTTTTGAATAAAGATTGTCAGTCCTGCTTAAACCTCATACAGAGCGTTGTCTCGTATCTGGGGGAGAATTATTTGTATGGGGTCTTATTTGGCTGGTTGGAGTGTCTGGTAGTTGCCTTGTGTTTGGGAATGGAATATCCTAAACGGCTTTAACCCCTTTCATACTTGGGGTGCCGTTACAGTCACTTTACAAACATTATAAATAATAGTCAGCTTGGGATATGCATAGATACTAAGATTTAGCAGTGAACAACCAGATGTCTGATAATACCCCATAGATGATGGGTGTGTGAGGTATGATCTGTCTCTTGATGATGAGTGTGATGATCCCTGTTAGATTAGTCTACCTGACTTGCCATTAATTCAGTGAAGATAATACATTGCATAAAAAACACCCAGAGAGTGTAATCTTCTCATTGGTAGATCATGTTTCTGATTAACGTTTTGTGTAATCAATCAATAACTAACCTGACCACCAGATGGCACTCCGGCACTAGAAATGTCTATCCTGAGTATATTTAGGAAATCTAAATGTTTTAGTAACTAATCTGTTATAGGATAAATTAATCTTTTTGTGCAAAAGATTCAATTATGTTAGTTTACATGAAAACATAAAAAGTCTTGGAATTTGTGATACTTTATCTTTTGATATAATACCATCTACACATGGAATCTTATCTTCAACACTGTGTAAATTCATACATAACCGTCCATAATTAAATATTAATGTTACATATGTAGCACCCTCTACCTACCAGGTAGGTGCTAGAATAGGATTTTTCTAGGAAAACTGTCAGCGCAGGTAAATTTAGGCAGGCCTATGCTTCAGGCTGGACCTGCTTGTTTTGATCTGGGGGGCAGGGAGTGGTTAGTGTAGCAGTGGGTGTGGCCATCTGTGCTCTAGTTCTGAGGTGCCTCCCCTGCTTCCAGGGAGATTGTTCTGGAAGGGGGCAGGGTCTAGGACTGGAGTGGCAGGCAGCTCATGTGAGGAGCCCTGACCAATCCCCATTCGGTATTGGCAGGGGGCAGGCCTCCCATATAAGCTGAGCTGATATGCCACTGGGGAGGAGTTGTCGGACGGGTGACTTGGAGAATGAAGTACTAGACAGTGGAAGGAAGCGGCCCCCATCTGGGGGGGTGCGCTAAACGCGGAGGAGCCCAGGAGAGCTGTGAGGGAACTTTACCCTTACACGGTCATGGGTGAATTCTTCATCTTTACACGGTCATAGATGAGGAATTCCTGGAGCAGAGGGGCTGGAAAGAGGCTGTCGGAACGTATGTCCAGATAAAGTTCTCCATCATGGACTCGGGCAGGTGAAGGTCGGTGAGTATACCACAGTGGAGTGCTGGGTGCCAGGAAGTCTGCAAGGGAACTTCATCCTTACACGGTCATGGATGAAGTCCTCATCTTTACACAGTCATTGGAGTCCCAGAATAGAGGAGAGACTGTGGGGAAGTCTGTCAAATCAATGCAGCCTGAGGCCGCAGGATTTGCAAGTCGAGCTAGCTGGGATCAGTAGTCCACCAATCAGCACAAGCTGTTAAATCACTAGGCCTCCAGGGAGGGGCACTGCAGGCCTCTGGTGAATACGCAGCAAATACAGCCAGCAAGTTGGGATTATTCAGAGTGATTAATTTTTGTCACAAGATGAAGGGACTGGATCTAATAGTTTACAGTGATATAGTAGTTCTACAGTGAAATATTTGTGCAGGAGTAGGGATGAGCTTTTTGTTCGAGTCGAGCATGAGTTTGACTCGAACATTGTCTGTTCGCCCGTTTGGCGAACAGCAAACAATTTGGGGTGTTTGCGGCAAATTCGAAAAGCCACGGAACACCGTTAAAAGTCTATGAGAGAAATCAAAAGTGCTAATTTTAAAGGTTAATATGCAAGTTATTGTCATAAAAAGTGTTTGGGGACCTGGGTCAATGCAAAAAAAAGTTTTAAAAACTGCAGTTTTTTCCGGAGCAGTGATTTTAATAATGCTTGAAGTGAAACAATAAAAGTGAAATATTCCTTTAAATTTCATACCTGGGGGGTGTCTAAAGTATGCCTGTAAAGTCACGCATGTTTCCCGACATCATGGGGTGTGGTCATCCGTCCTTATCATAGGGAACCCCGGGGGTTTCGTTCCTGCTGGAGAGGGGAGACTGCAGCGTCGCTGGAGAATGGATTATCATTGGACATCGACGGGATTACATCTGTAGCGGGGTGTTTTTTGAGGAACCCAGAGACTACCATACCCAGGATGCATTTCCCCGTGCAAGGACTGCTGTGGTGGGGTATTTAACAAGGGGGCGGACTGGAGTACGGTCTCTTTGGACATCGCCCGCCCAGCAAGTGGAACTCTCTGCTGAGTCTGCTATTCCAGACAGGGCCTGAAGCCTGGGCTCTGTATTGCCAAAGAGCCTTTAGTTTCCACCAAGGAGCCTGAGGGACGTCTCATCCTGCCATCCGTCTGCTGCTGCCAGGAGGACCGAAGACCCAGGTGTCGTGGAACCTGTGTACCAAGACACAGCAACGGAAGATACGGACGTGGACTGGTCCGGTTGGGTGAGAGAGCACCTGCTCAGAGTTTAGTGCAGGACCTCTAGGCCTAGTGTTTGTTGTTCGGGACTCACCCGCTAAAGTTTGCATATGCACACCGGAGGGACAGTGCATTGAGTAGCGTTAGTGACTTTATCTTTATTCACCAAGTTTGTCAACCTTTATTCCCGTGGATTACAATTTGTCTACAAAAGTGCACCACCATTTGCTATCGAAGATTCTTCTCTGTGGAACTTACACATAGTTACAGTTTGATTTGATTTGATTTGATTTGATTTATTTATTGTCATTGTAAAAACAAATTCACAATGAAATTACATTTCTACTCCACACATTATTCATGCATCACAATTATCAACCATGCATTTACCACACAGGATTTATATATAAAAGTGTCTTCCTCCCCTGCTGATCGGTTTTCTTGTGGATGCACTTTCTTTTTGTTTAGCCAGGAATTATTTCTGGTATGATCATAGATTTTTTCTTCAAACCCTTGGAGTTGCCATGGGAGCACGGTTTGCTCCCAGTGTGGCAAACTTGTTTATGTCACTTTGGGAAGAAGAAACTATCTTTAATGACAGACCAATACAACTAAAGTGCTATTATCGCTATATAGACGATCTGATCATTATCTGGGAGGGTAACATGACTAGCCTGCAATTATTTATGTCCAAGCTGAATGGCAACACCAAAAATATTAGACTCACCTGGAATGCTGATTCTTCCAGTATAACATTTTTAGATCTGGAAATTTTCAGAGATGGACCTGTCTTCAAAACGAAAAACCATTTTAAGCAGACAGACAGGAATGGGTATATACCCCTTGACAGTTGCCATCACAAAACATGGCTATGCAACATCCCTAGGGGCCAGTTCATTCGTTTAAGGCGTAATTGCACGTCTGAGGCAGACTTTGTATTGCAATCAGATGTCCTTGCTAAAAGATTTATCCAAAAAGGCTATAATAAGGAGGATATCTCCAGTGAAATTCAAAAGGTCGGAAAGCTAGATAGAACTTCTTTGGTGGCGGGTTCTCGACCCAAGGCACCTAATCCAGCTAACACGGAACTCAGAATAATTTTGGATTTCAATATTCAACACAGGAAATTCGAAAAAATAATCATGAAACACTGGGACATCTTGAAAAAGGATAGAATAATGGGAGCCATTATTCCGTCTCGTCCCAGATTCATTTATAGAAAGGCACCTACACTGAGGGACGTATTGGCCCCAAGTGTGGTCGACCCTCCAGTAGTAAGGGAGAGTCATATTTTTCCTCTTATGACTGGCTTTTACGCATGTGGTAGGTGTCCATCTTGTAAAAAATGTAAACGTAATATTAAACGAAGAAAAGAGTTTACTGCTCCTACTACAGGTAAAACTTATTCAATCAAAAATCTTATTACATGTAACACCATGGGGGTGGTCTATGGCCTTGAATGTGACTGTGGATTACACTACATTGGTAGAACCTCCAGACCGCTTCATGTGCGTATGGGAGAACATGTGAATAACATTATCAACGGTGTCAGAACTCATAATGTCTCCAAACACTTTCGTCATTTTCATAACCGAGACCCCAAATGTCTTAAATTTTGGGGCATAGAAAGGGTTAGACCCCACTGGAGAGGTGGTAACTTCATCAGACAACTTAGTCGGCGTGAGTCCTTCTGGATACACGAGACCCAGGTGCTCGTGCCAGGAGGCCTCAACGTCGACTTTGACCTTAATTGTTTCATCTCTGACAAATAAGCCAGTTTAGTATACCAATGTCGGTAGATGTGGTATTTTTAGTTAATATTTTTATCATCATTTTTTATTTTATTATTTTTTTTTTTTTTTGCATTGCATAATAGAGGAGGTCCCCCTCTTATATTTGTAATTTGCTTTACACATGTTTTTTATATTTTATTCAAATTTTTTTTTTTTTTTTTTATATTTTTTTTTTTTTCACATTTTTCTTTATTATTTTAAAGAATACATTTTTTCTTATATAACTTTCACTGCTGTGGAGTTATACTGTGAGGCATGGGACAGCCGTGGGTGTTTGTCACTTTAAAAGTAATCAAATATATTTTGTATGCACTATACAGGTTTTCCTGTCTATGTGTCATTTTTTATTAGCCGCTGCCTAGCCAAATTACATTGGCTGATTACATAGCATGGGGATTCTGTGTTCGGGGCTGGTTACCGGCCGTCCCGCCCCCACTATGCTCTCCATGGCAACACTTTTAGTTTATAAGGACGGAGGGTGACGCCGTAAGCCCCACCCACCACTGACGAAGTCCTATTGGACGCAACGTACGTACGGGGGAGGAGCTTACTCGGTGACGTCACCCGCGTCTGTCCCAGGCTGTGCTCGCGGCTTGCATTGCCGCTTACTACTGATTCATCTCAGGCTGAGTTTACGGCGTTCATCGCCGCTTACACTCACTTCACCTGCCTGCTGTTCACTCTGGTGGATCTCTCACTGTTAGTCATCTGGTGCTGCATATGCCTATTTTTGTTGCTATTAGCACAATCCTTTGCCAGTTTTCAGCATATGATTTTTACTTGTGACTTCCACCAGCTGTGTATTATGGTTCATTTATCATTATAAGCACAAGAGACTTGGTCACTATAGCAGCTGTTTTACATTTTGGACTTCTCCATCATAGAACATCAGCGCCCAGTGGCTTTTGCTGTACTTTTTTGGACTTTGTCTGAATTTCACTTGTATGTATTTTTTATACACTATATTTTTGGATTAAAACAGTCTACACTTAGAACGTTTCCACATCCCTTTTTTTATATATCATCTCTACATCTGATGCTGTGCCTACCATCTGGCTGGATCACCGCTTCACCTGAGACCATCTTCCCCTCATGGTGGAAAACAAGCGTTTTTGACCTCTTGTTCATTCAAAAGGTCTATCTGGTCTGGTAAGCAGATTTTCCTTACATTGGATACACAAGTTATATACTGTATGAAGAAGCCTACACCCAGATCTCTTCAGTACATCTTTTTCCTCATTGTTCACTGTATATGGACATTTATTGCGCTGCACTGTTATTTCTTTATATTATCTGTTTGGGTTATTGTGTGATATACCTGTTGGTGTCCAGCTGCAGTAGTTCTCTTAGTCATTTGTGCGCTGATTGCCTTTTATAATATATAAAAGTGTCCCCATATTATAAAAGTATAAAAAGTGTCCTCATATTAAAAACTAAACAAGACAATAAAATAAGACTATGTGACCTCCTTTCATTTCATTCCTGCATTGATAGCCTTAACAGCCCTGGGGAAGAAGCTCTCTTTAAATCTTTTTGTCCTTGTTTTAATCACCCTAAAACGTCTCCCAGATGGCAATAATTCAAATAAATGACAACCAGGATGAGTCGGGTCTCTCACTATTTTTCCTAATCTACAAAGGCAACGAGTCTCATATATTTCATCTAGAGAAACAAGTTCACACCCTACAATTGTCTGCGCTGTTCGAACCACTCTCTTTAGAGCATTTTTATCTGCTTGCGTACAACTAGGGTACCACACTAGAATACAATACGTTAATATACTCTCAATGGCAGAGCGATAGAAGGTCTCTAGTACCTTCCTTCCCAAGCCATTCTTCCTAAGCAGTCGCAAAAAAATATAAACGCTGTTGCGATTTCTTAATAATGGCTTTAACGTTGATTGTCCACGATAAGTTTTCAGAAATGCATGTTCCCAAAAACGTAAAGGTAGAGACCCGCTCCACGCACACGCCTTTAATAAAAAGCGGTGCTGGTTCGGGCCTGTTCCTTCTGAAATCTACAATCAGTTCCTTTGTTTTACGAAGACCAAAAATTGCCGCTCCAGGCAGATTACCTTTTGGAAAGATGTTTCTCTCTCAGAGACCAAGGGTGCCGGCAATGCACATAGCAATGAAAACAAAAATGGTAAGACAGCCGCACTCCAATCCAACGTATGTTTATTGAAGAAAGACAGGCACTACAAAAACCAGCATAAACCATGACAGCTGACGCGTTTCACGCTTGTTCAGTGTTTATTCATAGCTTATGAGTAAACACTGAACAAGTGTGAAACGCGTCAGCTGTCCTGGTTTATGCTGGTTTTTGTAGTGCCTGTCTTTCTTCAATAAACATACGTTGGATTGGAATGCGGCTGTCCTCACCATTTTTGTTTTCAGTTCCTTTGTTTTCCCTGTGTTTAGGATCAGGTTATTTGCTGTACACCATTCCACTATCCTATCAACCTCTCTCCTGTATTGCTCCTCTTCGTCTCCAGTGATACAACCGATTACGGTAGTGTCATCGGCAAACTTAACTATACTATTGGTCTCATAATAGGGGGTGCAGTCATATGTGTACAGTGCATAGAGAAAGGGACTTAAGACACAACCCTGTGGTGCTCCAGTACTTATTTCTCGCTTGGAAGAAACAAACGTATCCAATTTGACCACCTGTGAGCGCTGGACCAAAAAATCCCTGACTTATCAGTGTAGACACTGCTGGGCGCCATCTTGCCCACGAGGGAGGAGAGTTGCAAAGGGGGGCCTATTAGTCATCTTTGTGCAGGATTGTATATCTGCCTATTGTTGAACACCCTTTCATTGCAAGGCTCTGCATATGCTAAAGTATACTGTATTAATCTTTTTAATCATTTCCTTTAGTAAAAGTACCAAGATTAATCAGACTATTTTTTGGTGTTATTACTGTGCAGAAGAAACAGTCAGTGTTCGCTATATCACTGTGTGTGTTTTTGTTGCTGGATTGTGTTGCCTAAAGTTGCAGGCCTCACAATCCTATCATCCCCTACTAACTGTGCCAAGGGAGGGTAGAGCCAATTGCTGGGGCTTGACAGCGGTGTGTTACAGGCCCGAAAATCATATCAGCGGCTCCCTTAGCTGGGGGTATCGCTACACATCGCTGGAATTTATTTATTTATTTTTAAATAAAAGTCTTGTCCAACTGTGTCTGTGTGTTTTTTACAAATTTTTACACTTTCTTTGTGAAATGGTAGGGGTACAATGTACCCCGTTACCAATTCACATGGGGGGGCCGGGATCTGGAGTTCCCCTTTGTTAAAGGGGGCTTCCAGACTTCGATAAGCCCCCCACCCGCAGACCCCCACAACCACCGTGCAAGGGTTGTGGGGATAAGGCCCTTGTCCTCATCAACATGGGGACAGCCTCCCCATGTTGAGGGCATGTGGCCTGGTACGGTTCAGGAGGGGGGCGCTCTCTCGTCCCCCCCTCTTTTCCTGCGGCCTGCCAGGTTACGTGCTCGCATAAGGGTCTAGCATGGATTTTTGGGAGGACCCCACGCCATTTAAAAAAAAAAAATTGGTGCGGGGTTCCCCTTAAAATCCATTCCAGACCTGAAGGGCCTGGTAATGGACTGTGGGGGGGGACCCCTGCCGTTTTTTCAATGTCTTTGATCTGTATTGCCGGGGAGCTGACAATTCATTATAGCCACGAGTGGTTTTAAATTACTTTTTTTCCTTCAGAAATGACATTTTGTGCAGGGACAATTCTAAACACGGGAAACATGTGTGACTTTACAGGCATACTTTAGACACCCCCCAGGTACATGCCAAGGTGCAATCACACAGGTTCTCCCCTATGGTAGTGGATGCTCACCTTAGAGATGATATAAAAATAAGAGAAACTAGATGCAATGTCGTTTTGCAACTTTTATTACATAAGAGAAATCCCCTGCCGGCGTACTTACACAGGTGCGCTAGTACACCACTCTATGAAAGGCACATACGATATAGGTACCGGGATATTGTAAATGTCCTCCTCAGCCACAAACTCTCCTGCCGTCCTGTCCCCTCCCCCTTTTTGCATTTAAACTGTAAATGTTAGTAGTACATCAATTCTTCAAGGCTAAATTAGTTCATCAATGTTCACTAAATATGATGACAAAGCAACATGTTCTATGGGCATCCCATATCACCCTTACCCCAATCAAGTTATATCCCCCAATAAACAAAACAACGCAAATGACTGTTCATTGTCTCTGAAGTGATAGATGGAAGTCTGGCAACAGGGTGATATGGTGGATGTTAGTTACTAGTAGCAACCAGGCGCTAACTACTTTTTGAGTGTGGCTACATTATAACACACACATTTCTAAAAACACTGATTCCGAATAACCAAACTGTAGAAATATTAAGAAACCCTTTTTTGACAATAGTGTATTTTGCAAGGATTTAGTATTTATGTATCCGATCAGCAAATATGCATCAAAACATTGTTTTACTATTTAAAATGATTATAAAGATGTCCATGATAACTAAAATTATTTTGCCTGGCAATACTTGTAAACAGTCCTTTGTAGAGAATAGGATCTCTTGCATAGATAAGTATAAATATTACAACAGTGCTATAAGATCTTAACACTATGACTTGCAATATAGTCCATGAAATTGATTAATGTTATATGAATAATTTGAGCTAGGGAATTGTAGACTTTTGCAAGCAGTTCATTTCTGTTAGTGAGAGTTTTGTCCTTTGTGTAATGCCCAACGTTAAGAACAATGGGGCCTGTATATGCAGAAACTTAAAGTGGTTGTAAACTCTCCTTTGCAAGTTACACCTACAGGTAAGCCTAGATTAAGGCTTACCTGTAGGTGTTAGCAATATCTCCTAAACCTTCACGGTTTAGGAGATATTTGCCAAAGGGATTACACCGTTGTGTACAGCGCATGCGCGCCACAGACAACGGGGCAGGCGCACTGTAAATCCCATTCACAAATTTGGCCTTGCCGGATTTGACGGCTCCCGCACGCATGCGCGGGGTGACGTCTTCGCCGCTCCGGCCAATCACAGCACTGGAGAGGCGATACCCGGAAGTAACCTTCCGGCGAAATGACTGCGGCCGGAGGGGGAGACGTGGATGGTTTTGGGGGCTTCGATCTAAGGTAAGTAATTCATAATGAGCTAGTATGCTAGTCATACTAGCTCATTATGGCTTTGTCATGCAGGGTTTCTTTTTTTTTTTTTTTTCCGGGTTTACATCCACTTTAATGAATAGTTCCTTATACCTCACCTCCTAAATTTGTTGATCTTTCTCATTGCCAGAACAATGACATTTCAGCTGGACTATTGGATTTGTGCACAACTTGTTATTGGTATTTTGTTTGGGAAGTCAACTTTTCCATTGTAAAATGTCCATGGCCTTAATCGATCTGTATACACGCAGACCAAGTTTTCCACTAGGTAAAACTAGTTTGTCTGTGATATAATTCTGACAATGAGACCTTACAATTACCCCATATTTTTGCGCCTATTTGGTTTTCCATACTTCACATGCATTGCCTCATAGTTCAAAATGATCAAAATTATAAAATATTTTTTCCATAAAAGCTCTGACACATTGGGGGAGATTTGCTAAAACTGATGCACACAGAATCTGGTGCAGTTCTGTATAGTGACACGGGATGAGCCAAACACCCCCCGGTTTGGTTCGCACCAGAACCTGCGAACGGACCGAAAGTTTGCGCGAACTTTAGAACCCTATTAAATACAATGGATGCGAACGTTCAAAACGTAAAGTGCTAATTATAACGGCTAATATGCATGTTATTGTCCTAAAAAGGGTTTGGGGACCCGGGTCCTGCCCCAGGGGACATGTATCAATGCAAAAAAAAGTTTTAAAAACTGCATTTTTTTTCGGGAGCAGTGATTTTAATGATACATAAAGTAAAAAAAAAGGGAAATATTCCTTTAAATATCGTACCTGGGGGGTGTCTAAAGTATGCCTGTGAAGAGGCACGTGTTTCCCATGTTTAGAACTGTCCCTACACAAAATTACATTTCTAAAGGAAAAAAAGTAATTTAAAACTGCTTGCAGCTTTAATGTAATGTCTGGTCCCGGCAATATGGATGAAAATCATTGAGAAAAATGGCATGGGTCCCCCCCCCATATTAAGGGGAACCCCGCACCCAAATTAAATAAAGGCCATATATATTTTTTTCGGGAGCAGTGATTTTAATGATGCATAAAGTGAAAAAAAAAAGAGAAATATTCCTTTAAATATCTTACCTGGGGGGTGTCTAAAGTATGCCTGTGAAGTGGCACATCTTACCTGTGTTTAGAACTGTCCCTGCACAAAATGACATTTCTAAAGGAAAAAAAGCCATTTAAAACTGCTTGTGGCTTTAATGTAATGTCTGGTCCCGGCAATAGGGATGAAAATCATTGAGAAAAAAGGGATTTTTATAACAGCTTACCTGTAAAATCCTTTTCTTGGAGTACATCACGGGACACAGAGCGACTTAGTCATTACTAATGGGTTATATAGTTTACCGTCAGGTGCTGGCACTGGCAACTTCCAAACCGGAATTACCCTCCCCTATATATGCCCCTCCCATCCGGGAGCACCTCAGTTTTGTAGCAAAGCAATAAGTGTCCCAAAAAGAGGGGTGGGAGCTCTGTGTCCCGTGATGTACTCCAAGAAAAGGATTTTACAGGTAAGCTGTTATAAAAATCCCTTTTTCTTTTTCGTACATCACGGGACACAGAGCGACTTAGTCATTACTAATGGGACGTCCCAAAGCAATGCCAAATGAGGGGAGGGATACACTATACATAAGCTGGGCGCCATCAGGCATGAGGCTCTTTTGCGGCCTGCAACACACTGCGCCCAAAGGCGACATCCTCCTGACTTCTAACGTCTACCTGGTAGAATCTAGTAAACGTGTGTACTGAAGACCATGTTGCGGCCTTACAGACTTGAGCCAGGGAGGCCTGGTGATGCACTGCCCATGAAGTTCCAACTGCTCTTGTGGAGTGCGCCCTAACTTTGAATGGAGGCGGTCTCTTTCTCAAGCCATAGGCTTGTATTATGACCTGTCGAATCCACTTGGCTAAAGTAGATTTTGATGCTGCCTGACCCTTTCTGGGGCCTTCCGGCAGAATAAACAAAGTATCCATTCTGCGAATCTGAGCAGTGGCTTTTAGATAAGCTTTAACTGCTCTTACTACATCCAAAGAATGCAATAACTTTTCCTCTACCGAGCTAGGTTTGGGGAAAAAGGAAGGAAGAACCACATCTTGGTTCAAATGGAACCTCGATACCACCTTAGGAAGAAAGGCTGGATGAGGACGTAATACTACTCTGTCCTTATGGACAACCAGATATGGCTCCTTACAGGACAAGGCGGCTAATTCCGATACTCTTTTAGCCGAACAAATGGCTACTAAGAAAATCAATTTCCTGGTGAGAAGAACCAAGGAAATGTGCCGCAATGGTTCAAATGGTTGTTTCTGTAGAACCGACAGAACCAGGTTTAAGCCCCATGGACATATGGGAATACTAACCGGAGGGCTAATATGCATCACTCCTTGTATGAAAGCTTTGACTAATGAATGCAAAGCCAAGGGCCTTTGAAAAAATATTGACAAGGCCGTCTGACCCTTGATAGTACTCAAGGCAAGCTTCCTATGTACAGCCCACTGTAGGAAGTCCAGAATCCTACCTATTATGTACTTACGTGGATGCCATTTCTTGGCCTCACACCACGTGATGTACGCCTTCTAGATCCTATAATAGATCTGCCTGGATACCGGCTTCCTGGCATTGATCATGGTAGATACCACAGGATTAGAGAGCCCTCTCTTTTTTAGAATGTGGGCTTCAATAGCCAGGCCGTCAAACCTAGGGCTGGTAAGGAAGGGTAGTATATCGGTCCTTGCGAAAGCAGGTCCGGACGATGTGGGAGGGTCCCAGGACTTCCCACTGACATTTTTACAATCTCTGCGTACCATACCCTTCGGGGCCACGCTGGAGCCACCAGAATCACTGGTTTCTTTTCTACCCTGATTCTGCGGATTAATCGCGGTGGGAATGCATATATCAGCTTGAACTGATCCCAAGGGAACACTCGGGCATCCGAACCGCAAGCTAGGGGATCCCTTGTGCGAGACACAAATCTGTCCACCTTTGCGTTGAATCTGGATGCTAGCAGATCTACATCCGGTGTTCCCCACCGCTGGCATATTGCCTGGAAAACCTCGGGGTGAAGAGACCATTCCCCCTGGCATAATTGCTGGCGACTTAAAAAGTCCGCTCTCCAATTTTCCACTCCTGGGATGAAAACCGCGGATATGGCTGGGACATATCTTTCTGCCAATTCCAGGATGCAATTCTTCTGGGGATCGCTTGGCACGTTTGACCTCATAAAATGGGCAGGAGGAATGTCTTTTAACTCCAGCCTGTATCCCAGACTTACTGCGGAGATCACCCATCTGTCTCTGATGGTGTCCCGCCATGGTCTCTGTGAACAACTGAAGTCTTCCCCTCACCCGATTGAGTGGGGGCAACCCTTCATGACTTGGGGGGAGGTTTTGTACCTCTCTTGACCCAAGGTTTCTTGTTACCCTGTGATTGTCCCTGATTTCTGCCCCCTGGATTTGACCGCGGAGGCCGTCGGAACTGTTTCACAGCCGATGTGCCAGGGACTGGAGAAGTAGGCCTCTTAAAAGAATGACTTCTACCCTTGTTCTTAACCGGCAAGAGTGTACTTTTACCGGCAGAAGTTTTCTGGATATATTTGTCCAGATCTTCTCCAAATAAGCGTTCTCCATGAAATGGGAAGCTAATCAGCAATTTCTTACAGGGACCTTCAGCAGACCAGTTTTTGAGCCATAGAAGCCTACGCATATGTCTACAGACAGCGTAAAGCGGGAGGCCTGTTGGATTGTATCCTTTTTGGCGTCCACCGCAACACAAGGCTCTAGGTAGGTCAGCTAGGGCAAGAGCCTGCTGATCTGGTAAGTCCCTTAAGACTTGTTTCAACTGATCTTTCATTGCTTGGCAGACTCCAATCGCTGCTACTGCAGGTTGTGTCACCATGCTTGCTGTAGAGAAAGCAGATTTTAGTAAAGACTCCAATTTTTTATCTATTGGGTCTTTGAACATTGGAACATTATCTACTGGACATGTCAGTGATTTATTTACACAAGAGATGGTTGTGTCCACTGTAGGGACCCTCCATTTTTTTTTATGACCTTATCCTCCATGGGATAGATCACTGGAAATCTCTTGGGGGGAGTAAATATTTTAACAGGATGCTCCCAATCCTGGTAAATAAGCCCTTCCAATAAAGGGTGGATTGGGAAGGAACAGACAGTCTGGGGAGCTTTCAGCGACCCCAGCGAGGAGACAGTAGTGGTTGATAGTTCCGCCTGAGGCATTTAAAATGCTGCTCGGACCATGTTAGTCAGAGACTGAACCCATAATCTTTCAGCCTGAGATGCTGAGAAAGGTTCTTCCACTGTTGATTCCTCTATAACTTTATCAACCTCACCTGATCCCCTTCAGGTAGGTCGATCTCTGGGACTGTTCCTCCACTAACAGGCACTCTGCAGGAGGAGACGGAGATCGGACGCGCTTTTCCTGTGACAGGGAAGCAGCGATCAATGCTGTTAATCTCTCTTCCAATCCTCCCAGAGTTGAGGATAAAACCTCCTCTGTTATATATACAGGAGCAGGTGGACTGGGGACAGCCGCTGTACCAGGTACTCCTGCGGGTTCCTACGGCTACTGACCTCTGAAATTTCAGGGGAGATTGGCGCAGTACAGCATGCCCAAAATCCTCAGAGCCCGATGGAGACCCCTTTCGCTTCTTGGAAGATTTACTTCCAGAGCGTCTGGACGACATATCCTATAAGCACAAAGCTGAGGTATTCCCGTCGTCATACACCAATTTTTCTGGTAATAGTCTAACACAGTTGCTGCTATATACCAGCTGGTGTCCACTAAAGTGTCTTTCTATGGGGATGCCTGCATCAACCGCCTCTGTGTGCCACCGTTTTGTTGCTAGCTCTGCTTGCATCCAGCTGACACTTGTACTGTGTCTTTTACACATGCTGGGACGCCTGCACATGCGCAGAAGCGCCGTGGCGCGCATCGAGCATCATCCACCCGCCCCGCCCCTTTTTTTTCATAGGAGGCGCGTGCACGCGCCCGCGCCCGTGCACCATTGGCGCCCTTTTCGAAACCAAGCAGGGACTAGGAGCCAGGGCCCTTTTTGCCGGAGGGCCTGTGCGGTGGATGAGCGCAGCAACAGGGCAGAGGAAGTGGATTCCCACAGAGAACTTACCAACTGCCTGGATCTTTTGACTTGAGAAAACCAGAGATCCACATAACAAGAAAAAATGGACCACAGCGGCCTCTAGTGGTTTAACACAGGTACCGCGGTCCTCTTTTTTTTTTTTTTCTTGACTACTATTAAAATTTTACATTTTCCAGTAGTTACAGGCATACATAGATATTAGCGGGAATACCATTAGGTAACAGACAGAAAGACAAATTAGGCTTGGGGGTCCCCCAATAGAACCAAGTTCCTGGGGGCCCCCACTTACCTGTTCCCCGCCGCAGGACTCTGTTTGGTCCACAGAAGCCCAAACTTCACCTATCACGGCAGGCATTGTAATTAAACCTTCAGGGACCGGGTTCCCAAGGATTCCACTCCCCTGGACCTGTATAGCACCCTGCACAGAAAACATCTTGGTCGTGGGTATGACCAGAGCTCTGGATCCCAGGGTCCAGCCCTCCTAAGAGAGGCATTACAGGCAAAACCTTGCTCTTCTGTTGCAAGGCCCGGGTACCGACCGTTTAGCTATGAAGCTTTTTTGGTGGGATCCGGAACAGCTTACTAAGGCCCGTAAAAGAACCTGTACGCAAGCCCAGGAAAACACATGTTACTCTTTGGCCAACACCTTAGACACTGGCAAAAAACTGAGGTGCTCCCGGATGGGAGGGGCTTATATAGGGGAGGGTACTTCCGGTTTGGAAGTTGCCAGTGCCAGCACCTGAAGGTAAACTATATAACCCATTAGTAATGACTAAGTCGCTCTGTGTCCCGTGATGTACGAAAAAGAAAATGGCATGGCTACCCCATCACCCACCCCTACCCCAGCCCATTACCAGCCTCTTTGGGTCTTGTATGGATATTAAGGGGAACCCCTCACCCAAAATAAAAAAAGGTCCTATATACTCTGAACAGTATACAGGCGGTGCAAACAAGACACGGACTGTAGGTTTGTTCTTAAGTAGACTCTGTTTTTAATTTGGAACATGTACATTTTTTAAGTGTAGCTCTAGCTAAAAAATCTATTTTTAAGCTTTTTGGAGTACATAGGGAAGGGTTAACACCCCTGTAACATTTGTTTTGCTGTCTGTGCACCTGTTCAGAACATTTCACCTCACTTTCCGTCCCAATGACAAATGTTTTTGGAAAGTTTGGAGTTTTTATTGAAACAAGGATTGGTGATAAAGCATCAGTAGAGAGGAGACACCTTTTTCCCATATTAACTCTTACAGGAGAGAATTTCCCTTCCTAGGGGTAGATTTCCTCACACTTCCTGTTGTCTCCTTCTGTTTGCAAGTAGGAGTCGTTTGTAAGTTGGATGTTTGAAAGTAGGGGCCTGCCTAAGATACTCTGCAGAAATTTGCCCCTTAGGTGTTGGTTTTGCCACAACACTGTAAGCCCTCACAGTTACTCTTGGTGGGCGCTGGAACACCCTGCTGTCAACTATTATATCAGGAATTGTAATTACATGCCATTGTTGAACAGTGGTAGGAAAAAATTGGGCCTTTGGTGGTGGTGCTGGTGCCACAACACTGTAAGCCCTCACAGTTACTCTTGGTGGGCGCATGAATGGGCCCTGCTGTGAATTATTAGATCAAGAATTGTAATTTCATGCCCCTGTTGAACAGGGGCTGAAAAATTGGGCCTTTGGTGGTGGCGGTGGTGCTGGTGCCACAAGACTGTAAGTCCTCACAGTTACTCTTGGTGGGTGCAGGAATGGGCCCAGCTGTGAAATATTAGATCAATAATTGTTATTGCATGCCCCTGTTGAACAGGGGCAGAAAAAAATGGGCATTAGGCACTGGTGCCACAACACTGCAACCCCTCACAGATACTGTACTTAGAGCGCAGCAATGAGCCCTGTTGCAAAGTATTAGACCAAGAATTGTAATTACATGCCCCTGTTAAACAGGGGCAGAAAAATTGGGCCTTAGGCACTGGTGCCAAAACACTGCAACTCCTCACAGATATTGTACTTGGAGCGCAGCAATGAGCCCTGCTGCAAAGCATTGCATAAAAAATTGTAAATACACGCCCCTGTTAAACAGGGGCTGAAAAATTGGGCCTTAGCCACTGGTGGCGGCACCCAGAACCAAAAATGTTCTTCCAAGCTATCAGCAGGATCATTGTGGAGGAAGAAGATAGTCAGTCATCATAACAGGACAGTCACTCAGCATCAGCATAGGCAGTCTTGAAGGGATGTGACATTTAAAAAAAAAATATTCAGTTACATCAGCTTCAGGTGCTTGGTAGCTGGTGGTGATCCAAGACTGATTCATCTTTATGAATGTCAGTCGATCAACTGAGTCGGTGGACAGGCGCACCCTGTGATCGGTATCAAAGCCTCCAGCAGCACTGAATGTGCGTTCTGAAAGAACGCTGGACGAAGGACAGGCCAGTAGCTCAATTGCATACTGTGCAAGCTCTGGCCAGTGATCCATCCTCAAGACCCAGTAAGCCAGAGGATTTTCGGTGGGAAAGGTGTCCAAGTCTGACCTTGCCCCTAGGTATTCCTGCACCATGTAAATCAGACGCTGGCGATGGTTGCTGGAACCGATCATACCTTGGAGCTGCGGACTAAAAAATTGTCTGAACGCATCGGTCAGACGGCCACCTTCTCCACCGCTCCTTCTCTGACTGACCGAAGCCTCAGCAACTCGTTGTCCAGGACCAGGAGTTTGTAACCTCCCAGTCTCTGGGAACGCGTTGCACAGACCTTTCTGCAAGGCCTCCCGGAGATGTCTCATCCTCTGCTCCCTCTGCAACGGCAAGATAAGGTCCGCAACCTTACTCTTGTGCCGTGTATCAAGGAGAGTGGCCAGCCAGTAATGGTCCCTCTCCTTGATCCGAAGAATACGAGGATCCTTCCGCAGGCTTTTCAGGATCAGGGAGGCAATGCAACGTAGGTTCCCTGAGGCATTCGGTCCGGAGTCCTCTGGGTCACTAAGGACGACATGATCCACAGCCACCTCCTCCCAGTCATGTACAAGTCCACGGTTTTCTTGGGACTGTAAATCATCCCTAAAAGACTGCTGCTGCTGATGCTGAGTGCCAGGCTCCACCTCCATGCTGACACAATCCTCCTCCTCCTCCTCCTCTTCCTGTGTGATGGGTGGGACAGAAGGAACACTGTCTGGATAAAAGGGGCCTTGAGAGGCAAGGAAGTCCTCCTCTTCCTGCCTCTGTTCTGCCTCAAGTGCCCTGTCCATTATTCCACGCAGCGTATGCTCCAACAGGTGGACAAGAGGTACAGTGTCACTGATGCATGCACTGTCACTGCTCACCATCCTCGTGGCCTCCTCAAATGGTGCCAGGACAGTGCATGCATCCCTGATCATGCCCCACTGGCGTGGTGAAAAAAAAACGAGCTCCCCTGACCCTGTCCTGGTGCCGTAGTTGCACAGGTACTCATTGATGGCCCTCTGCTGCGTGTGCAGCCGCTGCAGCAAAGCCAACGTTGAGTTCCACCTGGTGGGCATGTCACATATAAGGCGGTTCTTGGGCAGGTTCAACTCCTTTTGCAGCTCAGCCAGCCGAGCACTGGCATTATATGATCGGCAGAAATGCAATTCCTGGCCTGCCTCAGGACATCCTGTAAGTCCGGGTACCTGGCCAAGAACCCCTGCACCACCAGGTTAAGGTTGTGAGTCACACAGGGCACATGGGTCAGTTGTCCCTGTCAGAGGGCGGAGAGGAGGTTGGTGCCATTGTCGCAAACCACCATTCCTGGCTTAAGCTGGCGTGGCGTCAACCACCTCTCGGCCTGCCCCTGCAGAGCTGACAGAACCTCTGCCCCAGTGTGGCTCCTGTCCCCCAAACACACCAGCGCAAGCACGGCATGGCATCTTTTTACCTGCGTACTTGCGTAGCCTCTTGAACGCCTACGGAGCACCACTGGTTCCGAGGACAAAGCACAGGAAGAGGCCATGGAGGAAGAAGAAGAGGAGGGGGTGGAGGAGAGAGGTGTGTCACAACCAGTAGTAGCATTTTGGAGGCGTGGTGGCGGAACAACCTCCAACACTACTGCACCTTGTCCTGCATCCTTCCCAGCTACCAAAAGAGTGACCCAATGGGCCGTGAAAGATAGGTAACCTCCCTGTATATGCCTGCTGGACCATGAGTCAGCGGTAATAACTGACCGCCCTGTCCAGCGAGGCATGGACATTGCCTTCCACATGCCGGTAGAGAGCCGGAATCGCCTTTCCGTGAGAAAAAGTGGCGTTTGGGAACCTGCCACTGAGGAACCGCACATTGCACAAACTCACGGAAGGGGGCCGAGTCTACCAACTGAAAAGGCAGCAGTTGAAGTGCTAGCAATTTAGCCAAGCTAGCATTCAACCACTGGGCATGTGGATGGCTGGGAGTGAACTTCTTTCGACGGTCCAGCAGCTGGGGCAGGGAAATTTGCCTGCTACAATCGGACGTCGGTGTACTGCTAGGAGAGTGCCCGCAGCTACTTGGCTGTGACACACCTAATTCTACACCTTCATTCCTCTCAGAACAGGTTTCAGAGAGGACTGAAGGTATAGTGGGGTTGGAGATCCCAGCTGATGAGGAGCAAGGAGAGGTCCGCTTTTTTCTTTGGTGTGGGTCTTTAAGGTACGCTTGCCAACGAGCTGCATGGCAGGTCAACATATGTCTGGTCAAGCATGTGGTGCCCAAGTGGCTGATGTTTTGGCCACGCGAGATACGCTTGAGACATATGTTGCAAATAGCAGCGGTGCGATCTAATGCACTCGACTCAATAAAAGCCCACACCAAAGAACTTTTGGAATAACGTGCAGAGGCAGCGCCCTGCACAGGCGGAGCTCTGCGGTGTGATTCAGTTGGTGTGCTGCCCTTACGCTGGCCCCCGGAGGGCATCCTGCCTCGTTGGAGATGTGCCTCCTCCTCATCCACCTCCTCCTCCTCTCTCCTATCAGGCACCCACGTGGAGTCAGTGACCTCATCATCCCCTCCCTCTTGATCACTGGAGCAAACCTGGCAGTATGCTGCAGCTGGTGGAACATGACTGCCAGATTGCTGTCCTTCTTGAGCATCCCCTCTCTCTGCGCTCACGCTACTGCCTTCCTCTAGCTGGGTATCATCATCAGACCCTTCAAAGCGCTGGGCATCCTCCTGGAGCATGTACCCAACACTGTGCTCAAACAGTTCGGGGGACTCCTCAGGAGGACATGGTGGGTCTAGGGAAGGAGTGAATGATGATGACATTGATACGAGGGAAGAGGACGCATTGGCAGCTGCTTTGCCAGTACCCTGAGCCTGGGTGAGAGAGGATGAGGAGGATGAGGAGGGCTTGGTCATCCAGTCTACCAAGTCTTCGGCATGATGCGGCTCAACACGTCCAGCTGCCGAAAATAAGGACAAGCGTGTCCCATGGCCACGTGCTGATGACAATGCACCGCGTCCACTGTTGCCTCCAGACACAGAGCCTGCTTGCCCTCTTTTATTGGCTGGTGACTGTCTGCCTCTCCTTGTTGGCCTTCCAGACATTCTAATGGCCTGCAGGGAGATGGGAAAACTAGCAATAAGGGGTAGCTTCAGGTGTATACTGTGCAGGAGGCACCTACACACACTGTAACTGCTTGCAGATGCCTGTCTGTGTTACACAACAGAAACACACCAGCAATATGGGGTAGCTTCAGGTGTATACTGTGCAGAAGGCACCTACACCCACTGTAACTGCTTGCAGGTGCCTGTCTGTGTTACACAACAGAACAACACCACGAGCAATAAGGGGTAGCTTCAGGTGTATACTGTGCAGGAGGCACCTACACCCACTGTAACTACTTGCAGATGCCTGTCTGTGTTACACAACAGAACAACACCACGAGCAATAAGGGGTAGCGTATACTGTGCAGGAGGCACCTACACCCACTGTAACTGCTTGCAGATGCCTGTCAGTGTTACACAACAGAACAACACCACGAGCAATAAGGGGTAGCGTATACTGTGCAGGAGGCACCTACACCCACTGTAACTGCTTGCAGATGCCTGTCTGTGTTACACAACAGAACAACACCATGAGCAATAAGGGGTAGCTTCAGGTGTATACTGTGCAGGAGGTTTAGCAAAGAATAACACTTACACTGTCCCTGTCTATCCTGCTCTCTCCCTGCATGCCAACACACTGTAACTGCACAAGGTTTAGCAAAGAATAACACTGACACTGTCCCTGCCTATCCTTTTCTCTTCCTGCACGCCAACACACTACACAAGGCTGCCACGCTGGTGGGCTTATATAGTGTGGGGCGTGTACTAAACCACCCTGAGCTATAATTGGCCACAGGCATCCTGCCTGTGGCCAATTATGGCTCTCCTCGCTGCCAGCGCTGTGATTGGCTAAGCATGCGGGGTCACAGTGCATGCTTGGCCATTCACAGCGCCGGCAATGCACTGTGATGGCGCAGTGCATTGTGGGCCGTTCGCGTCACACAAATTTGGCACGAACGGCCCACAAAGTTCTGGTTTCGCCGAACAGGCGAACAGCCGATGTTCGAGACGAACATGCGTTCGACTCGAACACCGAGCTCATCCCTAACAGTGACCAATCAGCTTCTAGGTTGTAATGTAAAAGTCTAATTGAACAAGCTGAAGTTATAAGCTGATTGGTTACTATGCACAGCTGCACCAGATTCTGTGTGCACCAGTTTTAGTAAATCTCCCCCATTGCTAGCAAAAATTTATCTCATTCAAGCCTTTTTTTAAAAGGAACAAACAAACAAAAGAGGACCTGACTTACTTAGGGCATGCAAACTGCAAATATGCCTATCATACTTAACTGTGGGAGAGAATAATTTGTGGTAGTGTGTAATTGTGTTCACAAAAATGTGACAGGAAGATCAGCAATCTCTTTTTATCACACACAGATGCCTATATTTTTATTGATATTTTTAAATTCACATCTGTGTATTCTGGGCAGTACAATGCGAGTGACTGGTGTTGTGCTGCCAAGGTTCAGTGTAGTGCCTAAAATAAATGGCACCATAATGCACTGCAGAGATTGTAACACATTGTGATAAAGTGTGGTAAAATATTTTCATAAGTGTTACTAAATCATGATAGTGCGGATAAGCCCTTAAACTTTTTATTTCCTTTAGGCATCAACACTTTTCAGACAGTTTACTGGCAAAAGAAAAATCAGTAAAAAAATAATTAGCAAAACTTAATATTAGGATACATACACATGTTTGGGTTTAAACAGGATATAGAAAACATTTTCTAAATACTTATGAATGTAAAAAGATACTCTATTTAATGTATCAATGTAACACATATTTACTACTAACCTTAAAATTTTGTGTTTGTTATTAAAATTGCCTTTTCACTTATTCTGAAGCCACTCATGAATAGTCTAAACTGACAATAAATAAATACTGTACATACAAATAAAAATTCATTTTTTTTATAGTCATGGCTAAAGTATTATACTTGATATTATTAATTCTGAGGACCATGATCCATCTTCCCCCTTGACATTGGCTCATTGTCTTTTCTGAAAATTTTCACCTTGCTTGAAATCAAATTATATTCAGGCATACTTATTAGTAAGTTTTATTTTACTGTAGGTGAAATATTTGATAAAATTAAGTCTGGAGATGAGTGCAGTGTCTCTTGATCATGTGATTAAGGTAAAGCAAAACTTCCTACTTAACATTTATCAAGAACATATCTTCAACTGCAAATAAATGGACTACATATTTACAGAGAAAGAGCAGGTAAAAATCTGCAATACAGTTGGTTGAATCTTACAATGCATATAGTAGTAGATATAAAGGATATTTTCCTTATAAAACAAAAATCCTAATCTGAATTTTTCAGTGATTTATGACACATTTTACATCACGCAATACACATTTTACCATATCATTTTCTGCCTTACATTAAAGTCTGTAAAACCGAAGGTAAATCATTGACGGTAATTAATGTTACTATGACTTTTAAATTGTCTGTGTATAAATGATTGTACTTTTTTTACTTTGAAATAATGAAATTGAAATAAAGCTGATTGATCTGGCTCTTTGTCCTGCATTACATTCCAAAATATTAGCTTTGGTAGTGTACAGCAGAATAATTATACTCTGGTTTATTTTACATATTAAAATATCTAAAATGGAAACATTTTATAAGTAGATTTAAACAATAAATAAATACACAAAATTATTAGTATAACATTTATTTATTTTTAGAAACCAGGAGATAAAATAGCAAGTCGTGGACAAAAGAAATGCTTTAAATATCACCCATTTTAATTACTCATATTTTAATATGTTTAAAATATCCTAGATCAATTATTTAAAATATTATAATGTGTAATTTATATGGTATCATTTATAGCAGGCGCAGGCAGTATAATGTGCACAAAAATTTGAAGGAAATAATAACCCCCCAACATTGGTGGCAGTGACTGCTTCAATAAACCTCAGCATTGGTGTCAGTGACTGCAATAACTACCCCCCAACATTTGTGTCAGTGACTAAAATAATACATATTAAACCCCCAGTATTGGTGTTGGTGCATCAAAATATTCCAGAATTGGTAACAGTGCCACAAAATAAAACAAAAAATAGAATTATTGCAAATGCAGCTCAAAATTGAAGGATCGGTGTCAGTGTCGCAACACATCTTGGGATTAGTATCAGTCGCAACACATCTTGGGATTAGTATCAGAGTTGCTCGAAGTTATCAACAATTGTTAAAACGCCCTGTTCCACCTCCTCATCGCCATAGCTATGCCTCCCATTGCCCTGTCGACTGTCATGAAGGAGTCAGCTGAGTTTTATGAGCACAGTATCAGCCACTTGCTGTAAGAGTATGCACCACAGTTAATTGCATCTGGGGTTAGGGAGGAGAACAATGGGATCATAGAAGAAGGTGACAACAGGTAGGGAGAATCAATTGGCACAGATGTTTCTGCAGCTGCATCCTACTGCCAAGTTGTCTTTAGTGATGAAGAGGAAGGAGTGATAATGAATCACAGCATCAGTGAGGAAGGATGTCATCTAGGATCAGATGGCAGAGGGGTGGAGGAAGCGTCCATCTCATTCCACTTGAAAGCAGAGCTCTATGTGAGGACTTTTTTAACACATATGTTGCAAACTGCACTGTATTCATTTGAAGTCTCCGACTAAAGTGCATCAAGCAGGGCAATACCATTGGCCATTTGTGTAGAAATCAGCAGGAAACATTTGTTGGGATAGCTGCAACAACATACGTGGAAGTAAAACCCCAGCCACAGCTATGCCCAGAGGCTTAGGGCTAGCTTGGCAAGATTGCTGGCTTTACAATTGCTGCCTTTCCAGCTGATGAATTTAACACCTTATCATGACCTGTGCTCTGCTGCATTTCGAGGTTTCCAGCAAACCATTTATTCACCTGTAAGGTCACCCCTGCCCTCCACCATCATGGGGAAGTTGTGTCTGCAAAACTGTCACAAGTTGGCAGCAAGGACCCAGCCAAAATGTGATGTCAACGCAAAGTGCGTGTGATCACTCATGTTCAATGGGGTGCCCAGAGAGCAGTTGATTCTGCCCTAATAGGATCCCAAGTCCTCCCTATCCACTGTCCCATTCCTATCAGAAAGCCTCTGTTTACTACCCAGTCCGGGCTACCTCATTGAGAGAGGGGATCTGACAAGCGTGAACCCCTGTAAAGGCACAGCTCCATCTAGTAGACATAATGACATGTCAATGTGGCCCATTTTATATTGGGCAGATCAAGAGACACTTTATATGTCACACTAATGATCACATTTATGCCTTTGGAAAAGGCAAAATCTTAACACCCATTACACTACATGTGGATCCATAACAAATACGAGCCGACAACTCAAAAGCTTCTCCATAGAAAACTTTATTGTAGCATCATAGCAGTAACATCATTCAAAAAACGATGCGGTTCGGCCTAAGTCTTCATCATAGCATAAATATATAACATTAAAAACAGGTATATATAAGGATACAACCCTCCTGAAGAAAGAGGGGCGGTATTAGCTTAATTAAAATATCATCACATTGATTGGTTACAAATGGAGATGATCAAATCCTGTGTCAGATGATCACGACAGGGGGTTTAGACAGGAAACACAGAATGTTAACCATTAATGTC
Source organism: Rana muscosa (assembly GCA_029206835.1). Taxonomy (NCBI): domain Eukaryota; kingdom Metazoa; phylum Chordata; class Amphibia; order Anura; family Ranidae; genus Rana; species Rana muscosa. The sequence goes on along the minus strand of CM055116.1, from coordinate 656,128,455 downwards.
CCACTGATGCAACAGTGGAAAAATTGTCTTTTCAACCACAATACAAAATAAATAAAACATTTCAAAAGCTTATTTAAAAAACAGCCATCCTGTTATTCATACCATATAGCATCCTGGTAATTAACGTGTGTATCCACCACATCTCCCGTTGGACCAGGGTGCGATGGGTATCCCCCCTCTTGCAGATTGCTTAATTTGTTCCAGACCAAAGAAAGAAAGAGTGTCATGGTTAGATACATTTGAAATGTTCTTAGCATTTGGATTAACAGTGTCATTGTAATGTTCTGAGACCCTGACTCGCAAATGACGAATGGTGCACCCCACTTATTGTATCTGACAGGCACTACATTCCACTACGTAGATCACTTATTTAGAACTACAGTTAATAAAATGTTTAAGAGTGTATATTTTGCCTGTGGAAAAAGAGGTGAAAATGTTAGTCTTTTTGTGTCTTTTGCATTGTCTACATGTGCTAGATCCTCCATTTCCAGAAGTAGCCTATTAACTGCTTGCTGACAGCCACGCGCAGATATACTAAAGATAATAAAGCTGCGCAAATAGTGAAAAATGGTATATGAGCACCACCTTAAAACATAAGTGAAAGGTATATAATGAATGATAAAATAATGATGATTAAATAAAATTAATATAATCTGACTGAATCTTAATTGCCAATGTGATAAGTAGAACTGAAGAAAGTCCCAACTGTCAATCAGACACCCACATCACATTCAGCAAGAGTCTTGTGTAGTGAAAGAATTAATGTTGAATAGTAACTGTGTATATAGTACAGTCCAGATAGCCAAAACTACAACGAAGTGTGGATAAGGATCTTCTCGTTAGGCTAATTGGTGACTTCAAACGCACAACACCCAATGAAAAGTGCCAAACACTGGATAGATGTAGATTCCACCACCATCAGTTCTCACTGCCGCTTACCAGAAATAGTGATCTCCACAGAGATCGATACAAACAGATGGCTATTCCCCAGCCAGGGTCTCTAGATAGTATCAGTTTAACTCCCGAATTTCACGCCACTCCTCTCCACATATCGCAAGGTTAATATGCAAATGGAAAGAAAGCCACCATAGCGTGAAACCGATAAAACAATTTATTATAAAAAAGTAATGCACTTACATGAAACGCAAGTTATTATGGCGTGTAGTATATTTAGCCGGCCGGCTAAGACTGCCCGTTCCTTCCGGGACTCGTTGGTATGTCGGTGACGTCAGCACGCCGCTCCTCCCTACGCCGTTTCGTCACAGATGATGTCGTCCAGGGGCACGGGCGGCGTGCTGACTCACCGCCATAAATACTCATGAATACAATAGGAACGCCCAGATCTGATCATTCAGCACTCCTGACAAATGAATCGCCATGTTGACTATTGGCAAACATGCCCATACAGCAACAAAATGATAAGGCGATAATCCATATTGCCACCTAAAAATGTAAACACTCCTAATCATAGGACAAAAAATTATTTATATTTATTTCTGATTGGAGCCTGGGGACGAAAGAAGGGACTTTAGTCTGTAAATGGTATGCGGGCTGGCTGGTGGTGCCGCGCACAGCACAACCATAACTGACCAAATCACATCTTCCAACAACAACCCCATATATTAAGCAATATATATCGCCAACTCATATATGTTACCTTTATTAGAAATACAAGTTGGTTCATATTTGTTATAATCCAACTCAAATTAACAACATTAAAATATAATTAAAAAATACTATAAGATGAAGCAGCCCTCTAGCGGTCAAATTCCAACATTGGCATGGAAATAGACCCAAACAGGATGCTATACATGATGGCACTTCCAAAAAATGTTAGAAATGAAAATGCTTATTTAAATATTTGCATCGTGCAGCTAGGTGATAGAACACACATCAAAGGACATAAGATGTATGGCTACCACCCCCCAAAAACAAATGCAAAAATAAAAATAAAATTAAAAGGAAAAGGAAAAAACTAAAACAAAAAGCAAAAATTAATTGGTCATTGGACCAATAATTATTCATTAGGTCGAATAATAGCTTCTCACATTTTATGAGTACTCTCTGTGATATTTGTAACTCACAATATGTGATGTCATATCATCATATGGGGTCAAAAAGATGTATCCCATTATAAAAGTCTAGATGTATCTATTCAAAGATATTCACATTTCATTGTATCATAGAAACAAGAAACTAATAGTTTCCGTTCATATGTTAAGTATAATGGTTAAGTTATGTAGCTAGTAAACAGACACCACTAAATGATCAGATCTAGTTCACAGATCTCTATAACAAAAACAGAGAAATTATGAAACCATAAACTCATGTCCTATGCATTATCTATAAATGCGTTCACATCTATGTCGATGTTAAGGCCATAAGGGGTGTAGCTACGAACCCTATATATCCAAGACATTTCCATCCTCGATATCTCTCTCACTAGGGAACCTCCCCTCCAATGTGGACTATACCTATCTATACCCAAAAATAGTGTTCCAGCTGGATTACGTTGGTGATGCAAATCATAATGTCTTGAAACCGAGTGATCCTTAAATCCACTCTTAATATTTGTGATGTGCTCACCAAGACGCACCTGCATAGATCTTTTTGTTCTACCTATGTATTGCATGCCACATGGGCATTCCAACAGGTAGACCATACCCGTGGAACTACAGGTCACAAAGGCCTCGATTTTATGTTCCCTAGAGGTGCTAGTTGATTTAAACGACATTGTTTTCTTTGATTTAATTTTATTCAGTGTACATACCTGACACCTACGACACTGGTGGTAGCCAGAAATGTTCTGAAAGAAAGAAACTTTTTTTGGGGGTGGATCAACCACATTTGGCGCTATTTTATCCCTTAGTGAAGGGACACCCCTAAAAATAACTTGTGGAGTAGCTGGCAAGAATGAGTTGATAATTAGATCACTTCTCAAAATATGCCAGTGTTTACGAACAATCTTCTTCACTAAATAATGTTGGGTAGAATAGGTAGTGATTAATGGTATCAATGGTCCCTCACGTTTAGTTTTAGAATTTGTATCCAACAAAACAGATCTTTCTATTTTTTCAACTTCTTTTAAAGTTGTTTCCAAAGAGTCTGCATCATAACCTTTATCCATTAATCTGTTCTTCAAAATGTTAGCTTGAAGAACGTAGTCAGATACATCCGAACAATTCCGCCTTATTCTCAAAAACTGACTCTTGGGTACTGATTTTAACCATGATTCCTTGTGGCAACTCCCCAAAGGAATGTAGGAGTTGCGATCCATCTGTTTGAAGTATGTAGTTGTCTTGAAGCCAGTTCCCTCCTTTCTGATTGTGAGATCAAGGAAGTGTATCCTATCCTGACTGGCCTCATAGACAAAATGTATACCTCTATCGTTAGCATTGATTTTCACAAAAAATTCCTCCAATTGGGGGGCCGTCCCCTCCCATAGGAGGAGGACGTCATCAATATATCTTGCCCAAAAGGTAAGGCAAGGATTTTGATCTTTATAGATGACGTCCTCCTCCCATTTGGCCATGAACAGGTTGGCCAAACTGGGGGCATATTTGGCCCCCATGGCAACACCCCTTTTCTGTTTGTAGAAATTCTGGCTAAACCAGAAATAATTATGGTTAGCAGCAAATTCCAATAATTCCATCACAAACATTTGCTGTTCATGTGGGATTTTAGAAAGGAGATTCAAATAATATTTTACAGCAAATAATCCCAACGTGTGAGGTATGACCGTGTACAATGATGTTACATCAGCCGTAACCATCCAAGTGGATTCTGTTGTTTTCTGGTTCGCCAATAGATTGATTACATGCCGACTATCTTTAAGGTACGATGGCATTTGTTGTACCAACGGCTGCAAAAAATAATCTACATACTTGCCCACCCGGGACGTGATGGAATCTATCCCGCTTATGATCGGACGACCCGGGGGGCAAGTGAGGCTTTTGTGAATTTTCGGCAGACAGTAAAGGATAGGAACCCTTGGTGCTTTGGGGATCAGGAATAGTTGCTCCTTCTCATTCAGAATACCAAGTGATGCACCTTTCTGGATCAATGATTCCAGTGTTTTTTTGTATTGTACTACTGGATTTCCCAATAGAGGCACATACGTATCACTATCTCCTACAATCCTAGATAGTTCCTGGAGATAACTCCTTCGATCCAGGACAACAATCCCTCCCCCCTTATCTGCAGGGCGGATAACCAACTCTTTGTTGTTGCACAAAGAGTCTAAACCCTTTTTCAAGTTATTTTCCATTTCTTTATTTTTGACCTTCACTGATTCTAAATCCCTTAACACCACATCACGGAATATCCTTAGTGAAGGGCCAATGTTCCTGGGGGGTTAAATGTGGAGGCATTAGACAAACCCGAATAATGATATTTGGATACAGTGCATCCTCCCTGTAAAGATGGCATACTGGCAAAATGTCTTTTGATGTTAATTCTTCTTACATACTTGTGTATGTCCATGTATGTCTCAAATTTATTAAGTTTTTTTGGGGGGGCGTATTTTAAACCTTTATTCAACAATGCAGTCTCTGATGGTGATAAAACTTGTGAGCTCAAATTAAAGATGCCCTCTCCAGTCAATTCCTTGGCTTTTTTTGATTGTGCTCTCCTCCCCCCTCTAGTTCCTCTTTGCTTTCTATTGGCCTCTTTGTGCCTTGATTGGGCCTGGGAAAACCCCAATGGTGTTGTTCATAGGAATTATCATCCGATCCATTGGAGTGGTCCCTAGGAGTCCAAGAATAATCCTGGTCTCCATAATCAAATTGGCCTGATTGAGTCGGACCATCTCTATCTCTTAAGGGAAAAAAACGATTCCTGGAGTCTCCTCCACCATTATAATCCCATTCATCCCTATCTCTTTCTGGGCGTGTCCACTCATCATGATATATATCCTGATGAGATGGTCTCTCTTGACCATAATTGTTGTAAGAGAATCTTTCAGAGTCTCTCCTTGATCTTGGAGGTTCCCTATATTGCTGGTATTGAGGTTTATTGTATTGGGTATAGTGAACTCGATCCCCATTTCCATATTGATGGTTCCAATTATTGCTTTTATTATATTGAACTCCTTTATTGGGGCCCTGAAATCTGGATGGGGATTGGTAGGATACTCTCCTACCTTTCTTTCCAGTTTTATTAATATTAAGAGTCTTTTTTGAAATTTTTTGGGGCACTTCCCTAACCTGTAGGTGTTGTATTTCCCCAGAAGATACTGTGGGCCCATTCTCACCTTGAGTTATGGCCTCCATCCTTGACTCCTGCTTATCTCGTTCTTCACTGGCTAGTTTTTTTTGCCATTCAAAAACGCTATTAGCTTGATAATCCCCATAGTCCCTATTGTATTTCTTTCTTTTTTTGTTTTTTTGTTCCTTTTCCTCTTTATCTAAAATTTTTAAAAGATTGGCTGATCTTTCCTTATATTCTTCCGTATCTTTAAACGGTAGAAGGCCATCTTTGAGAGATTTCACTTCCGTATCTAATCTGGTAAGTTTACTATTTTTTCTTTGTACCAAGAAACGTAAAAAATTGACCCCAGCTTCGTTGAAATAGCGGAACCAACTTTCCAGATCTACTTCTCCCTTTTGTGGGCATACTTCCCACCTTAAGCTCCTTGGGACCATACTCAGTTTGATGTATGTCTCTAAATATGCCACATCCCACTGAGTATGAAGCTCAGAGATGGTTAGATTTTTTAGGCGGACAAAAAGCCCTCCCATATCACTATCTTTAGTGCTATAGGTCTCAAATACACCATCGGTGTTGACCACCTTGGATGCTCTATATTCAAATATATCCATCTACCTAAACAATCCGCTGTGAATTAATCAGAGACAATGAGTGTAAACAAATAATTGTGTCAATCTAATCAATATTGATATTAATTATGTGATACTATAAATAAAAATGTGAATAAAAAACTTTTTGAAGTTTCGGACTGCTGCAATATTGTGTATCTGTAGTAAATATAAACTGTGTAAATTATACTGCGCTGTCCATTAGGTGAGACATAAAACACTGAATTAGTGAATCTATCTCTCCATAAATTGTTGCTGCAACTTCTATGTGAGACACACACAAAAAAATAATAATAAAGATAATAAAGCTGCGCAAATAGTGAAAAATGGTATATGAGCACCACCTTAAAACATAAGTGAAAGGTATATAATGAATGATAAAATAATGATGATTAAATAAAATTAATATAATCGGACTGAATCTTAATTGCCAATGTGATAAGTAGAACTGAAGAAAGTCCCAACTGTCAATCAGACACCCACATCACATTCAGCAAGAGTCTTGTGTAGTGAAAGAATTAATGTTGAATAGTAACTGTGTGAATAGTACAGTCCAGATAGCCAAAACTACAACGAAGTGTGGATAAGGATCTTCTCGTTAGGCTAATTGGTGACTTCAAACGCACAACACCCAATGAAAAGTGCCAAACACTGGATAGATGTAGATTCCACCACCATCAGTTCTCACTGCCGCTTACCAGAAATAGTGATCTCCACAGAGATCGATACAAACAGATGGCTATTCCCCAGCCAGGGTCTCTAGATAGTATCAGTTTAACTCCCGAATTTCACGCCACTCCTCTCCACATATCGCAAGGTTAATATGCAAATGGAAAGAAAGCCACCATAGCGTGAAACCGATAAAACAATTTATTATAAAAAAGTAATGCACTTACATGAAACGCAAGTTATTATGGCGTGTAGTATATTTAGCCGGCTGGCTAAGACTGCCCGTTCCTTCCGGGACTCGTTGGTATGTCGGTGACGTCAGCACGCCGCTCCTCCCTACGCCGTTTCGTCACAGATGACGTCGTCCAGGGACAACTACATACTTCAAACAGACGGATCGCAACTCCTACATTCCTTTGGGGAGTTGCCACAAGGAATCATGGTTAAAATCAGTACCCAAGAGTCAGTTTTTGAGAATAAGGCGGAATTGTTCGGATGTATCTGACTACGTTCTTCAAGCTAACATTTTGAAGAACAGATTAATGGATAAAGGTTATGATGCAGACTCTTTGGAAACAACTTTAAAAGAAGTTGAAAAAATAGAAAGATCTGTTTTGTTGGATACAAATTCTAAAACTAAACGTGAGGGACCATTGATACCATTAATCACTACCTATTCTACCCAACATTATTTAGTGAAGAAGATTGTTCGTAAACACTGGCATATTTTGAGAAGTGATCTAATTATCAACTCATTCTTGCCAGCTACTCCACAAGTTATTTTTAGGGGTGTCCCTTCACTAAGGGATAAAATAGCGCCAAATGTGGTTGATCCACCCCCAAAAAAAGTTTCTTTCTTTCAGAACATTTCTGGCTACCACCAGTGTCGTAGGTGTCAGGTATGTACACTGAATAAAATTAAATCAAAGAAAACAATGTCGTTTAAATCAACTAGCACCTCTAGGGAACATAAAATCGAGGCCTTTGTGACCTGTAGTTCCACGGGTATGGTCTACCTGTTGGAATGCCCATGTGGCATGCAATACATAGGTAGAACAAAAAGATCTATGCAGGTGCGTCTTGGTGAGCACATCACAAATATTAAGAGTGGATTTAAGGATCACTCGGTTTCAAGACATTATGATTTGCATCACCAACGTAATCCAGCTGGAACACTATTTTTGGGTATAGATAGGTATAGTCCACATTGGAGGGGAGGTTCCCTAGTGAGAGAGATATCGAGGATGGAAATGTCTTGGATATATAGGGTTCGTAGCTACACCCCTTATGGCCTTAACATCGACATAGATGTGAACGCATTTATAGATAATGCATAGGACATGAGTTTATGGTTTCATAATTTCTCTGTTTTTGTTATAGAGATCTGTGAACTAGATCTGATCATTTAGTGGTGTCTGTTTACTAGCTACATAACTTAACCATTATACTTAACATATGAACGGAAACTATTAGTTTCTTGTTTCTATGATACAATGAAATGTGAATATCTTTGAATAGATACATCTAGACTTTTATAATGGGATACATCTTTTTGACCCCATATGATGATATGACATCACATATTGTGAGTTACAAATATCACAGAGAGTACTCATAAAATGTGAGAAGCTATTATTCGACCTAATGAATAATTATTGGTCCAATGACCAATTAATTTTTGCTTTTTGTTTTAGTTTTTTCCTTTTCCTTTTAATTTTATTTTTATTTTTGCATTTGTTTTTGGGGGGTGGTAGCCATACATCTTATGTCCTTTGATGTGTGTTCTATCACCTAGCTGCACGATGCAAATATTTAAATAAGCATTTTCATTTCTAACATTTTTTGGAAGTGCCATCATGTATAGCATCCTGTTTGGGTCTATTTCCATGCCAATGTTGGAATTTGACCGCTAGAGGGCTGCTTCATCTTATAGTATTTTTTAATTATATTTTAATGTTGTTAATTTGAGTTGGATTATAACAAATATGAACCAACTTGTATTTCTAATAAAGGTAACATATATGAGTTGGCGATATATATTGCTTAATATATGGGGTTGTTGTTGGAAGATGTGATTTGGTCAGTTATGGTTGTGCTGTGCGCGGCACCACCAGCCAGCCCGCATACCATTTACAGACTAAAGTCCCTTCTTTCGTCCCCAGGCTCCAATCAGAAATAAATATAAATAATTTTTTGTCCTATGATTAGGAGTGTTTACATTTTTAGGTGGCAATATGGATTATCGCCTTATCATTTTGTTGCTGTATGGGCATGTTTGCCAATAGTCAACATGGCGATTCATTTGTCAGGAGTGCTGAATGATCAGATCTGGGCGTTCCTATTGTATTCATGAGTATTTATGGCGGTGAGTCAGCACGCCGCCCGTGCCCCTGGACGACGTCATCTGTGACGAAACAGCGTAGGGAGGAGCGGCGTGCTGACGTCACCGACATACCAACGAGTCCCGGAAGGAACGGGCAGTCTTAGCCGGCCGGCTAAATATACTACACGCCATAATAACTTGCGTTTCATGTAAGTGCATTACTTTTTTATAATAAATTGTTTTATCGGTTTCACGCTATGGTGGCTTTCTTTCCATTTGCATATTAACCTTGCGATATGTGGAGAGGAGTGGCGTGAAATTCGGGAGTTAAACTGATACTATCTAGAGACCCTGGCTGGGGAATAGCCATCTGTTTGTATCGATCTCTGTGGAGATCACTATTTCTGGTAAGCGGCAGTGAGAACTGATGGTGGTGGAATCTACATCTATCCAGTGTTTGGCACTTTTCATTGGGTGTTGTGCGTTTGAAGTCACCAATTAGCCTAACGAGAAGATCCTTATCCACACTTCGTTGTAGTTTTGGCTATCTGGACTGTACTATTCACACAGTTACTATTCAATATTAATTCTTTCACTACACAAGACTCTTGCTGAATGTGATGTGGGTGTCTGATTGACAGTTGGGACTTTCTTCAGTTCTACTTATCACATTGGCAATTAAGATTCAGTCCGATTATATTAATTTTATTTAATCATCATTATTTTATCATTCATTATATACCTTTCACTTATGTTTTAAGGTGGTGCTCATATACCATTTTTCACTATTTGCGCAGCTTTATTATCTTTATTATTATTTTTTTGTGTGTGTCTCACATAGAAGTTGCAGCAACAATTTATGGAGAGATAGATTCACTAATTCAGTGTTTTATGTCTCACCTAATGGACAGCGCAGTATAATTTACACAGTTTATACGCGCAGATATACGTCGGCAGAATGGCACGGGCAGGCAAAAGGACGTATACCGTATATACTCGAGTATAAGCCAAAATTTTCAGCACTTTCTTTTAGGCTGAAAGTGCCCCCCTCGGCTTATACTTGAGTCGCCGCCGTCTACCTACCTGATCAGCGTGTCATGCAGACAGACGGCGGCCATTTCAGTGTTCAAAAGCTACGCATCCTCGTCCGTGATAGACGGAACACTGAATGCTGGGAAATTGAGTGTTCCGCCTATCACAGACGAGGAGGAGGCGTGGCTTTTGAATACTGGAATGGCTGCCGTATGTTTTTATGACACGCTAATCGGTGGATGCAAAACGGCACACGGAGGCTGCAGATCGGCACACAGAGGCATGCACAGGACACAGGTAGGCTGCAATGGACACAGGGAGGTGCATAGGACACAGTGAGGTAGGCAGATCTGCACAGGTAGGCATGCACAGGACACAGGGAGGTATGCAATAGACACAGTGAGGTATGCAGCTGCAGATGGGCATTGTTGACCCTCTTTTCCACTTACAGTAGCTGCTGCATTTTTTCACCCTCGGCTTATACTCGAGTCAATACGTTTTCCCATTTTTTTGTGGTAAATTAGGGGCCTCTGCTTATATTCGGGTCGGCTTATACTCGAGTATATACGGTATATATGTCCCCTTTAAGAAGCGGCATTGTGGACGAGCGCGCGCCGCCGTTGGTGCGCACGCGTGCCTGCCGCAAAATCCGTGACTCCAACCGCGGGTCCCGCGGACTCATTGTCCGCGGGCATACCCGCGATCGTGTCACGGTGAGGAAGAACGGGGAAATGCTGATGTAAACAAACATTTCCCTAGTCTTCCTAGTGACAGGACAGTGACCACAGCTTCCTGTAATTGGAAGCGGTGATTACTGTCGTGTCACACACAGCTCATCCCCCCTACAGTTAGAAGCACTCCCTAGGGCACACTTAACCCCTTCAGCCCCACCTAGTGGTTAACCCCTTCACTGCCAGTGTCATTTTCACATTAATCAGTGCATTTTTATAGCACTGATCGCTATAAAAATGACAATGGCCCCAAAAATGTGTCAAAAGTGTCCGATGTGTCCGCCATAAAGTTGCAGTCACGATAAAAATAGTAGATCGCCGCCATTACTAGTAAAAAAAATAATAATAAAAATGCCATAATTCTATCCCCTATTTTGTAGATGCATAACTTTTGCGCAAACAAATAAATATACGCTTATTGCAATTTTTTTACCAAAAATATGTAGAAAAATACTTATTGGCCTAAACTGAGGAAAAAAACGTTTTTGAGGATATTTATTATAGCACAAAGAAAAAAGAAAAAAATTGTCATACAGCTTATCACATTGTATATGGAAGCATGTAGCAATTCCTTTGACGAATTGCTACATGCTTCCATATACAATGTGATAAGCTGTATGACAATTTTTAGTGTTTGCAATTGTGTAGAACTTTTATTACATGTTACCAGAGCTCATATCTTAACTTGTACCGATTCTTCCTTTGAATTTTATTAAACAAACCCTTTTAAACATACACTGTTATCAATTTTTGAATTTAGCTGCCCAAAAACCCCACTGGGGGAACATCCCATTCTTCCATTACACATATATGTTACCTTTCTTCGTTGAGGTCCTTCAGGCTAACAAAAGTGCTTCACACAGGTTTTATACTTAAACAAGGTACATTTTACTTTATAAGAGATAAGAGACAGGTTAAGACAAATATATAAATATAGTTTCAGTTGGCTCTGCAGGGCCCTGCAAGGGTCAATAAATGTATAAGATAAAAGTTTTACACAATGCTAATGCTTACTTTCTAAGAATAAACAGTCCTATGCTCGCAAACTCCCCCTAGTGGGCAATATCACCCAGTGTCCCATCAATGTTAATTCCAGTCAAGCCTGACTAAGATTATTGCAAGAATTCCTCAATGGTGGGAGTCTTCGCTAGCAAACGTTGGTGCACATTATATTTGTAATCCAAAGGAGGTTAAAGATGTAACTAAACTCCCACAATGCTTTTGGGAGTGAAACTCTCAGTCAGTGTAACGCCAACTTTAACTACGCAGCTACCAGACGCTGTGCTATGTCCTAGTGTATGTGTGGTGCACTACTCTGAAGATGGTGGGCCTTCAAGAGTCACAGGTCTAACAAACAGTTGTAGATTCTGGGCAGGTGCCCGCTCACCCAAACAGGCCTAGTCCACCTGACATGATCAGCTGTTGGTACCTCGATCCGCAACCTCTCAGCAACGTACAGTCTCCGGTCCCGGTCCCTCTCACAGCCGCCGTAGATGTCGGTAGGTGGATGACTCTGGTCTCTGGGAAGCACAAGCTGGTCACACGGAAAGAGGTCCCTCTCTGGCTTGGTGATCCTCCACGAAACTACAGGCCCAGGCTTTGGGCCTAGTCGCTCCAGCAGCAGGCCTCACACAGGCTTCCTCCTTGGTTTAGGGCGAAGTCCAGAGAGACTGAGCGCAGCTCCGTCCCCTCCTTTAAGTAACCTCCCCCAGCAGGCTGTGCGGTGGTTGTAATGCATTCTGGGAGTACAGCTGCACTGTGGGTACCATAGTCTATTAGGTATCCATGGCAACGGAGTCCCTTTCTCCCTGTACCATAAGTTCCACACGCATTACTGAGCATAAGTAAACAATAATCTATAAAGTTATAACTGGAACATCAAAGGGAGTTTTAGGTATCTACATATCACAATAGTCCATAACAATAGAACCAAGCTACACCTATGTTTAAACTTCACACATACACCGAGTGGAGAGCATCAAGTGCGGCCAGGCTGGTGTGTACAGCGCTGGGAAGCTAATTAAGAGGCTGCTGGACTGATCCATCGAGGAGGTCGGGTTACATACAGGAGTAGGGATGAGCCGAACACCCCCCTGTTCGGTTCGCACCAAAACCTGCGAACAGACCTAAAGTTCGCGTGAACTTTAGAACCCTATTAACCTCCCTGGCGGTATGATTCTGGCAGATTTTAGGTGCTGAAAGCGGTACCATTATTCTGCATGGAAATTTGGCGTTTTATATTGCAGGCCTGTAATTCTTAGGAATAACTCACTTAAATCTGTCCAAACCAGAGTCTAGTAGACATCCCAGGTATGATAAAGTTCAAAAAACAAAATCATAAATTATAATATAATAAATAACTATAAAATAATTATAACAAATAATAATATAATAATAATAAAAGTGTTTTTCAGTGTTTGATGACGAATTTCCCCACAAATCGCTATTGCTTAATTCTGCGAGTGATTCTTATTTATTATCGCTGTTTTCTAGCTGGTCTAAAACCACTTTTGACATAAAGGGACACTTTTTAGTTGCTATGCACAATCTCCAAATTCCAGGCAGAAAGAACAGTTTTTATTATATAAAAGTGCATGCAGGACACTGGGCAGACCACTAGGGACAAAGGGGGCGTGTAATTTTTTTATACAGAACTGTAAGATTACAGTGTACTGTGTACTGTATATGTACTGTGTTTTAATTTTTTTGAATTTGGCGCCGATCTCCGCCCCCGTGCGTCGTAACGTCGCAGGGAACGGAGCTCGGCGGCACTCGGCACTGTGTGAATCGATAGAGGAGACAGCTCAATCACACAGCGGGGAGGCATCGTAGGATCCAGGGGACAAGGTAAGTAACTCTGCCTGGATCACTGCGATGCAATTCCGAGTCTGGCTCGGGGTTACCGCTTTTGGTGCTGAAACTTCACCCCGAGCCTGACTCGGGAATACCGCTAGGCAGGTTAAATACAATAGACTCAAACGTTCGAAATCTAAAGTGCTAATTATAAAGGCTAATATGCAAGTTATTGTCCTAAAAAAGGGTTTGGGGACCCGGGTCCTGCCCCAGGAGACATGTATCAATGTAAAAAATAAAATAAAAAAACTGACGTTTTTTCGGGAGCAGTGATTTTAATAATGCATAAAGTGAAACAATAAAAAGTGAAATATTCCTTTAAATTTCGTACCTGGGGGGGGGGGGGTGTATAGTATGCCTGTAAAGCAGCGCTTGTTTTCCTTGCTTAGAACTCTCCCTGCACAAAATGTAATTTCTGAAGGAAAAAAAGCCATTTAAAACCACTCGCGGCTATAATGAATTGTCGGCTCCCGGCAATACAGAGAAAAGTCATTGATAAAAAAAAATAAAAAATGCGTGGGGGTCCCCCCAAATTCAATTACCAGGCCCTTCAGGTCTGGTATGGATATTAAGGGGAACCCTGCATCAAATAAAAAAAAAATGATGTGGGTTTCCCCCCAAATATCCATACTAGACCCTTCAGGTCTGGTATGGATTTTAAGGGGAACTACACCCCAAATAAAAATAAAAAAATCCCCCAAAAATCCACACCAGACCCTTTATCTGAGCACGCAACCTGGCAGGCCACAGGAAAAGAGGGGGGACGAGAGAGCGCCCCCCTCCTGAACCGTACCAGGCCACATGCCCTCAACATGGGGAGGATGTCCCCATGTTGATGGAGACAAGGGCCTCATCCTCACAACCCTTGCCCAACAACAAAGGGAACCCCCAGATCCCACCCCCCCTATGTGAATTGGTAAGGGGTACATTGTACCCCTACCATTTCACGAAGAAAGTGTAAAAAAATGTAAAAAAAACACACAGACACCTTGGAAAAGTCCCTTATTAAAAATAAAAAATAAAAAACACATTCCAGCGATGTAATCCAATGTCCCGTGGCGATCTGATGTCCAGCGTTGCAGTCTCCACTCGAAACGTCATTGGCTGAGCGGACCTACACTGCGGAGAAAGTTCCCCATCATGTCCGCTCAGCCAATGACGTAGGCGGGGTCTGAGGTACGTGGGGGCGGGGGAGCCCTCGTATCTCAGACCCCGCCTATGTCTTGGCTGAGCGGACCTGATGGGGAACTTCCTCTTCAGTGTAAAAAAAATGAATAGACCCGCCCCTTCTCACGTTCCCCATCAGGTCCGCTCCTGATGGAGAACGTGAGAAGGGGCGGGTCCGCTCCTGATGGAGAACGTGAGAAGTAGGCAGGGTCTGAGATACAAGGGCGCCCCTGCCCCCTCGTACCTCAGACCTCGCCTACGTCATTGGCTGAGCGGACCTGATGGGGAACTTCCTCTGCAGTGTAGGTCCGCTCAGCCAATGACGTTTCGAGTGGAGACTGCAGCGCTGGACATCGGATCGCCGACATTGGATTACATTTCTTCGTGAAATGGTAGGGGTACAATGTACCCCTTACCAATTCACATGGGGGGGCCGGGATCTGGGGGTCCCCTTTGTTAAAGGGGTCTTCCAGATTCCAATAAGCCACCTGCCCGCAGAGCCCCACAACCACCGGGCAAGGGTTGTGGGGATGAGGCCCTTATCCCTATCAACATGGCGCTCTCTCGCCACCCCTCTTTTCCTGCGGCCTGCCAGGTTGCGTGCTCAGATAAAGGGTCTGGTATGGATTTTTGGGGGAACTCCACGCCATTTTTAAAAAAAAGTTGGGGTGGAGTTCCCCTTAAAATCCATACCAGACCGAAAGGGCCTGGTATGGATATTTAAGGGGAACACCATGTAATTTTTTTTTTATTTGATGCAGGGTTCCCCTTAATATCCATACCAGACCTGAAGGGCCTGGTAATTGAATTTGGGGGGACTCCCACGCATTTTTTTTTTTTTTTTAATCAATTACTTTTCTATGTATTGCCGGGAGCCGACAATTCATTATAGCCGCGAGTGCAGGGACAGTTCTAAGCACGGGAAACAAGCGCGACTTTACAGGCATACTATACACACACCCTAGGTACGAAATTTAAAGGAATATTTCACTTTTATTGTTTCACTTTAAACATTATTAAAATCACTGCTCCCGAAAAAATGGGAGTTCTTAAAACTTTTTTTTGCATTGATACATGTCCCCTGGGGCAGGACCCAGGTCCCCAAACACTTTTTATGACAATAACTTGCATATAAGCCTTTAAAATTAGCACTTTAGATTTCTCCCATAGACTTTTACAGGGTGTTCAGCGGGTTTTCGAATTTGCCGCAAACACCCCGAATTGTTCGCTGTTCGGCGGACATGCGAACAGGCAATGTTCGAGTCAAACATGAGTTCGACTCGAACGCAAAGCTCATCCCTATACAGGAGGAATCCACATATCTGTTCACCTCATGTGATATAAAATCTCTTATAACTTGGAGATCATTGGGATCTGGTAAGCGGCACATTTAATTATATTTGGAAAAACGGATTGAAAATATTCTTTCACTGGAAGTGGTTCACTTGATTTTATAGAGAGATTTGAACATGGATTGAAATGAAAACACCAGGACACTTAATATGTATATATTTTTGATGAAACAATATATATATATATATTTTTTTTATTAACTTTTTTTGATGAATATTATTTTTTGATGAACAATTTTCTGATGAATTTGGTTTCACATTATGTTATTATTTTTGCTTTTTTCACATGGTGGTAATTTTTGTGTTTGTTCACAATTAGGGATACGCCGAACACCCCCTCATTGAAAAAAAATCGGCAGGGGTTACCCCCACAGTCCATTACCAAGCCCTTTGGGTCTGGTATGAATAATAAGGGGAACCCCGGGGGTTCCCTATGATAAAGACGGGTGACCCCGCCCCCTCTTACGCATCATGGGGGTTTTGTTCCTGCTGTAGAGGGGAGACTGCAGCGTCGCTGGAGAATGGATCATCGTTGGACATCGACGGGATTACATCGCTGGAATTTATTTTTTATTTTTAATAAAGGACTTTATGTCTGTGTGTTTTTTACAAATTTGTACACTTTCTTTGTGAAATGGTAGGGGTACAATGTACCCCGTTACCAATTCACATAGGGGGGGCTTCCAGATTTCGATAAGCCCCCCACCCACGGACCCCCACAACCACCGGGCAAGGGTTGTGGGGATAAGGGCCCTTGTCCTCATCAACATGGGGACAGCCTCCCCATGTTGAGGGCATGTGGCCTGGTACGGTTCAGGAGGGGTGGCACTCTCTCGTTCCCCCCTCTTTTCCTGCGGCCTGCCAGGTTGCGTGCTCAGATAAGCGTCTAGTATGGATTTTTGGGGGGACCCCACAATTTTTTTTTTATTTTGGTGCAGGGTTCTCCTTAAAATCCATACCAGACCTGAAGGGCCTGATATGGAATTTGGGGGGACCCCCACATTTTTTTTTGGTTCGGGGTTCTCCTTAATATTCATACCAGGTTTATTGTATACCACCAAGCTAACTGGGGGGGGGGGGTAAAACATACACACAGACTTTTTTAAATAGATATGCAGGGTAAATAATCTAACATATTCACTTTGAGAGTGAGACTTTTGTTTTACCTAGGATTCATACCTATGTTGGCCAGTTGATATGCTTCTGTCCCCCCTGCAGTCCTTAGTCCAAGACTGTCTTTTAGCTTTATGTAATGAGTCACTATTTCCTTGGTATGTGGAGAAGAACAACATTTCATGATGTGTATCATTATACATGATTGTCTAGTATATTTGTATCCTTTGTTTATGTATAATAGACATGTACCATTTTTGCCGGCGTATAAGACGGCTCGGCATATAAGATGACCCCCTAATTTTACATTTTAAATGTTGGTTTTAAGGTATACTCACTGTATAAGACGACCCCCTTCCAACCAGTCTGTCAGCCTGCTGGATGTGTCTCACAGTATACATACAGTATACCGCGCTGAGCCAATCACAACGAGCGATGCATTCTATTAATGAATACAAAGCCTGCTCGGATTGGCAGAGGCTGTTACATAATCAGCCCATGCCTCTGACTCTCAAAGCCAATTTGAGCAGGCTACTGTATGTAGCCTGCTCAGATTGGCAGAGGTTGTTCCTCCAATCCGAGCAGGCTCTGTATTCATAATAGAATACATTGCTCACTGGGATTGGCTCAGCAGTGTATACTGCATGTTTGCAGTATTACCGCACATTCAGCGAGGATCAGGAGGGCTGACATCCAGCACCCGGCGTATAAGACGACCCCCGCTTTTTGGACGTTTTTATTTAGTGTAAAAGGTTGTCTTATACGCCGGAAAATACGGTACTAATTTTGACTATATGTCCTAGATAAACTGTACACATCCATGGCTGCTTGAAGAAGCAAAATTTATCTGAGAACTGTTCAGCTACAGCTATTACTTGCCATCCACTCTGCAAAAAAATTATTTGATGTAGTTACTGAGACCTTTCTCTCCTTCTCTCTCGCTCTCTCTCTATATGTACTGTATACACAGTTTATATATACAAGAGTGCTAAGTTATTATGTAGAGAGATATACAAATGAATGTACTGTATATGGGTGATGCCATGATGTGTGATCAATAACCACACTTTAATGAATGGTTTTAAGGTGTTTCTAACAAAACTTTTGGATTTTAGAAAAATACTCTGTTTGTGAATTATGTAATCCTCTCATAAATACTGTATATGCACCTTAAAGCCCCGTACACACGATCGGTTTAACTGATGAAAACCGTCCGATGGATGGTTTTCATCAGACAAACCGATCGTGTATGGTACCCATCGGTCTTTTTTCCATCGGATGGAAAAAATAGAACTTGTTTTAAATTTTTCCGATGGATAAAAAACTGATGGGAATTTCCGATCGTCTATGGGCAAGTCCATCGGTTAAAATACCCACGCATGCTCAGACGGAATTAGGAGATGGGAGCGCTCGTTCTGGTAAAACTAGCGTTCCTAATGGAGAGAGCTAAGTTATTATGTAGAGAGATATACAAATGAATGTACTGTATATGGGTGATGCCATGATGTGTGATCAATAACCACACTTTAATGAATGGTTTTAAGGTGTTTCTAATAAAACTTTTGGATTTTAGAAAAAGACTCTGTTTGTGAATTATGTAATCCTCTCATAAATACTGTATATGCACCTTAAAGCCCCGTACACACGATCGGTTTAACTGATGAAAACCGTCCGATGGATGGTTTTCATCAGACAAACCGATCGTGTATGGTACCCATCGGTCTTTTTTCCCTCGGATAGAAAAAATAGAACTTGTTTTAAATTTTTCCGATGGATAAAAAACTGATGGGAATTTCCGATCGTCTATGGGCAAGTCCATCGGTTAAAATACCCACGCATGCTCAGACGGAATTAGGAGATGGGAGCGCTCGTTCTGGTAAAACTAGCGTTCCTAATGGAGAGAGCACATTCGTCATTCTGCAAGTTATTGCTTCGTTTAATGCAACGCATGTTTTGTTGCTTTAGAGCGGTCTTTAAAATGTCATTTTGGCAGCAGATCTTTCTCCTGAGTTCTGACAAACGTATGTCTTTCTTTTTTCTTGTGATCTTAGGAATAATTTGTTTAATTCTTCAAGGCCGACCTCACAAATTACACCTTTTTTTTTGTTTTTGTCTTTAAATTTGTTGTGCATTTTTTGGTGTGTCAATTTCTCAGAACAACATATTATTTTTATTTTTTACTCATGGAGGTTGTTGTCCCTTGTTATTAATTACACATTGTATTTATGAAATCTTATTGCTACTTCCAAAAAAAACACATCAGGCATGTATGTTGGCTGAAATCAAATTTCCCTTTATTTCGGACAAAAAACAAACAAAAACCGAAGGACAACTATTCAGAAATTAGCAGAGAATATAAAGTCATTAGATCCCAAATGCAGACCTGACTATGATCAATAATAAAATCAACAACAGCATGAAATCAGGAGCAGCAGCCAAAGACATACATCATCCCAAGCTGTGGTACTCCATCAACCTTCAATTTCTGGATGAGCAGCTCGAGGCCAGGGAATCACCTCCTGCTCTTCCCTGTAGCCTTCCTTCCACGCCTCTCTGCAGCGTTCTCTCCACGGCCCCGTCCACGCACCCTTGCAGGCTGGGCCACTGTGGGTGGTGATGTGGCAGGAGGAGGAGGAGAAGGAGGAGAGGGATTGGCCTGCTGCGAGATATGGGTGGCCTCAGTCAGCAGCCCCCTCGCCCCCATGTGTACGGCCATATATATAAGATGCTCACAAAGGGCCCGTTGTCCCGCCTACATTCTGAGCAACTTATCTGCCAGATAGGTGCTAAACCCCTCCGTAGGGTTAAGGGGGGCCCTCATGATAGCAGCAGCCTCCTGAATCATCTTTAGTGACTCCTCCTCCACTTGTGTAATCCGCCGTTGTTTTGGCGGTCTGACGTGGAGGGGAGCCACTTGGGAGACGGTGCTGCCACTAGGCCTGGGGACCTGCTGAGTCCCACTTGGCCCTGCCTCCTCCTGCCTGCCACACTCCTGACCCTCTTCCTCCTGGCTTGCCTCATCCTGTTTTTAAAAGAAAATGAAAAATTGGATTATTTGGGGAATCTATCACACACAATTTTGATCTCTTTCCTGTTTTTTTTTTTTTTAGGGGGGGGTATGATATCATTTATGGCTAATCCAAACAGTTCAACACAATATTACTTAGTGGACAATAATTATGATCAAAAATACTATACCGGGCTGAAGATGTGAAGATCTGGCTCTTCTAGCTCGGGAGGCTCCTCCTCCGCCTCTGCAGGGGTGGAGGGAAGGGTGGAAGGAACGCTGGAGGGAAGTGTGGAGGGAAGGGTTGAGGGAAGGCTGGAAATAGATTCCCTGGCCTCGATCTGGTCATCCAGAAATTGAAGATGTCTGTAGTACCACAGCTTGGGCTTTACTACATCGTTGGCTGCTGCTCCTGATCTCTTTGACTGGCGCACTTCCTTGTATTTTTTTTTATAGGAATTACGCAGGTTGTTGATTTTATTATTGATCATAGTGTAGTCTGCATCTGGGATCCATGGCTTCATATCCTCTGCTAACTTGGTAATAGTTGCCCGACGTACATCACTCTTGTGGTACGCTGGGTGTTTCAGTTCCCACAGGTTGCGCTGTTCCTTATATTTTTCTATAAAAATCAGCATCACCTCCGGCTCTCGTAGTTTCTGCATCTTTTTTGAACAACAAATAAAAAACAAAAGAAAAAAAAGTAAAGGATCAGAATTGATTCTCCTCAACTTATCACAATATTGCCCTTTACAATCATGAACCATTATAGGCCACTGCAGGCCCGAGTTCCCTTCTTACCTTAGTTCCCTTCGTTGGTTCACTTCCGGTCGTCCTTACTCCGCGCATCCCTAATAACTTCTTTCCCCTTTTTATACCCTGCGCATGCGTGTAACTCCGCCCTCGTCGCCCGCCCATGACGGACTTTTTCAGCATTTCCCCGCCCCTTAACGATCGGCGCACAGTGTGAGACGGCGACATGTCGCAGACACAGGTGGCTTCTTTACTTGAAATTACCGACGAGGAAAGCCCGGAGGCGGAAACGTCCCGATCCAGTCAAAAAAGATACAAGGCGACTAATATGTCTTTTTCTGAAATGGCGGAGATGGTGGACATTCTGCGGAGGAAGGATTACGACGGCAAGCATGGCCCATACGACACCCCTAATCTCCGGAAGTCACAAATTATGGACAAAGTTGCGAAGACTCTCTATAAAAAATATGGAGTCAGGAGATCCAAGGAACAACTCCGTAAAAGGTGGTCAGACCTGAAGCTCAGGGAGCCGGAGCAGTATAGGAAGCTTATAAAAAGCATTGAAAAAAGTACGTTTATTTTACTGTGTTCTTTCACATTGTAATATGTACAGTATTCTTCCATGTTTTGCACCATGTGCTTGGCTTGACTGGTTTCACATTTTAAAATCTCAACTTTTATGTTAAGTGGAGAGTCCACTTATTTGCTAAATGTGTTGAACAAAAAATTGCTGCTCTTCCCCCAAACATGTTTGGCACATATCCACGTAAACTACATGTGGGCATGCCTCATTTTACTTCAACAATGTTTATCTACACATTGTTGGCTAGATGATGTGTTGTAAGGAAATTTAGAATGTGAATGAAAGAATAAACTGTATTCTGGATAAAGGAGATGACACTCCAGCAGTTGTGTACTCTTTTTTGTTCTTCAACAAGATACTATACTCTGGGCCACATGACCAAATTTCTTAACGGTGTCACACACAGGTGGTCCAGTGGATACCTTGGTGTTTATCCAAGTGAATTTGTGAGTGTCCTCCAAAATAACATGTTGCTTTGTTGAGTTTGCAAGATCTCATATGTTCATCTTGAAACTCAGGGCCAAATATCAATTGGACCCCACTTTAAAACATTGAGAATCCATTTTCAGGCCTAAAAAGTCTGTGGGCTAAAAGGATAAAAAAAAAATTATATTCCCATAGGGGAGAGGAGAGTGGGAGGACACCATGCTCATGAGACGAGGAACCCAACACCACAGAAACTCCCTGAAGATCCCAAAGCAGACAAAGTTCAGCAGGTTCAGGAAGCGGAGGGGGAGAAAGTGGAGGTGGAGGAAGGAGAGGTGGAGGAAGGAGAGGTGGAGCTTATCAGCACAACAGGTCAGTGTCTGTCACCACAACTTCAAGGTAAATACAGATGTAGGCCTGCATAGTTTTAAAATATTTTTTTCTTTTTAGGGACTGAACGTGGGGGTGTGTCAGGAAGTCCAAATCCTCCATTCACGAGTGCCAGCGCAAAAATAATCATTCAGGAAATCATGGAATGCAGTAGCGAAATGGACATTATGAGAAAGAGAATGATTGTGATTGAGCAAAAATATAAAAACATGATAGATATTTTGGGGAGAATAGTGTGACCCCCCCCTTTTTGTGTGTTTTGTTATGTGTTGGAATATTTCTATGGGATTTCCACCAGCCCAAATGTGAAGATGCACACACTGAAGACTCAACATGTGGTATCTGCCGTCACAGGATATCTATGTCCCTGTTTTGGGGGTGCAAACTCTTCCTCCCTCCTCAAGTAGGGGAGAGGAAGGGTTTTCACCCCTAAAGCACGTCCATTGATCCCCTATGATGGCAGATAGCACATGTTTACCCTAGCCATGGGATCATGTTGAAGATACCCATTTGAGCCCCAAAAAGAAAGTGTGTTTCTTCACATTTGGGATGGATCAGGGGTAACATCACCCCATCTCCTGTTTGTATTTTTCACTGTGTTATTTTATTACTTGTTAATGGAAAAAAATGTGGCTTTTGACCCATGCATGTTTCTGCCAAAAAAGCCACACAAAACACCCCAAAAAATTATTTCGAAAAAAAAACAAAACTGTGTTACAATCAATAAAAACATTGGGGAAGTCGAAAAAAGGTGTGCCTTGTTGTTTCTATGCTCAATAGCAGTTCTGAAGATGCAAAATGAGTGTTTTTACCTCTGAGATTGGAGGCTATTTACTAATAAGGAGAAATACACTTGGCACTACTAGAACCTGGGAGACACATAAACCACAAATCAAAGAATGACAACACAAGTTTGTAGTAAATCAAATATTTTTGTTTATTTAAAAAAGGTAACATCAAAGTTCAGATGTGGTCTGGCATTGCGATGGCCCCCCTACCCGTGAAGTACTCTACGTATTTCTGACGTACTTCACTGGGCACTTTGGGGGGCCAAGCCAGTACGGGCAGTGCTGAGGCCGGTCAGATTTATCAGTTCAGAGGGACCGGCCTCAGACCCAACTGATGACACATAATTTGTGGAGTATTTTCTTAAAAAATTGTGCAACAAGCAGCAGCAGTACACAATGTTGTTGAGTTTATAATCCCCCAAATTGATAGCTGTCTGGAACAGGCGGAACCGGCTGGCCATTATCCCGAAGGCATTCTCCACAACTCTCTGGGCTCTGGCCAGCCGGTAATTAAAAACCCTCCTCTCCGGGGTGAGGGTGCGTTGGGGAAACGGCCACATGAGGTGTGGTCCTAGTCCAAAAGCTTCATCCGCAATGAAAACGAACGGTAGCCCTTCTACGTTCTCTGCATCTGGAGGCAGTGCAAGACCCCCAGCCTGCAGACGGTGAGCGAACTCCGTCTCAGCGAATACTCCGCCATCGGACATCCGGCCGTTCTTCCCCACGTCCACATACAGGAACTCGTACCGTGCCGACACCACCGCCATTAACACTATGCTATTAAAACCTTTATAGTTAAAATAGTATGACCCCGAACGGGGTGGTGGCACTATGTGGACGTGCTTCCCATCAATTGCCCCTCCGCAGTTGGGGAAATCCCACCGCTGGGCAAATTGGGAGGCCACAGTCAGCCATTCCTGTGGTGTGCTAGGGAACTGTGGAGTCAAACAAAAAGAAGACATTAGTACGGTTTATGTTTACAGTGCAAGCAGATTACACACAAAAACATTGTTGACCAACATCATTCTAACATTATTATTTAGGGGAGTATTTCCTACCAATAAACAAAGGCCCACTTAGCAGATGCCTCACCCCCGCTGAGTGGAAATTCTAAAATAAACTAAGGGGGGGGCCTAAGGTGATTGTGGGGGATCCAAAAAAAGGCTTGACCACTCTGCTGAGCTTGATTGAGAACTAAAAAATTGGTAACATCTTTAGGGGGGGGAGGGAGGGTTGTCAAACTACGCGGGCAATGACCCCACAAAAAGGAAAAGGAAAATAGATGGCTAGCTGGGTTTGCGCCCACGATAGCATGCTGGAGAGGTTAGTGAAGGGAAATAGGCATGGAGGGCCCAAAAAGGCCTTTACAGGTCAAAAAATGCATGGGGAAAATGGGGACATTACCAGGATATTACAAACAGGCAAATTTGGGTTAGGAGGGAAAAAATAAGAAGATTCAAAAACAATCAAAACATATAATGTGAGGTTAAAGGAGCAAGGACCTGAATGATGGCTGAACACGTCTCAGGGATAATGATCCAGAGAGCCTGGGGGGAGATGCCTGTTGAGAACTTGAGGTCCTGCAAGCTTCTCCCAGTCGCCAGGTATCTCAACGTGGCAATAAGCCTCTGCTCGGCAGTGATGGCCTGGCGCATCACAGTGTCCTGCCTCGTTATATAGGGGGACAGCAAATCCAACAGACGGTGAAATACGGGGTCCGTCATCCTGAGATAATTCCTGAAATCATCAGGATTATTCTCATGGATTTCCCGCAGCAGAGGCATATGAGAGAATTGGTCCCGCTGGAGCAACCAATTCTTAGTCCATGAACTCCTCCTCACCCTGTTCACAGACTGAACTCGGGTTACAGTGTTAACTGCAACACCAAGCCCAAAGCCAGCACGAGCTCGAGAACAAGAACACACTTCAAACATGGTTTTAAACCGGTCGGCTGGTCAGAACGCACTCAAACAGAACGCACCGTGGAACAGCAAGGCCTTAGAAGAACGACCTGAAAAACAGGAAACGAACGGCCAAGAAGGCACTGCAAGGCAGTAACGACCTGACTGCACGCACTGAATCACAAATACAAAACCACAAGCACAAACTGAACACCAGGAAATGATCTGCAAAGCACGGAGACTGAAAAGCGCGAATCGGCTCTCACCAAACTTTTACTAACACGCGGTAACACGAAATCAGCAAAAGCAGCCCAAGGGGTGGCGCCATTAGATTTGTTCGGCCCTTTTATAGCGCGTTGTACGTTTTGTACGTGCCGTCGTTTTGTTGACGTCGGTTTTTAAACTGATGGTGTGTGGCCAAGACTGATGAAAAACAGTTTCATCGGATTTCCGATGGTCAAATCCATCGGACGAAAATTCATAGGTTAACCGATCGTGTGTACAGGGCTTTACAGTCCCTATCACTGTTTTCAATAGGCCTCTGAAGGAAGCCTTCGTTTTTGTATATTCCTGTGCAGGGATGAGCCGAACACCCCCCTGTTCGGTTCGCACCAGAACCTGCGAACAGACAAAATGTTTGTGTGAACTTTAGAACCCTATTAAATACAATGGACTCGAACATTCGAAATCTAAAGTGTTAATTATAAAGGCTAATATGCAAGTTATTGTCCTAAAAAGTGTTTGGGGACCGGGGTCCTGCCCCAGGGGACATGTATCAATGCAAAAAAAAGTTTTAAAAACGGCTGTTTTTTCGGGAGCAGTGATTTTAATAATGCTTAAAATGAAAAAATAAAAGTGAAATATTCCTTTAAATTTCGTCCCTGGGGGGTGTGTATGATATGCATGTGAAGTGGCGCATGTTTCCCGTGCTTAGAACTGTCCCTGCAAAAAATTTCATTTTTGAAAGAAAAAAAGTCATTTAAAACTCACTCGCGGCTATTAATGAATTGTCGGCTCCCGGCAATACATTCAAAAGTCATTGATAAAAAAAAAAAAAAGCGTGGGGGTTCCCCAGAATTCAATTACCAGGCCCTTCAGGTCTGGAATGGATATTAAGGGGAACCCCGCCGCAAATTTTTTAAAAAATTGACGTGGGGTTCCCCCAAATATCCATTCCAGGCCCTTCAGATCTGGCATGGATTTTAAGGGGAACTCCACCCCAAATGTAAAAAAAATGGCGTGGAGTCCCCCTAAAAATCCATACCAGACCCTTATCCGAGCACGCAACCTGGCCGGCCGCAGGGGAAAAGGGGGGGGACAAGAGAGCGGCCCCCCCTCCCTCCTGAACCGTACCAGGCCACATGCCCTCAACATGGGGAGGATGTCCCCATGTTGATGGGGACAAGGGCCTCATCCCCACAACCCTTGCCCGGTGGTTGTGGGGGTCTGCGGGCTTATCGGAATCTGGAAGACCCCTTTAACAAAGGGGACCCCCAGATCCCGGCCCCCCCTATGTGAATTGGTAAGGGGTACATTGTATCCCTACCATTTCACGAAGAAAGCGTAATTTTTTTTTTTTAAAAAACACGCAAACACCTTGAAAAAGTCCTTTATTAAAAAAAAAAAAAAAAACATTCCAGCGGTGAAATCCAGTGTCCCGCGGCGATCCCGATGTCCAGCGCTGTCCTTCATTGGTTGTGCCTGAGCGGACCTGATGGGGAACTCCCTCTCAGTGTTTTAAATGTATAGACCCCGCCCCTTCTAAAGTTCCCCATCAGGTCCGCTCAGCGGACCAGATGCGGAACATGAGAGGGGGCGGGTCTATACATGTATTACCAAAGTGAGAGCAGTTCCCCATCAGGTCCGCCCCCTCGGTATGTCGGACCCGCCTACGTCATTGGCTTGAGCGGGGAACTTCCTTCACTATGTAAATTTAAATTACACAGTGAAGGAAGTTCCCCGCTCAGACCAATGAAGTAGGCGGGGACTGACATACCGAGGGGGCGGACCTGATGGGGAACTGCTCTCACTTTGGTAATACATGTATAGACCCGCCCCTTCTCATGTTCCGCATCTAGTCCGCTGAGCGGACCTGATGGGGAACTTTAGAAGGGGCGGGTCTATACATTTAAAATACTGAGAGGGAGTTCCCCATCAGGTCCGCTCAGGCACAACCAATGAAGGACAGCGCTGGACATCGGGATCGCCGTGGGACACTGGATTTCACCGCTGGAATGTTTTTTTTTTTTTTTTTTAAATAAAGGACTTTTTCAAGGTGTTTGTGTGTTTTTTTAAACATTTTTGTATGCTTTCTTCGTGAAATGGTAGGGGTACAATGTACCCCTTACCAATTCACATAGGGGGGGCCGAGATCTGGGGGTCCCCTTTGTTGAAGGGGTCTTCCAGATTCCGATAAGCCCCCCGCCCGCAGACCCCCACAACCACCGGGCAAGGGTTGTGGGGATGAGGCCCTTGTCCCCATCAACATGGGGACATCCTCCCCATGTTGAGGGCATGTGGCCTGGTACGGTTCAGGAGGGAGGGGGGGCCGCTCTCTCATCCCCCCTCTTCCCCTGCGGCCGGCCAGGTTGCGTGCTCGGATAAGGGTCTGGTATGGATTTTTGGGGGGACTCCACGCCATTTTTTTTAAATTTGGGGTGGAGTTCCCCTTAAAATCCATGCCAGATCTGAAGGGCCTGGAATGGATATTTGGGGGAACCCCACGTCAATTTTTTTTTTCATTTGCGGCGGGGTTCCCCTTAATATCCATTCCAGACCTGAAGGGCCTGGTAATAGAATTCTGGGGAACCCCCACGCTTTTTTTTTTTTTTATCAATGACATTTGTATGTATTGCCGGGAGCCGACAATTCATTAATAGCCGCGAGTGAGTTTTAAATGACTTTTTTTCTTTCAAAAATGACATTTTTTGCAGGGACAGTTCTAAGCACGGGAAACATGCGCCACTTTACATGCATATCATACACACCCCCCAGGGACGAAATTTAAAGGAATATTTCACTTTTATTTTTTCATTTTAAGCATTATTAAAATCACTGCTCCCGAAAAAACGGCCGTTTTTAAAACTTTTTTTTGCATTGATACATGTCCCCTGGGGCAGGACCCGGGTCCCCAAACACTTTTTAGGACAATAACTTGCATATAAGCCTTTATAATTAGCACTTTAGATTTCTCCCATAGATTTTTCGAATTTGCCACGAACACCCCAAATTGTTCGCTGTTCGTCGAACAGGCAATGACTCGAACTCGAAGCTCATCCCTTTTCCTGTGGGAATACTCACTCCTATTTAAAAAGTGTGAATCCACACCTCTAATCTGTGTGGAAAAAGGATGCGAGTATGTGTCTCAAATTTGTACAATGTTTATTCAGTGTTTCTGGAAAAATACTCTAGCGCACTCACCCCAGACTTTTCCTGCTTTCACGAACAGACTTGTTCCTGCCACAGACCTGGTAAATATGAAAAGTCACTGCCACTGACTTGGTGAAGTTGGTCACTGCCACTGACCTGGTGAACAGGGCCTTGCCCTATTTGGTCACTGCCACTGACCTGGTGTGCGTAGAGTCACTGCCACTATGACTTACAGAACATGCACTTCCTTCTTGGAGAAACTTGGCCCTTGTTAAGAAGGACCTCCCTCCAGAGAGTTACCAGAGGCCCTCACTGTCACCACGACTCTGCGCTGGGTCTTCAGAAGGGGTCACCTCCCTGGCCTTCTCGATCCTGGATACGGGTCCCCTCACAAGGCGGCACCCTGGGAGCCCTCAGTCCCCAGCGGAACCCAGCCAAAGGTGCTGAGCTCCGGGCCTCAAAAATAGTACCTCACCCCAGACCAAAGGTGTCTGGGATGGAACAGGAACTCGGCCTCCGGGCCTAGGGCAACCGGAGACGACACATGCACCACCCAGGCTGAAGGTGCCTGGACGCGACCCCCCTGGAAGATGGCCGCCCCTTTTTTATACCCTCGCCCGACAGGCACAGCAGGTTCCCCGCCCCGCCGTACTGCTGCCGAGAGGGGACAAGAAAAGGCACAACCTTGTATCAGTGGTTCAACACTGGCCCACGGCAACAGCACCACCTGCAGGCCACAGGGAACAGCACACCAATACTATCTCTCAAGGACAGAAATGGTCCAAGAAACCTAACAATTAGTGTATCTGAGCCTAACTACCACTCAGATACTCCCCTTAAATATAGCAATACATTTCCTTTTATTATTTCTGGGTGAAATATGACTATTCTCTGCCTTCAAAACCCCATCACATCCTAAAAAATGAGATTCAGTTCTGCAAATAATTCAATGTATATTAAAAAATGCTTTTACAAATGTTACAGTTTAATTTAAAAGAGAAGTATTGGCTTCTAAAAAAAAACATATATACTCTCCTAGATAATGCAGCATCAATCCGATGTTGCATCTGTCCCCAAGCCAGCTCTAAGACTGAGAACCGAGCAATCAAAGACCGCTGATTGTTCGGTTCTCAGCCTTCAGTGAGCAGAGAGCCTGTGACTGTCAGTTATCAGCTCTCTGCTCTGACCCTCGAGCGCTCACTGAAGAAAGCATGTTTGTGGAGCTCAGGCATCTGGGCAGATCCCGACCATATGGTCGAGGTCTTTTCAGAGCTTGGACCAGCTCTGTGACGTCAGCTGACAGCGTGCTTTTGAACAAACTGCACTCCTGTAATCCCCTGTGATCCCCAGAAGTATAGCTAAAATAGCTTTGGATATACTTCTCCTTTAATATTTATGGCTAAAATATATCACCCAGGGCCACTTATAGGGCACTACAACCAGCCCTCCTGTAGGGGGCCCGAGTTCTGACACTTCAGAAGAGGGGCACGGGCACCTGCAGGAGGGGAGAGCCAGCTATACTGTCATGTGGATCCCGTGGAACCCTTACCCTTGGCTTTCTTTTCTCTTGGGTTGGAAGAAGGGAAGGATCAGAGAAGACAGATTTGGATTTAGTTTGATTTGGATATATTTATATGTGCTAAAAAAAACTAAAAAAAACAATCATCTCACACAGTTACTAGGTTTATAAAGTGAGTGTAATATTTATATTGTGTGAGTGTGATATTTATATTATTTTGATTTGTATTTTGATTTTTCATATGACATAGAAGCATTACTATGTCACTCGGTCAGTTTTCTGCCAATGTCATGGTAGTACAAGGTGCTCTTGTTATGCTCCCAATTTCCACGTAATTGTTTACAATAACTCTCAAAGGAATATATAACTGAGAAGAATAGACAGAATATGTGGTTTTTAGATGTCACCATTTTATGAAAAATACTTTAAAGTATTCAGATATTTTAGATAGTTAAGATGTCACTCCAGTTTGACATCTAACCTACAAGTTAAATTATCTTTGGAACTTTTTAATCAGAATGTCTACCTTATTTCTACCTCTTTATTGAATGTGAAATCTCTATTGATTTTTTCATGTTTTCAGCTTCAGTGTAATCTGACATATTGCCAACACATTTAACTGCTCTTGGTAAAGCTAAGTAAAATATCCCATAATGCTAAATGTCAATGTGTATTTACAGCTGGTTACATTTTGTCAATTGTTTTTGGATACTAAAAGTTCTTACACATTTTGCTGTCATCTAATTTCCTTTTTTATATAACATTCTAACATTTACATTATTTAACTTGAACAAGTTTAATAACACCTAGAGGCATATTTATAAAGCATTTAAATTCACATTCATCAAAAATTCACTGCCGGTAATTGTTCGTGGTGCATGATTTTATTTTTTTAAGCATTGATTTTTATTGAAATTTTCACATAAAAACATTATAAAAAATGTAAGGAAGAAGAAATGGTAGATATTGTAAAGTCATAGGTACATGTCAGGAATTACCGTATTTATCGGCGTATAACACGCACAGGCTTATAACACGCACCCTAACTTTAAGAGGGAAGTTTCAGGAAAAAAAACGTTCACAGCCCCCTGCGTATAACACGCAGGCACAGTTTACCCTCTATTTTCAGGGTAAAAAAGTGAGTGTTATACGTCAATAAATACAGTACATATACTATAAAAAAAGAGGAATAATGACCCTAACCTACATACTCTGATACATTAGCTTAGGCAGGTATTATGGCAACATAATGACAAGAAACATATGACAATATATTTAACAGTAGGAGGGGATAAAGAATTATATGATACCAAACAGTTTGTATGGCCAAAAGGAAGGACATAGGAAACTTATCCAAAGTATATTGCATTATATACAAGTCCATCAGTTATATGCTAAGTGAAATTGGGACATAAACTACCGTATTTATCGGCGTATAACACGCGCCGGCGTATAACACGCACCCCAAGTTTAGGAGGGAATTTTAAGGAAAAAAACTTTTAGGAGGGAAATTCAAGGAAAAAAAACTTACATTTAAATGCAGCATGCAGCCTTGCCCAGTGTCCATCTGTCCATCTGCAGCCTTGCCCAGTGTCCATCTGTCCATCTGCAGCCTTGCCCAGTGTCCTTCTGTCCATCTGCAGCCTTGCCCAGTGTCCATCTGCCCATCTGCAGCCTTGCCCAGTGTCCATCTGTCCATCTGCAGCCTTGCCCAGTGCCTTTGCAATCTTGTCGGTCACTGTGTTTTTTTAAATTTGGCGCCGATTTCTGTGGAGAGGAGCGAGCGGGGCCGAGTGTACTTCGGCTAGACTCGGCTCCTCTCGCAGTCCCGCCCATCTTCACTGACTGCGCCGCTGACAGAGAAAGCCGAGTGTACTTCGGCTAGACTCGGCTCTGCTCACAGTCAGGGGCAGGACTGTGAGAGGAGCCGAGACTAGCCGAAGTACACTCGGCTTTCTCTATGTCAGCAGGGCAGTCAGAGATGGGTGGGACTGCGAGAGAAGCCGAGTAAAGCCGAGTGTACTTCGGCTCCGCTCGCTCCTCTCGCTCGTTTCAGCAGGGGAATTCGACGGAGTATCGGCGTATAACACGCACCCACTATTTTCCCCTGATTTTAAGGGGAAAAAAGTGCGTGTTATACGCCGATAAATACGGTAGTTATCCAGGTGTCCCATGCTGCATAAAACTGTTTGTGTTTATTTAAGCTATATATTGTTCAAAACTTATTATCAAACCTATTTGTTGTTGAACCTTAAAGACCCTTGGAGCTATGTTACCCCTCCATTTCCTCGCAATCATCAATCTAGCTATATAAAGGACATGCATCACTACAGTTCAATGGACAGGCAGGAAGTGCTCCGCTCCAATACTAAGTAAAGCTAAGGTTGGGGTTTCATTGTGCATCCAGAAATATCCGGGATTAGTGTAAAAATATTCTTCCAGTAACTTCTAACATGGGGACAACCCAATAATACATGGAGTAGATTGACTACTTGTCCACAATACTCCAGCATAAATTGTCTGCATGGAAGAAAAATATATATATAAAAAAAACATTCTTAATATATTTTTCCCAAATATATTGACATATATTTGACATACTATAATTTTGGCCTTATTCAATATATTTCAAAAATATATTTCAATATAGTTGTGAATATATTATTGAATATATTTGGGAAATATATTTTGGAATGCATTGTGAAATATATTGCTAATATATTCATAAATATATGTTAAATGTACTTCTGAATGCATTTAACAATATATTTTTGCAGCCATAAATATATTACAAAGTGCATTTTAGGAATGCATTGTGAATATATTCAGAAATATATTGCTAAATGCATTCAGAAGTACATCTAACATATATTTATGAATATATTTGCAGCCTATTTGCATTCCAAAATATATTTCAAATTATATTCAATAATATATTCACAAATATATTGAAATATATTTTTGAAATATATTGAATATGGCCAAAGTTGTAGTATTTAAAAAATATGTCAATATATTTGGGAAAAATATATTAAGAATATTTTTTTAAAATATATTTAAAATATAAATATAAATGTAAATGTACTTCTGAATGCAAAATAAAAAAAAATACATTCCTATTACATTCTGAAATGCTGTGCATTTATATATTGTATTTTATATATTGTAGCCCTATAAAACCAGCAAACATTTGGAAAAAAAACAATAACACAGTACAATACACACAAAACTTTATTATCATGTAAATATACCAAAACTACAACACACAGAATAGAGAGTGGTGATACCTGTGGTAAATGACAATAATTACATAAAAGTTTATTTGTGGTACTCTGCTGAGGTTCCTGATGTTTCCATTCAGGTGATATTTGAACGCCGCAATTTTTCTCGTAACAGCGTCACTGATCACACCTTTTGAAGTCCCAGGAAACTTTGCCAAAGTAGCAGCTTTAAAAAGTAAATGGAAAATATTAGACTTATTAGATTTTCCCTGTGAACCAAAAGCCATATAAAAGACCCCTTTCAAACTGCAGCGCTGCTAAAGCTCCAGCTGTTTTTGCAGTGTTTTTGTAGCGCTATTTAGGCGGGGTTTTTTTTAGGGAAAAAGTCCAGTTTTTATGTGCTTTTAAGGCGCTTTGGAAGTGCTGCCCATTAATTTCAATAGGCAGGGGCGTTTTAGGAGTGCTATTTATAGCGCTCCCAACCTGCCCCAAAGATGCTGCTTGCAGGACTTTTTCTAATGTTCCGCAAGCGTACCGCCCCAGTGTGAAAGTACTCATTGCACTGAAAGGGATGCAGTTTCATGAGCTTTTTAGAGGCTATTTCTAGCGCTAAAATGCCTGCAACCTGCCTCAGTGTGAAGGGGGTCTAACAGATGCAGCTAAATAAAACTAACAAAATGAAGCATGTATAAAATCATCAAAATATTGTACTTTTAAAAAATCCTTATTAGTTCAGACTACTACCAGACTGAGCAAGATATCTCATTTTGACACAAAAGTCAAATTGACTTACAGTCTACATGTCAAAGCTGATGTTTTCATAGGGTCTAACTGCACCCGCTTCTCTCCATCTGTCAGCCGCTTGGAGGCACTGCCTTGAAAGTTACTTTTTATTGAAGT
This sequence comes from Rana muscosa, assembly GCA_029206835.1. Lineage (NCBI taxonomy): Eukaryota > Metazoa > Chordata > Amphibia > Anura > Ranidae > Rana > Rana muscosa. The sequence goes on along the minus strand of CM055116.1, from coordinate 656,094,542 downwards.
AGTTGTAAAGACACAAGGATTTTTACCTTCATGTATTCTATTCATGAAGGTAAAAAAACCTTCTGTGTGCAGCAGCCCCCCTATACTTACATGAGCCCCCTCTCGATCCAGCGATGTCCACGAGAGCCTTGTCTCTCTGGGGACTTGCACTGCTGATTGGCTTTCTGTAGTGGTGGGAGCTATTGGCTCCCGGTGCTGTCAATCACAGTCAGTGAGCCAATTAGGAGATGGGGCCAAGGAGCGGCTCAGTGTGTGATTGGACACACAGAGCTGTGGTTCAGGAGCACCGGCATGGGACCTGAGAAGAGAAGGATCCGGGCTGCTCTGTGCAAAAACCCTTACAGGTGGGGGGCGTGTCCGGACGTGAGCAGGGAACGACGTGCTTTGGAGAAGCTCCGCTGGCCCTGACACAATCCATAGCCATCAGCAGCCAGCGTTTTCATATCCAGCCACCAAACCCTCCATCCTGAACCCCATTCATGTCTGACCCGCCGCCATCTTGAGGCCTGCGGGGACTCAGAATCCCCGGCGCTCGAGTACCGCGGCCGCGAGACGAGCAGTGAACACTCCAGGATACACCCGAATCAGCTTCCCTGGACTGGCGGGACAGACCTGGGGAGATCCGAAGGCCGGCAGAGGCATCCTGTGGTGGACGGCGTGCTGTGTATAGAGGTGAGCGGCGGCCATCTTGCTACACCCTGGGCACACAAGTAGCCTCTCCATCCCCCATAAACTACAACCAAGCCCCGCGGCGCCAAAATAACATCCCGACCACAAGGGGGAGACCCGGGCTGCGGATTAGAGGAACTTGCCTAACCCTAGTGATCACCAAGTCCCTGTCCCCATAGACACCTATAACGGCCATCTTGCTACACCCAGCAGCAGTGTAACTGGGACTCCACAAATTCTTATAAATAACACTGCAGAGACTCATGAACTACCCAGCAGATTGGTCTACCAAGATCAGTCCCCATCATTAGCTCCCCTTACTTATTACTTCAAAAGACGCTGCTTTCTGCATCACTACACTCCTAGGAGCGGCCATCTTGCTACACCCCATTAATCTGTTTTCCCGGGTTCCTAATTGTTTAACTCTTACTCTGATGGCCCCGCACCCCTCTCATCAGGAAGTACATATCTTTATTGTAGTCCTGTAATGAGTCATTAACCTGTAATACACGAGACAGGATGTACTAAAAGACATAATAAAGGGGACGCATACGCGGCTCGTAAGATGGCGGACACACTTGACTAGAGCCCCGGCCTCACCTCCTGCATCCGAAGCTCCCGCTCCGCTACACTAGAGACTTTCGCTCCGGGAGCCACCTCCACTGCACCGGGAACCCCTCAGCTACCTGCCGAACGTTGTATGGGTAAGATCGGTGACCAGAGGCGCATATACCAGACACGATCCTCACAGGCCGAATCACAGACCGCGCGCCACATGGAGAAATACCTGCTTAGGCCGCAATCCCCGGCCTCAATTTCTACGGCGGACGTCGCAGATCAGCCAGAGGCACTCCCGCTGGTCGATCCCTCATTGTTTATAGATAACCCCCCTGCCTTCTCACACAACAGCTCCTCGCAGCAGCCTCCAATGAAGTCCCTGGTAACAGTAGATGTCCTGGACCTGAAACTGCAAACATTACTCCAGAGTATCACTCACAACGTTGCAAAGGAGGTTAATAAACTAGCTCACGAACTGAGAGGGGAGATTGACCAGCTGGGGGAAAGAACAGACACCCTTGAAACAAAACTAGATGATGTGGTGAATTATGTGCAAGCCTTAGAAGAGGAGAATGCTAGCTTAAAGAATGCAGTACTGCAACTGCAGTTGCAGCAAGAAGACCTCGAGAACAGAGAACGTAGGCAGAACCTCCGCATACGAGGAGTCCATGAGTCTGTTGCTGACAAAGACATCAGGTCATACTTGCTAGCCCTGTTTAACTCCTTGGCTCCCGATATCCCGGACATTGATCTACGCCTTGACAGAGCACACAGATCACTGGCCACTAAACCCCCTCAGGGTGCTAATCCCAGGGACATCATAGTCCGTTTTCATTTTTACGAAAGCAAAGAGGCCCTGACAATCGCCACAAGAAACAAATCTAGAGTGGACTTTAAGGGGGCAAAGATACAAATCTTCAGCGACCTGTCGCCCATAACGCTAAATAAAAGACGCAACCTTCGCCCTGTTACTGCTCACTTACAACACCATCACATACCCTACAGATGGGGCTTTCCCTTTCGTCTGACGGTGACCAAAGATGGCTCGCAACACACCATGAGGGACCTCCAGGAAAGTGAGTCTTTTATCAAGAGCCTGGGACTCCCCCCTGTTCCTCAGGTGAGGAAGATCTGCAAGCCCAATTCCCACCCTCTAGACCTCTGTCAACACCCGGGAAGATGTGGACCCCGGTTCGTCACAGATCCAGGAAAACCACGTTCACCCCACAAAGGAACGCATCTTCTAAAGGCCCCACCTGAAATATCCACAGAACCTCACATCTGGTGTGTAATCCTTTTTCTCCTTTCCCCCGATCTACTTAGGTCGAAGGGGCCCTGATGTTGGGCCTATGCAATCCCTTTGAAAAGTCTCTGGGCTCAGAGACTGTTGTTCTCCCCCCTTCTAACTGTTCATCCGCGGACGACCGCCCTCCGGGACAACTACAGTTATACGGTTCCCACTTAACTTTTTCTACTATTTTTTACATTTGCTTTTCGGATCAGGTTGAGACCAGCCAGCTCAGCCATGCGGGCTGCTGTGTTTCCCCCACAATGGTCGTGTTTTTTGACCATAATCCCTTGGAGATGAGTTCCTCCTCGGGCACTCTACCTACACGGTATGTCGTTTTTGTTTTACTTTTTCTTTTTCTTTTTTTTCTCCCATGTTTTTTAGGGATCCTTTTTGATCCCACATTTACCTACGTTAGAATTTTCTATTTACGAATGTATGTTATGTTACATGTTTTCATATCATTAGGGCTGCACGGAGGTCTATTTTTTGACCTACTCAGAAATGGTTTCTATGTTTTTACTCCCTTGTTCTTCCTATATGGGTTTAAACATACAATTGTATGAAGTCTTTTGTCCACAACATGGTATACGCTTAATGCATTTTACACGAATGTAATGTCAGATTTTTCCCCATTCTGCACCTATGGCAGTTAGTGTCTTCTCATGTAATGTTAAAGGTCTAAATTCCATCCGGAAGAGATGGCTTGCCCTTAAAGAGTTCAAAGCATCTAATGCTGAGGTGATCATGGTCCAGGAGACGCATTTTAAGGCGGGGGGCTCGTTCAAATTTGCTTCTAGGCACTACCCCACAACTTTTGTAGCATCTTCTCCCTCTGGAAAAGCTGGTGTGGCGATTCTCCTTAAACGCTCATCCGCCATAAAGGTGAAATCCTCATATTTAGATCCCCAGGGTCGCTTTATTCTCCTGGAATGTGGTCACCTAAATACTTCATTTACTTTAGCGAATGTATATGTTCCCAACACAGGCCAAATTGGTTTTCTTGACACTTTCTTTGAAAAACTTCACAAATATGCCCAACCCTTTCAGATTATTGGGGGAGATTTTAACCTGTGCATGTCTCCAATTAGGGATAGGGCCGCTCTTTTCCAAGATAATCCTCCACTACAGGCACATAAATCTTCCTCCTCGTTCCGCAAAACAATTAGAACAAACAGACTGTTTGATTCTTGGAGGGTAAAACACCCGACAACCAAGCAGTTCACCTTCTTCTCTCCACCCCACAAGCTGTACACGAGAATTGACTATTTTTTCATCTCTGCACCCCTATTGCCATACCTGGTAGACGCCAACATTCTCCCAATTACATGGTCAGACCATGCCCCCATCACTATAGACCTCTTATTGTCCTCACCCACGCCTAGGAAATGTCATTGGCGCCTTAACGAGTCACTCCTAAACTCACCTGAGACCCACCTACCACTACAAAACAAACTGAACGAATATTTTCAGATAAATAAAGACTCAGTGTCGGAGATCTCCGTTCTGTGGGAGGCACATAAAGCGTTCTTCAGAGGTGAATGTATCTGTCATGGATATGCATTAATGTCTGTCTGCCATCTTACCTTCCTCCTCATGTGTTCATCTAGAGACCAGACCTCCTTCACCTGGCTTCCTTTATAATCTCCTCCCAGCCTGACTCCACCCCAGGCCCTATCACAGAACACTATATTAACCTGTGCACTGCAAGCCTGCTTTGCTGATCAACGTGTTTGTTAGGCATTGTGTGTTTGGGTTCCTGCCCGCCATGTGCTACGTCTGTCTCTCTGTTACGTTATTGGCTTGTCCCCGACTATCCCTGTCTGCTCGTGACCCTTGACCTTCGGCTCGTTCTTTCGTTATCCTTGTCTGCTTGTGGCCCCTGACCTTCAGCTTGTTATTCGGTTCTCTCTCATCTTGTGCTGCTGCTTCCCCTCTTTTCCCCTTATCCTACGGGGCGTGAGCTAGGAAACTCCAGGGGCCGCGACCTGGTCCCAGCCTGCAGCTAACATCCTCACCACTAGAGGCCCTGGAGAAGACCAGCTGGGTCTTAGACTCCGCGCCCTGGGGAATCTTGGCTCTAGCTCCCGTTAGGATCCCGGTTGTGCTCCTCTGGTCCCGCTTTCCACAACCACCCAGTTTCCTATCCGCAGAAGCCAGCCATAGGGTTCACTACCTCGCGGTGCACTCCTGTCCCCCTACGGTGTGCATCTGTCACCTGGCCACAGGTGACCCTGACAGTATCACAACTGGATCTCGCCTTAAAAAAGACCGTGCTTTGCAGAGATCGACTTTATTGACTCAATTATTAGAAGCTGAACAAAAACTTCTCAGACGCCCCACGATGGAGGGTCTCCGAGCCGTAACAGCACTAAGAAATCGTATAAAAACACTAGATTCGGCAAGAATCACTAAATCCATGCTTTGGTCAAAGCAAAAATTTTATGAATTTGCCAATAGACCCCATAGAATGCTTGTCAAAATTCTGAAACCACGCCCCCAATCATCTTTACCCGACTTCTTAATACAACATGACGGTAGGCCCACATATTGCCCTAGAATTATGACTAGTGTATTTGGAGACTTCTATAAGAAACTATATACTGTAACTGCCTATCCACAGACCCGACCACTCAATTCACACAAGACAAGTTTAACAATTTTATGGACTATCTTAAGCTTCCCACTCTGTCCTCAGACGATCGCTCAGGACTAAACGCACACATATCAGTTGAAGAGATCACTGAAGTTGTTAAACAGCTACCGACTAATAAATCCCCAGGGCTGGATGGTCTTCCCTACTCCTATTATAAAAAATTCCTCCCCAGCATTTTGCCCTACATGGAAAAACTTTATGCCTCTTTAATGAATGGGAAAATCCCCCACGCTCAATTCCTACATGCGTTCATCACGGTGATCCCCAAACCAGGGAAAGACCCATCCCTACCTGACAACTACCGCCCCATAGCTCTCCTAAATTCTGACTACAAAATGTTTACAAAAATACTTGCCAACAGACTGTCCCTGCTCCTCCCCAAACTAATCCACAGAGACCAAGTCGGTTTTGTGCCTTCCAGACATGCTGGGGACAATACAAGACGAACCATAGATTTAATAGACCTCCTGACCAAAACCAAGAGACCGGCTATAATTCTCAGATTAGACGCACAAAAAGCGTTTGACCGCCTAAATTGGTCATTTATGTTCGCTACGCTTTCAAGATTTGGATTCTCGGGTCCCTTTATACAAGCATTAAAGGCACTATACTCTACTCCTACGTCTCAGGTACAGCTGGCCTCCCACGCCTCGACGTCATTCCCCCTTAGCAACGGTACTAGGCAAGGTTGCCCACTATCGCCCCTGCTCTTTATTTTAAGCCTTGAGCCCTTGGCAGCAGCCATACGCATTCATCCAGACATTAGGGGAGTGGCGTTGAGGCGTCTGGAATACAAGTTATCTCTCTTCGCGGACGATGTGCTGCTGACCATTACCCACCCACACATTTCTCTCCCTTCGCTCCATTCCACCTTACAAACTTTTGGCCATATCTCCGGATTCAAAATTAACTTGACTAAAACTGAAGCTTTACCCATTAATGTCCCGGCTGACCTTCTTCTAACCCTGCAAACCAACTTCAAGTATAGATGGTGCATGCAGTCCCTTAAGTATCTTGGTGTACACTTGTCCCGATCGTACTCCACTCTCTACTAAGTAAATTTCCCTCCCCTTTTTTCAGACATCAACAAACTACTTAAAAAATGGACAACACTCCCTATCTCTCTCATTGGTAGAATCAACGTTTTGAAGATGTCTATTCTCCCCAAGCTGCTGCATATGTTTGAAACACTCCCTGTAGCAATCCCATTGACCCAACTTAAGTTACTTCATAGGAATTTTCTGAACTTTATATGGAATAACAAGTCCCACAGGATTGCCAGTTCGGTTCTCCTGGCCCCCCGCTCACGTGGGGGTCTGGGGGCGCCAGATGTAATCAAATATTATTATGCTACTCACCTTAGAGTCATTTCCTCGTGGACATCTCGTTACGCATCAAATAGATGGTCAGAAATCGAGATAAGTATTACTTCCCCTGCACACCCATGTAGTCTACTTTGGCCCTCTTCAGATAAATTTACATCTCAAATACGGAAGATTTGCCTGAACCCTATGATATTCACACTCTCAATGCTCCCCACTGATAAACGTTTTATTTAACCCAGAAATCCCCGACAGCTTATCCTATGACTCCATGCTGCCATGGACCCAGGCAGGTATATTTCAACTGCGACATCTGGTGCACCCAGTAACACGCACTTTACTCCCTTTCTCGAACCTGCAAACCAAACATAACATACCCAACACGCTACTCTTTTCTTACTTGCAGGTAAAACATTATTTTGCTTCTAGATCACCCCAAATGACCCTGGTTGTTCCTACTGAATTTGAAAAGCTATGCTCATATGGCCCTCATGAACCTCAACAAATTTCTTGCATCTACAAGATCCTCCAGAGCACTGATCCCATCTCTGAACAGACCCACTCATATATGAGGAAATGGGCCCAGGTCCTTCATAGTCCTATTTCTATGGCTCAGTGGGGGGCGATATGGGATGCTACCTCTAAAGTCTCCAGATGCGTGGCCCAGAGGGAGACGGCGTACAAAATCTTAATGTTTTGGTACAGGACCCCTGAATTTCTAGCAACTCATAAACTATCTCCATTTAGTCATTGTTGGAGGTGTGGCTCCTCTTTGGGCTCGCACTTCCACATATTTTGGGAATGCCCTATCTTGGCCCCCTTTTGGACTAAAGTTCATGCCTTGCTGGAAAAGATATTGGAGATCCAGATTCCTTTCCAACCCATACACCTACTATTAGGCCTACCTCTTCGGAATACCACCAAAGCTATTAACAAACTAATGGCATTCATCTTACTAGCAGCTAAACGAGTAATCCCACAACATTGGCGTTCCACTGTTCCACCTACCTTTATGCAATTCCTTTCTACGATCACTGATATTCGTAAAATGGAGCACATCACGGCAGTCATAGAAGATGCACTACCAAAATTTGAGGTCATTTGGGAAAAATGGGATACATCGGAATATAATAATTCGGAATACTAGACCCTCAAACCGAGATAGGGAAGTAGTCTTTCTGGGTCCCTCACCGACTGTTTGTTTTTTCAGGAAATTTTAGCTCCAGTTTCCATCAATGATTACCTTCGTGCTAACATGATACCTTGATATGCTATTAATAACCCACTATCTTCCCTCTATATGGCCCTTACACTGTCTAATGGTTCACTCGAACAACTTGTTTTCTTTCCTTGTTATATAACTTTATGTTTGCACCTGCAAAATGTACAATGTTCATACTTGCTGAATGTGAAATATACTTGTAATGCTTCTTGAAAATTTTTCATAAATAAACAATTTAAAAAAAAAACCCTTACAGGTTTAGAGCAGGTAAATAGGACATGTTTGATATTTAAAAAAAATACAAAGTTTAATGTTTCGGTACCAAAAGAAAACCTACCTGTTTAGGCCTTGAGCATGGGTGTCCGCTCCATAGGGCAAGGGGGGTCGTTTGCCCCCTGGAATCGAGAAGGTGTTGGCCAAATTGGCAGTGTTCTACACCCTCCGCCACCCCTACACCCACTTCCATCCCCGCTGGACCTACTGAAGGCGAGAAGGAAGGAGAGCCGGGCTGTGTGTGCGGTATGGAGGGAGGAGGAGATGTCCTACAACACGTGTGTGTGTGTGTGACTGCAGAGACATGACGTCATAGGACACGTCAAACATATGGTCAGTGTGCAGTGTAGTGGTCAGTGTGTAGTGTGTGTAGTGTCCAGAGGTGCAGGGTGCTGCTGTGTAATGTAAAGGGGTGCAGGGTGCTGTGTAATGTAAAAGGGTCTAGTGATGCAGGGTGCTGTGTAATGTAAAGGGGTGCAGGGTGCTGTGTATTGTAAAGGGGTCCAGTGATGCAGGATGCTGTGTAATGTACGGGGGTCCAGTGATGCAGGGTGCTGTGTAATGTAAAGGGGTCCAGTGATGCAGGGTGCTGTGTAATGTTAAGGGGGTCAGTGATGCAGGGTGCTGTGTAATGTAAAGGGGACCAGAGCTGTGGGGTGCTGTGTAATGAAAAGGGGTCCAGAGGTGCAGTTGTGGAGAGGGGGTACACAGTAGTGACAAAGAGATATTTAAAGATGCATGGGGCACAGTGGGGTGTTTTTACATCCTAACGTGGGGGGGTCGCTTTTAACCCCCGCTAGCGGTCGAAGAAAGGGTAAAATGCGACTGTGTATCGCCGCTGCTGAAGCGCCCCCCCCTGAAAACATTTCAGCGGACGCCCATGGGCTTGAGTACGACACTTGACAAGGATATGAGCTCAACTGTTCAGATGGGACAGAAGGTGATGCACACGATACTCCCACACAGGATGAACTGCCACCATCATTCTTCAGTGCTATTAGCTGCGTTCTTGTGTTTTTCAAAGCATCCATTACGCCAGGGAACTGGAAATGCATAAAAACTTTTTAAGTAACATAATGGGCAATTTTCTCACTATATCCATTCATTTAATTTGTTAGAAATTGATTACTTGTGGAAAAATGTACTTTTACATGATTAGAGGGTTTCCTCCAGTCTGCTGCTGACCCCCCCCACTAGATCAAAAATAATTCCAGGAGGGTTTCACCCAAGGTAAAAGTAAGGATGTTCCACAAAACAAAAATCTTATTTGTGCGTATAGTATATAGTTACCTCAGTGCACTCACTGATACTATATTGAATGTAGTACAGTAAACTCCCAGTTACCCAACGATCCCCATGGGTTCTGTTTTTTCTGGTTGCTTGAGAGCTAATATTAACTCTCAAGCATCCACCTCCCATGGCACCCTGCCCCAAATTCACATATAAATGAGCCTTAAAAGTGCTATTGCCAAATGCAACTAAGGGCTCATTCATAAGTGCGGTATGCAATGCTCCAATGCCCCTCTGAAAAATTATGCAAGCGTGTTTGATAGGTGGTGAGGAGGCAAAATGTTTACACCAATAATTGCAGTGAAAGGCACGCAATTGCAGCGCGGTAGTATGGCAATTATAGGTTTAAATCAGGTGTGAGGAAGCAACATTGGAGGACACTGTGCCCAGTGATCTTTGACTTCTCCCATGTTGTTCAGGTAGATCTCCACCTCTCTAAGGTTGCCTAACTCTGCCTTAAAACACTGTAGAATGAAAGGGCAAATGATTGGTCAAATTTGTCCATTTTCCACCTGCCTGGCTTTCAGAAATGTAACTACCTAGCTAGGTATATTGACTTGCCTGTAACAATTAATTGTCTCAGTTGTTGGTTTTCTTCTTCCAAGTGCTTATTCCAGTTTTCCATTTACCAGCTGTCAGTCTTGGTCAGGTGCTTTGACAACGGCCCATCTGTCAGAATCCCCCAAAAAATATTCAGCTTTCCACCTCCACCCCCCCCCCCCCCACACACACACACCCACACACACACACCGCTAACCTCCTTCTGCACAATTAATTTGATGGCAGCTGAATGTAAACAGCAGGTTGTGGGGGAACAATAGCCAGACTGCCATTGGCTGTTTCAAATTGTAATAGCCAAAATTAGGCTGATTAGTGTGCCCCCTTCCCACTGCCTGCTGTCAATCAGCAGGGGAAGACCTAAAGAAGAATGTTCTCCTTCAAATCCTCTCCTCTCTCCTTTACTGATTGACAACAGGCAGTGGGCAGGTGCAATAGCCCACTAGCTAGCTATTGGCTACTGCAAATTAAGATAGTCAATAGCAACCTGGCTATTGATTCCCCTGCTATCTGCTCTGTTTCCCTGTATTCTGACAGTGGCCAGTGGCTGTTAGAATACAAAAAAAAAGGCTAGGTGTCAACCGATATCAGGCTACTTCTGGAGCAGCTGGATGTAAACAGAATATCAGTACCTCATATTGTTATCGGCCTGAAAGGTGGCCCATAATTGGTATCTGTATGGAAAAATCCATATCTGTTGACACCTAGTAGCAGGGCAGATAATAATATGCACAAGGGGAGGAAGATATAAAATATTGGTAGCACTGTGTACTGAGATTATGCTGCATCGTGACTGGATATAACATGGAAGTCATACATATTATTTGCAGCAATGTGCACTGAGATTATGCTGCACAGTTACTGGATATAACATGGAAGCCATACTATTATACTTGCTGCCTAATATATCCCACCAATTTTCAGATGCCATTTGTAACAAGATATTCCCTTTACCTGTCAGTGGTCATAATATTATGGCTGATCAGTGTGTGTGTGTGTGTGTGTGTGTGTGCATGTGTGTATATATATTGGGCTTGAAGGGCATGTCTAATCTGCAAATAGGTATAAAACAAAGAATTTGGGATAGCATACTATCTGCTTAGTTCTGAAAAGGATTTCAATATATTACCTACGTATAATTGCGCCAGTCTGGTTATATCTAGTTTTTCCCATTCTTTTAACTTCCCCATAGCAAGCATTTCTCGCAGGTGTTTGTTTTCCCAAAGGGGGGAGTATTCCGTTGGTCCCTTGTACCCCAGTGCTAACTTTCCTGCCTGCCATATTCTTGTAACCATCCTTAATGTTGGATTCTTGACAGGGAAGGACTCGGCCTCTAGGGCTTCTATTATGGAGTTATGTGGGGCCCCCATTAACATAATTTTCCCACTGGCACTCCCTCCTCCTTCTATAATACTCCCCCCCAGGTGCTGTAGCTGTGCCGCTAAGAAATAGCTACGAGGGTGTGGGACGGCCAAACCTCCCTTATTTGTTGGCAGTTGTAATGTTTCAAGACTAATCCTCGCCTTTCCCTTCTTCCAGATTAATTCCCTGAAGAGGGTCTCAATTTTTTTAAACCAACTTTTACCTATTCACACTGGAGAATTATGGAGGACATAAAGCAGCTGTGGCATCCAGATCATCTTAATTAAATTGCTTCGTCCGGCCACCGATAGAGGAAGCCGTCCCCAGATATCAACTTTATGTTTAAAAAAACTTAACTAAAAGTGGCGCTAAATTATTACTAATGTATTGTTCTGGGTCTCGTGTTACCACTATCCCCAGATAATCAATTTTCTCCGCTATTTTTAATTGGGGGATTCCTGTAACTACGGCATTGCCTACTGGATCTACCGGCAGAAGAACAGACTTTTCCCAGCTTATCACCAGGCCCGAGAATCGTCCAAATGTCTCCACTGTCTTCACTGCCGTTTTTAAGGATTTTGTAGAATCCCCCAGAAAAAGGAGGACATCATCCGCATAAAGTGATGTTTTTTCCTCCCCTACTCTTCTCTGGAATCCCTGTATGCCCTGTGTTGTTCTGATCGCAATTGCTAGTGGCTCTATTGCCAAGGCAAAAAGAAGGGGGGACAAAGGACATCCCTGCCTTATCCCCCTTTCTAACCTAAACGTTTTTGAATATTCGTTGTTGATTTTATTTTTGTACTTGGGGAGTTATAAAGTGTTTTTACCCACTTAATGAAAACGGGGCCAAACCCAAATTTCTCTAAGACATGCCAGAGATAATCCCACTCTAGGCTATCAAAAGCCTTGGTGGCATCTAGGGATAGGATGGATCTGTCACCTATATTCTCAGTTGGCGTCTGTAAGTTTAAATACAGCCTTCTGATATTGGTACTGGTAGATCTGTTCGGGATGAATCCGGACTGATCTGGATGTATGAGTTTTTGAATGTGTTTATTCATCCTAGCCGCCAGCACCCTGGCCAGTATTTTAACATCCGAGCATAGCAATGATATCAGTCTATAAGATGATGTATCTAATTGGTCTTTCCCTTCTTTCTGGAGTACTATTATAACGGTTTCTGACATTGAGGCAGGCAACCTCCCCCCTTCTACCGCCCAGTTCAGCACCTTTAACAGTTCCGGGAGCAATACCTTACCATACCGTTTGTAAATCTCAACTGGTAAGCCATCTGGCCCAGGGGACTTCTGATTCGCCATCCCCACCACTGCCTGTTGCAGTTCCGCTAAAGTTATTGGGGCTTCTATAGTATTTCTGTCCTCTGACAAAACTGGTGTTTCTATTCCCCCCCAAAAACTCATCCATCTGTGGCATCTCATCCCCTCTTTTTGATTTATATAGGTCCTGATAATATATCTCAAATGTTTCCAATATTACGGATGTTTGAGAGGATATCTCACCCCCCAAGGTCCTAACTGTGGGGATATTAGAGGGAGCCGAGTTAGTTTTGGTTAAAATAGCTAATGTATGACCTACACTCTCCCCTTCCGCAAAGGCACTCTGCCCTTGAAAGAGGCGCTTATTCTCGATTTTCCTATTAACTGCAATTTTATACTCCTGTTGTTTCTCAAGCCATCTCCTTTGTTTCGTCAGGGTTGGGTCCTCCACATATCTTTTTTCTGCCTCCAACACCTCTTTCCTAATCTTCTCTTCCCATTCTCTAGAGCTTCTCTTAATCTTGGCCACCTGCTGAATCCATACCCCCCTAAGGAAGGCCTTTAGGGCATCCCATATCACTCCTTCTGGTGCTGTCTCCGAATTAAAGTCCAGAAACTCTCGCAGTTTTATACCTATCTCCTCCGGTTTACCCATCAGCTCCAACCAGAAGGGGCTTATTTTCCATTTACCTGAAGGACACTTTTTCCCTGTATTCAGTGTCAGCACCAGTGGAGAGTGATCCGGCACCCCTCTTGGATAGTAAGAAATTTTACTAACTAACTGTAGGCTTACCCAAATGCCCAGGGCCATATCTATTCTAGATAGTGTAGAGTATGTGCTTGAGAAACAGGAGTACTGCCGCTCATCCGGGTGTCCCGTTTTCCAAATATCACACTATCCAACCTCCTCCAAAAACTGGATTAGGCGTCCCTCACCTCCCCTATCAGTCTGTGCCCCTGGCGGGAATCTATCCATAGTTTTATTCAATACTGCATTAAAATCCCCCACCACTATTACTGGGATATTTTCCTTATTTACTGCGAACTCCATTAGTTTATACAGGATCTCCATTTTAAAAGGCGGAGGAATATAGATATTAGCCAATACATATGGTTCATTTTCTATTAAACAGTGCAAAAAAATATAGCGACCCAATTCATCCAATCTAGACTCTTTACATACGAAAGACATCCCCTTTTTTACCATTATACTCACCCCCCTAGAATAGGAGGAGTGAACTGAGTGGTACTGACATTGATATTTTCTATTAGACAATTTTAGCTTTGTTTCCTTTGTTAAATGAGTCTCTTGTATGCAAATTAGTTCCACCCCATACCACTTAAGCGTTGAAAAAATTGCAGCTCTTTTAACCGTGTCTCCGATCCCCCGGACATTCCAGGAGCCTATATTAAATGTTTTAGGCCGCATACCAGAGAAGGAAACATACTAAAAAAGAAATGCCTTAAGAGGAGATACCCATTTGAGCTCCATAGATTGCTGAAGTAAAAAGTGCTGCATCCAGTAGTCACAAAAAGTAAGCAGTACTAAACAGACACATACAAAATCCTTAATACAAAGAAAGAAGAGGAAAAAAAGGAAGGCCAAGGGAAAAAAATCTATACTTCGCCTTCTAACCTTCCATCCCTGCCCTAAGAAAGAGAGGGCCACTTGAACTCCAAAAACTATCAGATCAGGTAACAGAGAGTACTGCAGCCAATCATAGCAAAGAAAAAACAATTCTAAACAGACAGATGACAAATCCTTAATACCTGGAAAGGAGAAGAAAAAAAAAGAGACCAAGGGAAAAAAAAAACTTGATCCTTCGCCTTCTAACTATTCTCCTCCGTCTTTGCCCGTGATAAATTAAGAAATTACTTTTTTTAAATATGTGTTTCAAAAAATATGAGTGTCCCCTGGGTTCCTTAAGCTCAAACTTCCCTCTCTCTTGTGTTTGAAATGTGATATTCCTATTGTGCAACTCCACCCCCCTCCACCCCTTAAACCCCCCCAAACTCCCCCCCTCCCCTGCCTATCTAGGCCAACCCTAGGGGCTATACTTGTGACCGCTACCTGCCAACCCTCCCTTACATACCCCTCAACATCCATATTCACTTATGATCCTGCGTGTTCCTTCCTACTACCCCCTCCATTTCTAAGAAAAATATGTGCATAAAAAAAAACTACTTATTAGTGTATACATTTTAGTGCTTGAAAGTGACTCATTATTCCATCCCCTTGTATACTTAGTTGTATTACTAAGGCTGAAGACCAAAAAAAAAAAAAGGGAAAAAATTTGGAAAAAAATAAAAAATTAAAAAATTTAAATACAAAAAGGGAAAGAAAAAAAAATATTTAAACACCCCACCCCACCCCCCCTTCCCCTTCCCTCCCTCCATGGAAAAGGAAGGGGGAGGAAAATATGTCCCCAGGAAAAAGAAACAGAAGGGGGGAGCCCAAGTATCCTTTTAGAATTTAACCCTTATCTATTCCTCTCCATAGATATTCAGTCAGTCAATAGTCTGTGATTGCACTTTGTTCTCTTCCAGCCACTGTGCTGCTTTTCCTGGTGCATTTTTGATGTGCTTTACAATGTTCCAGTACAGTCCAGTGCATGAAAAATGCAGCATGTTCTACTTTTTTTTACTGGAACTGGAATGCACTGGAACTGCAAGCACTGGTGTGAACTATGCCATTGAAAACCATATAACCTACTTTCCATGCAGAAAAAAAAAATGCACTGGACTGCATGTGCTGTGAATTGGTCCTTATAGGCCAGGGATATGCAATTAGCGGACCTCCAGCTGTTGCCAAACTACAAGTCCCATGAGGCATAGCGAGACTGACAGGAGCAAGCATGACACCCAGAGGCAGAGGCATGATGGGACTTGTAGTTTTGCAACAGCTGGAGGTCCGCTAATTGCATATCCCTGTTATAGGCAATGGCCGCGGCAGCACCCGAGAGCCGATGGAAACATGGGCTGGGCTGCCAACATCGCCGATTCCATGACAGGTAAGTGTCCTAATATTAAAAGTCAGCAGCTGCAGTATGTGTACAGTATGTTTAGCTGCTGACTTTTCATTTTGTGCTGGGGGAACTTTAATATCCTAATTCCTTTTAATTGGCTGCTGGAATTACCCTTCGGCAGGTACTAAGTCCAAAAAATGGACTGGACTTAGTATAAAAAGAATATACAGTATATATACTATATTGCCAAAAGTATTTGGACGCCTGCCTTTACACGCACATGAATTTTAATGGCATCCCAGTCTATAACAGCTTCAACTCTTCTGGGAAGACAGTCCACAAGGTTTAGGAGTGTGTCTATGGGAATGTTTGACCATTCTTCCAGAAGCCCATTTGTGAGGTCAGACACTGATGTTGGATGAGAAGGCCTGGCCCGCAGTCTCCACACTAATTCATCCCAAAGGTGTTCTATCGGTTTGAGGTCAGGACTCTGTGCCGGCCAGTCAAGTTCCTCCAACCCAAACTCACTCATCAATGTCTTTATGGACTTTGCTTTGTGCATGGATCCAAATCATTTGGTGGAGGGGAGATTATGGTGTGGGGTTGTTTTTCAGGGGTTGGGCTTGGCCCCTTAGTTCCAGTGAAGGGAACTCTTAAAGCGTTAGCATACCAAGACATTTTGGACAATTTCACGCTCCCAACTTTGTGGGAACAGTTTGGGGATGGCCACTTGTTCCGACATGACTGCACACCAGTGCACAAAGCAAGGTCCATAAAGACACGGATGAGCGAGTTTGGTAATAATAGTGTAAATACTGATTAATGGATTAAACAGAAAATTGAAGATTTATATCCAGAACAACACTGTAAGCAGACAAGATCCTTAGTCTGTGGAGGTGGATGTCTGGGAAGGCTCTCATTCATCCAGGTCAATCAATAAATCAAGCTAACTGGACTTGCTGTATTTTAAGACGTTTTGCTGGTCAGCCGACAAGCTTTCTCAATTCAGAATGACTTGTACAAAAATTATTTGGGAATGGAAGGTGGATGCAAGAGGTTTATCTGCTTTGTATTAAATGGATTATGTGCTTGAAATCTTATAAAAAAATATATATTTTACTTGAATCTTTTGGTTTTTATTTGTTTTCTTATTTTAAAAGAGTAAAACAAACCATATTAAAATGGGAGTGGGCCTCTTATAAATGTATTTAGAATGTTATCCATGACATGGTATGTCAAGTCAATATTACAAAAATATCAGAAAAAAATTATATTGAAATGTCTTTATTAGACGTTAAACATTTTCAGAAAAACATACCGGTATTTTAAAAATATATTTTCTAATATATATCTTTGGAAAATACATTTAAATTATATTTTTGGAATGCATTTACAAATATATGTAGAAATATATGTTGAAATTACTTTTTTATATGTTAAAAAAATCTGAAGAATATATTTTAAAAATATATTTTCAAATATATGCCTTTGGAAAATATATTTTAATTTACATTTTTGGAATAGATGTAAAAATATATTAGCGTAGGCCAATATAGTGTAGATATATTTAAAATATATAAATTTTTTAATAAACATATTGGAAATATATTTTTCTTCCATATGGGTTAGCAGAGCATTTGGCTAAAGGGGCAGGGGTTAAATATCTCATCATAGATGGATTTACCGGGAGAGTTCCCAAAAGTTGAAGCATCTAGTGGAGCTACCATTATGATGGATTGCATGTACCCATTGGTCATCTGAAAAATTCACCCCAAGTTCTCGTTCCCATTGTACTAAAAATAGGTCTTTTACGAAGGCACCTTTAGACTGGAGAAGGGAATAGAAAGGTTTTATACTTTTAATCTTTTTGGGAATCAGATTTGTTGCGTAAATAAGATGATTTTTGCATAAATGTGTAGTAGCCTGATTGTGGGACCTTTAAGGTGTCTTTAAAGGAGAAGTACAGCCAAAGCTCATTTGGCTGTACTTTTCCTGTGGATCACAGGAGTGCAGTTCATTCTGCACTCCTGTGATCTGTTTTTAGCAGACAGCTGTCGGCTGACATCATAGAGCCGGTCCAGGCTCAGGCAGGATCGCGACAATGGATCCACACACAAAAAATAGGTTCGGGATTAAAAATGTGAATATTTCTAAGGGTGTAGGAAGGTTAATTAAAGGAGTTTTGGGGTTGAAAGGGCTCAAGAAATATTACCAGGCCTTAAGGGCCTCAAAAATATTGGGATATGATGACCGATAATTACCTGTAAAGCCGCGTACACACGATCATTTTTTCTGATGAAAATCGGTATAAAATTGGTATAAAAAAAAAGAACATGTTTTAAATTTTACCGATGGAAAAAAAAACTATGGCAAATTACGATCGTCTGTGGGGAACTCCATCAGAGAAAAAACCCACGCATTATCAGAATCAAGTCGACGCATGCTCAGAAGCATTGAAGTTCATTTTTCTCGGCTCTTCGGAGTCTTTTACGTCACGGCGTTTGGGACGGTCGGATTTTTGACTGATGGTATGTAGGCAAGACTGATAAAAGTCAGCTTCATTGGATTTCCGATGGAAAAATCCATTGGATTTTATTCCATCGGAAATCCGATCGTGTGTACAGGGCATAAGAAAGAAGAAGTCTAGAAGCAAAGAACTCAGTTTCCCTTGTGGAACAAAATACTGTTCCAATTCACTCCAATGGAGGGGATTGGAGGATACAAACCATTGCTTCATTTGGTCAAGCAAATCTGCCATGTAATAGTCTCTCATATCTGGAAAACCCATTCCTCCTGCCTCCTTAAGTCTTTTACCTTGTATGCATACAAATGGACACAATATACGTTTCAGAGTAAAAAAAGAGGCAGGTAGGTGTATAGACATGTGAAAATGGGGGGGGGGGTGTAATGGCGCTTGCTAAAAACAAATCCCTTTAATTAAAGTGCAACCAAGTGGGTATATAATAAAGTAAAAAAATATAAAGGCTAAATAGTCCGTGATGTGATAGCATCATACACAATATGTATAAAAGAATAATCCAATAAAGTGCTCTAATAATAAAGGCAAAAAATCCCATGCAATAGATCCCATGCAAAGGTATAAATGTGAGTCTCAGTAAAAAATACAAATCTTCTGTGCAAAAATAGATATCTGATACCAATAAAGTGCAAATAGTGAGTCTCTGTGTAGTCAAAAAATAAATGAATCAAGTATCCAAAAATACAATAAAAAATGAGTCTCTGTGCAGTATAAAAAATATAAAATCCAAAGTACTAGTGCAGAACAGATCCACCATTCACAAGTGGCTAATCACATGCAGGTGCTTCTATCCAAGTGCTCTAATCCAAGTGCCCATGTTTCCCCCAGCCTCTCACCTTGGCTGGCTTGTAAACAAGCCTCTTCAGTTGACCCAATGGCAGATGCAGTTCCTCAGCAAGATTGATATCCCTCACTGGCTATGGATCCCGGAGTGACCATGTGATTCCTCTGCATCAGTAAACGCTTTGGAGTGGGGCACTAGTTTCTCAGAAGTGAGATAAAACACAGGGGGGCTCCCATAGTGTGATACCATTCAAAATATTTATTTAAAACAACATGGAAACACTTACATCAATTACTGTTCAACAGACGCATGTAATCTCATACAAACATAGGCACTTCCGCTCTCGGCCGCTGGACGGAAGTAATGTCACCACTGGCTCTCCTCCCTGGTCCCTTACTCGTTACGTGGCTGTACACACCACTTAATCATAGGGTATGGAGCCATGGTGAGTGAGGGTGACTAATATACAACCGCGTTGTCATGACAATGCATGACACTGCGGTAAACAGACATAATGAATGAATTGAAAACAGATGCCTTCATTAACCATTAAAAGCATTCAATCCTGGATAATTAAAAAAAAAAAAAAAACACTCAAATACCGGGCACTCTATCTGCTAGTCAAGCCATATTAATGCGCCCAGACAAATCCTCCAATGAATTAAATTAGGCACTAGGTGTATAGACAGGGCTCAGAATAAATATAAAAATGTAGGCAATATCAGCATTGATGATATAATAAGACAAAGAGTTAACCACTTGCTTACTGGGCACATATACCCCCTTTTTGCCTAGGCGAAATTTCAGCTTTCAGCGTTGTCACGCTTTGAATGACAATTGCGCGGTCGTGCGAGGTTGCTCAAAAACAAAATGAACGTCCTTTTTTTCCCACAAATAGAGCTTTCTTTTGGTGGTATTTGATCCTCTCTGCGGTTTTTATTTTTTGCTCTATAAACAAAAAAAAGCGACAATTTTGAAAAAACACAATATTTTAACTTTTTGCTATAATAATTATCCCATTTAAAAAAATAAAAATAAAAAAATTCTCAGTTTAGGCCGATACGTATTCTTCTACATATTTTTGGTAAAAAATAATCGCAATAAGCGTATAGTGATTGGTTTGCGCAAAAGTTATAGCGCCTCCAAAATAGGGGATTGAGTTATGACATTTTTTTTTTATTTTTTTTTTACTAGTAATGGTGGTTATCTGCAATTTTTGTCAGGACTGTGATATTACGGCGGACACATCGGACACTTGACACTATTTTGGGACCATTCACATTTATACAGCGAGCAGTGTTATAAAACCGCACTGATTACTGTATAAATGTGACTGGCAGGGAAGGGGTTAAATGTGTTCCCTGCTAGGTTATTCTTACTGTGGGGGGAGGGGACTGACTAGGGGAGGTGAGCAATGGGTGTCCCTATGTACAAGGGACACACCCTCGGTCTCCTCTCCCTGACAGGACATGGATCTCTTTGTTCACACACAGAGATCCACATCCCTGGCTCTGTAACTGACGATCACGGGTACCTGGCGGACATCGCGGCCGCCAGGCACGCGCATTGGCATCTGAGTGACGCGGCGGGCACGTGTGCGCCCCCCAGTGGCCGGGAGGAGCAGAGGACGTCAATAGACGGCCTCCCGGCATTGTAGAGCCACCTTGTAGACCTAAGGGTCTGGTTTGGATTTTGGGGGGGACCCCCACGCCGTTTTTCGGCTTAGGGGGTTCACCTTAGAATCCAGACCATACCTAAGGGCCTGGTATGCTCCTGAAGGGGAACCCATGCCGGTTTTTTCATTCAAATTTGGCCTGGAGTTCCCCTTCATGATTCATACCAAAACATGGGACAGCGAGGCTGTCGAGGACCAGCGCAATGACATCGCGCTGGACACATTCTCGGCCAGCTTGTCTCCTCTAGGACACGACTTGAGCGGCTGCCTCACGCGCTCAGGTCGTGTCCAGGTCGCCTGGCAGAGTCGCGCTGTCCCTGTGTCAGCCGGCACATGAGTCGCCCGCAAGTCGGATCCGACTTCCCGGGCGACCTCTATTCAAATCAATGGGCTCCCATAGGGAACCATTCATTTTCAATAGAGCGCCGCTGACATTTCTATTTACTATAACAGTGCGCCGCTGCTTCCTGCGCCCAGTGAAGGAGTTATCAGGCGCACCAATTAAGGTTAGAAGCAGTGCAGCGCACTGTTATTAGTAAATCAGCCCCTTGGTGTTACAGGACCTGTCCCAAGTTAAATTCAAAAAGGAAAACAAAAAAAAGCTCAGAAGAAGGAATTGCGTCTCTATGCAAAAGAAAAAATCTCGTGATAAGACCGGCGGATAAGGGGGGGGGATTGTAGTACTGAAAAAAGAGGACTACATAAAAGAAATGGAGGTTCTATTGTCAGATCGAGATACCTACAAAGTCCTAGACAAAGACCCTACTGAAAAATATAAAAAATCTCTCAGTACTATTGTACAGGCAGGCCATCGAAAGGGAGTGAATAATGAGAAAGAACTTGAATTCCTTGTTCCCCTGGCCCCCGTACCCCCATTATATATTATATCCCTAAAGTCCACAAAAATCCAGTACAACCCCCTGGCCGCCCAATTGTAAGCGGAATTGATTCCCTTACATCGAGAGTGGGAAAATTCGTAGATGTTTTTTTACAACCTGTGGTAACCAAAACACCGGCCTTTCTGAAGGACTCCATGCAAGTGATCAGAGAGCTGTCGGAGTGGGTAGTGGAGGAGGATGTCTTGCTGGTTACAGCAGACGTAGCCTCCCTGTACACGATAATACCTCACGAATTGGGGTATAAAGCAGCGGATTTTTTTCTTCGAAAGGAACTCTCAGTGAAAACATCTACTTTGGAATTTGTTATGAAACTGCTGAGCTTTGCAATGGAACACAATTATTTTTATTATAGTGGCCAGTTTTTCCTACAAAGTACGGGAGTTGCTATGGGGGCTAAATTTGCCCCCAGCCTCGCTGGCCTATTTATGGCCTTGTGTGAAAACGACCAGCTGTTTTCACTAGAGGAGCCCCGCCTCCTTTTTTGGCGTCGTTATATTGACAACGCCTTTTTTCTGTGGAAAGGAGATGTAGGATCACTGAGTGAATTTATGACCACTTTAAATCTAAATAATTGGGGGATCAAATTTACATATGAATACAGTTCTACTTCTGTCAATTTCATGGACCTGGTGATATTTAAAGAAAATGGTGCTCTGTTGACCAAAACCTTCTTTAAGGGTACTGATTGCAATGGGTATATTCCAACAGATAGTGGACATCACCCTAACTGGCTCAAGGCCATACCAAGGGGACAGTTCCAACGAATCAGGCGAAACTGTTCACGTCTCAAGGACTTTGAATCACAGGCCACAATACTCAAGGATCGTTTCTTGGAAAAAGGGTATCAGCCGTCCTTATTGGATAAAGATCTCCGAGAGGTTATGTCTATGGACAGACAAGCCCTCCTGATTCCTAAAACAAAAGAAAATAATTCTACGCCTAATGATTTACAATGGTCCTTTTTGACCACCTTCTCTTCCCATTTTTGGTGGGTCAACAAAATAATTAAGAAGCACTGGCCAGTTTTGAAAAGTGATAGGATTCTGGGACCCACGCCCCCTGACTGTCCAAAGATCTTGTACAGAAGAAATCAAAATTTAAAAGACCTTGTGGCACCAAGTGTGGTTGATCCTCCTCCTAGAGTTCTTATGTTTGGTCATCTAAAGGGTTTCTTTCCGTGTAAGAGATGCAAGTTGTGCAGAACATCCAAAACTCTGAAAACCTCCACCTTCACCTCGTATACTACCTCCCAAGAATACAATATATCTGACTTCATAACCTGCGGCACTACAGGGGTTATTTACCTCTCACGGTGTCCGTGTGGTTTTCAATATATTGGAAGGACCACCCGTGCCCTAAAAGTAAGGATAGGGGAACACCTGTCCAATATACGTAGGGGTTTCAGAAAACACAGTGTGTCATGGCATTTTCGTCAGTACCACAACAGAGATCCCTCAGTACTGGAAGTAGTGGGCATTGAGAAGTATGTGCCACACTGGAGAGGTGACAATCTGAAACGTCAGATTTCACGTAGAGAGACTAGGTGGATTTTTGATATGCGGTGTTATAGCCCTTGGGGTCTTAACATCGAATGGGACATCAATTGTTATATTAATAACAGTTGACGGGTCTCATTATAATCACCCGTCTCACTTATAGTGTCCCATTTTCCATTATATTCCAATGACTCTTTATGTGCATCTACGTGTGTATATATGTGCCCACATACATTTCTGTGTGCATATATATATATATGTATATTTACATGTGTTCCTCCCTCTCTTATAGCTATTCCTCGCAGTTCCGCAGTTCCTCCCTATGTTGTCACCCCTTTTTTCCTTTCCCCCTTTTTTTGGTGCACTCAGATATGCACTGGGCTTGTGATAGGGGTTTTTGTTTTTCATTTACAAGGAAATATATAGGAGACAGGGAACACGGCCTGGGGGCCTTCTTTAACATAGAAAAATATGAAAAGAGAGAAAAAAACATTAATTTCGTTTTTTTTTAATCTCTTATTCTTATTTTTAGTAAAAAAAGTTTGACATATGGGGATATGTGTATGTATCAATTTTTGATTTTTATGTCAAGTATTATTTTGGTGTATATGTATATATATTTTTTGTTCAACCCTCTCAGTGCCCGTTTTGTATTACGGACATTTTGTGGGTGAGCGGGAAAGTACTATTTTGTTTTAGTGTACCAATTAATGATACGTGTATAGACATTTTTGAGCAGGGTTGCAAGCAATGTTAAGTGGCATAAGGTGTCCAGTTGCCACCACTGCTCTACTAGTATATGTGTTTTTTAAAACCTTTTTTTATTATGTATACTGTGAGGGGGTTAGCTCGGCAGCGGGTGTGTGTGACCCCCGGGATGGGCTCCCCACACAAAACAGGCCCAGCAAACGGAGGTTGTGGTTTTCAAAATAAAAAAAGGTGCGGTTTATTTTCTATTTACAGTGACAAAACACAGCAAAGCAAAAGAAACATAACCAAAATAAATCCTGGTCAAGTTGACCTCTGACTAAACATACAGGTTTCCTAACTAACAACTGGGATCAGCCTAGTGCTGTCCTAGTCCCGAAGTCCCTGGTTTAGTAAAAGTCCAAACAAATAGCCACACAGGCTTTGTCTCACCGCACAGGGGTTCACTCTCCCTAGACAGTCCACACAGGTCTGGTTCCAGGCATGAGCTAACATCTAATGAAGCTGGGAGTTCTTATAGAGGCCTAAATGAGCTGACAAGGTTCAGCTGGTCTCCTCATCTCTGTCTGCACGACGCCCCACACTCTCCCTAGAGGTATGAGTCATCCATGAGCCCACTAGCCTTATACAACTCTCCACCTAGTTGTATAAGTCGGCGTAAAGCCTGAATCTGGGCGAAATATATCTACCCCTCTGGATGCAACCAGGTGACTTTACCTTCCTGCTGTCACATACCCCCCCCCTCTTGTTTTAACCTCGGGGTTGGAACACCAGCAATCAGGCATTCATGTACTCGAGACAAAGCATCCACATTCCCCATTTGAACGCCAGGGCGATGTTTTACTGTGAAGTTGAATTCCTGGAGGGCCAGGAACCACCTATTCACTCTTCTATTTGTTTCCTTGTTTTGAGCCATCCACTTTAATGGAGCGTGATCCGTAACCATGTCAAAGTGCCTACCTAGCAGGTAGTACCGAAGGGAATCTAGAGCCCACTTCACCGCTAAACACTCCTTTTCAACGGTGGCGTAATTTACCTCATGGGACTTCAACTTCCTGCTGAGGTAAATGACTGGGTGCTCTTCCCCGTTCCAGACCTGGGACAATACTGCTCCTAACCCCACATCTGACGCATCACTTTGTACGACAAAGTCTTTAGAGAAGTCGGGTGAGTACAACACTGGCTGGCTACATAAGGCTTGTTTCAAGAATTGGAATGCTGCCTCAGCCTCGGGGGTCCATTTAATCATGACCGACCCTTTCCCCTTCGTCAGGTTGGTTAGGGGCACAGCCTTAGAAGCAAAGTGGGGAATGAATCGCCGATAATACCCAGCGATTCCCAGAAAGGCTCGTACCTGCTTCTTGCTGTTGGGACGTGGCCAACTCTGGATGGCCTCGACTTTGTTGAGTTGGGGTTTTATTACTCCCCTCCCAATGGTGTACCCAAGATATTTGGCCTCCTCCTGCCCAATGGTACACTTCTTGGGGTTAGCCGTAAACCCCGCTTCCTGAACAGAGTCCAGGACTGCTTGCACTTTTGGCAGATGTGAGGCCCAATCTGTGCTATGGACAATTACGTCATCCAGGTAAGCCGCAGCATACTTCCGATGGGGCCTCAGCATCTGGTCCATTTTCCGCTGGAATGTGGCCGGCGCATTCTGTAACCCGAACGGCATTCTTTTATATTGGAACGCCCCGTCTGGGGTTACAAATGCGGTTTTCTCTTTGGCCGACTTGGCCAGGGGGATTTGCCAATACCCTTTTGTGAGGTCAAGAGTCGTCATGTATCGGGCTGTTCCCAGCCGGTCGATCAACTCATCTATACGTGGCATGGGGTAGGTGTCAAATTTTGTAACTTTGTTCAACTGACGAAAATCGTTACAAAATCGCCAGCTCCCATCCGGTTTAGGCACCAACACGATGGGACTAGACCAATCACTTTGGGACTCCTCTATCACCCCTAAGTTCAGCATTTTCTGTACTTCCTCCCGTATTGCCTCCCGTCGAGCCTCTGGGATCCGATAGGGTTTTAACTTTACCCTTTCACCGGGCGGGGTAATGATGTCATGCTCTACCCCAGATGTTTGTCCCGGCAGCTCAGAGAATACCTCCTTGTTGCGAAGCACAAACTCCTTAACCTCCTGTTGTTGGGGTTGTGACAAGGTGGCTGCTATTCCAACCTCAGGAATCACGCAACCAGTTTGAGCTGGTGACCAAGTGTCTGCGACTAGGGACTCTCTATCCCTCCAGGCTTTCAACAGATTAACGTGATAGATCTGTTCAGGCTTTCGCCTTCCTGGTTGTCTGACCTTGTAATTCACTTCGCTCACTTTTTCCATTATCTCGTAGGGGCCTTGCCATTTGGCAAGGAATTTACTTTCAACCGTAGGGACAAGTACCAATATCCTATCCCCCGGGGAAAAGGTACGGGTCTTGGCTCCACGGTTGTACACTCTCTGCTGTGCCAACTGCGCTTGGGCCAAATGTTCCTTCACGATGGGCATTACCTGTGCAATTCGATCTTGCATCAGGGCGACATGCTCAATCACACTCCTGTGGGGAGAACTCTCACTTTCCCAAGTTTCCTTGGCAATATCCAACAGCCCTCTTGGGTGTCTCCCATACAGTAACTCAAAGGGGGAGAATCCCGTAGAGGATTGGGGCACCTCCCTAATAGCAAACATCAAATAAGGAAGTAAACAGTCCCAATCCTTTCCATCTCTATCCACCACTTTCTTCAACATTTGTTTTAGGGTTTTGTTGAATCTTTCAACCAGCCCATCGGTTTGGGGGTGATACACAGACGTACGCAATTGCGTCACTTTGAACAATTTACACAGCTCTTTCATAACCCGGGACATAAAGGGTGTACCTTGGTCCGTAAGCAGTTCTTTACAAATACCCACCCGGCTAAAAACAAGAGATAGCTCTTTGGCTATGGTTTTGGCCGAGGTATTTCGGAGAGGGATCGCTTCTGGATAACGGGTGGCATAGTCCATTATAACTAATATGTACTGGTGCCCCCTAGCGGACTTGATTATAGGACCTACCAAATCCATGGCGATCCTCTCAAACGGGACCTCAATGATGGGTAGAGGGACCAGCGGGCTACGGAAATGTGGCATCGGGGCCAACCTCTGACACACAGGGCAGGAGGAACAATAATTTTCTACGTCCTTCATCACCCCCGGCCAATAGAATCTCTGTAATACCCTCTCTCGGGTTTTCTCTGTCCCCAGATGACCTCCAAGAATGTGCCCATGGGCCAACTCCAACACCAACTTCCTGTAAGGTTTGGGCACCACAAGCTGCTCAACGGTTTCTTCTGCCCTTTTTGCCACCCGATACAGTAGGTCCTTCTCTACACTGAAGTATGGGTAAGTGCAGGTATTATCTGGGTTCACTAACTCACCATCTATTTTCACTACGTTTTCCCGTGCCTTTATTAGGGCGGGGTCTTTCAACTGTTCTGTGGCAAAGTTTTCCCTGTGAACCTCAAGATCAGAAAACTCCACAGACGGTAGGTTTTCGTCTGAGGAGGTGGGCTCCTCTCCAGTTTCTTGAGTCTCCCCTGCCAATACTGATAAGGGAAATTCCGGAGAGTCCTCACCACTCTCAGGGGAGTTCTGGCTATCACATTCCTGGTACATAGGGGCACCAGTGAGGGGCTCAGGATCATCCCACAGTTCCCAGAACTTCGGAAAATCCCTTCCCACAATGGCGTCATGCGGTAACTGAGATACTAAGCCCACTGGATGAGAGAGGGTACCTTTGGGGGTCTCGAAACACACTGTAGTCACTGGATACTCTCGGGTGTCCCCATGCACACAAATAACAGCTACCTTGCTATTCCCAGAGACCTCTGTTTTAACTAACTCAGCCTTTATCAGGGTCACAAGGCTACCTGAATCCAGCAATACCACAACATTTCTACCATTAACACACATTTTGCATAAATGTTTCTCAGTTCCTCGAATGGCAGTGCATGCGACTGTCGCACACAGCGACTGACGTCTGCCCGTCAGAAAGTCACACTGCATGGGTTCCTCCACAACCGGGCAATTGGCTGCAATATGTCCCGCTTGCCGGCAGCGGTAGCAAACGATCCTTCTTGCCGCCTCTTGAGCCGCTGATTTCCCAGGCTGTTCTCGCCAAACTTGGGGTAGAGCTCCCACCCTCTCACTCTCTCCACCCTCACCCCTTGGAATCCTCTTATCCGCCCCTGGGGATGGTCTGGTCTTAGGGTGGAAAGTCCGAGTGTCTCTGGAAGAGGCCGTCAGGTTCTCTGTAGCCAAGTATTTCTCCACACGATCCACAAGACCATCGGCCGTCTCTGGGTCTCCATGGCTTACCCACTTTTGGATGGCAGTAGGAAGAGCTCTCAAAAACCGATCCATTACAACACGTTCCACAATCTTTGGTGCGGACAAAGTCTCTGGCTGTAGCCACTTTCTGCTCAGGTGAATGAGATCATACATTTGAGACCTGGGGGGTTTTCCAAGCTGGAAAGTCCAGTTATGCACACGCTGAGCCCGGACAGCCTGGGTGACACCCAGCCTTGCCAATATTTCAGCTTTTAGCATCACATAGTCTTTTGCTTGGTTAGGCTCTAGGTCATAGTAAGCTTTCTGCGATTCACCAGTTAACAGAGGAGCCACCAGTCCAGCCCACTGCTCCTCAGGCCACTTTTCTCTTTCAGCGGTCCTTTCAAATGTGGTCAAAAATACCTCTGGATCATCCTCTCCAGTCATTTTTGTCAATAAACGACTCACCCCAAAGGACGCGGTATTAGTGGGACGGCTTTCCTCACTGGTCTGCGGACGTTGCTGCATTACTGCTTCCATCTGTTGTTGTAGTCTCTGCTCTTGCTTCTGCAACAGGTCTATGAAGCGGGCCTCAGATTGCTGCTGGGCTCGTTGCTGAGCCTCCAGACTCTGTTGCAAAGTTGCGTTTGTCTGCTGCTGGGCTGCAAGGCTCCTTTGCAAACCTGCATTTGTCTGCTGTTGATTAGCATTTGCTAGAGCCAGCTGCTTCAGTATCTCCTCCATGCTGGCTTAAAAAAAACTGCCACTGGTTCTCCACCAACTGTGAGGGGGTTAGCTCGGCAGCGGGTGTGTGTGACCCCCGGGATGGGCTCCCCACACAAAACAGGCCCAGCAAACGGAGGTTGTGGTTTTCAAAATAAAAAAAAGGTGCGGTTTATTTTCTATTTACAGTGACAAAACACAGCAAAGCAAAAGAAACATAACCAAAATAAATCCTGGTCAAGTTGACCTCTGACTAAACATACAGGTTTCCTAACTAACAACTGGGATCAGCCTAGTGCTGTCCTAGTCCCGAAGTCCCTGGTTTAGTAAAAGTCCAAACAAATAGCCACACAGGCTTTGTCTCACCGCACAGGGGTTCACTCTCCCTAGACAGTCCACACAGGTCTGGTTCCAGGCATGAGCTAACATCTAATGAAGCTGGGAGTTCTTATAGAGGCCTAAATGAGCTGACAAGGTTCAGCTGGTCTCCTCATCTCTGTCTGCACGACGCCCCACACTCTCCCTAGAGGTATGAGTCATCCATGAGCCCACTAGCCTTATACAACTCTCCACCTAGTTGTATAAGTCGGCGTAAAGCCTGAATCTGGGCGAAATATATCTACCCCCCTGGATGCAACCAGGTGACTTTACCTTCCTGCTGTCACAATATATATATTCTTTATATTTTTATGTTTATTAATTCTTTAGGACAACATAAAATGATTTCTGTATATGTAAGGTAGACACGATTCACATGGTTGGGACACAGTATGTATTTGATATTCTCTGTGTGCCTGCCATGTAGTAAGTCTTGTGCGCCGTGGAACCGATGAACTACATCGGGACTTCCGGTGTCACTCTCCTGCTCTTCGCAATAAAAGTGTGGTGAGTGACGTCCTGGTCTAAGCCTCCTTTCCCAGACGATGCCTCTTACGGGGAAACGCCACGTTGGGTGGAGCTCAGGACCCTGACGTCACCACGCCCCCAGCTGACTGGCTGCCGCCACAGCGGGGTTTCAGTGCTTGTTTGAAAGTTTTTGTTCTCTCTATATGGATGTCAGTTTTACCCGTTTTAAAGAATAAAGGGTACTTCGTTTTTACGTACATGCTGCACCATGAAGTCTTCTTATTTCTTCTTCTAAATTGGTATCCATTACATCATACGAGCGTGCCTGCAGTCTCAAGGCAAACCAGGAGTCGGAGTTTCGACGAGTGGAGTGAGGACACAGAGGACTGCATCGCTGACACCTATCCGGTGTAGTTGCTGAGCCCTTTCGGTCCCCGTAATAGGGACCCACCTGGTCTGGTAAGCCTCCTGTTTATACATCTTGATTGAAGCACATTCTAACTTTTGAAGATCTGTCATCACTTTGATATATGCTGGCTGGCTCTGCATCACCCATGGACTTTTCCCTTTTTTGATTGTTTATGAGTTTACTGCTTCTCCTATTGCTGTGAGAGTCAGGCAGTTTAAGCCTATGGACTTCTTTGGTGTGTTTACATATTTAGTAGGGAACACTTTTTTGTATAATTTCTTTGTATAATTATTTTGATATATATATATTTTTTTGTGTGTTAGTTCATACATACACCACTTTTGGCACGTTGGTTGCCACTTACACGGTTGCGCATTTATTATTTACTTTGCACATTTTTCTAGCTGTATATTCCAGCTTTTTTGTATTTGCAGCACCATAAATTTTTTACTTCATTGCACTATTAATATACACATACTATAATTTTTTGGCGTAGTGTGTTAACACTTGGGTATTCATACCGCCTAGGGAGATAGCGCGGTTTTTCCACATACAACTGTGGTGGATCTGGCTTCTTTTTATGGAGGAATTTAAATCCAGCATGGATCCCTCCTGGAGCTCCTCAGAGCACATCTTCACTCGTGACCAACACCTTTAGACACTGGCGAAAAAACTGATGTGCTCCTGGAAGGAGGAGGGGTTATATAGGGAGTAAACTTCCTTAATTACGGTTTACCAGTGTCAACACCTGAAGGTGGCCTATTACCCATTAAGTAAATTACTTAAGGCTCTGTGTCCCATGATGTACGATAAAGAAATAAAAAATAAATAAAAATGCCATAAAAATGCCAATCTATTCCCTATTTTGTAGACACTATAACTGTTGCGCAAACCAATCAATATACACTCATTGCAATTTTTTTTTACCAAAAATATGTAGACGAATATATATCGGCCTAAACTGATGAAGACATTTTTTTTTTTTTTTTTGGGGGGGGGGGGATATTTATTGTAGCAAAAAGTATAAAATATTAATTTTTTTTTCAAAATAGTTTTTTTTGTTTTTTTGTTTGGAGCGCAAAAACATGTGGCTGAATACATTTGGCCTAAATGACTAAAATTACGTTTATTGTATTTTTTTTATAACAAAAAGTAGAAAATATAAAACAAATTTCCGTTTATATCACAAAAAAATTAAAATCACAGAGGCAATCAAATACCACCGAAAGAAAGCTCTATTTGTGGGAAAAAAAGGATGTCAATTTTGTTTGGGTACATCCTCACATGACCGCGCAATTGTCAGTTAAAGCGATGCAGTGCCATATCGCAAAAAAATGACCTGGTCGTTAAGGGGGAAATTCTTCAGGTGCTTAAGGGGTTTATCGGTATCAGGACATGAGTTCATTTGTGGGGGGGGGGGTGGGGTTGTGCAATCTTGACATTTCAGGGCCTTCCTAACTGTGATAGGTAGTGAGGAGTAAAATCTAAATGTTATGCCTTTAGAAAGCCTGAAGGTGGTGATTGGTTTTCATTGTCCTGAACACGGCTCCCAAAAAGTCTCACATGTGGTATCCCCGTACTCAGGAGCTGAGCAATATATAATTTAGTGACAACTTTGTGCAAAAGAAGTTTGTAATATTCTCGAAACTTGTGGCAAAATGTAAAATATTCCATGGACTCAACATGCCTATCAGCAAATAGCTTGGGTTGTCTACTTTCCAGAAAGGGGTCATTTGGGGGGTTTTGAACTGTCCTAACATTTTATGCACAACATTAGAAGCTTATGTCACACGTCACCCACTCTTCTAACCACTTGAAGATAAAGCCCAGTCTGACACTTTTTGTTCACATAAAAAACTTTTGATTGGAGCCATTCTGGTCTCTGATCAGCTTTATGGTCAGCTGGCGTGACCACTGGCTGCATTCTCAGGTTCCCTGTTGGGACAGGAGAGTCCGAGAAAACCATGGAAGACGGTGGGAGGGTAGGGGGCATTTCCTCCCACTGCTTGTAAAAGAAGCCTAGAGGCTAATTAGCCACTGGGATTGCTTTTACATGAAAGCCGACCGCTGGCTGAAAAGAATGATACCAAGATGATACCTAAACTTGCAGGCATCATTCTGGTATAACCACTCAGCCTGTGGGCTGAATGAAAAAAAGAGATTGATCGGTGGGAATTTCCACCATTAGAATACCGCCCTTCATCCACCCACTTCTAATGATGGGCATACATGCACCATTATTTTTTTAACTGTGGTGGTGAAATCACCTCCTACAGCGCTGGAGTTGCTGATTTACGTATCATGAGAGCAAACCCTGTTGCTGTCAAGATAAATAAATCAGTGCTGTAGCTGAATGGCGCACCTGAATAGCAAACAATGGTAACGATAAAACATTAACTCAATAAAACAACTTGATTTTTAAATGCAATCTGTGCCTAAGAAATATATGTCGAAGCATGGGGGCATGGGGGCAATGTTAGGAGCAAATCGTTCCTCCACCCCTGCCCCATGCTTCGGCATATATGCCCTTTTTTTTAACTGTGGTGGTGAAATCACCTCCTACAGCAATGGAGTCATGGCTGGGGATCCCAAGATGGCGGCGACCACGAGGCAGTGGAGCAGGGCCCCAGCAATACACAGCAGAGTGGAGCTGATCGCTCGCCCACTCACTCCAGCAAGGTAAGCCCGCTACCCCACAGATCTAAGGGGATGAGAAGAGGCTTCTCCCTGGACAGACTGTCCCGCAAAGATCTAGGGGAAATGGCGCCTGAAACAAATGATTTAGACCATATACACTTGCCAAACTACATTGACTGAACATATTGATGGGATGAGAGCAGAAATGTCATTCCTAAAGCAAGATGTACAGACCATTAGAGAAAGGGCCTCAGAAGCTGAGCAAAGGATTAGTGATTTGGAGGATGTAGTCCGCCCTTTAAAAGGCAAGGTGCAAAATATGCACAGAGAGGTGAATGCTCACACTGACAAGTTGAGAGACATGGAGGACAGACAAAGAAGGAACAATTTTCGCTTTGTAGGTTTCCCTGAATAAGCAGAGGGTAAACAGCCTGAAGATTTCCTGGAACTTTGGCTTAAGGATAATACCACGTTTTCACGTTTGTTCGCCATAGAAAGGGCCCATAGGATCCCATCTAATCCTCCTCCTCCTGGCTCACATCCAATCCCGATTATAGCCCATATCCTACACTTCAGGGATCGAGAAAGCATCCTCTGTGCAGCCCGTACCGTGGGAGACCTACAATTTAATGGAAAGTGCATTTCTATATATCCTGACTTCTTGGCAGCTTCATAGAAGCATAGGGCCAGCTTTTTTCATGTGAAAAAAAGGGATTTTTATAACAGCTTACCTGTAAAATCCTTTTCTTGGAGTACATCACGGGACACAGAGCGACTTAGTCATTACTAATGGGTTATATAGTTTACCTTCAGGTGCTGGCACTGGCAACTTCCAAACCGGAAGTACCCTCCCCTATATAAGCCCCTCCCATCCGGGAGCACCTCAGTTTTGTAGCAAAGCAATAAGTGTCCCAAAAAGAGGGGTGGGAGCTCTGTGTCCCGTGATGTACTCCAAGAAAAGGATTTTACAGGTAAGCTGTTATAAAAATCCCTTTTTCTTTTTCGTACATCACGGGACACAGAGCGACTTAGTCATTACTAATGGGACGTCCCAAAGCAATGCCAAATGAGGGGAGGGATACACTATACATAAGCTGGGCGCCATCAGGCATGAGGATCTTTTGCGGCCTGCAACACACTGCGCCCAAAGGCGACATCCTCCTGACTTCTAACGTCTACCTGGTAGAATCTAGTAAACGTGTGTACTGAAGACCATGTTGCGGCCTTACAGACTTGAGCCAGGGAGGCCTGGTGATGCACTGCCCATGAAGTTCCAACTGCTCTTGTGGAGTGCGCCCTAACTTTGAATGGAGGCGGTCTCTTTCTCAAGCCATAGGCTTGTATTATGACCTGTCGAATGCACTTGGCTAAAGTAGATTTTGATGCTGCCTGACCCTTTCTGGGGCCTTCCGGCAGAATAAACAAAGTATCCGTTCTGCGAATCTGAGCAGTGGCTTTTAGATAAGCCTTAACTGCTCTTACTACATCCAAAGAATGCAATAACTTTTCCTCTACCGAGCTAGGTTTGGGGAAAAAAGAAGGAAGAACCACATCTTGGTTCAAATGAAACCTCGATACCACCTTAGGAGGAAAGGCTGGATGAGGACGTAATACTACTCTGTCCTTATGGACAACCAGATATGGCTCCTTACAGGACAAGGCGGCTAATTCCGATACTCTTTTAGCCGAACAAATGGCTACTAAGAAAATCAATTTCCTGGTGAGAAGAACCAAGGAAATGTGTTGCAATGGTTCAAACGGTTGTTTCTGTAGAACCGACAGAACCAGGTTTAAGTCCCATGGACATATGGGAATACTAACCGGAGGGCTAATACGCATCACTCCTTGTATGAAAGCTTTGACTAGTGAATGCGAAGCCAAGGGCCTTTGAAAAAATATTGACAAGGCCGAAATCTGACCCTTGATAGTACTCAAGGCCAGCTTCCTATCTACAGCCCACTGTAGGAAGTCCAAAATCCTACCTATTACGTACTTACGTGGATGCCATTTCTTGGCCTCACACCTTGTAATGTACGCCTTCCAGATCCTATAATAGATCTGCCTGGATACCGGCTTCCTGGCATTGATCATTGTAGATACCACAGGATTAGAGAGCCCTCTCTTTTTCAGAATGTGGGCTTCAATAGCCAGGCCGTCAAACCTAGGGCTGGTAAGGAAGGGTGGTATATCGGTCCTTGCGACAGCAGGTCCGGACGATGTGGGAGGGTCCAAGGACTCCTCACTGACATTTTTACAATCTCCGTGTACCATGCCCTTCGGGGCCACGCTGGAGCCACCAGAATCACTGGTTTCTTTTCTACCCTGATTCTGCGGATTAATCGCGGTAACAATTGTGGCGGTGGGAATGCATATATCAGCTTGAACTGATCCCAAGGGAACACTAGGGCATCCGAGCCGCAAGCTAGGGGATCCCTTGTCCGAGAGACAAACCTGTCCACCTTTGCGTTGAATCTGGATGCTAGCAGATCTACATCCGGTGTTCCCCACCGCTGGCATATTGCCTGGAAAACCTCGGGGTGAAGAGACCATTCCCCCGGGCATAATTGCTGGCGACTTAAAAAGTCCGCTTTCCAATTTTCCACTCCTGGGATGAAAACCGCGGATATGGCTGGGACATATCTTTCTGCCCATTCCAGGATGCAATTCGCTTCCCTCTGGGCTGCACGACTCCTGGTGCCACCCTAGTGATTGATATATGCCACTGCTGTGGCATTGTCTGATTGAATTCTGACAGGGGACCCTTGGAGTTTGGATGTCCATGCTACTAGGGCATACCGGGCTGCTCGTATCTCTAAGAGATTGATGGGCAGGGCCTTCTCTGCTTCTGACCACTTGCCCTGGAGAGACCATTGCTCCAGTACTGCCCCCCAGCCTATGAGGCTGGCATCTGTAGTGACCACCTTCCAAGAAACCGGACTGAAGGGTTTCCCTTTTTCCAGATTCTGGGGCACCAACCACCAATGGAGGCTCTTGCGAACGGAAGGGGACAGGGACATTGGTAAGTCTAAAGCCTGAACTTTTTTGTTCCAGGCTGACAGTATGGCCCTCTGCAAGTTCCTTGAATGGAATTGACCGTAGGGTACTGCTTCGAATGAAGCCACCATTTTTCCCAGCAGCCTCATGCACAGGCGTATGGATGGTTTTCTTTTTGTACCCACTAAGTGGGTCAAATCTTTTAAAGACGACACCTTTTCTGGAGGTAAGAAAATCTTTCTCTGATTTGAATCCAGCCTTAGCCCTAAGTATTCCAGACTTCTGACTGGTCTTAGAGCTGACTTGTCCCGGTTGATAATCCAACCGTGATATTCCAGATACTTGATTGTCTTGTGAATAGCTACTTCCAGCTTTTCCACTGAGTGGTCTATCAGTAGCAGGTCGTCTAGATATGCCATTATCGTTACACCTTGTGTTCTTAGATTGGCCAATAGTGGGGCCAGAATTTTTGTGAACACTCGTGGTGCTGTGGCCAGACCGAAAGGTAAGGCTCTGAACTGAAAATGGCGCCCTTCTACTGCAAAGCGTAGAAATTTCTGGTGGGCCGGAAAGATGGGAATATGCAGATAAGCATCCCTTATGTCGATCGAGGCTAACCATTCCTGCCCTTGTTTAGCCCTTTTAGATTTAATATGGGCCTCACGTCCCCATTTGGTTTGGGGACTGTGAAAAGGTTTGAGTAAAACCCGAACCCACTTTCTTCCAGGGGAACCTTCATGATTACACCTTGGAGCAATAGTTGTTCTAGTGCCAAAAGGAGGGATCCTCTCTTCTGGGGATCGCTTGGCACGTTTAACCTCATAAATTGGGCAGGAGGAGTGTCTTTTAACTCCAGCTTGTATCCCAGACTTACTGCGGAGAGCACCCATCTGTCTCTGATGGTGTCCCGCCAGGTCTCTGTGAACAACTGAAGTCTTCCCCCCACCCGATTGAGTGGGGGCAACCCTTCATGACTTGGGGGGAGGTTTTGTACCTCTCTTGACCCAGGGTTTCTTGTTACCCTGTGATTGTCCCTGATTTCTGCCCCCTCAATTTGACCGCGGAGGCCGTCGGAACTGTTTCACAGCCGATGTGCCAGGGACTGGAGAAGTAGGCCTCTTAAAAGAAGGACTTCTACTCTTGTTCTTAACCGGTAAGAGTGAACTTTTACCGGCAGAAATTTTCTGGATATATTTGTCCAGATCTTCTCCAAATAAGCGTTCTCCATGAAATGGGAAGCTAACCAGCAATTTCTTACAGGGAGCTTCAGCAGACCAGTTTTTGAGCCATAGAAGCCTACGCATATGTACTACAGACAGCGTAAAGCGGGAGGCCTGTTGGATTGTATCCTTTATGGCGTCCACCGCAAAACACAAGGCTCTAGGTAGGTCAGCTAGGGCAAGAGCCTGCTGATCTGGTAAGTCCCTTAAGACTTGTTTCAACTGATCTTTCACCACTTGGCAGACTCCAATCGCTGCTACCGCAGGTTGTGTCACCATGCTTTCTGTAGAGAAAGCAGATTTTAGTAAAGACTCCAATTTTTTATCTATTGGGTCTTTGAACATTGGAACATTATCTACTGGACATGTCAGTGATTTGTTCACAGAAGAGATGGCTGCTTCCACTGTAGGGACCCTCCATTTTTTTATGAACTTATCCTCCATGGGATAGATCACCGGAAATCTCTTGGGGGGAGTAAATATTTTATCAGGATGCTCCCAATCCTGGTAAATAAGCCCTTCCAATAAAGGGTGGATTGGGAAGGAACAGACAGCCTGGGGAGCTTTCAGCGACCCCAGCGAGGAAACCGTAGTGGTTGATGGTTCCGCCAGAGGCATTTTAAATGCTGATCGGACCATGTTAGTCAGAGACTGAACCCATAATCTTTCAGCCTGAGATGCTGAGAAAGGTTCTTCCACTGTTGATTCCTCCATAACTGAATCAAACTCATCCTGATCCCCTTCAGGTAGGTCGATCTCTGTGTGGGGCTGTTCCTCCACTAACAGGCACTCTGAAGGAGGAGACGGAGATCGGACGCGCTTTTCCTGTGACAGGGAAGCAGCGATCAATGCTGTTAATCTCTCTTCCAATCCTCCCAGAGTTGAGGATAAAACCTCCTCTGTTATATATACAGGAGCAGGTGGACTGGGGACAGCCGCAGCACCAGGCACTCCTGCGGGGTTCCTACGGCTACTGACCTCTGAATTCTCAGGGGAGATTGGTGCAGTACAAGCATGCCCAATATCCTCAGAGCCCGATGGAGACCCCTTTGGCTTCCTGGAAGACTTATTTCCGGAGCGTCTGGACGACATATCCTTTAAGCACAAAGCTGAGGTATTCCCGTCGTCATACACCAATTTTTGCTGATAATAGTCTAACACAGTTGCTGCTATATACCAGCTGGTGTCCACTAAAGTGCCTTTCTATGGGGATGCCTGCATCAACCGCCTCTGTGTGCCACTGTTTGTTGCTAGCTCTGTTTGCATCCAGCTGACACTTGTACTGTGTCTTTTATACATGCTGGGACGCCTGCACATGCGCAGAAGCGCCGCGGCGCGCATCGAGCGTCATCCACCCGCCCCGCCCCTTTTTTTCATAGGAGGCGCGTGCACGCGCCCGCGCGCGCGCCCGTGCGCCATTGGCGCCCTTTTCGAAAACCAAGCAGGGACTAGGAGCCAGGGCCCTTTTTGCCGGAGGGCCTGTGCGGTGGATGAGCGCAGCAACAGGGCAGAGGAAGTGGATTCCCACAGAGAACTTACCAACTGCCTGGATCTTTTGACTTGAGAAAACCAAAGATCCACATGACAAGAAAAAATGGACCACAGCGGCCTCTAGTGGTTTAACACAGGTACCGCGGTCCTCTTTTTTTTTTTCTTGACTACTATTAAAATTTTACATTTTTCAGTAGTTACAGGCATACACAGATATTAGCGGGAATACCGTTAGGTAACAGACAGAAAGACAAATTAGGCTTGGGGGTCCCCCAATAGAACCAAGTTCCTGGGGGCCCCCACTTACCTGTTCCCCGCCGTAGGACTCTGTTTGGTCCACAGAAGCCCAAACTTCACCTATCACGGCAGGCATTGTAATTAAACCTTCAGGGACTGGGTTCCCAAGGATTCCACTCCCCTGGACCTGTATAGCACCCTGCACAGAAAACATCTTGGTCGTGGGTATGACCAGAGCTCTGGATCCCAGGGTCCAGCCCTCCTAAGAGAGGCATTACAGGCAAAACCTTGCTCTTCTGCTGCAAGGCCCGGGTACCGACCGTTTAGCTATGAAGCTTTTTCGGTGGGATCCGGAACAGCTTACTAAGGCCCGTAAAAGAACCTGTACGCAAGCCCAGTGAAAACACATGTTACTCTTTGGCCAACACCTTAGACACTGGCAAAAAACTGAGGTGCTCCCGGATGGGAGGGGCTTATATAGGGGAGGGTACTTCCGGTTTGGAAGTTGCCAGTGCCAGCACCTGAAGGTAAACTATATAACCCATTAGTAATGACTAAGTCGCTCTGTGTCCCGTGATGTACGAAAAAGAAAAGACTCTGGGACATACAGTTGGCGTACAATATGCTGTATCCAGCAAAATTGAGAGTGGTAGACAGAGGCAAAGTTTTCTTATTTAACACCCCTCCTGAGGCTTCACGCTGGCTGGATACTAGGGGGTGCCCTAGCCCTGTGGCACACCGCTGAGTGTTTGGTGCATCATTTGCTGTACACATGTGAAGTAAGTCCTACATGCACTCTTCTGTTATTTAGTGCTGGGGCTACATGTTTATTATGTGACACTATATTCCTACTGCGAGATGTCCCACAAAGATCTACACATGGACTGAACAAAGTTCCTGCAACTTTCATAACTGATCATTTTTCTTGGGACCCCTTTTTTGGTTCCTATTTTGACTGACTAGCAGTTTACTTCCTGAAATTTATATATATATTTTTTTCTTTTCAGTTTTCCTTTTTATTTTTGCCTATTTTTTATTTTTAGCGCTGTTTTTAGGTTATTTTACTCCTGTGTCCTTGAGAGAGGGCAGGGGAAGTGATTCTATGTTCTTTGAGGCCCTGTACCAGACCCAGACCCAACATACAGATCAGAAATTGTCTTCTTACCTAGAGGGCATGACTTTGCCCTCTTTGAGCCCGGTGGATAGTGCTGCTCAGGAACACTCCATAACACAAGAGGAAATATGTAATGCTATTTCTGCTTTCAAACCTGGTAAATAGCCTGGCCTCGATGACCTCGAAATGGAAGGACCTACCACTTACATTGCTGGGTCGAGCTAATCTATTCAAGATGATTTTCCTGCCTGAATTTCTTTATGTGCTCTCTAATGCCCCAATCTATATCCCAAAAAAAACATTCCATTACATTAATTTCTTGCTGACTTCCTTTTTGTGGGGCACCAAGGCGGCTAGGGTCTCCTTGGAGCTCTTACAGTTACCATTGAGGAGAGGGGGATTGGCGGTACCTGACCTCCGCCTATACTATCTGGCCTCGCAACTAGTACATACATATACACTAGCAAATGTTTCCACAGCTGAATAATGCTGCTATTGCGGTTGAAGCGGCAGTGGTAACTTCTTATGAAACCTTATTAAACTTTTTTTTAGGGGAGAGGTGGCCACGGTAGGAGGTAAGGAGATGCTCAGATCTGCTAAATGGATCCTGGGGATCTGTTTAAAACATATAGTGGACAGTCCTCTTCCTCTATCACCCAATGCCCCGTTATGGTTTAACCCCTGTTTGAAGGAATTTTTCCACTTAGAAGATGGATATAGATGGGCCAAATTTGGACTCACGTATCTCCATCAATTATATGATAATGGTGAACTAAAATCATTTGCACAGTTGATTCCTGGGCATTCCAGTTCACTAGACTGGAACACGCTGCCCACACTCAGTTCGGGACAGGGCCAGTATCTCTTGAAAACTCTAAACTAGAAAAACTCCTTGCTGCTCCTGATCACACAAAATTGAT
Source organism: Rana muscosa (assembly GCA_029206835.1). NCBI lineage: Eukaryota > Metazoa > Chordata > Amphibia > Anura > Ranidae > Rana > Rana muscosa. The sequence continues at coordinate 656,054,106 of CM055116.1, read as the reverse complement.
CTCTACCTAAAATAATACACTCACAGATAGTGATGAGCCGAACACCCCCGGGTTCGGTTCGCACCAGAACCTGCGAACGGACCGAAAGTTCGCACGAACATTAGAACCCTATTAAATACAATGGATGCGAACATTCGGATTCTAAAGTGCTAATTATAACGACTATTATCCATGTTATTGTCCTAAACAGAGTTTGGGAACCCGGGTTCTGCACCAGGGGACATGTATCAATGCAAAAAGAAGTTTTAAAAACGGACGTTTTCCGGGAGCAGTCATTTTAATGATGCATAAAGTGAAAAAAAAAAAGTCAAATATTCCTTTAAATATTGTACCTGGGGGGTGTCTAAAGTATGCCTGTGAAGTGCCACGTGTTTCCTGTGTTTAGAACTGTCCCTGCACAAAATTACATTTCTAAAGAAAAAAAAAGCCATTTAAAACTGCTTGCGGCTTTAATGTAATGTCTGGTCCCGGTAATATGGATGAAAATCTTTAAGAAAAATGGCATAGCTACCCCATCACCCCCCCCCCCCCCCCACCCCAGCCCATTACCAGCCCCTTTGGGTCTTGTATGGATATTAAGGGGAACCCCGCACACAAAATAAAAAAGGCCCTATATACTCTGAACAGCCGTATACAGGCGGTGCATACAAGACAGGGACTGTAGGTTTGTTCTTATGTAGAATCTGTTTGTAATTTTGAACAGCTACATTGTTTAAGTGTAGCTCCAGCCCAAATACCTATTTTTAAGCTTTTTGGAAAACATAGGGAAGGGTTATCACCCCTGTAACATTTGTTTTGCTGTCTGTGCCCCTGTTCAGAACATTTCACCTCACTTTGCGTCCCAATGACAACTGTTTTTGAAATGTGGTGTTTTTATTGAAACAAGGGTTGGTGATAAAGCATCAGTAGAGAGGAGACACCTTTCTCCCATATTAATTCTTACAGGAGAGAATTTTCCTTCCAAGGGGTAGATTTCCTCTCACTTCCTGTTGTCTTCTTCCGTTTGCAAGTAGTAGTCGTTTGTAAGTTGGATGTTTGAAAGTAGGGACCTGCCGTATATACTCTGCAGAAATTGGCCCCTTAGGTGTTGGTGTTGGCACTCTTGGTGGGTGCTGGAACGCCCTGCTGTCAACTATTATATCAGGAATTGTAATAACATATAATTGTTGAACAGTGGTAGTAAAAATTGGGCCTTTGATGGTGGTGCTGGTGCCACAACACTGTAAGGCCTTACAGTTACTCTTGGTGGGCGCAGCAATGGGCCCTGCTGTGAATTATTAGATCAATAATTATAATTGCATACCCCTGTTGAACAGGGGCTGAAAAATTGGGCCTTTGGTGGTGGTGGTGGTGGTGGTGGTGTTGACACAACACTGTAAGGCCTGACAGTTACTCTTGGTGGGCGCAGCAATGGGCCCTGCTGTGAATTATTAGATCAATAATTATAATTGCATGCCCCTGTTGAACAGGGGCTGAAAAATTGGGCCTTAGGCACTGGTGGCACAACACTGCAACCCCTCACAGATACTGTACTTGGAGCACAGCAATGAGGCCTGTTGCAAAGTATTGCATCAAAAATTGTAATTATACGCCCCTGTTAAACAGGGGCTGAAAAATTGGGCCTTAGCCACTGGTGGCGTCACCCATAAACCAAAATGATCTTCCAAGCTATCATCATTAATCGTATCATTGAGGAGGAGGAGGAGGATAGCCAGTCAACATAACAGCACAGGCACTGAGCATCAGCATCAGTCTTGAAGGGATGTGTCATTTTAAAATCATTTAGTCTGTTATATCAGCATCAGGTGTGTGGTAGCTGGTTGTGATCCAAGACTGGTTCATCTTGATGAATGTCAGTCGATCAACCGAGTCGGTGGACAGGCGCACCCTGTGATCCGTGACAAATCCTCCAGCAGCACTGAATGTGCGTTCTGAAAGAACGCTGGATGCAGGACAGGCCAGTAGCTCAATTGCATACTGTGCAAGCTCTGGCCAGTGATCCATCCTCAAGACCCAGTAAGCCAGAGGATTTTCGGTGGGGAAGGTGTCCAAGTCTGACCTTGCCCCTAGGTATTCCTGCACCATGTATATCAGACGCTGGCGATGGTTGCTGTAACCGATCATACTTTGGGGCTGCGGACTAAAGAATTGTCTGAACGCATCGGTCAGATGGCCACCTTCCCCACCGCTCCTTCTTTGACTGCCCGAAGCCTCAGCAACTCGTTGTCCAGGACCAGGAGTTTGTAACCTCCCAGTCTCTGGGAACGCGTTGCACAGACCTTTCTGCAAGGCCTCCCGGAGTTGTCTCATCCTCTGCTCCCTCTGCGACGGTAACATAAGGTCCGCAACCTTACCCTTGTACCGTGGATCAAGGAGAGTGGCCAGCCAGTAATGGTCCCTCTCCTTGATCCGAAGAATACGAGGATCCTTCCGCAGACTTTGCAGGATCAGGGAGGCCATGCAGCGTAGGTTAGCTGAGGCATTCAGTCCGGAGTCCTCTGGGTCACTAAGGACGACATGATCCGCAGCCACCTCCTTCCAGCCACGTACAAGTCCACTGGTTTCTTGGGACTGTAAATCATCCCTAAAAGACTGCTGCTGATGATGCTGAGTGCCAGCCTCCACCTCCATGCTGACACAATCCTCCTCCTCCTCCTCCTCCTCCTCCTCTTCCTGTGCGATGGGTGGGACAGAAGGAACACTGTCTGGGTAAAGGGGGCCTTGAGAGGCAAGGAAGTCCTCCTCTTCCTGCCTCTGTTCTGCCTCAAGTGCCCTGTCCATTATTTCACGCAGCGTGTGCTCCAACAGGTGGACAAGAGGTACAGTGTCACTGATGCATGCACTGTCACTGCTCACCATCCTCGTGGCCTCCTCAAATGGTGCCAGGACAGTGCATGTATCCCTGATCATGCCCCACTGGCGTGGTGAAAAAAACCCGAGCTCCCCTGACCCTGTCCTGGTGCCGTAGTCGCACAGGTACTCATTGATGGCCCTCTGCTGCGTGTGCAGCCGCTGCAGCATGGCCAACGTTGAGTTCCACCTGGTGGGCATGTCACATATAAGGCGGTTCTTGGGCAGGTTCAACTCCTTTTGCAGCTCAGCCAGGCGAGCACTGGCATTATAAGATCTGCGGAAATGCACACAGACTTTCCTGGCCTGCCTCAGGACATCCTGTAAGCCCGGGTACCTGCCCAAGAACCGCTGCACCACCAGGTTAAGGACGTGAGCCATACAGGGCACATGGGTCAGTTGTCCCTGTCGGAGGGCGGAGAGGAGGTTGGTGCCATTGTCGCAAACCACCATTCCTGGCTTAAGCTGGCGTGGTGTTAACCACCTCTCGGCCTGCCCCTGCAGAGCAGACAGGACCTCTGCCCCAGTGTGGCTCCTGTCCCCCAAACACACCAGCGCAAGCACGGCATGGCATCTTTTTGCCTGCGTACTTTCGTAGCCCCTTGAACGCCTACGGAGCACCGCTGGTTTCGAGGACAAACCACGGGAAGAGGCCATGGAGGAAGAAGAAGAGGAGGGGGTGGAGGAGAGAGGTGTGTCACAACCAGTAGTAGCATTTTGGAGGCGTGGCGGTGGAACAACCTCCAACACTACTGCACCTTGTCCTGCATCCTTCCCAGCTGCCAAAAGAGTGACCCAATGGGCCGTGAAAGAAAGGTAACGTCCCTGTCCATGCCTGCTGGACCATGAGTCAGCGGTAATATGCACCTTACCGCTGACCGCCCTGTCCAGCGAGGCCAAGACATTGCCTTCCACATGCCGGTAGAGAGCCGGAATCGCCTTCCGTGAGAAAAAGTGGCGTTTGGGAACCTGCCACTGAGGAACCGCACATTGCACAAACTCACGGAAGGGGGCCGAGTCTACCAACTGAAAAGGCAGCAGTTGAAGCGCTAGCAATTTAGCCAAGCTAGCATTCAACCGCTGGGCATGTGGATGGCTGGGAGTGAACTTCTTTCGACGGTCCAGCAGCTGGGGCAGGGAAATTTGCCTGCTAGAATCGGACGTCGGTGTACTGCTAGCAGAGTGGCCGCAAGTACTTGGCTGTGACACACCTAATTCTACACCTTCATTCCTCTCAGTGCAGGTTTCAGAGAGGACTGATGGTATAGAGGGTTTGGAGATCCCAGCTGATGCGGTGCAAGGAGAGGTCTGCTTTGTTCTTTGGTGTGGGTCTTTAAGGTAGGCTTGCCAACGAGCTGCATGGCGGGTCAACATATGTCTGATCAAGCATGTGGTGCCCAAGCGGCTGATGTTTTGGCCACGCGATATACGCTTGAGACATATGTTGCAAACAGTAGCTGTGCGATCTGATGCACTCGCCTCAAAAAAGGCCCACACCAAAGAACTTTTTGATTGATGGGCAGAGGCAGCGCCCTGCACAGGCGGAGCTCTGCGGTGTGATTCCGTCGGTGTGCTGCCCATACGCTGGCCACCCAAGGGCATCCTGCCTCGTTGGAGATGTGCCTCCTCCTCATCCTCCTCCTCCTCCTCTCTCCTATTAGGCACCCACGTGGAGTCAGTGACCTCATCATCCCCTCCCTCCTCATCACTGGAGCCAATCTGGCAGTATGCTGCAGCTGCTGGAGCATGACTGCCAGATTGGTGTCCTTCTTGAGCATCCCCTCTCTCTGCTCTCACGCTACTGCCTTCCTCTAGCTGGGTATCATCATCAGATCCTTTGAAACGCTGGGCATCCTCCTGGAGCATGTACCCAACACTGTGCTCAAACAGTTCGGGGGACTCCTCAGGAGGAGGACATGGTGGGTCTAGGGAAGGAGTGACTAATGATGACATTGATACCAGAGAAGAGGACGCTTTGGCAGCTGCTTTGCCAGTACCCTGAGCCTGGGTGAGAGAGGATGAGGAGGATGAGGTGGGCTTGGTCATCCACTCTACCAAGTCTTCGGCATGATGTGGCTCAACATGTCCAGCTGCCGAAAAGAAGGACAAGCGTGTCCCATGGCCACGTGCTGATGACAATGCACCGCGTCCACGACCAGCACTGTTGCCCCCAGACACAGAGCCTGCTTGCCCGCTTTTTTTGCCTCCTGACTGTCTGCATCTCCTTGTTTGCCTTCCAGAAATTTTAATGGATGGCCTGCAGGGAGATGGGAAAAACAGCAATAAGGGCTACCATCAGGTGTATACTGTGCAGGAGGCTTAGCAACAAAGACACTGACACTGTCCCCTGCCTATCCTCTGTCCCTAAACACAAGGATTTGCAATATGCTTCAGCAAGATTGGTTTAGCACAGAATAGCACACTGATAGTTTCCCCGAGTGTCCTTCTCTGTCCCTAAACTCAAGGATTTCAAATATGGTTCAGCAAGATTGGTTTAGAACAGAATAGCACACTGACAGTTTCCCCGAGTGTCCTTCTCTGTCCCTAAACTCAAGGATTTCAAATATGGTTCAGCAAGATTGGTTTAGCACAGAATAGCACACTCATAGTTTCCCCGAGTGTCCTTCTCTGTCCCTAAACTCAAGGATTTCAAATATGGTTCAGCAAGATTGGTTTAGAACAGAATAGCACACTGACAGTTTCCCCGAGTGTCCTTCTCTGTCCCTAAACTCAAGGATTTCAAATATGGTTCAGCAAGATTGGTTTAGCACAGAATAGCACACTGATAGTTTCCCTCACTGTCCTTCTCTGTCCCTACAAACAAGATTTAGCACAGAATAGCACACTGATAGTTTCCACGAGTGTCCTTCTCTGTCCCTAAACTCAAGGATTTCAAATATGGTTCAGCAAGATTGGTTTAGCACAGAATAGCACACTGATAGTTTCCCTCACTGTCCTTCTCTGTCCCTACAAACAAGATTTAGCACAGAATAGCACACTGATAGTTTCCACGAGTGTCCTTCTCTGTCCCTAAACTCAAGGATTTCAAATATGGTTCAGCAAGATTGGTTTAGAACAGAATAGCACACTGACAGTTTCCCTCACTGTCCTTCTCTGTCCCTACAAACAAGGTTTAGCACAGAATAGCACACTGACACTTTCCCTCACTGTCCTTCTCTGTCCCTACAAACAAGATTTAGCACAGAATAGCACACTGATAGTTTCCCCGAGTGTCCTTCTCTGTCCCTAAACTCAAGGATTTCAAATATGGTTCAGCAAGATTGGTTTAGAACAGAATAGCACACTGACAGTTTCCCCGAGTGTCCTTCTCTGTCCCTAAACTCAAGGATTTCAAATATGGTTCAGCAAGATTGGTTTAGCACAGAATAGCACACTGATAGTTTCCCTCACTGTCCTTCTCTGTCCCTACAAACAAGATTTAGCACAGAATAGCACACTGATAGTTTCCCCGAGTGTCCATCTCTGTCCCTAAACTCAAGGATTTCAAATATGGTTCAGCAAGATTGGTTTAGAACAGAATAGCACACTGACAGTTTCCCTCACTGTCCTTCTCTGTCCCTACAAACAAGGTTTAGCACAGAATAGCACACTGACACTTTCCCTCACTGTCCTTCTCTGTCCCTACAAACAAGGTTTAGCACAGAATAGCACACTGATAGTTTCCCCGAGTGTCCTTCTCTGTCCCTAAACTCAAGGATTTCAAATATGGTTCAGCAAGATTAGTTTAGAACAGAATAGCACACTGACAGTTTCCCCGAGTGTCCTTCTCTGTCCCTAAACTCAAGGATTTCAAATATGGTTCAGCAAGATTGGTTTAGCACAGAATAGCACACTGATAGTTTCCCTCACTGTCCTTCTCTGTCCCTACAAACAAGATTTAGCACAGAATAGCACACTGATAATTTCCACGAGTGTCCTTCTCTGTCCCTAAACTCAAGGATTTCAAATATGGTTCAGCAAGATTGGTTTAGAACAGAATAGCACACTGACAGTTTCCCTCACTGTCCTTCTCTGTCCCTACAAACAAGATTTCGCACAGTATAGCACACTGACACTTTCCCTCACTGTCCTTCTCTGTCCCTACAAACTAGGTTTAGCACAAAATAGCACACTGATAGTTTCCCTGAGTGTCCTTCTCTGTCCCTAAACTCAAGGATTTCAAATATGGTTCAGCAAGATTGGTTTAGAACAGAATAGCACACTGACAGTTTCCCCGAGTGTCCTTCTCTGTCCCTAAACTCAAGGATTTCAAATATGGTTCAGCAAGATTGGTTTAGCACAGAATAGCACACTGATAGTTTCCCTCACTGTCCTTCTCTGTCCCTACAAACAAGATTTAGCACAGAATAGCACACTGATAGTTTCCCCGAGTGTCCTTCTCTGTCCCTAAACTCAAGGATTTCAAATATGGTTCAGCAAGATTGGTTTAGCACAGAATAGCACACTGATAGTTTCCCTCACTTTCCTTCTCTGTCCCTACAAACAAGATTTAGCACAGAATAGCACACTGATAGTTTCCCCGAGTGTCCTTCTCTGTCCCTAAACTCAAGGATTTCAAATATGGTTCAGCAAGATTGGTTTAGAACAGAATAGCACACTGACAGTTTCCCTCACTGTCCTTCTCTGTCCCTACAAACAAGGTTTAGCACAGAATAGCACACTGACACTTTCCCTCACTGTCCTTCTCTGTCCCTACAAACAAGGTTTAGCACAGAATAGCACACTGATAGTTTCCCCGAGTGTCCTTCTCTGTCCCTAAACTCAAGGATTTCAAATATGGTTCAGCAAGATTGGTTTAGAACAGAATAGCACACTGACAGTTTCCCCGAGTGTCCTTCTCTGTCCCTAAACTCAAGGATTTCAAATATGGTTCAGCAAGATTGGTTTAGCACAGAATAGCACACTGATAGTTTCCCTCACTGTCCTTCTCTGTCCCTACAAACAAGATTTAGCACAGAATAGCACACTGATAGTTTCCCCGAGTGTCCTTCTCTGTCCCTAAACTCAAGGATTTCAAATATGGTTCAGCAAGATTGGTTTAGCACAGAATAGCACACTGATAGTTTCCCTCACTGTCCTTCTCTGTCCCTACAAACAAGATTTAGCACAGAATAGCACACTGATAGTTTCCACGAGTGTCCTTCTCTGTCCCTAAACTCAAGGATTTCAAATATGGTTCAGCAAGATTGGTTTAGCACAGAATAGCACACTGATAGTTTCCCTCACTGTCCTTCTCTGTCCCTACAAACAAGATTTAGCACAGAATAGCACACTGATAGTTTCCACGAGTGTCCTTCTCTGTCCCTAAACTCAAGGATTTCAAATACGGTTCAGCAAGATTGGTTTAGAACAGAATAGCACACTGACAGTTTCCCTCACTGTCCTTCTCTGTCCCAACAAACAAGGTTTAGCACAGAATAGCACACTGACACTTTCCCTCACTGTCCTTCTCTGTCCCTACAAACAAGATTTAGCACAGAATAGCACACTGACACTTTCCCTCACTGTCCTTCTCTGTCCCTACAAACAAGGTTTAGCACAGAATGACACACTGACACTCTCCGTGCCTATCCTTCTCTGTCCCTAAACACAAGGAATCCAGGATTAGTAAAGGAAAAAAATGACACTGTCCCTGCCTATGCTTCTCTTTCCCTGCTCCGGAACACACTACACAAGGCCGCCGCGCTGGCGGCCTTTTATAGTTTGGGGCGTGTACTAAACCCCCTCAGCAATAATTGGCCACAGGCATCCTGCCTGTGGCCAATCATTGCTCTCCTCTCTGCCGGCGCTGTGATTGGCCAAGCACGCGGGGTCACAGTGCATGCTTGGCCAATCACAGCGCCTGGATGACACTGCGATGGCGTAGTGCATTGTGGGCCGTTCGCGTCACTCGAATTTGGCGCGAACGGCCCAAATCGTTCGATCTTCGTCGAACGATCGAACAGCCGATGTTCGAGTCGAACGTATGTTCGACTCGAACACGAAGCTCATCCCTACTCACAGACAAAGTAAATCCAAAGGAAAGGAAACTTAGGGAAAGATGGATGGAGATTATTCCAGAACTTACAGTGGAACAATGGGAGGACGTGTTGGTCTCATATGTGTCCACGGTTATCCCTGCTAGAGACAAATTGATACAACTCAGATACTTACACCAAATGTATTATAGTCCGCTCAGGTTGTATAAAATGGGAAGGAAGGACAACCCCACGTGTCATAAATGCTTAGCAGCAGAAGAATCCTTTATCCATATGGTCTCGGACTGTAATAGGATGCAACCACTATGGTTGCAAGTGACCCAGTTCATTGCTGACTGCTAGTAGGGATAAGCCGGACACCCCCTGGTTCGGTTCGCACTAGAACCTGCGAACGAACCGAAAGTTTGCGCAAACTTTAGAACCCTATTAAATACAATGGACTCGAACGTTAAAAATCAAAAGTGCTAATTATAATAGCCAATATGCAAGTTATTGTCCAAAAAGGGTTTGGGGACCCGGGTCCTGCCCCAGGGGACATGTATCAATGCAAAAAAAGTTTTAAAAACTGCATTTTTTTTCGGGAGCAGTGATTTTAATGATGCATAAAGTGAAAAAAAAAGGGAAATATTCCTTTAAATATCATACCTGGGGGGTGTCTAAAGTATGCCTGTGAAGAGGCACGTGTTTAGAACTGTCCCTGCACAAAATTAAATTTCTAAAGGAAAAAAAGTTATTTAAAACTGCTTGCAGCTTTAATGTAATGTCTGGTCACGGCAATATGGATGAAAATCATTGAGAAAAATGGCATGGGTACCCCCCCCCCCCAGCCCACTACCAGCCCCTTCGGGTCTTGTATGGATATTAAGGGGAACCCAGCACCCGAATTAAATAAAGTCCCTATATACTCTGAACAGCAGTATACAGGCGGTGCAAACAAGACAGGGACTGTAGGTTTGTTCTTAAGTAGAATATGTTTGTAATTTGGAACAGGTACATTTTTTAAGTGTAGCTCCAGCCAAAAAATCTATTTTTAAGCTTTTTGGAAAACATAGGGAAGGGTTATCACCCCTGTAACATTTGTTTTGCTGTCTGTGCACCTGTTTAGAACATTTCACCTTACTTTCCATCCCAAAGACAAATGTTTTTTGAAAATGTGGGGTTTTTATTGAAACAAGGATTGGTGATAAAGCATCAGTGGAGAGGAAACATCTTTTTCCCATATTAACTCTAACAGGAGAGAATTTCCCTTTCTAGGGGTAGATTTCCTCTCATTTTTTGTTGTCTCCTTCCGTTTGCAAGTAGGAGTCGTTTGTAAGTTGGATGTTTGAAAGTAGGGGCCTGCCATATATACTCTGCAGAAATTTGGCCCTTAGGTGTTGGTGTTGCCACAACACTGTAAGCCCTCACAGTTACTATTGGTGGGTGCTGGAACGCCCTGCTGTGAACGATTATATGAAGAATTGTAATTACATGCCATTGGTAGGAAAAATTGGGCCTTTGGTGGTGGTGGTGGTGCCACAACACTGTAAGCCCTCACAGTTAGTCTTGGTGGGTGCAGGAATGGGCCCAGCTGTGAAATATTAGATCAAGAATTGTAATTACATGCCCCTGTTGAACAGAGGCAGAAAAACTGGTGCCACAACACTGCAACCCCTCACAGATACTGTACGTGGAGCGCAGCAATGAGCCCTGCTGCAAAGTATTGCATCAAAAATTGTAATTACATGCCCCTGTTAAACAGGGTCTGAACAATTAGGCCTTAGCCACTGGTGGCGGTGCCCAGAAACAAAAATGTTCTTACATGCTATCAGCATGATCATTGAGGGGGAAGAGGATAGGCACTCAGCATAACAGGATAGTCACTCTGCATCAGCATAGGCAGTCTTGAAGGGATATGACATTTCAAAGAAAATTAGTCTGTTACATCAGCATCAGGTGCCTGGTAGTTGGTGGTGATCCAAGACTGATTCAATTTATGAAGGCCAGTCGTGGACAGGCGCACCCTGTGATCGGTTACAAAGCCTCCAGCAGCACTGAATGTGCGTTCCGAAAGAACGTTGGATGCAGGACAGGCCAGTAGCTCAATTGCATACTGTGCAAGCTCTGGCCAGTGATCCATCCTCAAAACCCAGTAACTCAGGGGATTTTCGGTGGGAAAGGTGTCCAAGTCTGCTCTTGCCCCTAGGTATTCCTGCACCATGTAAACTAGACGCTGGCGATGGTTGCTGGAAGCGATCATACCTTGGGGCTGCGTACTAAAAAATTGTCTGAACGCATCGGTCAGACGGCCACCTTCTCCACCGCTCCTTCTTTGACTGACCGGAGCCTCAGCAACACGTTGTCCAGGACCAGGAATTTGTAACCTCCCAGTCTCTGGGAACTGCGTTGCATAGACCTTTCTGCAAGGCCTCCCGAAGATGCTTCATCCTCTGCTCCCTCTGCGACGGCAAGATAAGGTCCGCAACCTTACCCTTGTAACGTGGATCAAGGAGGGTTGCCAGCCAGTAATGATCCCTCTCCTTGATCGCACGAATACGAGGATCCTTCCATAGGCTTTGCAGGATCAGGGAGGCCATGCAGCATAGGTTTGCTGAGGAATTTGGTGCGGAGGCCTCTGGGTAACGGAAGACGACATGATCCGCAGCCACCTCCTCCCAGCCACGTACAAGTCCATGGGTTTCTTGGGACTGTAATTGATCCCTTGAAGACTGCTGCTGATGCTGAGTGCTAGTCTCCACCTCCATGCTGACACAATCCTCCTCCTCCTCCTCCTGCTCATCCTCCTCATCCTCCTCCTCATCCTCGTCCTCCTCGTCCTCTTCCTGTGTGATAACCGGGCCAGCAGGAACACTGTCTGGATAAAGGGGGCCTTGAGAGGTAAGGAAGTCCTCCTCTTCCTGCCTCTGTTCTGCCTCAAGTGCCCTGTCCATTATTCCATGAAGCGTGTGCTCCAACAGGTATACAAGAGGGACAGTGTCACTGATGCATGCACTGTCACTGCTCACCATCCTCGTGGCCTACTCAAATGGTGCCAGGACAGTGCATGCATCCCTGATCATGGCCCACTGGCGTGGAGAAAAAATCCAAGCTCCCCTGACCCTGTCCTGCTGCCATATTGCAACAGATACTCATTGATGGCCCTCTGCTGTGTGTGCAGCCACTGCAGCATGGCCAATGTAGAGTTCCACCTGGTGGGCACTTCACAAATTAGGCGGTTCTTGGGCAGGTTGTAATCCTTTTGCAGCTCAGCCAGCCGAGCACTGGCATTATATGACCGGTGGAAATGCCCACAGAGTTTCTTGGCCTGCTTCAGGACCTCCTGTAAGCCCGGGTACCTGCCCAAGAACCTCTGCACCACCATGTTAAGGACGTGAGCCAAACAGGGCACATGGGTCAGGTGTCCCTGTCGGAGGGTGGAGAGGAGGTTGGTGCCATTGTTGGAAACCACCATTCCTGGCTTAAGCTGGCGTGGTGTCAACCACCTCTGAGACTGCCCCTGCAGAGCTGACAGAATCTCTGCCCCAGTGTGGCTCCTGTCCCCCAAGCACACCAGCTCAAGCACCGCATGGCATCTTTTTGCCTGCGTACTTGCGTAGCCCCTTGAAAGCCTACGAAGCAACGCTGGTTCCAAGGACAAAGCACAGGTAGAAGCCATGGAGGAAGAAGAAGAGGAGGGGGTGGAGGAGAGAGGTGTGTCAGAATCACCAGTAGTAACATTTTGGAGGCGTGGTGGCAGAACAACCTCCAACACTACTGCACCTTGTCCTGCATCCTTCCCAGCTGCCAGCAGAGTCACCCAATGTGCCGTGAAAGATAGGCAATGTCCCTGTCCATGCCTGCTGGACCATGAGTCAGCAGTAATATGCACCTTACCACTGACCGCCCTGTCCAGCGAGGCCAAGACATTGCCTTCCATATGCCGGTAGAGAGCCGGAATCGCCTTCCATGAGAAAAAGTGGCGTTTGGGAACCTGCCACTGAGAAACCACACATTCAACAAACTCACGGAAGGGGGCAGAGTCTACCAACTGAAAAGGCAGCAGTTGAAGTGCTAGCAATTTAGCCAAGCTAGCATTCAACCACTGGGCATGTGGATGGCTGGGAGCGAACTTCTTTAGGCGGTGCAGCAGCTGGGGCAGGGAAATTTGCCTGGTTTAATCGGACGTCGGTGTACTGATAGCAGATTGCCCGCAAGTACTTGGCTGTGACACACCTAATTCTACACCTTTGTTCCTCTCAGTGCAGGTTTCAGAGAGGACTGAAGGTATAGTGGGGTTGGAGATCTCAGCTGATGAGGAGCAAGGAGAAGTCTGCTTTGTTCTTTGGTGTGGGTCTTTTAGGTACGCTTGCCAACGAACTGCATGGCAGGTCAACATATGTCTGGTCAAGCACGTGGTGCCCAAGCGGCTAATGTTTTGGCCACGCGAGATACGCTCTAGACATATGTTGCAAATGTCAACGATGCTATCTACTGCACACATCTGAAAAAGGGCCCACACCAAAGAACTTTTGGAATAACGTGCAGAGACAGCAGCGCCCTGCACATGCGGAGCTCTGCGGTGTGATGCAGTCGGTGTGCTGCCCTTAAGCTGGCCCCTGGAGGGCATCCTGACTCATTGGAGATGTGCCTCCTCCTCCTCTTTCCTATCAGGCACCCACGTGGAGTCAGTGACCTCATCATCCCCTCCCTCCTCATCACTGGAGCAAATCTGGCAGTATGCTGCAGCTGGGGGAACACAATGACTGCCAGATAGCTGACCTTGTTGGGCACCCCCTCTCTCTGGGCTCACGTTACTACCCCCTCTCTCTGGGCTCACGTTACTGCCTTCCTATAGCTGGGTTTCATCATCGGAGCCTTCAAAATGCTGGGCATCTTCCTGGAGCATGTACCCAACACTGTGGTCAAACAGTTTGGGGGACTCCTCAGGAGGACATGGTGGGGCTAGGGAAGGAGTAACTGATGCCATTGAGCCAAGGGAAGAGGCCGCCTTGGCAGCTGCTTTGCCAGACAAAGTACCCTGAGCCTGGGTGAGAGAGGATGAGGATGGCTTGGTCATCCACTCTACCAAGTCTTGGGCATGTTGCTGCTCAATATGGCCAGCTGATGAAAAGAAGGACAAGCGTGTCCCACGGCAACGTGCTTATGAGGAGGCACCGTGTCCACGACCAGCACTGTTTCCTCTAGACACAGAGCCTGCTTGCCCACTTTTATTGCCTCGTGACTGTCTGCATCTCCTTGTTTGCCTTCCAGACATACTAATGGCCTGCAGTGAGATGTAGCTGCAAAAAGGTGGGATATATATATATATATATATATATATAATGTGTGTACTGGTTATAATGCAGCTATCAAGATCAACTGCCTGCTGTGGTATTAGTATGGGAAAAGCAGCAATTGTCTTCAGTTAGTTTTAAGTGAAAACTGTGCAGAGGACACAAATACTTGCAGCTCTCTGTCTGTGGTTTTATTATGAGAACACTGCAATAATAGTCACTAACTGTATTCAGGTAAGCTTTAGGTGAACGCTATGCAAAGCACACAGTACACTAAGTGAAACACTGACTGTCTGCAGCTAGCACAATCACCTGCCTGCCTGACACAGTATAGAGAATAACAGGAACGGATCTAGCTAAACTGAATACAGTGTATAAATATATATACGACACCTAGGATGCATATATATCCTCTACACACTGTAACTGCAGATAACTGCTCTATATAACTCAATATAAATGACACTGTCTCTCTCTGTAATCTCTCTCTTTTAACAACTCCAACACACTACACAAGGCCGCCAAGCACAAGAGTTTATGGGGGAGTTTACCCCCGATTATTAATATAAGCACATGTTATAACTAATGTTTTTGAATAAAAAAAAGGAAAGCTAAATGTATGACTGAAATACGCCATAGAGATGAGAGAATTTTTTTTTTTTTAACTAATATATTGTTTGATTCACTTCAGACTGTACCCTGTTTTGTTACATTTCTTGACATGTATGTACGTTTGGCAAATAAAAATCTTTAAAAAAAAAACAATAGAGAGAAAACAATAGATATAGAACAATAGAGAACGAACAATAGAGCGGACAATAGAGAGCGAACATAAGAGAGAGAACAATAGATAGAGAAGAAACATAAAACGACAACTATTTTTTTTGCACTTTTATATAAACTGTAAACTGTAATCGTTCCAGATTAGGGTCTCTCAAATTGTGATGGCCATCTCATCTTTCGAGACCCTGTGTAAGCGTGCCCTAGGACTGTGCAATGCTGTACCATACGCTAATACTCCACTAGTGTGTTTAACAGTCACCGATGCAGAGACCAGGTTGGTCAGGACAGGAGGGACAATAAAAGTGAGTGTCACGTCTAAATCCATTTTCTGCAGACACAACATCTTCTTTGGGGTGTTCTTTGGGTAGGGGTATCAAGGTGAACAAAGGCTCTCTGCATTTGCGTTGGGAAGGTGGGCCACAGCACCGTCTGGAAACAGAAGGGCTGTGATGATCTCTTCCTGAAATTTAAGGAAAGATCCAGTTCATCCTGAAGCTTTGTATAGCACATAAGCATTCAGCAGAGCCAATTGGAATACATATACAGACACTTTTTTGTACCAGCATCTGGCCTTACGGGCAATTAGGTACAGCGCCAACAACTAGTCGTTGAGGTCTACCCCTCCCATGTTAAGGTTGTATTTGTGGACACAGAGGGGGTTCTCCACAGCACCAGTCGCCATAGAAATTTGGACAGTCGTATCTATGTGAAGGGAGGACAGAACAAAAACATTCTGTGTATCCCTCCACTTCACTGCTAACAAATTATTACATTTCAAGCAGGCTCTCTCATCCCGTCTAAGTCAGGACTCTACAAGCCATTGGGGGAAGCCTCGACGATTAGATCGCATGGTGGTACATGCGCCAATTCCACAATCAAAAAGGTGACTAAAAAGTGGCACACTTGTGTAATAATTGTCCACATACAAATGGTACCCCTTTCCGAATAAGGGTGACACTTAATCCCACACAATCTTTCCAGTGCTCCCTATGTAGTGTTGGCAGTTCTCGGGCTCCACATGACTGTCTCTTCCCTTGTAAACCATAAAACTGTATGTATAGTATGTATAGCCTGTTGCCCTGTGCCAGAGCTTATATATCTTGACCCCATATTTGGCACGCTTGCTGGGAAGATACTGTTTGATAGACAAGCGGCCATAAAACTAATCATAGACTCATCAATGCAGACAACTTGATCGGGAGTAAACAAGGCTGCAAACTGTTGGTTGAAGTGGTTTACGAAGGGCCAAATTTTGTGGAGCCGATCAAATCCAGGGTCACCCCGAGGACAACGGAGTTCATTGTCATTGAAATGCATGAACCGCAAGATCTGCTCATATCGTGTCCTGGAAATGGAGGCAGAGAACAGGGGCATATGGTGAATTGAGTCAGTGGACCAATATGACCACAACTCACTTCTTTTAACTATGCCCATGAGGAGGGATAGGCTCAGGAAGCTCTTAAATTTGGAAACCGCAATAGGTTTCCAATCTCTGGCAAGAATCAACTGGGGATTAGCGGAGGTGAATTGACCAGCATAGAAATTGCTTTGGCCCATAACAGATCTACAGAGATCTTGCCGTTAAAAACAGCGAATATAAATCAATTCCTCCTGAATTCTGGGTTGGCCAGTGAATGGGGGAAGTACGGGTACTGTAGAAGTGGTGGGCTCTCAATTCGGATTGGCAAATGCAGCAGGAAGGGCACTATGGGCTCGATGGGCCTGTCTTTGTCTTCTTGGTGGCTGCGGGACTCTACATGTGCTAGCCACCTCACCAGCTTGAACTGCACTTATGGTACTCGCCACATCACCAAGTGTTACTGCAGTGCTGGATGTACCACCAGGATGTACTAGGCTGCTGGTGCTTGCCAGTTCACCAGAAGGAAGAGCAGCACTAGTACTGGCTCTCTGCTCCATACGAGAGCCCTCCGGTTCTTGCACCTCAGCAACAGCAGAAGAATGGGGTCGGGTACGCCTGATCTTAGCAGAGACCACTACTCCATCGTCAGACAAGTGTACCTATGTGTACTGTGTCAGTGTAATGTTGGTGCAACTTACTGTGAGATGTCCTCTCTCTGGAACGGAAAAGAGTTCCACGAGGGGAGTTGAAATCACTTCCCCTGCCTGTGTTTACACATACAGGCAGGGGAAGGATTTAATTCGCCAGAACCGATCACCAGGTCCAGGCCAAAAATCATTGGCCTGGGCCTGGAGACTGATCGGTTCTGAAGCAAATCCGATCATCGAGGCCAGACATACAGCTCGCCCAGCCGAGCCAACCTGCACCAGTATAACTGCGGTGGCTGGTCCAGAACTGGTTAAAAAACATGGAAAGAAGGATGTTTGCAGATTTCCGCTCTGTTTAAGAGGAGAGATACATGTCTTAGAGAGGACTAGGTGATCTACCTCAGGATATTGGAGTCCAAGGGCAGGTTCAGAGGCCTCTTGAAATCAAGGGCGATGCTGGATATTGAGTATAGAAGGATGGAATATGCAACATTAGACAATATGACTATAAGGCTAGAAACTGTGAATATACTGTAGATGCCTGTATGGTCAATATAAATAAACAACAGCTTAACCAGAGAAAAAGAAAAAGGGTATGACGGCGGATGTCATGTCTCTTTCCATGGGGATGTACAGCTTTAGACCTGGACATAGAAGGAACTTCTGGCGCTAGCAGGTACCTTGAATATGGAAACATTGAGAACCATGACTCACGTCACGTGTCCATATCTTTGGAATTACCCACCACTGACCAGTCCGGATCAATACGTCTATAGAGGGTGGTTTACGAGACTGAGGTTTGAAGGGTCTAGGATATGCCAATGACGCAGTAAGGCCAAACCCTCCCCAAGAGAGCGGAAAATATGAGTTTTCCCCTCTTCGGTTATGACAAGCTTAACCAGGTGGCCCCACTTATACTGAATTTGGTGATTGCGTAAAGGGTTTGTGATAGTGGAACGTTTTTTTTTTTGCTTCATTAGAGTGTACTGAGACAAATCAGCGTAAAAGGAAAGGCCAGCGTATTGTTTAGGAGCGGTAACTGGTGTCCGTGTTGCCCAGAGCACTCTCTCTTTTACATGATATAAATGGATATGGACTATTGTGTCCCTTGGTATTTTGTCTGGTAAGTGGAGAGGTTTAGGTAACCTGTGTGTGCGGTCAATAATCAACTCAGAAGGGGGAATGGGGGATTTAGTGATATAATCTTTCAGATTTGCATATTTGAAAGATTCTGGAATATCGCGCACCTTCACATTGTTTTGCCTAAAATGGTCCTCCAGGTCCACCAGTTTAACCTTAGCCCTTCTGCACTGGTGCCTCCCAGCCCTTTAAGGAGAATTCACTAAATTTTGATTCCATGTGGTTAACCCTGTTGCCTAAATGACAGGTTATGCTTTAAATTGGTGGACCATGGATATGATTACTGAATGGATAGAGCTCTGAATGGATAGAGCTCTGAAGGGACATTGGCATCTCCTTTAGAGTTGTGTCCATCACTGGCTAATTCAGTGTGAGAAAGGCAGCAATGGAGTTATGTACTGTAATGTCCCCAGCAACTAGTAATTGATAGGGGCTCACCTCAGCCTGTGTATCTTCCTCAGAGGCCATCCCATTGGCAGGGCTGTTGGATACAGAGGGTGCCTGAGAGTTTATGTCTGGATTTCTGCAAAGATCACTGTGTGCAGGCTCGTCCACCCCTACAGCTTCTCGGCTGTGTGTGGAGGAATGGCAGGTGGCACCACCTTGGTCATGCAGTCTGGGCAGCGGAGGGAAGAATTCAGTCATCTTCCATGGCTTGCCATTCTCATTTCACGATTTGGACATGTTTCCGGTCCTCTGCCAGATGGGGTGAGGTTGCCAAGAGGATTGCGGTCTGCAGCCGCAGAGAGCCTACATCGGAGCTGTCTAACAGTGTGACCATCCTGAACAGCTGCCGGCCACATGCACATATTTTAAGGGAAAGCAGGTAGGTGTAGGTGCTACAACCTTCCCACAAAACAGCTCCGCCCGGTGCTCAGACCTCGAGGCTACTGACACCTCCAACGTACCCGCGTAAGGAAAGGGATGGGCGGCACTCAGGATGACATCCAAAAAATAGTATTTCTTTATTAAAGCGGAGTTCCACCCAAAAGTGAAAGCTCCACTTGTTCGCACCCTCCCCCCTCCGCTACCACATTTGGCACTTTTCAGGGGGAAGGGGGGAGTGGATACCTGTCAAAACCAGGTATCCGCTCCCACTTACGGGTAAGATCGCCGCAATCTTATGCGGCGATCTAAGCAATGTCCGACCCCCCCTCCTCCCCCCTCACTGCCTTCAGGGAGACACACAGGTCCCAGAAGACAGTGAGACCATTCAGAAAGTACAGTGCAGTAGGAAACAGGCTGTGAAGCCACAAGGCATCACTTCCTGTTTCCCTTAGTAAGGACGCTGGTGCCTGCACCCGGAGCCAATGGACGAGTCGGCTTCGGATGTCGACATCGCAGGCTTCCTGGTCAGGTAAGTGTCATTATATCAAAAGTCAGCAGCTACAGTATTTGTAGCTGCTGGCTTTTAATTTTTTTTTCACCCAGGCTGGAACTCCGCTTTAAGTAAACATGTACAATGCTGTAAAAACATCAGTTTAGATGTTTCTACAGCATTGCACATGTTTACTTAATAAAGAAATACAATTTTTTGGATGTCATCCTGAGTGCCGACCATCCCTTTCACTCTATATGTTTAACATAATTGCATAACCATAAAAATAAACAGGTGTCCCAGGTGGCTGCACACCTTGTGGACTTTATTTATCAAATTCAGGTACAAAAAAATTAAATCACAGTGGAGGAAGGAAAGAAACTAATGTGTTTCGCTCCATACTAGTAATTAATCATAACAAATCATTTTGCCCCCGCAGTCCCATTTTCATAACCCACCAAAAACACATGATAGTGCACTGCGGTGAGTTAAAACCTTTAAGTAACCTTTTAAGTAAGCATTTCCTATTTATTCACATAACCCAATTCTTCTGTGTCAAAAACACACGTAGAGGCATAAAACATAAACCTGATTTTAAAATGTTATAACTAAAACAATACAGCAAGGACACATCTTGGACATCAACTTTGGCTATCCCCATCATTAACTCCTAAGGGAACATCATACATGTTCCAGGGGAAGAAGGCTTTTTTTGCTACTGTACACAAATTATTTTTCATTTAAATTTTTTAAATTTTAAAAAATTTTTTAAAACAAATATAGATTCTTTTGATGGTATTTGATCACCACTGGGGTTTTTTTTGCGATATATACAAAACATTTAAATTTTTTTTTTAATATCAATATTTTATACTTTCTGTCATAAAACATATCCAATAAAATCTAATTTCATCATACATTTATGTCTTTGATAATAAATAAATCCCATTAAGTTTATATTAATTGGTTTCTGAGAAAGTTATAGTGTCTATATGGTATATACAGTATATTTGAAGTTTGATAAATTCTGATGTACTGGTGGCTTATCTCATTTCTTGAGGCCCCCGAAATGCTAGGGCAGTAGATGTTTCCTCCAAATTACCCCTTTTTGGAAAATAGGAAGTCTGGGGCATTTAGTAAAGGGTATGGTGAGCTTTTTGAAGTTGTTATTTTTTGACAAAATATTTTGAAAATTATTATTATTTTTTTACCATTTTTTTACATACTGTCACCAGAACAGTACATTACATATGACTAATGTGGTGGAGATCAGGGACACTAACACTGATGACAGTATGTTAAAAAAATAAAATAAAATTTAAATTGTAACTTTTTGCAATCTGCTGGGTCGCAGGTGGCGGGGTCGCAGGTGGGGGGGGGGAGTGCAGCATGCTCATAAACCTGGAACCCGTATATGTACTGTGGCAGGTTGGCAAGTGGTTAATAAATGTTCCTCCCTACCACTTATGCCCCTGTCCATTGCTACATGTGTCCCAACTTTTTCTTCCCTTGGCTCCACCCCAGTTGCTGGTGCGGGCCCCTGCATGATAGCTAAGTCCTCATGCTGGATGTGATGTTAGACACTGGGGTTCCGGCATGAAGTATATACTGTAGGAGGTGGTGGCTGCACACACATGCTCTTTTACAGAGCTCCCCGATATGTCCTGGACTGTATAATACTTTTGATATGTTGTGGACATAGTTTTTTTTTCTTTGCTCTCTTATGTCTCCTGGAGTGGGAAATGGATTGTGTATATGTGGGTGTTGGTGCATCTGTATCTGGGTTTATATGGAGAAGGTATGTGGGTTTAGGGGTTGTTCATGGGTTTAGGATGGCTACTTTTTAGGTTGAGGGACACCTTTGGACGTGTGAGTTTGGTTATCGGGGAGTATAGATTGCAGCTGGATGTAGGTTTGACAGGGTGAGTTTGGGGGTTGATTTTTATGCTAGATGTGTGGGGTATGTTGAGTGATAGCAGATGGATTGGTGTGAAGGATGGTTGGATGGTTTAGCCAGGGTGTTGAGAAGTTGTTGTGTGAATTTTGTTGTGTGTGGTTGGGTATGAGGTTTCATGTCAGTTGGTAGGCTTGGTTGGGGGAGTGGGAGATTTGAGTTTAAATTAGTGTAGGTTCTTGGGGGGGGGGGAGATACGTGTGAATGTCATATGTTATTGATTGTTTTGTATGATGCAGGATGGTATGTTTTATTTTTTTCCTGGAAGTTTTTGTCAATTTGAGTAATTGGTCAATATTGGTGGTTGAGGGCCCAGGGGGTGGTTGGTCCTCAGTGTTGGTCCCCGGTCCAGCTTTTTGCCATGCTAAGAAAGAGCTACTGTAGATAGGTCTATATATTAAATGTCATTTTCTTTCGCAGCTGTGGTTGTTGGACAAGCTGCAGCTTTCGTCTTATCCCTGTATAGTCCATTGCCTCTAACACCATCCCCAACCTGCTTGGTGGAGGTTTAGTGAACCATAATTTCTGGTGGATGCTTGGTGGAGTGTGTGCATGCTTAACATTTAATTAACTTAGTAGTAAGATGCTTCTAGGATGTCCCTGAAGAAGCAGTGTTTAGGCTGTGAAACATGTAGGATCAGAAGAAACAATCAAGTATCATCTTCTATTTTTGTGGAACTGTCACGTACCTGATCCAAAGCCAATATGCAGAGAGGGGCTCCCCTTACGGCTAGGTGCGGTATACCTCTAAAAGTGCCACAGAAGGCATACAGCCAGAAGTAGCACGGGTTGCCGGCAGGATCCGGATGGGTCCAGAAGAGCGTCACCTTGTGAGGACTACCAGGGAGTGGTGGAGCACAGGCGGTCAGGAACTTCACGCTGTGCTTGGAATAGACCGTGCTTCAGAGGACAACAGTGGACACCCGGCTGAGGGTCAAACACAGGATGGCCAGTGGACACCCGGCTGAGGGTCAAACACAGGATGGACAGTGGACGCCCAGCTGAGGGTCAAACACAGGATGGCCAGAAGCAAGAGCAAGTCCGTGAAGTAAGCTGAGGTCATAAACTGGTAATCAAGCAGGAGCAAAGTCCATATAGCAAGCCAGGGTCTTGCACAGTTAATCAGGCAGAGGCAAAGTCCTTATAGCAAGCCGGGGTCATTCACAGGTAATCAGGCAGAGGCAAAGTCCATGTAGCAAGCCAGGGTCATGCACAGGTTATCAGGCAAAGGCAAAGTCCATATAGCAAAGCCAGGGTCATGCACGAATAATCAGCAGAAGGAAGGTCAAGGAGCAAGCCAGGGGATGAGCCAGGAGAGGAGGTCAACAGGTATGGAATGAGCCGGGTCAAGAACAGGAAATCCAAAAGGTAACACAGAGGTTCAGGTGTACAGGAAGCTGACGACAATCCAGCAATTTGGCCCTTATAGGTCGCACTGCGGTCAGCACATTTGGCATATTGGAACTCTGCACAGCAGGTCCAACCATTTCTACTATACCACGGTCTCTTATATGTTCCATTATGAGGTAATACTCAGCTATTTATTGCTCAGTCCCATTGCTCTGTCAACTCACAGATCACTGGGCCTAAATGGTAATGGTTATCATTTATACTCCTTTCAGAAGTCTCTCAAGACAATGCTGTTAATACCCATGATTACACACCTGAGACCATCATCTATTCCTGCCTTAGTGCGGCCATGTGGAGGTCCCTCTACGCCTCACGCTGCCATAGCTCCCGGAAAGGATGTCCCCTTCATGGGGAGTTTCCAGCTCTCTTTGTTGCATTTCCACATGTTGGATGTGAGTATTGCCCCTATGGGCTTTTTTTCTTCCTTTGGTGCTTGTTCCATTTCCCAGGTTATGACTGTTTTTTTTGTATTTTTTAGATACTGACATTGCTGCTCCTGATGAGTGAATATCTATGCTTCACGAAACGCGTAGAGCCTTGTAATTGCAATGTTTTATACTGATCAAGTCACCAACATGTTTTACATGCATCTTTTTATATGATCAGCATTTTTAATTTTGATACAATGGGAAGTTCTCAGTTTGTGTGGGTAGATCCCTTCCACTGTCATGTAATCATGTTCCCTTCTGTACATTTATGAAATTATATTGTGCGATTATTTATTGGTTGTTTGTATTAAATTTTGGTCAATAAACCTACTATGCTTTGACCCCTCACCGATGACTGCGTTGCTTCATTCAAAGTCCCAAACCTCCCCCCTTTTTTCTAGTATATAGGGATGGAGGCATGGACTAATCCTGGTCCTTGCCTCATATAAAGTCCCAAACCTTCATTTTTTGTTCTGCATAGGGATGGAGGCACGCAGTCTTCTTAGTGTTTGGTCAAAACTACCAATTGGCATATCCAATTCATTTTTGGGTACAATTGTTACTTTCGTTTATCAGTTTTATTTTTTACCTTTTCATCTTTATGTCACCCTGTGATTTGGACATTCACCTCAATTTTGTCCAGCACATTTTTATCTTTCCACCCTAACTTACAATCGTCACTTCCTGTGATGATAGTGCACCTTGATCTGGTACCATTGGGCCTTGACCCACATCCATTTCCGGGAGTTTGATGACACACCACGGGAACTCACCTCCCCTTCCTGGGGCGGATGGCTTCCTCCATGCTGTGCATCGGCGTCACGCTGCACACGGCGTATGTACGACGTCATTTGACGCCGCAACGCCGTTTAGTTGCAATCCATTTGCGGCCGGTGGGGATTATCCTTTGGCGCCAAACACTGGGCGGTTCATCGCCCTGATGTTGGCGCCTTCCCCACAATGGGCACGCTAACGTGAC
The DNA here is from genome assembly GCA_029206835.1 of Rana muscosa. Classification (NCBI taxonomy): domain Eukaryota; kingdom Metazoa; phylum Chordata; class Amphibia; order Anura; family Ranidae; genus Rana; species Rana muscosa. The sequence continues at coordinate 656,029,965 of CM055116.1, read as the reverse complement.
GGATGGCAGGTCATTGGCGCACGGGCCCTTATAGGTCGCACTGCGGTCAGCACATTTGGCATATTGGAACTCTGCACAGCAGGTCCAACCATTTCTACTATACCACGGTCTCTTATATGTTCCATTATGAGGTAATACTCAGCTATTTATTGCACAGTCCCATTGCTCTGTCAACTCACAGATCACTGGGCCTAAATGGTAATGGTTATCATTTATACTCCTTTCAGAAGTCTCTCAAGACAATGCTGTTAATACCCATGATTACACACCTGAGACCATCATCTATTCCTGCCTTAGTGCGGCCATGTGGAGGTCCCTCTACGCCTCACGCTGCCATAGCTCCCGGAAAGGATGTCCCCTTCATGGGGAGTTTCCAGCTCTCTTTGTTGCATTTCCACATGTTGGATGTGAGTATTGCCCCTATGGGCTTTTTTTCTTCCTTTGGTGCTTGTTCCATTTCCCAGGTTATGACTGTTTTTTTTGTATTTTTTAGATACTGACATTGCTGCTCCTGATGAGTGAATATCTATGCTTCACGAAACGCGTAGAGCCTTGTAATTGCAATGTTTTATACTGATCAAGTCACCAACATGTTTTTCATGCATCTTTTTATATGATCAGCATTTTTAATTTTGATACAATGGGAAGTTCTCAGTTTGTGTGGGTAGATCCCTTCCACTGTCATGTAATCATGTTCCCTTCTGTACATTTATGAAATTATATTGTGCGATTATTTATTGGTTGTTTGTATTAAATTTTGGTCAATAAACCTACTATGCTTTGACCCCTCACCGATGACTGCGTTGCTTCATTCAAAGTCCCAAACCTCCCCCCTTTTTTCTAGTATATAGGGATGGAGGCATGGACTAATCCTGGTCCTTGCCTCATATAAAGTCCCAAACCTTCATTTTTTGTTCTGCATAGGGATGGAGGCACGCAGTCTTCTTAGTGTTTGGTCAAAACTACCAATTGGCATATCCAATTCATTTTTGGGTACAATTGTTACTTTCGTTTATCAGTTTTATTTTTTACTTTTTCATCTTTATGTCACCCTGTGATTTGGACATTCACCTCAATTTTGTCCAGCACATTTTTATCTTTCCACCCTAACTTACAATCATCACTTCCTGTGATGATAGTGCACCTTGATCTGGTACCATTGGGCCTTGACCCACATCCATTTCCGGGAGTTTGATGACACACCACGGGAACTCACCTCCCCTTCCTGGGGCGGATGGCTTCCTCCATGCTGTGCATCGGCGTTACGCTGCACACGGTGTATGTACGACGTCATTTGACGCCGCAACGCCGTTTAGTTGCAATCCATTTGCGGCCGGTGGGGATTATCCTTTGGCGCCAAACACTGGGCGGTTCATCGCCCTGATGTTGGCGCCTTCCCCACAATGGGCACGCTAACGTGACGGATGGCAGGTCATTGGCGCATGGGCCCTTATAGGTCACACTGCGGTCAGCACATTTGGCATATTGGAACTCTGCACAGCAGGTCCAACCATTTCTACTATACCACGGTCTCTTATATGTTCCATTATGAGGTAATACTCAGCTATTTATTGCTCAGTCCCATTGCTCTGTCAACTCACAGATCACTGGGCCTAAATGGTAATGGTTATCATTTATACTCCTTTCAGAAGTCTCTCAAGACAATGCTGTTAATACCCATGATTACACACCTGAGACCATCATCTATTCCTGCCTTAGTGCGGCCATGTGGAGGTCCCTCTACGCCTCACGCTGCCATAGCTCCCGGAAAGGATGTCCCCTTCATGGGGAGTTTCCAGCTCTCTTTGTTGCATTTCCACATGTTGGATGTGAGTATTGCCCCTATGGGCTTTTTTTCTTCCTTTGGTGCTTGTTCCATTTCCCAGGTTATGACTGTTTTTTTTTTATTTTTTAGATACTGACATTGCTGCTCCTGATGAGTGAATATCTATGCTTCACGAAACGCGTAGAGCCTTGTAATTGCAATGTTTTATACTGATCAAGTCACCAACATGTTTTACATGCATCTTTTTATATGATCAGCATTTTTAATTTTGATACAATGGGAAGTTCTCAGTTTGTGTGGGTAGATCCCTTCCACTGTCATGTAATCATGTTCCCTTCTGTACATTTATGAAATTATATTGTGCGATTATTTATTGGTTGTTTGTATTAAATTTTGGTCAATAAACCTACTATGCTTTGACCCCTCACCGATGACTGCGTTGCTTCATTCAAAGTCCCAAACCTCCCCCCTTTTTTCTAGTATATAGGGACGGAGGCATGGACTAATCCTGGTCCTTGCCTCATATAAAGTCCCAAACCTTCATTTTTTTATCCAGCAATTTGGGTCAGACAGTGGCAGCAGAGGGATCCACCTGTCACATGATGTGCCTATGGCACCCATTTCTTCTACTGGCAAGATTGTCAGTACTCCCACGACCATTTCCCTGTCAGGAACCTTTTATGGTTTTAATTGAATATTTGTGTATTGTGGAAGTATCTATGCGATAATTATCAATTTAATTTAAAATGTTGTATTGTTATAATAAAATTCAGTATTTTTTTATGGCATTTAGTTGCTCTAGATCTGAGGGAAAGCTCTGAAATGAGGGGAAGTTCCTCTGATTTCTATTATCCAATCATGTGCAAGCAAAAATGCTATTTTTTATTTTCCTTGCATGTGATTGAGTATTCTTTGCAAAGTGCAGCTTTACCTCATTTACTAAGCTGTGGAGCTTGCAGTGCACAGTATATTTGCCTTTAGTAAATCAACCCCACTGTTTACTATGCTTCAATTTGTGAATAAATAAGAGTCTCTACACCAGGGATGCTTAAACTACGGCCCTCCAGCTGTTGTGGAACTACACATCCGATGAGGCATTGTAAAACTCTGACATTCACAGACATGACTACTAGGCATGATAGGAATTGTAGTTTGTGAACAACTGGAGGGCCATAGTTTAAAGACCCCTGCTCTATACAGACTCCTATTTATTAATGTAAAGTGCAGCTCAGGCTGCAGAGAAATGGACAGTCTTCAGTTCTTTTCTCTGTCTCAAAAAAGGAGACATCATGGGTCTGTTTGTATTTTTAGTAGGAGTTTCAGCAGGAATTTTGTAAATTTTGCCATGTATGTATCCACTAATAATGATTTTTGTGTATTTACTGTATAGCAAAAATATTGTTTGCTAAACATTTGTGCAAATTTCACAGGGCCTAAAAAAATCTGTAGGACCTTCCTTTTATTCCACTGGTCCACCAGTGCTTCCAGAAAATGTATGGTTTGGATGGTCTTTCACAAACTGAAGCTTTAAGGGAAAAATCAAAAAGAAATGGAAAAATTGCAAAAATGGCCTGACCACCTGGGTCAGGTGACAGTACACATTAAAAAACACATGTTAAAAAATGGTGTGGGGTCCCCCTACACATGTACACACACTCCTAACCAGGTATTCATCCTGGGTGTCCAGGAAAGGGTGGACATTATGCATGCACCATGCTTTGTGTACCATACCATTCCACATGCCTTTCAACATTGGGAACCCACAATATTAGGGACAGTAAAGTATACCCCCCTTTCAGGGCACCTTATCTAGTTTTTGAATGACAAAGGCCTCTTCCTGACACCCTGCTCCCCAAACAGAATGTGGGGGTTTGTTGGGGAGAATATATAAGGAATCTGGAACCCCTCTTTAAAATAATGGGACCCCCAGATATCTGACCCCTCCACAGTGTATGATACACAAACACACTTCAAAAAAATCCTTTAGTAATAATAATTAAAAAAAAATATGCCCCCTAATGTAAATCTATTAACAATCACATAATCTAGTGATGTAAAGCCTTTGTTAATCACAATGACTTACCATCCAGAAATGTTTCTCTGCCAGACTCCCATCACTAAATGACAGATCCCCAGCTGTCAGACTTTGTTATGAGGAGACCTAACATACTTTGCAAACAAATTGTCATGAAAGCACTTCCCCTTCAGGTCTGGTATGGATTTTAAGGGGAACCCGCACCAAATGAAAAAAAAATGGCATGGGGTTCCCCCCAAAAAATCCATACCAGACCCTTATCCGAGCATGCAACCTGGCAGACCACAGGAAAAGAGGGGGGGACGAGAGAGCGCCCCCCTCCTGAACCGTACCAGGCCACATGCCCTCAACATGGGGAGGATGTCCCCATGTTGATGGGGACAAGGGCCTCATCCCCACAACCCTTGCCTGGTGGTTGTGGGGGTCTGCGGGCGGGGGGCTTATCGGAATCTGGAAGCCCCTTTTAACAAAGGGGAACTCCAGATCCCACCCCCCCTATGTGAATTGGTAACGGGGTACATTGTAGCCCTACCATTTCACAAAGAAAAAGTGTGAAAGTTTTAAAAATCACAGTAGACGGTTTGGGACAAGTCTTTTATTAAAAATAATAAAATAAAAAATAAAATGATGTAATCCAGTCTCTCGATGTCTGTCCAGTGATGTAATTCCGTCTCTCGATGTCCAACCATGATCCATTCTCCAGCGACGCTCCAGTCTCCACTCATTCTCCAGCGAGGAACGAAACCCCCATGACGTGTAAGAGGGGACGGGGTCAACTGTCACTTCATTGTGTAACCCCCGGCTTTCTCCTTATGCCGATTTTTTTCAATGACTTTGATCTGTATTGGCGGGACCGACAATTCATTAATAGCCGCGAGTAGTTTTAAATGACTTTTTTTCCTTTAGAAATTACATTTTGTGCAGGGACAGTTCTAAACACGGGAAATATGCACTTCTTTATAGGCATACTATACACACATCCCAGGTACGAAATTTAAAGGAATATTTCACTTTTATTGTTTCACTTTAAGCATTATTAAATCCACTTCTCCGTTTTAAAACTTTTTTTTGCATTGATACATGTCCCCTGGGGCAGGACCCGGGTCCCCAAACACTTTTTATGACAATAACTTGCATATTAACCTTTAAAATTAGCACTTTTGATTTTTCATGTTCGTGTCCCATAGACTTTAATGGTGTTTGCGTGTTCGAACAAATATTTTGCCTGTTCGCATGTTCTGGTGAAAACCGAACCGGGGGGTGTTAGGCTCATCCCTACCTGTCATTTATTATATCACCATGGACCATTCTTATATACTAAATAGGTCACTAACCCTAAGCAGACAAGATGATGACAACATGTTACTGCTATCTTGAAAAGGCACTGGCACTGTATAGTGCACTGTTTGTGTAAGAAGTGACTTTGGTCAATGACATTTACTGTTTAAACCTTTCTTTTTTTACAAATAATTAATCCAAACAATGGGGGTTATTTACGAAAGGCAAATCCACTTTGCAAACTACAAATCCACAGTGCAAACTACACGTGCAAAATGCACTTGAAATTGCACTTAAAGTGCACTTGAAAGTGCAGTCGCTGTAAATCTGAGGGGTAGATCTGAAATGAGGGGAAGCTCTGCTGATTTTATCATCCAATCATGTGCACGCTAAAATGCTGTTTTTTATTTTCCTTGCACGTCCCCCTCGGTTCTACAGCGACTGCACTTCCAAGTGCACTTTCAGTGCACTTTGCACTTGTAGTTTGCACTTGTAGTGCAAAGTGGATTTGCCTTTCGTAAATAACCCCCAATGTGTTTAAATAAGTCTGTCATTATTAAAATGACATAAATGAATATTATACTACTGTAACGGCCTCACCCTCTCTCTCTTCTTTAACGGTTGCTTTGGCTTCGGTCTAGGGGTACCTTGAAGGGGAGAGCAAGGTGCGCCACGGCCCATGTCCTCTAGATTACTGCGTGTAGAGGTGAAGGCCAGGATCAGATTACACCCGGGCTGTGTATACGCTCAGAGCCAGGTCTGTTCTGCTGATAACCCCCTTTGCTCCCAGTAATTGGAGTACCACACACTGAAAAGGTCCAACACGTATTTATTCCATAACGGCAAACAAATAGTCCTTTGCGAGCAGACAGTTTGAGACCCATAGAACAGTTCAGTATTGGTGGGGAGTAGGTCAAGGCACAATCCTCAAAGAAAACTAAACCGTTGAGGTTTCACCAACGGTTGCTAAGCACGGTGGCTGTTAAATGGACTTCTGGTACAGAGTCTCTTCCAGCGCCTCTAGTGAACAGGAACTGGAGTTACCTTCGCTACGTTGCAGCCCCTGTCAGGGGGAAGACATCCCTCCAAGGGAGTTACCAGAGGCCCCGCCGTCACCGGATTAATGCTGTACCGGACTATCCAGAAGGGTTACACTCCCAGGCCTCCTCGCCTCAGATACGGGTCCCAACACCTTAGGGTCCCTCGGACTCCTCCACCCTCGCGGAACCCAGTCGAAGTTACTGGGTCCCAGGCCTTGGCCGTAGTACCTCACCCCAGGCTTGAGGGGCCTGAGATGGACTCCATCCCTCGCTCCGGCCAGGTCAAGGGCACCTGGGCCCGGATCTCCGGAATGCCAGCACCGAGGCTGAAGGTGCCTGGGTGCGGCCGCGTCCTCCAACTCTGAACCCCGAGGTCAGGGCGTCCGCTCCTTTTATCTCCTCTCCTTCTGCGTTACAGCGGGTTCCCCGCGCCGCTGTACCGGCGCCAGGAAAGGACAAAAAGGGTACAGTCTTGCGGTGCAGGTTCAACTCCGACCCAGGGCGACAACGCCACCTGCAGGTCACAGGGAACCTTGCACCACCAGAGTCCTCCAAGAACCACAAAAGGGATTCTCAGTTTTCCTAACAATTAGTACATCTGGGTTAAATAACCCAGATGTCCCCCCCCCCCCCCGCCCAAATTTAAATACCCGCTACACTACATTTTAGGAACTATTCATGCAGATATATACTGTAGACAATTCCTTTGGTTTCCCCTTTTGTTTTCTTACAACTGCACAATAACTGATATACAATATGTATTTTTATATGTACTTTTCTTAGCCAGGAAAGTTTGCAAGTTTCCTAGTTAAAAAGTTATCTTAGGAATAGAAGAGGTAACTGATAAATGCTTAAACTTTCTGGCAGCATAAGACAAGGTAAAATCTGAATTACAATGTATGATCTTATCTTGTGCTGCACTGTCAATGCATAGCAGTTTGAATAATTAAACTTTAAGCTACCTGAAACACTGAACTTGTCAAACTCTCTATGTATATTGTGAAATCATTACATACAGTTTAGTGATGTAGGGCAGAAGGTAATTTGCAAAGGCTGGAAATCTGTACTCAGCTGTCATACCAAATATAAACTGACTTTCATGTATAATCACTATGTAGCGCCCCTTTACTTTTCAGGGGTGCTAGGTACTTAAATTTAGGGGTTGGTCTGAGCTAGTAGCCAGGCTCAGACCACTTTGATGTATTACTACCTGCTTCTGCCTATGTGATGTAACCTGATTTGCAGTTCCCTGTGGCCTGTAGGTGGCACTGCCATATTAGGTCAGGGTTGAACCATGGGTGACATTGCTATGCCTTAGGGTGTCCTCTCTCGGCAGCGGTATGGTGGGCGTGGTTGGTCTGCTGTGCATGCTGGGGGAGGATACATAAGGGGCAGACGCCATTATTTTGGGGTGGAAGTCAGGAGTCTGGAGTGTGAGCGGTTCGCGCCACCCGGCCCTCAAGGCCAGGGGTGTGCGCATGCATCGGTCTTAGGCACCTTTAGCCTGGGGCTGCAGCTCCACCAGTAGGCCCAGCACCTTTAGCTGGGGCCTACCTCCAAAAGATGAATCCCAGGGTGCCCGGGAAAGGGTGGACCCACTCTAAGAAGAGGAGACCGGGGAGAGGACCTTTCTGATGGACCGGTGAGAGTTCACGGTGAAAGAGAGGCCTGGTTACCTTCTGGAGGGATTCAAAGATCCATCACAGGCCTTGCAAGGTGCTGTCACTGGCACCTGTCCTTGTGTTGCAACAGCTGAGAAGTTTGGGACTTAAAGATTCTGTGGCAGAGGATCTCCCGATCGTATCTCTAGGAAACCTAAAGTGAACTCTGGCTGCTAGGATCCGCTCTTACAGGGGAATATCCGGGTGAGCTAAACCTACTCGGGATCGAGTAGTGACTATTGTACCAGTTTGTGCCTGGACCTATCTCCAAAACCTTACTGTCCTTTCTCTCATCTACCTGTCCTGTCTGCTGAACTTGAACTTGCTTATAAAATAAACTCAGCATTTAATGTGGACATTGGCCTTCCTGGGGGAACAATAGAGACTTGTCCCTATACTCTAGGAGACGAGAAAAAGTCTGCGGGGAAACCTTGCTGCAGGACCCAAATTTTGTTAACCCCGCTCAACCTCCTCAAACAGGAGGGTACGGGCATATAGCGCGGTGTGCCTTGACCTGCAAGTGAGCCAAAGGCAGGAAAAGGTCCGTGTGCTACAACTAAATGGTAAACAGTTTTGACCTATGATAACAGAATATTATAGAAAACTGAGGAATCCAGTTAATTTGCTTGAAGTTACAGTATATGGTGCACATTATTAAAATTATTAATGAAAATTATCCAAATTCTTAAAATCTATTGGACACAATCCACTCTGAGCAAAATTGTTCTATTATACACCAAACTATTTTATCAGAACACATTGGAAAAGTGTCCAGCAAAAATAGCAAGAAATATGCACCATTAGCAAGTAATATGAATGCTTCCCTATTTTTTGTGAGGGATTAACCACAGCAACATAATCAAGAGTAAATAGGACTAGATATAGTATATACAGTATATTAAATGCTGTGATCATCACCTCTGTAAATTTTGAGTTTTTAAATACAAATGGATAGAGGGGTACCTCCTACTAGTTATGTTGTAGATTGTTAACTGTAGCATTTTGAAAAGGCATCAAATCTTGGTGGAGTGGAAAATGTAATAGGTAAATCCAATATTTACCCATAGTTGTGTATTTATGAGAAATGCCAAGGTAATAGATGTACAATTGTACACTTTTTTGTCTGCGTGGGCAGCTCAGAGCTGACAGAGGTGTGGAAGAAGATGCTCCAGGAAATGATGCAGCTAAAAATTATTTAGGTTTACCAGCTTCAGAAATTACCCCTTGTAGTCAGAGGGGGCCCATTACATATTAAAACCAGTGCAATGTTCATTTATTGTATTGTCATATCTCTAGGCCATTTGCCCCAATGTTTCCCACAGCCTGCCTTGTTGTTAGGAAAAAAAAAAAAGTGTAACACTGGGAGCGAATGGTTTTCACATCCTAGCAAGGCAGGGACTTTTTCAGACAGACTTCCAGGTGGACCCAAATGGCCTACAGGCAAAGCTGCACCTGTTTTTTTTTTTACCTACTTTGGACCCTTGACTGCATAGACTACTGTCCTGGAATAGGTGAACTTGGCCTAGTAGCAGGCATTTACCCAAGTCTAATATTATTATTATACAGGATTTATATAGTGCCAACAGTTTGCACAGCGCTTTATATAGCTTTATATAGCGCTTTATATATCTCTTTATAAGTCTAAGAATTATTGCATACAGTCAGCAACTTGGAAAGTGTTGAAGCCGCAGAATAGTTAGCAGTTAAGGCACAGAGTTTAGCAACTACAGCAAATTTTTTAATGGCAGATGTTTGCTTTAAAAGGGCTTAGTTGGTGAGATGTATCACACCCTAGTTAACTACAACTGCCTGAGATCAGAGAAGCACATGCTACCAGCCTTGAATATGGAGTGTATAATGGTTTGTGTGGACTTAATTTGCAATAGTACAGATCTGCATGAGATGAAAGACTGTTCTGTGTTTGCAAAGACAGGAAAACTTTTCTAGCAGCACATATTCTGCTAAAAACACAAATTTTAGGTCATGCATAAAACCTTTATAAACAATAGATTTTTTTCCATTGTGAAGTTTTTTGGATGAATGCATTCAATATGTAAATGAAGCAAAAGACAGAAGCAACCATGTTTACGAAGAAGGAAAGCACAGAAGCGGACAATCACCTGGTCTCAGATAGCAATGTGGCCAGGTTTTTTTTCAGCCATCTTTACTAAATTAACCAAATTAGCCATGAAAGACACATATTTACCTTGACTGTAGCCAATGGTAGATACACAATGGGAATTTCTGACAGATTGCCACAATCTAGGCCAGATTGGTGTGCAGAGAAGAGGCCTCATTATTAGAGAAATATTGATGACTAGGAATGTTCTATTCATGCTGAGTGCATCAAATTTTGCCTAAAGACTATTAAATAGACTATATATACTGTGGCAGCTGCACCATTTGCAGCTTGGCCAGGTAAATATTTAGTTGGTAGTTAAAAAAGACTTTGTCTGAATTTCTGCTTCATATGCACTTTGCACCAAATGACTGGGAACAGTGGGGAGAAATAGAAGTTGTAGAAAATGAAGGTTATGTTGGGAAGGTGAGGCTAATCCTGCATAGTAGTTGAGCTGTGATATACTACATTTGCTCTGTTCTACATAAAAGATGGTACACCTTCCCAGGCTACTCTACCTACTTCATGCTCTCCCCCTCAAAATCCCTATAGCCTTATTTGCCTCGCTAAAAACCATCCTATTGAAATTCCTCTGGAACTCCCAGAGGCCCAGAATCAGGTATTCTCTCCTGATGAAACCCAAAGAACAAGGAGGAATGGGCATACCAGATTTTGGGTCCTACTACCAAGCCACACACCTGACCAGAATCATTGATTGGCATTGCCATGGTGCAACAAAAGACTGGGTAATCCTAGAAGCTGATTTGAGTTCACTCCCTCTGAAATATTCTCCATGGATTCCCTGGGGAAGCTACCTGAATAGTCTAAAAAAACACCCCATTACTGGTTGCACGCTAGAAATTTTCCATAAACTAACCAAGACCCTAGAAATCTCCTTTCAACCCAGTCCTCTGACACCTTTGAAAGATAATCCTGACTTTGAGCCAGGCTTGAATAACCCCCACTTTCAATCTTGGGAAAATCTGAAGCCTCTCCTAGCGGGGGACTGCTTCAATAAGGGGGTAGTGAAAGAATGGGCATCACTTAAAAAGGGGTTGAACATTCCACATTTGCCTTTCTGGGCCTACCTGCAGCTGCGCAGAAGGCAAACAGATAAAAGTAAATTTCATAAGTCCCCTACAGCTCTGGAGTCAATCTGTCTTGACGGTGCTCAATATACAAAAAACACTTCCTTGGCTTATGCGTGGTTGTGAGACTCAAGACATAAAGCAACTGATGAACTCAGAGTGAGATGGTCCGAGGAGATACATATGGAGATCACCGCCAAGCAATGGAGGTATGCCTGTATTTTAACCCATAAGTGTTCTATAAGTACTAAAATGCAAGAAACAGCCTACATAATCATGACCCATTGGTACAACACCCCGGCCAAGATGCATGGATGGAACCCACAGATTCCAGACACCTGTTGGAGGTGTAAAAAAGAGAAGGGCACACTGTTCCACATATGGTGGCAATGTCCGAAAATAGCACAATTCTGGGAGAAAGTTAAACTTTTAATTAAGCAAATAACGGAAACCAGAATCATTTTGAATGCAGCCTCGTGCTTACTTCACATCACGAACATCTCATTGAAGAGATACAAGAACTCTTTGACGAGACACCTATTAAATGGCGAAAAATCCTTAATTCCACTACACTGGAAATCTCAAAGGGTTCCCTCCAATGCAGAATGGCTGAAAAGGGTATCTGACATATATACTATGGAGGAAAAGTCTGACCCAGACCAACGATAAGGTTGAAAAATTCCACAAAATCTGGCAACCCTGGCTGATCTTCAGGTACTCCGCTGCATACACTAATAACATATCACAATCTCCCGCCTAAGAAAATATACCTGGAAAAACCCTGGGGTATTTCTATTATCCCAGATCTCTTTGTCTTGACAAGACTATGTACACCCTCAGTAAAATGACTAATACCGACTTATTCTTTCTGTTTTCTATATTTTTTTCTACTTCTTTTCTACTCTGGTTATAAACTACAGATGATGCTGTTACTGCTTGTAGTAACTAACATTTTGCTGTCACATTATAGTTGTTTCCTTGAAGGGATAGCATAGCAATTTTTGATCTACTCGTCCGTCTAGTCCATTAAAATAGATGGAAAATAACTCCTGATGAGGCTGATTCCTAGTAATATAAGTTTGACAACTTAATTTCATTGACACGTGGATACTAGTTTTTTGCAAAATGTGATATCTCTGCATACATCATAATGTCACATTGCGAGCAGTTGCATCTGCACTTGATTTGTTCTGTAATGCTTTACATTTGTTCTAATAAACTTGAAATGATAAAAAAAAAAAAGTACAGCACCTTTTTTAGCCAATGGGAATTACATAGTCTTGGAAGAGATATGGATACCACAAGAAAGATCTTGCCACGCTACAGACCTGAAGAAAGAAATATTGGTACTTGATCTGTCACATGACTGGCGCATAAGGTAAAACAACTGGACTTTTAGATTATATATGGATTTCTATCTATCTATCTATCTATCTATCTATCTATCTATATATATATATATATATATATATATATATATATGTAGCGGGTATGTACTATTTAGGGGCAGCATCTGGGTGGTAGTACGACCCAGATGCACTAATTGGTAGAGTAGGGCTGTGTTTTCGTTCGTGTGAAGACATCAGTGGTGTTCAGTTCCCTGCGACTCGGTCGGTGGCGCTGTCTCTTTGGGCCAGGGTTGAACCACCACTGCAGTGCCGTACCCTTTGTGACCTCTCGCAGCAGCTGTACGGCGGGGCGGGGAACCCGCTGGGCTTGCTGGGAGAGGGTATAAAGGGGGCAGACATCTTCACAATGAGGTCCGAGTCCCAGGCACCTTTAGCCTGAGGGCTGCTGTCTGTGATCGGTGTGCAGGCGCCCTTGGCCTGTACACGTGGAGTTCGTGTTCCATCCCAGACACCTTCAGTCTGGGGTGAGGTACTCAACCGGAGGCCTGGAGCCCAGTACCTTCCACTGGGTGCCACGAGGGAGGGATCGTCCTAAGGTGCCCCGGGTGTTGGGCGCCTGAATCCAGGGCGTAAGGGACCAGAGAGGTGATCCTCCCGAAGAGCTGGTACAGCATATTGCCAGTGCCGGGTGGACCTCTGGAGACCGTCCGGATGGATGTCTTTCCCGAACAAGGGCCAATTCATCTAGGAAGGTGGTTCATGTTCTAAGGCCGGTGGTAGCGGTCCATCTAATTCACTCAGGTCGGTGGCAGAGACCTGCTCTCAGGCCTGTGGCAGGGGCCTCAACAGTTCACCCGGTCGGTGGCAGCGACCAATCTCACGGTCGGTGGTGGAGACCGTGCGCCAAGCCTATTTGCACTAGAAGGAATAGGAGAGTTCATTGTGCCTGGACCCACTCGCATCCACACCCTGTCTGTTTATTCAAAAGTTCAACTGATGCTGTTCACTTGTCAAGAAGTAGAGTGTTGGACTTTTTATGGTTTGGGGCTCTATTACTGACAGTCAAACTTCAACAGGAGAAGCAGGCTCCATCTAGAACACAGGCCTGAAGATAAAATAAGTGTTGGCTTTCACCTCTGCACATTAGAGGACATAGGCCGTAGTGAACCTCCCCCTCCTCCCGCATACCCCTAGACAAGCCAGACGTTTTATTAACAAGGGGACGGGAGGTGAGGCCGCTACACATATACATATATATATATATATTGATATATATATATATATATATATATATATATATAAATATCTCTCTCTATATATATATCTATATCTATCTATCTAGATATCTATATATAGATATATATCTATATATATATAGATATATATCTATATATAGATATATATCTATATCTATATCTATATATATATATATATATATATATATATATTTAGGGGGGTTATTTTTAATTAGTTTAATTGAGCATACTAGTAAAGAATGAGCTTGTAACTGACTTCTCACTACTTAAATTTTTCAGAGGAAGGCGGGGTCACCCGTTTACATCACGAGTGGCCCCACCCTCAGCTATATAACAGCTGTCATTGAGAAGAAGCAGCAATCGGCGGGAGCCTCCCATGGAGGCGGAGCTCTTGTTTTGTTTTTTTCTGGTTCGTCGGGCGACGTGAGATGGATTTACATCGCAGGACATTTATTTTTATTTTTTTAATAAAGGACTTGTCCCAAAGTGTCTCCTGTCTTTTTTACAATTTTTTACACTTTTTTTGTGAATTGGTAGGGGTACAATGTACCCGTTACCAATTAACATAGGGGGGATGTGATCAGGGGGGTCCTTTGTTAAAGGGGCTTCTAGATTTAGATACGCCCCCTGCCCACAGGCCCCCACAACCACCGGGCAAGGTTTGTGGGGATGAGGCCCTTGTCCCCATCAACATGGGGACAAGATGCTTTGGGGGACCCCAAAACACCCTCCCCATGTTGAGGGCATGTGGCCTGGTATGGTTCAGGAAGGGGGGCGCTCTCTCGTCCCCCCTTTTTTTCTGCGGCCTGCCAGGTTGTGTGCTTAGGTAAGGGTCTGGCATGGATTTTGGGGGGACCCCTACGCCTTTTTTTTAATTTTGGCGCAGGGTTCCCCTTAAAATCCATACCAGACCTGAAGGGCTAGGTATGGATTTTGGGGGGACCCCCGCGCAATTTTTTTTAACTTAGCGCAGGGTTCCCCTTAATATCCATACCAGACCCTTCGGGTCTGGTATGGATTTTGGGGGGACCCCCACGCAATAAAAAAAAAAAAAATTGGTTCGGGGTTGCCCTTAATAATTATACCAGACCCAAATGGCTGGTAATGGACTCGGACGGGAACCCATCCAGTTTTTTTCAACGAGTTACAGCGGCGATCAGTTTTAAATTACTTTTTTCTGTCATTTTGCTGTGGTACTGTTCTAAACAAGGGAAAATGTGCCACTTTACAGGCATACTATAGACACCCCCAGGCATGATATTCAAAGGAATATTTCATTTTTATTGTTTCACTTCAAACATTATTAAAATCACTGCTCCTGAAAAAACTTCAGTTTTTAAAACTTTTTTTGCATTGATACATGTCCCCTGGGGCAGGACCCGGGTCCCCAAACACTTTTTTATGACAATAACTTGCATATAAGCTTTTAAAATTGACACTTTTTGTTTTTCATGTTCATGTCCCATAGACTTTAATGGTGTTCTGCAGCTTTTCAAATTTGCCTCGAACACAGCATAATGTTCGCTGTTCGGCGAACACCCAATGTTCGAGTTGAACCTACGTTCGACTCGAACATCTGGCTCATCCTTACCCACATATAGAAAGTCTTATGTACAAGAAATGGCAGTACAAATTTTTATTATCACAGTCACTGTTCAGAGTCAAACCTCTATTCAAAATCTGAATGTAAATGGTGATGCTGAAAGTTGAGTAAATTACACAGTAGATTCCAGGACGTATACTGTATGTATTGTGGTCATGTGATGCGAAGTCTGGATTGTTACATCAATATAATTTCAGTATAGTTAAACTGTTTGTAAAGATATGCAACTTCATCCTAAATCTCCAGAAATTTAGAAATGTGTCCATCACAAAGGACAATCAGAAAATCCCTTACTAATTAGTACAATTTACCACACTGGTAAAACAAAAATATCCTTCCTGACCTCTAAAGACTGTCAGATGAATTTCCTGGATAAAAATATTAGAGGTATTTATTCACAAATATCACAGTATTCTCCTTGAAACTGAAGACCACATGGATACTGCAGTAGGTTTAAGTTATTCAAATTAGTTTCAAGGTATATGGGCCCAGAATGGCCCATATACATGTAGTGACCTCACCCTTTTTCTCCCGTCTCTTTGGCTCACTCATGAGAGGAAAAGGCGCATGGTGCCACCATGCCCGTACCCTCTGGTTTGCAGAGGTTAAGCACAATTGTTTCACCTATGGGTCTTGCAGCAAAGTTCTCCTCAAAGTTGGTTTCTGTCCTCGGTGTGCAAGGACAGAGTCTCTATACCCCATGTAACTTCAAGGTCCACACAAGTATATCACTCCAACGTAGAGCTTTATTTTCTTTGCACAAAGAGAGAAAGGTGTTAGAAGGATAGACAACATTCAGGATCTTTTGGCTTCGTCGCACTCAGTCCCGAGTGGGTATAGCTCACCCGGATAGCCACCTATGGTGCTAGCAGCCGGCGTGCAGCTCGAACAGTCAATCTAGATCCCTAATATATGCGTCTAGGAGATCCTCTACCACAGGATCTATAGTGTCCCAAACCTCCTGATGGTCCAGATTGTTAGGCCCCTGGGTTCCGGATGGATGACATCCCCCTGGAGAGTTACTGGGCCCCTTCCTTCACTGTGATGGCTCACCAGTCCTTCGGAACGGTCCTCCCCCTGCCTCCTCATCCAGAAAAGGATCTCCTCACAAGGCAGCACCCTGATATTCTTCCTTCCGAAGCGGGCTCCAGCTAAAGGTGCTGGGCCCAGGGCTGAAGTTGCAGTCCCAGGACTAAAGGTGCCTGGGATTGAGGCGTACGTGACCCCATGGCCTGGAAGGCTACGGACTAAACTCCCTAACCCGCAGGTTCCCTTCGGGTACAGGTCCCCGGATCACTCTCTCCACAACAATGGCGTCCGCCCCGAATTATGTTTAAAATACATTGGAATGATTCAATAACATCATAATGAGCAAGTATTTGTGCACCTCCACTGCAGACCTTTTAAAACTAAGCCATTGCTTATGTTGGCTAAGCACTTGGAATATGGAATTTTGATGAACTTTTATTTGAATTATCATTATAACTACCGTATATACTCGAGTATAAGCCGACCCGAGTATAAGCCGAGGTACCTAATTTTACCACAAAAAAATGGGAAAGCGTATTGACTCGAGTATAAGCCTAGGGTGGGAAATGCAGCAGCTACTGGTACGATACATTTCTTTAGTGTTCTAAGCAACCAGCATCCAGTAGGAGGGATGGGGGTCCTGGTATTTAGTGAGGGGAGATGGGGTTCCTGGTGCCTAATGGGGGCAGTTTGGGGGCACTGCCAGTCAGTGGGGGAGGGGGGCACTGGTGCTTCTTACCTGGCTGCTTGATCCATATGGAATCCTGTAGAAGAATCATCCCCTCTAACTTCATGTCATTCCTTTTAGTATGTCCCCTTTTCTTGTCTGCTGATATTTCTCATCTGAAGGGATGCCGGGGATGCCAGTGCAGTGATAGCTCAGACATCTCACAAAAGAAAACTTCCCCTGTTCAGGCTCTAACTGATGACATCATCTTATCTTCCTCACCTCCGTCGGCAAATGCAGTTTTCTCAGGAGCTTAATTGAAAGCCTCTTCATCCCCCGAGAACACCCGCACACACCGGAGCGGCCCAAGAGACACCAGAGAACAGTAAGTGGGGACACTGACTCGAGTATAAGCCGAGGGGGCATTTTCTGCCTAAAAAAAAGGGCTGAAAAACTTGGCTTATTGGCTTATACTCGAGTATATACGGTGTATATATATATATATATATATATATATATATATATATATATATTAGGGCTGTTACTGATTAAAATTTTCGTGTTCGATTAATCAATTTTTTTTTAAATCGATTAATCGACTAATTTCGATTAATTATAACGCACATACAGATTCAACTACTTTTAGCTGATCTTCTTGCAGGCTTATTCCCAGTGCAGCTACCAACCACTGGAAAAATGGATAGCAGGATACAAAAAACACACAAAGGTAGCGCTCGATGGAAATAGCATTAAAACTTTTATAGTCTTCAAGTAGGTAACAAAATAAATATTGCACTGGAGATAAAATCAATGTAGCTATATAAACTGTAAAAATGGTGCGAGTAATACCAAACTGTAGCAAAAGCAGTCATAAAAACATGTAGCTAAGTATGATACTGGTATAAAAATGTGTACAACGATACCACTGCTGAATCCAGATGAGGAGTTAACATCAGTCCGTCGGCATGTAGATGTCCCGTGAAGGGAACTATCACAATTCCCAGTGTATGGCTGTAGAATCCCAGGTTGATAGAGGGAAGTGTAACAGCCCTTGCGTGTGGCAGATAGTAAGGTCCCGCCGGCATGCAGATATGAAGGCACAGCAAAGGAGCCCTTCCAATGGACACGGCAAGCCCCGCCAGTGTCCGTGACGTCACCGGATCTCCGACAGAACTCCCTGAAGACCCGGAAGCTGGCAGAGAGGTGAGTACCGATCAAAAGAATTTTGATCGATCAAAAAAAGAATTGAATAATTTGGGAATTAATAGTTCATTTCCACAGCCCTAATAGATATATATATATATATATATATATGTAGCGGACCCCCAAAATTGGGGTCGCTATGCTCTGGATTTAAGGGCAGCCTGATTTGGCTCAGGTTCTCAGGTTCTGCTTGGTATGGGCTCTGCTGTGCTGTGGTGTTGTCTGGAGTGTGGTTCCCCTTGGCTTGCGGGTGGCGCTGTTGCCCAGGTCTTGAGGAGAGCCACGGGTGGCGTTGCGGTGTGGTTGGGTGTCCTCTCTCTGCTACCATTTGGTGGGCGGGTTTTGCCTGCTGTGCATGCCGGGAGAGGGTACATAAAGGGCAGACGCCATGATCTGGGGTGGTGTGCTGGGGGGATTCCAAGGAGGACCCCTGGTGGCGAAGTCGTGCCCTTTGGCCCTGCTGGCCGGGGGGTGCGTGAACTGGTCGAGGAGTCTCGGGCACCTTTAGCCCAAGGCTGCAGAGTTCCAGGTAGGCCCAGTACCTTCAACTGGGTCTACAAACCAACCACTGGAGTCCCAGGGAACCCGAGGGAGGGTGGCCCGCTCTGAAACAGAGGAAACCGGGGGAGGACCTGTCCAATGGATCGGTGAAGGAAGTCACGGTCTCGGGGAGGCCTGGTTGCCTATCAGAGGGAAGGATTTGTGAGTTGCAAGATAGCTCCTGTAGCGTGCCCCATTGGCACATATGGTCTCTATAATCTACAGGCGTTGTGAAGTTCTAAATTCAGGAACTAAAGGATTCTCTGGCAGAGGATCTCCTGAACTTGTCCGTGAAGGGGACTAAAACTAAAGTGTCATGTTTGTGCTTCACTCCGGCTGCTAGAACTGTGAGAGGGATCTATCCGGGTGAGCAATACCCGCTCAGGCTTGAGTGGAGAATGGGGTGACTGGGTGCCGCGTGCCTGAACCAATTTCCCTACCAAATCCTATTGCTGTTTTCAACCTTTTCCCCAAATTAGTTTCAAGCAAAGAAAATAAACTTGTCTGTTGGAGTTTAAATACTGTCTGGACCTTGGCTTTCTTTCGGGGAAGAATAGACTTTTCCCTACATTCTAGGGACGAGAACCAATGGAGGGGGGTAACTCGCTGCAGGACAAAAAATTGCAAGAACACCGTTCAACCTCTTATACCAGGAGGATACGGGCATATGGCATGGTGTGCCTTTACTTCCGCAAGTGAAGGTAGGCAGGAAAAAAAGGGTCTGTGTGCTATATATATATATATATATATATATATATATATATTTATTTATTGTGTGTGTGTGTGTGTATATATATATGTATATATATATATATATATATATATATATATGTAGCACACAGACCCTTTTTTTCCTGCCTACCTTCACTTGCAGAAATAAAGGCTATATAAACTGTATATAGCCCGACCACTCATATAGAGGTGACTAATATCTTATTAAATTGACAACTTTGTGTAATGCCTCGTACACACAATCATTTTCTGACCGCGTGTATGCTCCATCGCACTTTTTTTGTAAGAATTTCTGACAAGAAAAGATTAAAAGCAGGTTCTCTATTTTCGTGACGGGAAAAATTCCTATCTGGAATCGCGATCGTCTGTATGCAATTACGACGTGCAAAAAAACATGCATGCTCAGAATCAAGCAGAAGAGCCGAACTGCCTATTGAATTTCATTGATTCGTGTTGCTCATTGTACGTGTTGTATGTCACCGCGTTCTTGACGGTCGGAATTTCAGCCAAGATTTCTGTGACCGTGTGTATGCAAGACAAGTTTGAGCCGTTTTCCGGCTGAAAAAAAAACTTGGTTTTCTTGTCGGGAATCGCGATAGTGTTTACGAGGCATAAGAATAATTTTTCATTTTCATTCACAAAAACTTGTGGCAAAAAAATTAGGTTGTTAAAAGTCTTACCATGTCTTTTTAAAAATACCTTTGGGTATTTGTTTTTCAAAATGTGGTCATTTTATGGGTATTTTCACTGTCCTGTTGCTCCAGGGTTTTCAAAATTAGGTACAGTAGGTGGTTAGGAAATTAAATGCATAAATTAAGGCCCTTAGACAGCCTTGGATTTTGGGCCCCTCTTTGTGGCTAAGCTGTGAAAAAGTCTCACACATGTGGTATCCCTATACTCAGAAAAAGTAGAAGAATGTGTTTTGGGGTGTAATTGTAAATATGCCTATAATGTGTGGTAGAACTATCTTAACAATTGACAACTTTTGTAGAAACTATAAATTTTCATTTTCATTCCTACATTTTCCAAACACTTGTGGCATCAAATGGCATTTTCAATAGACTCATTATGCCTCATAGAAAATACCTTGGAGTGTTTGTTTTCCAAAATGGGGTCATTCCACTGTCTTGGTGCTCCAGTGCCTAAAAAATGTGACACAGTAGGTAGTTACTGTAGGAAATTAGATGCATACCTTATGTGTAATTTATGCTCCTTGAAAGCCCAAAGGTGCTTCTTGGATTTTGGGCCCCTCTATGCAACTAGGTTGTAAAAAAAGTCTAACATGTGTGGTAAACAGTGGAGATTAAATACCACCAAAAGAAATCTATATCGGTTTCAAAAAATTATACAAATTTTATTTGGGTACAGCATTGCATGACTTGCATGAAGTACCGTATTTATCGGCGTATAACACACACTTTTTTCCCCTTAAAATCATGGGAAAATCACGAGTGCGTGTTATACGCCGATACTCACAGATCCCGGCGATCCCCGCTGACTGAGCGGAGCGCAGCGAGCGCCGCCGAGATACACATAGCCGAGTGTACTTGGCTTTTCTCGGCTCCGCTCACAGTCATGCCCAGTCCCGCCATTGGACCTGTGTTATGTCCATTATAGGGCGGGACTCGGCGTGACTGTGAGCAGAGCTGAGAAGAGCCGTCTAGAGCCGAGTACACTCAGCTATGTGTATCTCGGCTCCGCCCAGTCCCTGCGTTCTCGGCGGCGTTCACCCCGCTCTGCCCAGTCTCAGCTGCGATCTCGGCGGCGCCAATTTTGAAATTCGGGCAAGGCTGCAATGAAACCTGGGGGCAAGGCTGCACTGGACACTTGGGCAAGCCTGCACTGGGGCAAGGCTGCATTGGACACTGGGGCAAGGCTGCACTGGACACTGGGGCAAGGCTGCACTGGACACTGGGGCAAGGCTGCACTGGACACTGGGGCAAGGCTGCACTGGACACTGGGGCAAGGCTGCACTGGACACTGGGGCAAGGCTGCACTGGACACTGAGGCAAGGCTGCAATGGACACTGCTGGCAAGGCTGCACTGACAAGGCTGCAATGGACACTGGTAAGGCTGCATTTAAATGTATTTTTTTTTACTTAAACTGCCCTCCTATAAGTTTTTTTCCCTAAAATTCCCTCCTAAACTTGGGGTGCGTGTTATACGCCGGCGCGTGTTATACGCTGATAAATACGGTAATTGCCATTCAAAGTGTGACAGCTCTGAAAACGTAAACATGGTTTGGGCAGGAAGGGGGTTAAAGCGTCCAGTCTTAAGATGGTTAAACATGTTTGACCACTATTGCACTTTTCCTTCATCTTTTCTCCTACTACACTTTGCCACTGTTTCCTAGACATTTGCATTCGTTTTTGTCCAAATGAATTTTCGTCCGAATTTCAGATATTTTCATTATGGTTTTAACAAACGATAACGAAAGCGCAGAAGCCGAAATCCGAAAGATCCGACATAAACAAATGCTTTATTTTCATTTTCGTTGTGACAACAGTTCGATATAGATAGGAGATACGACATGACGCTGACAATGACAATCTGTGTCTATCGAACCTGTGGTCGAATGTGCCTATTCTAAACTCTATTAGTCCAAGATTATTCTACATAGAGAGAAAAGCTTTGACATAGAGAGAAAAGATTTGACATTATAGAGACATGAAGATTCAACGGAGCAGCTAAAAACATACGATTGCAGCAAGCGGACGACATTTATGGTCAAATGCTCTGCCCATAGGCTATAGAAGAATTCTAATGTTGGTTGACTAGTAATAATAATTAATAAATATATATATTTTTTTTTAACAGAGATGTTTTATTGAAAGACAAAACAGTATTACAATAACACATGCAGAAGGAATCGCAAACAGACAGTTACAGCAGTCTTAATAAGGTTAAGCAAAATTCCCAAGATACAAACACATCCTGCAGCTCTCAACAATAGGAAGGATGACTCGTCCCTAACTTCAACTAGGGTGGCTAAACAGTGTAACTATTTTAAAGTCCCTAACCAAAAAACTAGATCAGATAATAGACAGGTGGTTCCCCAGTTTTGGGGGGGGGGCAGGCGAAAGAAAGGGGGAGGAAATTATTATTTTTTTTATAGCATGGTGGAGAGTGTAGCCATTCTCACCCACCGTCGGACCTCCTCAACCATTCGCGTCAATCCACCCCGACCAAATTTTATCAAACTTCGCGGGGCACTGTCTGCTCTCATAAGTAAGGCCTCGTACACACGACCGATTTTCTCGTCGTAAACAGTCAAGAAAAGTGCCGCGAGAGTTTTTTTGTCTAGAAAAACGTTCGTGTGTATGGTTTTACGACGAGAAACTTGACGAGAATCTCGACGAGAAAATAGAGAACCTGCTCTCTATTTTCTCGCCAGGAGTCCAGATTTCCTCGTCGTGTTTCTCGTCGGCCTGTTTTGTGACGAGAAAATGGTTCGTGTGTATGCTTTTACGACTCTTCCAAAAGCGCGCATGCTCACAAGCAACTATGAGACGGGAGCGCATCTTCTGGTAAAACAAGCCTTCATAATGGAGAGAGCACATTCGTCACGCTCATAAATATTTCATCGTTTAAATGTTCTGCATTGAATTCTTCGTTAGAATGTTACATTAATCAAAACGAGAGACCTTCTTTTGCTGCTGATATTCACACAGAGTTATGCCTTATTTTTAACCTTTTTCATGCTGCTCTTTATAAGATTTATGTGTATTATATCGTGCAAGTTTTTAGGAATAATTTAAATGGTTAGATTTTTCAAAATGATGTTAATTATAATTTCTCAATGTTTTGATAGCGATCTCCCATTTAATTTTCTAATCTATATTTTTAAAATTTCACACCATGTTTTTGAGCTAATCAGATTTAGTTATTCTTTTGGGGGGGTGATATCTGTGCCTTTTATTGTCAGTCAAATGTATCTGCTTACTCCAAAGCTTGTTTTTTTTTATTTAAAAATACACATAGTCAAGTATGAACTTAAACAAAAAACACATTTATTCATGTTTATAAATTAAATAAAGAGAAGGCAGCGCTGGAGAAGCTGCTGCCATTTGTGCATCCCAGGGACCCCAGAGCACACAGCAACCCTGTGTGGACACTAAAATTGGGAGCTTGAGAAGGCCCACATTTCAGAACACAATCTGATGCTGGCCTCCCAGAGGTCAGGAACAGCAGCAGGTGAGATATATGTCCCAAGTGTGTGGTACTACAACAGGCTGCCTTCTGTCCGACCAGTGCGACCACAATGAAGCAAGGCCATCACTTCCTCTTCTTCCTGGCAACCTTCCCTGCAGCCTTTACTGAAGCCTTCCTTCTTCGTTTAGCTGGAGGCTGGCCCACTGGAGGGGTACTCCTGTCAGGAGGAGGAGGTGGAGGTGTAGCAGAAGGGGGTGGGGCAGAAGAAGAAGGTGGAGGTGTAGCAGAAGGGGGTGGGGCAGAAGGTGGAGGTGTAGCAGAAGGGGGTGGGGCAGAAGGTGGAGGTGTAGCAGAAGGGGGTGGGGCAGAAGAAGAAGGTGGAGGTGTAGCAGAAGGGGGTGGGGCAGAAGGTGGAGGGGTAGCAGAAGGGGGTGGGGCAGAAGAGGAAGGTGGAGGTGGAGGTTGAGGTTGGGTCAGTTGGGCCACCTCACATATGGCGGTATTGGGGGTAATTTGCTCCATCACCCCCTTGTTGAGCAAGGTGATGAGCAGGGGTTCGCATAGGAGGCGTTGCTCCATGCTCATCACCTTGAACTTAGCCTCCACTAGGCCGGCAATGGCCTCTTCAGGGGATGTGGGCTCCTTGAGGGTGGCATGGGCCTCTTTAATAAGGGCCATTGCTGCCTCACTGGTGGTCCTGTCCCTCCTGCCTCTTTTGTGAAGCCTGATGGGAGGCACCTGGGATCTGGTGCTTCTCCTTTGCCCTGCCACCTCCTGTCTGCCACTGGGCCCTGCCACCTCCTGTCTGCCACTGGGCCCTGCCACCTCCTGGCTGCCACTGGGCCCTGCCACCTCCTGGCTGCCACTGGGCCCTGCCACCTCCTGTCTGCCACTGGGCCCTGCCACCTCCTGGCTGCCACTTGGCCCTGCCACCTCCTGGCTGCCACTGGGCCCTGCCACCTCCTGGCTGCCACTGGGCCCTTCCTCCTCCTGCCTGACAGTTTCCAGACCCTCCTCCTGGCTGATTTCATCCTGTGTATGAAAAAGAAACATAGTTTAATATGTTGGTTTAATCTTTGCATCAAACTTTGTAATCCTGATGGAAGCAATTAGAATGTAAATGCATAAATCCTTGCTTTAAATTTACCACTACATCAGCTTGACTATTTACCACACAATTAAGTGCAGAATAATGTCTACAGATCATGATTTCACTTGTTGAATACAAAATAATGTATGTTTCTCATCCTGACATATTTGGGAAACATTAATTTTATCCCACTACATTTTCAGTTAATACTATACCTGGCTCCAGATGGCCAAATCAGGATCATCCAGGATGGCTGCCTCCTCTTGCTCCAGAGAAGGCTCAGGTTGGCTGCAGGGAAGTCTGGGGGGAAGAGTGGAGAGTGATGGCCTTGGCTCAATGTGGTCATCCAGGAAGGACATCCTGCTGTAGTACCACAAAACCGGGACATAAACATCATCTGCTGCTGCTCCTGACCTCTGAGAAGCCAGCACCTTAGAGCGTTCAGTCCTGTAGGTACCTCTCAAGCTCCCAATTTTAGTGTCCACTTGTTTTGCTGTGGCTGTGGGCACCTTGGTATGCACAAATGGGAGCAGCTTCTCCAGCGCTGCTTTTCTCACCCCTTTTTTTTTATGGATGTGGTTTTTGGTCTCCCACAGAGCCGGCAGCTCCCTTACCCGGTCAATAAATTCCGCCAGGAACTCTTTGTCGCTAATAAATACATTCATATTGTATCTGCAAGTAAAATAAATTATATTTAAATAATGTGAGGCAAACAGTCTAACCTCCTTCACATCCTAGTCACCATATATATCCTCCAACAATCTCAAGACAGTATAGGCCAACAATTTTAACAAGTCTCACAAAATCACATACCTTCGTTCGCACGTCCGTCACTTGAACTCCTCTCTCCGCACACCGAACGTACTATAGTCACATGTGTGTTTGCTATATACACACCACGCATGCGTCCAAATTCGAACACGTCGCTCCGCACACGTCGCCCGCCCATGACGTTCTAACTAACATCTTTTCCCCGCCCCTTCTCTTTCGGCGCGCAGACAGATATGGCGGAGTTACAGCAGGTGTCTGATAATTCCGCAACTAGCGAGGAGACAAGCCCGGAGACCGAGGACACGTCACGATCAAGGAGGAGATTCAAGGCATCGAATATGTCTTTGGCGGAGATGGCGGAGATGGTGGACATCTTGGTCAAGGCTGATTATGATGCCAAGCATGGGCCGTATAGCAAACCAAATAGAAGGAAGGCCAAAATCCTCACTAAAGTTGTGAAGAGTCTGAGGGCGAAGTTCGGGGTGAAACGCTCAAATGAGCAGCTCAGAAAGAGGTGGTCAGACCTCAAACTGAGGGAGCCAGACCAGTTGAGGAGCATAAAGAGGATGCTCGCTAAAAGTAAGTAAAATGACGACCTTTCTGCTATTAATCTTTTTAGAAACTGACTTTTTTTTTTTTTAAAGCATATTGGACTCCCTTCCAAAATGTATTATTTTGAACTAGGTTGGGCACAGTAATCGTTCGTTACGTTACCGACACTTCGTTCGGCCACTATCCGTGGTTTTGGCTTATTTAAGACCCCCAAAAGTAATTAGACATCTGCCATTTTTGATCAAGTATTGTGGATAATTTTTAAGTCTAGATGATGTGTTTGTAAGGAGAATGAAATGCAAACTTTAATCAGTGTAAAGGAGAGGACACTCAGCAGCTGCTTCCACATCTGTACTTTGGAGCACTATAGTGTGGGCCACCAGACCCGCCTTTTTTGGGTGTCCCACACAGGTGCATCAGAGTTTATTTGTGGTGCCTCCATGTCCAAAAAATTACATCCAAATGTGAATAATAAACATATTTGGGGTCATAAAGAATGCATTTTTCTTTAAATTCCGCACAAACACACACTTGTACCCCACTTCCAAACAATTTAGCCTGTTTTAAGTTTAAAAATGAGATTTTTACAGTGTGATAAATAGACCTTTGGTTTTATTCTCATAGGGGAGAGAAGACTGGGAGGAGGACACTCCAGGGAGCACATGCACCCCACAACTTCCAAGCAACCCCAAACTCCCAAAGATCCACAACCGAAAGATGTGCAGGAAGTTGAGGTGGAGGAAGGAGAAGTGCAGGAAGGAGAGGTGGATGACGTTGTGGATCTGGTCACCACAACAGGTCAGTATCTGACACCACAGCTTAAGGTAAGCGAGGTAGGCCTGCAGAGTTTTATTAATTTTTTTTTATGGTTTTTAGGGGATGGAAATGTTGTGAAGGATAGCACACCGTTCTCTGCTGACAGTGCCCTCCGCCTCATCCAGCAAGTGATGGAATGTAGCACGGAACTGGACCTAATTAAACAAAGAATCCATGTGATGGAACAAACATTTAAAGACATTCTCGATGTTTTGGGGAGAATTCAATAAGCCATCCAAACACATTTGTTTTTACATGTTTGTTTTTATATTTTTACTAATTTTTTGAGTAACAAAGCAGCCAAAAATTGAATATGCACACAGTGTGTGAACATGTGCTATCTGCCATCAGGGGATATCCATGTACGTCTTTTGTGGGTGCAACCCCTTCCTCGTATCAAAAGTCGGTGAACTGAGGAAGGGGATGCACCCCCAAAACACATCCATTGATCACCCCTGATGGCAGATAGCACATGTTGACAATAGGGATCAGGATTGTAAACTTCCTATTTGCAAAAAAGTAAAAATGTGTGCATATTGAATTTTTGGCTGGGCAAGGGGTGGCAGGACCCCATATTAGGACGGGCACATAGAGACATAGTTTGTGTAACTGAATGTCTCAGATTGCTCAGAGGTATCCAATGTTGTCATTTTAGAAATGCAAGTGGTATTTTTGTATTTTCATAAGCCAAAATTTGACGGGTTGTGGTCAGGCCAACCCCAAAGTAAAACAAAAAAAAAATGTGCAGAGAGTAAAATATTTGACCACAAACAACGTGTAGCTTCTTTTTGTAATACACTCTAAGCTTATTTGGTTCTTTTGTAAGGTAACATAGTGAAATTGGTTGTTATTTACTAAAGTAAAATACACTTGCCACTACAAATGCACAAAGACAAACTAGGAGACAGGAAAGAACAAATAATTAAAGGTTTAAACAAGATTTTTATTGGGATACTTAGACATAGGCTGGCATAGGAATTGCCCCCCTACCCATGAAATACTCCATGTATTTGTCCCGAACCACACGGGCATTTTGGGGGGGCAAGCCAAGACGGGCAGATTCCAGGCCCGGAAGGGGATTTGCAGGGGAAAGTCCAGCCTCTGGCAAAACTGAGGCCATATATGAATTCGCTTTGCGGCAAAGAAAATTGTGTAGCACACAGCAGCATAACACTACATAGTTTATTTTGTAGTCCGCCAAGTGGATGGAAGTCATAAAAAGGCGGAACCGGCTGGCCATTATGCCGAAGGCATTTTCAACGACTCTTCGGGCCCTGGCCAGCCGGTAATTGAACACACTCTTCTCTGGGGTCAGGGTCCTCTGTGGAAATGGCCTCATAAGATGCCGTCCGAGTCCGAAGGCTTCATCAGCCAAGAAAACAAAGGGGAGTCCTTCAATATTCCCTGCATCCGGTGGCAATGCAAGGTCGTCACTCTGGAGACGGAGGGCAAACTCCGTCTGGATGAAGGATCCCCCATCGGACATCCGGCCATTCTTCCCTACATCAACATAGAGGAATTCATACCGTGCTGACACCACCGCCATCAGCACAATGCTATGAAACCCCTTGTAGTTGTAGTAGTAGGATCCAGAACGGGGTGGCGGCACGATGCGGACGTGCTTCCCGTCTATGGCACCACCGCAGTTGGGGAAGTCCCACCGCGTGGCAAACTCCGATGCCACAGTCTGCCATTCCTGTGGCGTTGAAGGAAGCTGTGGAGTGAAACAAGATGAAATAATATTAGAAAAACAAAGGCATACATTACAAGCAAATTCAAGACCAAAAAATTAGAGACCAACATCAATCTAATTATACGTTTATTAAGGTGTGTAAAAAAAGTATAATGGAAGGCTCATTTATCATATTCATCACCCCCTCTGATGGGCCATTACTAAATTATTTTGGGGGGGGGAGATGTGTTTGGCCACAGGATAGCATTGCAGTGGCGGTGCGTCCAGAGTGGGCGCTGGAGCACTGTCCCCTCTCTCCTGTGCCCATCACTCAGAACAATACATAGGTTCATGCGTTGCATGAACCTATGTATTGTCTATGCCGCACACTATTCAGGTGGATGGCCTCTTGTAAAGCGACCGACATATGATTAATTGCGTCATTTAGGGGGTTAAAATTGCAGAGCAGAAACAGGTATTAAAAAAGTCTTGCAAATTACAACCTGAGGGATGTAATTGGCTTCCTCAAAGAAAAATCGGGGACGCAAGGAGGGGGCATTCCTTGTGTAAACACTGACAGGCAGCTCTGGCAATCATGTTCACCAAGTCTGTTTAATGGTAACATGATTGGCTGATGCAACATGAAGGGAAGGAGAAGACATCAAGGACAGAAGAAGGATGGCGCTGACCACAAGAAGGTAAGTGCAGGGCTGGGGGGAAACTGGCTGCAATAGAGGGGACTAAATGGCTGCATTGGAGGGGACAACTGGGGGCGTTTATTAGGCAACAGAGCAAAAAAGGAGGACGTTTATTTCCGAAATTGGGGTTGTAACCCCCCAACATTTGGAGCAACAGGCGCCCCTGCTGGAAAAGTTAGTGAGGGGAAATATTTAGGGAGGATAAAAAAGGGGCATTTAAAAACTTCCAGCATGCATGGGGACAAAGGGGACATTCTCAGCATATTACAATCATGGTAATTAGGAAAGGATGAAAGAAATACAATACATTAGCATACATGTAATACATAAAATGTGATGTGAAGGGAGAAAACTTACCCTAATATAGTCCTCCTGCAGGACTTGTATAATAGCAGAACAGGTGTCTGGGATTATGAGGCCCAGAGCCTGGGGGGAGATGCCTGTGGTGAACTTCAAGTCCTGAAGACTTCTCCCTGTCGCCAGGTAACGCAACGTGGCGATGAGCCTCTGCTCAGCACTGATGGCTTCCCGCATAACGGTGTCCTTCCTGGTAATATAGGGGGACACCAAAGCCAACAGTTCCTGAAAAACGGGGTCAGACATCCTCAGAAAATTCCTGTAGTCCTCAGGATTATTCTCGACGATCTCCCGCAGCAGAGGCATGTGGCAGAATTGGTCCCGCTGGAGCAACCAATTCTTGGTCCATGAACTCCTCCTCACACCATTCATGGACTGGTCTTGGTCCAAAACAAGCAGACCAACACCAAGCGCACGCACAGCACGAACTCGACGACGAGAACGTCCAGGCGACATGGCTAGGAAACGGTCGTCTAATCAGAACGTACAGAACAGAACGCACTTTAGAACAGCAAGGCCTATGAATAACGAACTGAAATTCAGAAACGAACAGGCAAGAACGCACTGTAAAACAGATACGACCTGCCTAGACGCCCTGAAAGTCAAGATACGAACCCACAAGCACAAACTGAACGGCAGAAAACGATCTGAAAAGTACGAAGACTGAAAAGCGCGAATCGTCTCTTCCCAAACTTTTACTTCACACGCGGTAACACGAGATCAGCAAAAGCAGCCCAAGGGGTGGCGCCAAGAAAAAAGATCTTCCCCTTTATAGTGCCGTCGTACGTGCTGGACGTGAGCGCAGAGAACCACGAGGAAATTGGGAAATGACAGTGTGTACGCATAGAAAGCTTGACGAGAAAATCGACAAGCTTAACAAGAATCTCGTCGAAAAAAACGACGTGTTTTTTACGACGAGAAAATCGGTCGTGTGTACGAGGCCTCAGTCTATAAAGGGGCAGCACTGAATTAACAGTAGTAATCCAGGATGCCAATCTAGGCGCGTCCGCCGACTTCCATTTGAGAAGAATTTCCCCCCTAGCATAGAACAGGGAGAAAGTCAAAAAAAGTCTGGTGTACCAGTCCCCCTGAGTCTCCTCCAAGTTACTCAGGAGAAGGGTCAGGGGATCCAAGGGAACCCTAAGTCCAGAGATCGTGCTCAAAGTGTCCGCCACCTGTGTCCAGAAAGGCTGAATCTCCGAGCACGACCACACCATGTGCCAGAAGGAACCCTTCTCCTGCCCACACCTGGGGCAGAGGGGGTCCCTATCCGGAAATATCCGGGCCAACCGTTGCGGGGTGAAGTAGGCCCTGTGCAAAAACTTGAGTTATATAAACCTGTCCCTAGCCGCTATTAGAGTCGGGATATACGTAGATACACAGTCCTCCCAGGTCTCGACATCAAGGTCGGGCAAGTCAGCCTGCCACTTCACAAAGGTCTTGGTCAGCTTGATGTCGTAGGCCACTGTCAGGTAGAGGTACAAGGAGGAGAGGGGCCGTCCCATCGCGCTGGAAGTCAAAAGCCGCTTGACAGAGTCCGACTCCAGCATCAGCACGTCCGGGAATTGGGCAGCAAAGGCATGCTTCAGCTGCCAGTAACGGAATAACCAACTCGCTGGGAATGAATGTCGGGCCTTCATGTCTTGGAAGCTCATAAGATTTCCACCCCTAACTATGTGTTTCAGGGTCGTTACTCCTTTGCCAGCCGACACTGAGGGGTCTGGCAGGGAGCTAAAGTGGGGCAGGGCAGGGTTGCTCCAGAGGGGGGTATGAGGGGAAACATGGGAGGGTTTCGCGTAAATAACTCTAGCTTCACGCCAGGCTCTAAGCGTGGTCTTCATAGGGGTAGTTACAGAGGGGGCGGCACGTTCACCTCGGAATGCAAGATTACTAAGAGCGGCATACGACCCGAGCACAGCAGCCTCCAACGTTACCGCTGAGTTCAAACTGGGCTGGGAGAACCACCAACGAACAGTGACCAATACAGCTGCCGAGTAATAAATTTGAAAGTTGGGAAGCGCCAACCCACCCCCAGATAGGGGGAGATGGAGTATCTGCTTCGCCACCCTGGGAGTCCTCCCGGCCCAGATAAAAGTCCCCAGCTGCCCCTTCAGCTTCCGAAATAAAACCTTGGGGATGTGGACGGGGGTATTCCTAAAAGAGTACAGGAACTTGGGCAGCAGCACCATCTTCAGGAGGTCAACCCGGCCCACAGGAGTCAGGGGAAGGGAACGCCACGCCGCACATTTGATGGTGACCTGCTGCATAAGAGGGTGGATATTACGGGCCATATATTCCCCCAGGTCCGCTGTGACCCTAATCCCCAAATATTTAATTTCCGCCACCCATTTAAGCTGCGTCTGGGAGTTGGACATTATGGGGGAAAGATAGAGCGAGAACAGTTCAGATTTGTCCCAGTTAATGCGTATCCCTGAGAAACTGCTAAATCTGTCAAATTGGGCTAACACTCTATTAAGGGAAGCAGAAGAGTCTGCCAAGTATAGCAAGGCGTCGTCTGCGTAAAGGGAGATTTTTTTGTGGATCGGCCCAACCTGTATACCTCTTACTTCAGCATCCACTCTGATAAGGGCAGCTAGGGGCTCTATTGCAAGGGTGAAAAGGCCCGGGGACAGGGGGCAGCCCTGTCGCATGCCACGGCCCAGAGGGAATGGTTCCGAGAGACATGCATTAGTGTAGACCCTGGCCTGAGGAGCCGCATATAGTAACTTCACCCATGAGATAAAGTTACCACCAAAACCGAATTTAGCAAGGACCGCCCACAAGTACCTCCACTCAACAGAGTCGAAGGACTTCTCGGCATCCAGGGAGGACACGAGACTCTGCCCCACCTCCTCCGCTCTAGCTATGTGGGTAAATAATCTCCTGAGATTTATATCAGTGCCCCTGCCCAGCATAAATTGCGTTTGATCAGGGTGCACCAGCGCCGTGATGACCGTATTTAACCTATTCGCCAAAACCTTGGCCAGTAATTTAGCGTCGACATTCAACAGCGAGATTGGTCTATAAGAGGGGCACAAAGAAGGGTCCTTGCCCGGCTTCGGGATAACTATGATGACCGCATCGCTCATGGACTGTGGAAGTGAGTGCAGTTGTTCAGCCGCCGTCAGCATTGTATGAAGTCTAGTTGCCAGGGTGTCAGGGTATTGCTTGTAAAGTTCTACGGGGATTCCGTCAGGGCCAGGAGTCTTACCCAGTTGCATAGACTTAAGAGCCTTAAGTATCTCATCCAGGGAGATAGGCCTATCCAGGCCGTCCCTGCATGTGTCAGTCAGGACAGGAACGTCAACCTCCTCAAGGTAGTTGGTCAGTTCGTCTTCCCTGAATGTCACTTTGGAGGTGTAAAGCGATTGATAGTATGCGGCAAAACATTTACTAATCTCTTCCGAGGTGTAGAGGAGCTCCCCAGTAGGTCCCAGGACGTGGGGAACACTGAACCCACCCGCGTGTTCTCTAGAGAGCCAAGCGAGGAGCCTACCAGACCTCTCCCCCTGCTCGAATATACGGTGGGATTGAGCGAGAAGCCTTTTCTGAGTCAGGGAAGTCCGGATGGAGAGAACCTCTCTGGTCATAGATTGAAGTCTGATGTAGTCCTGGGGGTCACGTGTACGAATGAAAAGCGCCTCCTGTATACTAGCTGCAGCTTCCGCGTCCACCAAAGCAGACCGTCTGTCCCTCCTAATCCTGGCTATAATGGCCTGATATTGACCCCTCGTAAATGCCTTGAAGGCGTCCCACACCTCCAAGGGCAAGGAAGAGTCCGGGTTAACTGCCCAATACTCCCCCATCGCCTCGGAAAACTGGGAGTCCACGTCCTGATCCGAGATCCAAAACCTCGAGAGCCGCCAGAGCTTGCTCGGGGAACCCGGGTTACCCACGCACACCAGCAGGGGGGCATGGTCTGAAATACCTCTGGGCAGTATCCTAACGTCTCTGATCCTGGACAGGGTTGACTGTCCCGCGAAGGCTAAATCAATTCGGGAAAAGGAACCATGGGAAGCAGAGTGACAGGTGTAGGCCCTCGCCTGAGGGTGTCTCCACCTCCAGACGTCTGTCAAGCCGTAGGTCGCCGCCCAGGCTGACAACCCAGGGGTAAGGGGACCCGCACCCGCCAATCTGTCAACACACGAATCATGGGCCATATTGAAATCCCCCAGCAGCATCATGTGATCTGCGGCAAAATCAGCCAAAATAGCCGCTATTTTATTCAACAGTGTCAGCGAGGCCGGGGGAGGCAGGTACAAGCCCATAATAGACCAGGTCTGGGAGAGGATTCTGGCATGAAGAATAACATATCGGCCATCTGGGTCCAGCGCCAGGTCCAGGAGCTTAAACGGTAGCGACTTATTAACCAGGATGCTCACCCCTCTAGCAAAGGTAGAGTAGGTGGCATGGTAGTGGCTGCCCACCCATAGTTTCTTGAGGGCTAGGGTTCTACTACCCACCAGGTGGGTCTCTTGAAGAATACATATGTGGGGACTATGTGATTTTATAAATTGAAACACCAGTGACCTCTTAACCGGAGAGTTGAGACCCCTGGTGTTCCAGGACAGAATATTAAGAGCCGACATTGAGGCCAAATTGTGGGGGAAACGTAGGATACAATAGGGAGAAGCTCAGGTGACCTGGCGATGAAGTCCGGGGCGGGACAAGGACAGAGTCCCACATCCCAATGAACGGAAACCAGTACAGCGTGTTAAATGGTGCATATGCATCTAAACATAAAACAAAACAACAAAAAACAACACCAAAAAAGCCCAAACAGGGCAATAAACCCCCCCCCCACCCTGCTCATTCCCCCAAAACCGGGAAGAGCTTCCATTCTCCAGTCCCAA
This sequence comes from Rana muscosa, assembly GCA_029206835.1. NCBI lineage: Eukaryota > Metazoa > Chordata > Amphibia > Anura > Ranidae > Rana > Rana muscosa. The sequence continues at coordinate 655,995,618 of CM055116.1, read as the reverse complement.
CTCAGCACTCGGGCTGCAAAAGGGGGGATAAGGCCAAGAGGCGAGCTGGAGCCCACCGGATCTCAACCGGGAGTGTCCAAGTGAGCGCGTCCTCTCTCCACTGCTGACTCCTCCTCCAAACAAAAGAAGCAAGTGGGGCTGTATGGAGTAGTTAAGGGTGACTCAAGGGTGAGAAGTCTCCATGTACCTCACTGCAGGATCGGCAACATCCAACGGGCATACAATGGCCCTGCGGGGCAGGTGGTGGAAGCAGAACAATAAAGAGATGCTTAATAAAACAGTCTCCTGAGCTTGTCAGGGGCAGAAAACTTGCGTTACAAACAAAAACAGAACAGAAAAAAAAAAAAAGGGGGGGGAAACAAAAATCAAGAGTGAAACAAACCCCTCCACCCCCAAGAACTCAAGTCCCCGAGGTAACGGAGCCAAGGATCCCCCTCAGCAAAGTGAGCAGTTACAGTGTCCAGTTCCAAGGGGGGTGCAGTAGTTCATCAGTAAGTGCAACAGGGGGCACCAAATTCAGTGAACAAGGGGGGCAGAGTGCTGCAAGTAGAATGGGGGTCAATAGGTAGCAAACAGCACAGCAGAAATTCACAGCTGAAAGCCTCAGAAGCAAACAGAAGGGAAAGTACTCACAGTTATTGGTTTCAACGGTAGTACTCACAGTTATTGGTTTCAACGGTGTGGCTGCAGGGAATCCAGCCAGGTCGAGGCTTCATCTGGGGAGTGGAAGAACCGGAATGTTTCACCGTCCTGGACTTGAAGCCTAGCCGGAAACAACACGCTGTACTTAATGCCTCGGGCCCTCAGAGTACCTTTCACATGGTCGAAGGACTTACGGAGCTTCTGGGTCTCGACGGAGTAATCCGGAAAGATCATCAGCCGGACATTTTGGTAGCGGAGGTCACCCTTCAACCTGGAGGCCCGGAGAACCTCATCCCGGTCCCGGAAATTCAGCAGGCGAAGTATGAAGGTTTGCGGGGGGGCCCCTGGAGGGCCCAGCTTCGGCGGGACACGATGCGCTCTCTCAGCAGTGTAGTGGGGTGAGAAGTGCGCTTCAGGCAGGAGGGATCGCAGCAGGGATTCCACGAAGGTTGTCGGGTCCCCCCCCTCAGCCCCCTCCGGGAGGCCAATAATTTGGAGGTTGTTCCTCCGGTTTCTGTTCTCGGCGTCCTCCGCTCTATACTCCAGGGCCTTCACTCTAGTGTGGAGGGAGCAGAGAGACGCCGAGTGCTCCAAGGACTCATCCTCCACCATCCCTATGCGCTGCTCCGTCTCTGTGACCCTGGAGCGGAGTTTGTCTATGTCCTGTCGGATGAGGCCAACATCCAACTGCACCTCCTCTTTCTTGGCCGTTAGGGTGGACTGGCAGGTGGCGATAGCCGTCATTACCTCCTCCAGCCAGGGCAGCCTGGAGTCAAGGGACTCCGCAGGAGGTGACTGGGAGGCCATGAGAGGAGCGGGCCTGGCGCACAGCTCCATGTGCGGGCTGGGAGGCGATGGCGTGTCCTCCGGGATCGGGGGGAATTTCAGTGTTTTACCTCTACCGGACCGTGTCTTGGGAGTCCTCCGCCGCATCCAGATGTCACCAGGGAATGAACCAGGGAGTCTGCAGGCCGTGGAACTGGGTAAGTGAAAGGAGGTCAGCGGAGCTTGTGGAGAATGCGACAGCTCACGTCGCCATCTTGGACACGCCCCAATAAATATAATTATTACTAGTCATACAACATTAGAATTCTACTATAGCTTGTAGGCGGAACATTTGACCGGAAATGTACGATTGCGGCGTCGTACAGTTTACTGTAGCTGCTCCATCGAATCTTCTTAGAACATTCGACAGACACCATAAGCCTTCAATGAGAGATTTGATCTTAATTATTTCAAATTTTTAGACTAATGCAAGCAAACAAAATATTTCAGTGTGCACATGTCTACTGTTTCCCATTGCTTAGTCCATTGCTAGTACTTTTCCTTACTCATTTCATCTCTCTTGGAAAATTGATCTCATGTTTAATACTTTATGCAGTTGATAATTTTGAATTACTTGCTGATGTCTGAGGGGTACCTAAAACGCAACCTTGATAAAATTGAACTAATTTCCTAACCTCATTTAAAACCATGTCCTTTCAGATTTGCTGCTTTGGAGAATTAGGTTCAGAGTCTAGGCTCTTACCTTCCCTGCTCGCAATCAAAGCAACTCCAAGTCCTGACACTTTTAGTTGAGCAACACCTCCATATTTCACCCTTCTGCATTCAAGAGATCACAAAAGTATTTGTCGATGGCCTCTCTCACTCCAACCACTGCTACATCCTTATGTTTAGTATTCTGCTAAAATGATTCTCACCACTACAGTTTTGTGAATGCTACATTAAGGTTTATCATCATCTCAACTTTCTTCATTTCATGCCAGCTGTCCCTCTATCAACATTTTCTGGCTTGACGTTAAACTGGAAATAAGTTTCAAATTACTCTGCCTGCCTTTAAAGCACTTACTGTAGCATTTCATCCCTGACTATGTCTGACCTCAAACAAATATAGTCAACAAACTGTTTACTCCTTTGCTGGACTAATATTGTTCTACAAACTTCTGTCATTAAGATCTAATTCCATGCATGGCTATATGTGCTGTCTGTATCTGGTCCTATAGTGTGGAATTATCTACCTCATCCTGTTTGCCTAACCTCCACTTTAAGGCCTCATGCATACAAATGTTTAGAGGCTCAAAAATGTTCACGATTAAAATTTTCTGCACTTTCCTATGAACCGGGACCCACAAGTGGCAAGTACCGTACAAGTGAATGTCTGTACAGGTCCATACTTGTGTAAAAGCAGATGTTTTCATCTCTATTTACCAGCTAGCACTGCCATATTCCTTTAATATTATGTTGAAAGTCTCCCCGCTGCCAGAAACGTGCTCTCCTTATATATTTGTCTATACTATATCTATATTATATTAGTCTGTAATTTTCATCCTTTAATTAGTGTGAGATACTCCATCTTGCTCTAGACATCAGTTCCTAATAAAAGAATACCATCTTCCATGCATTTTTGTGCTTGTACATAAACTCTTGCCTGTTGTAACTTTCCTAATTACATCTGCATAGCTTGTTCAGGAAAATCTGTGGTGACCCTGTTGCTGCGATGTTTATTTAATTTTATTGAGTTTCTCATAAGGAACCAAAAACAAAGCGGTAATAAAACATCGGTACTTTCTGTTGTACATTATAACATATAACAGAGGATCTTACAGTGACAAAATAATAGCCACAATTGCCCTTGAACACAGTACCATCGTGTGAAAATTGTGGCATTTGCCTCCATCAAAGAGTTGTCCATCACTCCCTTAAAGGAGCAAAGAAAGCAAGGATACCACTTATTTGAGTCCCACTCTTACTCCAGATCCTCCTCCCAGAACCGAGCATTAGCTGGCTTATCCAAGACCCTGGCCAGAGATGAGTAGATAATGGATATACCCCCCTCTGATTCAAAATATTAGAGTACCACTGTTCATAAGCCGATAGCCTAGGGGGTTCGGGTTTATTGGTCCAGATAGACTGCACAAAATTTGTAATATGGTTTAGCCTGTATCGCTCTAAGGGGGGCATTTCCAATTTGCTCACACAGAATTTAAAGAAATGGCCTATTCTGAATAATCACTTGTTAAGCCACCATTTAAAAGGTGAGGATATCCATATCCGGGGGGAATGTGAGGTTATTAAATAAGTGTGCTAAAGGCCGGATATCAGAAACAAATGAGGAATGTTTATATAGGAGATTGCATAGGACTAGGGAATGAGATAGGTGAGTGGGTGCTAGTATTAGGGGTCTAAGTCTGGGTGGACTCCAGACAAGAAAGCATAATGTGTGATGGGGAACTGCTTGCCTTTCCATTAGAAGCCAATCTAGGGCCGTGAGAATAGGCAATCGCGATATGGGCTAGCTGAGCTGCTTGGTAACACCACCATATATTAGGAAGAGCCAAACCACCTTGTGTCTTGGATCTAAAAAGGACATCTTTGGAACAGCAATGTCCCTTGGAGCCCCAAATAAATTTGATCATTTTAGACTGAAATTGCAGTAGCTGTGCTTTCTTGATCGGAAAAGGAAGCGATCTGAAGAGGTATATGAGGTCAAGTTTGGACCAAGAGGATAGGTCTGAAAGTATTTTTTTAAACATGGGAGGCTAGTTGGCTGAATATAATAGATCAAAACTGGGAGCCAGATTTACCCCTAGATAGGGAATAGTAGAGGAGCTTCAGGTAAAAGAAAAGTGTTCCTACAAGCGCTCGATCAAAGCAGAGGGGACTGAGATATTCAATGCTATTGATTTAGATATGTTTAATTGGAGAAATGATGCTAATCCAAATTTGTGTAAAAGTTTAAAAACAATGGGGGTAGAGACCAGAGAGGAAGTGACAAAAAGAAGGATATCATCCGCAAATAAAGCACATTTGTGTTCTGGAGGACCACAAAGAACCCCCTAATATCAGGATGATTTCTAATAGCTATAGTCAAGGTTTCTATGGCAATAGCAAAAACTGGGGGTGAGAGCAGGCAGCCCTGTCTGGTGCCTTTATCAATGTTGAAAGGTTCAGAATAACGGCCCTAAAGTAGTACCTGGGCACTAGGGTTAGAGTAGAGGGAATGCATAATGCCCAAAAGTTGGGGCCAAACCCCCATCTTTCTAGCACTTTAAAATATATGGCCATGTTAATGTATCAAAAGCTTTTTGAAGATCAATGGAAAGCAAAAACCCTCTTGGGGGTTGCCTCCATCCCATTGTGATTTAAGTAGGGAGATGATATCTGTCATGTACCTGGGTGTATTTGAATCGGGATCTTCCTGGTCCCACAGCTACAGCCTTACCTGATGTGCTACGGAGGAGATCTGGACTTATGGAAATGTCCTCTCAGTATTGAGCATTACCTTGGACTCACTAGCCCCACCTGCTGCCAGCTGTGGACAATTTTCAATCAAAGCAGCCCATAAATAGGAAGTGATGCCATTTCTCAGCGCCCGTTTGTGTGGAATAGCTCCCTGGGTGTTGTGACTGCTTTTTGATCTTGATTATCATGTTGAACTTCTGCCTGAATTCCTGACTACTCTCTAGCCTGCTGATTTTGTACTTCACCGCCAGCTCTTGTATGGCCTTTGCCTGCCTAACCACTCTCTGGATTTCGATCGTGTACCCTTTTGCCTGATCTGTTGCCAACCTAATCTGCCTGACTAAGTTTTTGCCTGAATCCTCAGCACACAAGTTCCACTTCGGACACTACCAATCACAGACACCTTACAGATATCTATGGCTCACCTTATCTCTCTTTATCTGGTCTGGTCCCTGCCTCCTTGAGATAAAGCCCATCTGGTCTTTATGAAAATACTGAGCGATGATGTTAGACTAAGCTAGAATTTTTGTTAAGATTTTGAAATCATTATTAATCAATGAAATTGGACAGTAGTTGCTTACTTCACTTGTGTCTTTACCTGGTTTAGGCAGGGCCGAAATGTAGGCTAAATTTAGGGATTTATTTAGTGGGGAGCCAGGTTTGAGAGAGTTAAAGAACTGAACCAGATAAGGAGACAGGATGGAGGCATACTTTTTATAATACCAAACCGAGAAGCCATCTGGGCCAGGGGTCGAGCCCAGCTTAAGGTATTTAATGACGTCAAGGACCTCAAGATCAGAGACAAGTTTTTTCAAGTTGGGCAGAGTGATTCACAGACAATTTGGGAAGGGATACGTCATTAAGGAAGTCCTCCAACTGTTCGAACCTGGATTATTAGCCTTGTGTAATTTTATGTAAAACCTATGAAGCATTCCACAATTTGGTGCGGGTTTTGAGATAGGGTTCCAGAATTAGTGAGAATTTTAGGAAAGGTGAGTAAATGGGGCTTAGGAGACAGTCTAACTGCTAATTTGGAGCCTGTCTTGTCTTTTTGAGAATAAAGCCATGCCCCAGACCATCTGAGGTAATTTTCAGCCCCTGTGGTCAAAGCCAGGTTTAGGGCTAACCGGGTAGCCTCCAAGCGATTAAGAGAATCTCTATCCTGGCATAGATGTGATGGGGAGCTGAGTAGTAAGTGTAATCTGTAGTGCAAAGATTGAGCTCCCTCCAGATGTCTATCAAATCTGTGGTTTTTAGAAGTTTGGCTATTTGCACGCTTTGTTTAGGGGGGCGTTTGGCACGCGGGAGATCTTTCCCAGATTTAACATCTGACATACTTGATAAAATTACATAGTCCACCAATAGCATGTAGCTATATACAATTACTGCAAGGTAGTGCCTGCATGACCTATGGCCTCAATATTCCTGTATGCTGGATAAAAACATAAACCATGTATAGGTGGTATAAAGTTAAAACACGGCATCTGGTATCTCAATGCATTTCGTGACTTGATGCCACTCATCAGAAGCATGCGTACGATATATCTGTAATTTAAAGGCATATAGGTAGTCTAACATATATCAGCATGAATGCGGGTGAGCATGAATACGGGTGAGGTAAAAAGAACCTCACTGACATAAATGTGTACTTACTAGAATCCGTATGTTGATGGTGAAGAGCCGAGGGCAGTGAGCCATCTGGGAACATTGTGACCGGGAGCTGAGATGGGCAACCCAGCAATGGCGACCAACACAGGCATCATCCAGGATGGACCCGGAACTGTAGGGCACTCTAAAGGTGTGGGTTATGGGTAAACCACCCAAGTGGGGTTTCCTGGGGGAGATAGTGATGAATGAATTTTAAAAGTTGAATAGTGGCTGTATGAGGTGAGGAGTGAAGTGAGCAAAGGTGAAGAAACCGAACATGTGAACTAATCACGAAAAATTATGGTGAAGGAATAGTGAGGAAGAGGTGAAATAATACCCACCAATTAACTAGAGTCTAGAACTGGGGTGATAGATTGAATGAATAAAGATTGATCATGAGGAACAGGGTTACCTGGTGCTGTAATAGAGAAGACTATTTCCAAGGGAGTGCATGGAATCCAATCGGTGGAGTGCCCCAGGTGTCAAGTCCCCCCAGAAAGATGCCCACATAAGCAACGCCGAGGGACAGCCCACCAATGTCACACCTACGTAGTAAGCGGGAGGGAGGCGCCACGATCCGGGCGGCTTGCGTCCAGCAAGTGATGCCACGGCCACCTCCCATACCACTCGCGAGCATGGTAACGTCACCGCACATCACTGTATACCACCTATAAATGGTTTGTTTTTATTCAGCATACAGGAATATTGAGGCCATAGGTCATGCAGGCACTACCTTGCAGTAATTGTATATATCTACATGCTATTGGCGGATTATGTAATTTTATCATGCATGTCAGATGTTACCAGTGTCATTACCATGTTCAACTGCTCTTTAAACTGACATCAGCAATATGTATACAAACATACCATATTTTTTGTGAAATACACAGATTCTTAATAAAAACAATTATTTTCAATGAGTAGTTTTCAGTGTAAAACAAGTAATATAAAACTTCTTAGATTACATCTTGAAAACTACCAGAATATATTTCTTTATTTTATTGTTGTCTACATCACGTGTCTAAAAACTAGTTTTAAAAAATAAATAAATAAAATGAAAAGAACAAGCACAGCTACATCAATTTTCTTTATTTTTTATGTACTACTTTAGCTATGATTGCAAGCATTTACATTGTTTTACATACCCCATTAGACAATGCAGTGTATTACAATGAGCTCTCATACATTTTGTTTAGTTCTATTAGCATAAAGCGAGCATATTGCTGTCTACATTAGCATATATGATATAATGGCCTGTGAAACATTTGTTTCACAGTACATTTGGCTGTTTTATTTCATCTTCCAAATAATGAGGGTTAGGATATATTGTCATCCTTTTTAATGGTGGTTGAAACCTTTGTATTTATGGCAGTGATATTGAAAAGTGCTATCAATGGCACTGATCCAGGGATACAGGGCAAAAATATGAAACAGGCATTGTATGCAAATGAACAATAATTATTTTAAGAACTTTCTAAGGTCACATCCTTAAATTCATGCTGATAAATGTTACCTGATATACAGTATCACAAAAAATAATACTAAGTGATAAAAAAAGCATTGTAAGAAAACGCATACAAATATGTTAAAACTCTCAATACTTACAGTAGAACTATCTGTCTTGGTGGTTAGGTTAATACAGGTAGGATATATAATGCAATAAACCATATAAACCAATTTAACTTTAGTGTAATCAGATCATTTAATATATTCACATTGATTACCATGACTCAATGTACTTTGCCCATTTCTTTTCACCATTGTGAACAAACATGTATATAATGAACACATTTTAAAAACAAGACTGAAGAAATTTGGGACCCCTTAAGAGTCCCAAACTTTTTCAGTCTTTTATAGTTAGTCAGATTAAAAAAAGACACAAGTCCATTTAGTTCAACCAAAAAAAAACCCAGCAAAGCATGTTCCAATTTGCTACAACAGGGGAAAAAAATCCTTCCTGATCCCCCGAGAGGCAATCAGGTTTTCCCTGGATCAACTTTACCTATAAATGTTAATACCCAGTTATATTAAGTACATTTAGGAAAGATCCAGGCCTTTTTTAAAGCAATCTACTGAGCTTGCCAGAACCACCTCTGGAGGGAATCTATTCCACATTTTCACAGCTCTTACTGTGAAGAAACCTTTCCGTATTTGGAGATTAAATCTTTTTTCCTCTAGACGTAAAGAGTGCCCCCTTGTCCTCTGTGATGACCTTAAAGTGAATAACTCAACACCAAGTTCACTATATGGACCACTTATGGACCACTTATGTATTTGTACATGTTGATTAGGGATGAGCCCGATGTTCGAGTCGAACGTAAGTTTGACTCGAACATCAGGTGTTCGCCGAATTTAGAACATTATGGGGCATTGGCAGGCGTTCATAGTTTCATGAATAAGAGCACAAAATGACATTTCTAAAGGAAAAAATGTCATTTAAAACTGCTTGCGGCTGTAATGTATTTCTGGATCCCGGCAATATAGATAAAAATCATTGAAATGGCATGGGTCCCCCCCAGTCCAATACCAGGCCCTTTGGGTCTGGTATGGATATTAAGGGGAACCCTGCACCAAAATAAAAAAAATGGCGTAGGGGTCCCCCCAAAATCCATACCAGGTCCTTTAGGTCTGGTATGGATTTTAAAGGGGATCCCCGCAGCAAAATTAATAAAAAATGGCGTTGGGGTCCCTCCAAAATCCATACCTGACCCTAATCCGAACACGCAACCTGGCAGACCGCAGGAAAAGTGGGGGGTGAGAGAGCGCTCCCCTCCTGAACCGTATGAGGCCACATGCCCTCAACATGGGGAGGGTGTTTTGGGGTCCCTCCCAAAACACCATGTCCCCATGTTGATGGGGACAAGGGCCTCTTCCCCACAACCCTTGCCCGTGGTTGTGGGGGTCTGCGGGCGGGGGGCTTATCGGAATCTGGAAGCAAGGGGACACCCAGATCCCGGGCCCCCTACGTGAATAGGTATCGGGTAATTTGTACCCCTACACATTCACCAAAAAAAGTGTCAAAAAAGTAAAAATGACAGTTTGGGACAATTCCTTTATTAAAAAAAAAAAAAAAAAAAAAGCTCTGTCTTGATGGGAGGCTCCAGCTGACTGCAGCCTTTTTGCAATGACAGCTGTTTTATAGCTGAGGACGGGGCCACCCAGTGACACAAATGGGTGACCCCGCCCCCCTCTGGCATTACGTGACAACACATGATGTCAGAAGGGGCCTGGGTCACCCACTTACGTCACCGGGTGGCCTCGCTCTCAGCTATATAAGAGCTGTCAGACAAAAAGGCTGCAGTTGGCGGGAACCTCCCATCGAGGCAGAGTTTTTCCATTTTTTTTTCTTGGGTCGTCGGTGCTGTGATCGAAGATGAGTGTTATTGCGGGACATTTTATTTTTATTTTTTAATAAAGGAATTGTCTACTGTCGTTTTTACTTTTTTTACACTTTTTTGGGTGAATGTGTAGGGGTAAAATTTACCCAATACCCATTCACATAAGGGGGGGTGGGATCTGGGGGTCCCCTGGTAAAGGGGGCTTCCAGGTTATGATAAGCGCCCCGCACGCAGACCCCCAAAATCACTGGGAAAGGGTTGTTGGGAAGAGGCCCTTGTCCCCATCAACATGGGGACAAGGTGTTTTGGGGTTGAGGGCATGTGGCCTGGTATGGTTCAGCAGGGGTCCCCCCTTTTCCTTGCGGCCTGCCAGGTTGCGTGCTCAGATAAGGGTCTGGGATGGATTTTGGGAGGACCCCTACACCATTTTTTTTATTTTGGTGCAGGGTTCCCCTTAATATCTATACCAGACCTGAAGGGCCTGGTATGGATTTGAGGGGAACCCCTACGCAATTTTTTTTTTTTGGTGCAGGGTTCCCCTTAATATTCATACCAGACCCAAAGGTCATGGTAATGGACAGGGGGGGATCCATGCTGTTTTTTTCAATGATTTTTATCTATATTGCCAGGATCCGACAATACATTACAGCCGCAAGCAGTTTTGAATGAATTTTTTTCCTTTAGATATGTCATTTTGCTGTGGTACTGTTATAAACACGGGAAAGATGTGCTTCTTTACAGGCAGACTAAGGACACCCCCCCAGGCACAATATTTAAAGGAATATTTAATTTGTATTGTTTCACTTTAAGCATTATTAAAATCACTGCTCCTGAAAAAACTGCAATTTAAAAAAAAAAAATTGCATTGATATATGTCCCCTGAGGCAGGACCCAGGTCCCCAAACACTTTTTTCATAAAAATAACTTGCATATCATGCCGTGAAACCCGACGGGAAAAACGAGGACCGGCTTGGTCCCCTACACACGGCCGTTTTTCACGACATTTTTTTTCTTGGTTGAGAAAACCGGCTGTGTGTTGGCTCCCTAGCAGTGTTTCCCTATGGGAAAACTGCAGAGGAAAAAAATGCCGTGATTCGCAACAAGAAAAATTAGAGCATGTTCTAATTTTTCTCGTCGTGATTCTCGCCGTTTTTCTCATCGGGAAAAATGCTGGAGAGCCTACACACGGACGTTTTTCTCGTCCAAGAGTAAAAATGAAATTTTTCCCGACGAGAAAAGTGATTGTGTGTACGCGGCATAAGCCTTTAAAATTAGCACTTTTGATTTTTCATGTTTGTGTCTCATACAATTAAATGGTGTCCACGTGTTCGCACAAATTTTTTGCTTGTTCACAAGTTCTGGTGCAAACCGAACCGTTTTTTTTGTCTCATCCTTAATGTTGATCATATCCCCCCTTAATCTCCTCTCAAGAGGGAATAGATTCAGTTCCTCTAATCTTTCCTCATAGCTGAGCTCCTCCATGCCTCTTATCAGTTTGGTTGCCCTTCTCTGCACTTTCTCCAGTTCCACAATATCCTCTTTGAGAACTGGTGCCTAAAACTGAACTTCATATTTCAGATGAGGTTGTACTAATGATTTGTAAAGGGGCACAATGATCTCTCTCTCTCTCTCTCTCTGCAGCTTGGCATTGCATGATGTTATTGAGCTTATGATCTACCAAAACCCCCAGATCCTTCTCCAAAATTGATTCCCCCAGTTGTACTCCCCCTAGTATGTATGATGCAAGCATAGTCCTAGCCCCCAAGTGCATACCTTAACATTTATCAACATTAAACCTCATTTGCCACTTAGTTGCCCAATTAGACAGTGCTGTAGACTTTACCTTACACGTGAGCCATGTGGGGAACTGTGTCAAACACTTTTGCAAAATCCAGGTATACCACAGCCACCCCACTGTCCAAGATTTTACTTACCTCCTCATAAAAAGAAATCAGGTTTGTTTGACAACTTCTGTCTTTCATGAATCCATGCTGGCCATTGCTCAAAATAATTTTTTCAGCAAGAACTCGTCTATGTGGTATTTTATTAAATTCTCCAGTATCTTCACGACTATAGAAGTTAAACTAACAGGTCTATAGTTACTTGATATACACTTTGATCCCTTTTTAAATATGGGTACCACATTGGCCCTGCGCCAATCCAGTGGTACCATTCCAGTCATTAACGTTCCTAAATATTAGAAACAATGGCCTTGAAATGACAGAGCTCAATTATTTTAGGATCCGTGGGTGGGTGCCACCTGGTCAAGGTGCTTTATCCACCTTTATTCTGTCTAAATATTTCTGGACGATATCACTTTTGACCCATTGTGGATTATTTGGGGCTGTGTCACTACCACCCCCATTATGGACATGAGCTCCCCCATGCTCCTTTGTATACACAGAGCTGAAGAAAGTATTTAATACATTTGCCTTCTCTTTGTCCCCAGTCACCCACACTAGATTTTTTTGTAAAGGGCCTACATGCTCAGCCCTGACCTTTTTACTATTAATATATTTGAAGAACATTTTGGGGTTTGTCCTACTATCGTTTGCAAATTGTCGTTCGTTTTGAATTTTTGCATCCTTTTTTTTCTTACAGTATTTACATATTCTGTTATATTCTTTGTAACATTTAAACAATGATAGCGTTCCTTCATTTTTATATTATTTAAATGCTCTTTTATTATTTATAGCCATTTTAACTTTGACCGTGAGCCACATGTTTTATTTTTAGCCTTTTAAACTTATTGCCCATGGGAATATACTTTGCAGTGAGTTTACATACAGTCACTTTGAAGATTTCCCATTCTCTTCTGTGTCTATTGATGCCAATATTCCCATCCAGTCTAAGTCCTGGAGAGCAGCCCTCATCATTGGAAAATTTGCTATTTTAAAGTTAAGTGTTTTTATCTTACCTATATGCAGAGGCGGCTCTCTTATTAGGCAAATTAGGCGGTTGCCCAAGGCCCCGCACTCCTAGGAGCCTCGGGGGCCACCTAATTTTCCTAATGTGTGTGTGGGACTGTGTTGCGAATGTCGCCCAATCGGAGTCCCCAGGGCCGCCATGTTTATGCCCGGAAATTGCTTTCCCGAGCCAGGGGGCGGACTGACCTCTTTATCACTTCCTGAGGTCCCAGGGTCAGTGCATTGCAGCTCCTCCATGAACTCGGTTCCTCCCCTTTTGCCACGCTCTGCGGATCTCCTGCAATGTGCAGATCACAGCAGCTGAGCATCTCCCTCATCCACTCTCTCCAGAGTCCAGGATGGAGGCCGGACGATCTGTAATGGAGGAACCTTACCTGCCACTGCCTGGCGATTATCGGGGAGCCTGTCTGCCGGCAGCGATCATCGGGGAGGAGGCTGTCTGCCGCTCAAGGTACATCATGACAGACAGTCCTGCCCAGACATATCGCATGACGTCACCCCCCAGACCGAGGGCACCCCGGAAAGCACTGCTGCCAGCCACCCCACAAGCACAGCCATGATCTGTATGTAAATCATCTAGTATATGATGCCACCTACTGACCACCAGTCATTCATCCCACCTGCCAGCCAGCCACCCTTTGCCAGCTTCCTACCGCCCCCTCCCCTGTCATCATCATATAACCTGTACCCCTCTGCCAGCTTCCTACCACCCCCTGTCATCTTCATCCCACCTGTACCCCTCTGCCAGCTTCCTACCACCCCCTGTCATCTTCATCCCACCTGTACCCCTCTGCCAGCTTCCTACTACCCCGCCTGTCATCATCATGCCACCTATGCCCTTCTGCCAGCTTCCTACTACCCCGCCTGTCATCATCATGCCCCCTGTGCCCCTCTGCCAGCTTCCTACCACCCTGCCTGTCATCTTCATCCAACCTGTACCCCCCTGCCAGTTTCCTACCACCCCCTGTCATCTTCATCCCACCTATACCCCTCTGCCAGCTTCCTACCACCCTGCCTGTCATCTTCATCCCACCTGTACCCCTCTGCCAGCTTCCTACCACCCCCTGTCATTTTCATACCACCTGTACCCCTCTGCCAGCTTCCTACTACCCCGCCTGTCATCATCATGCCACCTATGCCCTTCTGCCAGCTTCCTACTACCCCGCCTGTCATCATCATGCCCCCTGTGCCCCTCTGCCAGCTTCCTACCACCCTGCCTGTCATCTTCATCCAACCTGTACCCCCCTGCCAGTTTCCTACCACCCCCTGTCATCTTCATCCCACCTATACCCCTCTGCCAGCTTCCTACCACCCTGCCTGTCATCTTCATCCCACCTGTACCCCTCTGCCAGCTTCCTACCACCCCCTGTCATTTTCATACCACCTGTACACCTCTACCAGCTTCCTACTACCCCTCCTGTCATCATAATGCCACCTGTACCCCTCTGCCAGCTTCCTACCACCCCGCCTGTCATCATGCCACCTGTACCCCTCTGCCGGCATCCTACCACCCCGCCTGTCATCTTCATCCCACCTGTACCCCTCTGCCAGCTTCCTGATCATCTGCATCCCCCCTGTGCGCCTCTGCCAGCTTCCTACCACCCCCCTGTCATTTTCATACCACCTGTACCCCTCTGCCAGCTTCCTACCACCCCCTGTCATCTTCATCCCACCTTTACCCCTCTGCTAGCTTCCTACCACCCCGCCTGTCATCTTCATCCCACCTTTACCCCTCTACCAGCTTCCTACCACCCCCTGTCATCTTCATCCCACCTTTACCCCTCTGCTAGCTTCCTACCACCCCGAATGACATCTTCATCCCACCTTTACCTCTCTGCCAGCTTCCTACCACCCCCTGTCATCTTCATCCCACCTTTACCCCACTTCTAGCCTCCTACTACCCCGCCTGTCATCTTCATCCCACCTTTACCCCTCTGCCAGCTTCCTACCACCCCGCCTGTCATCATCATGCCACCTGTACCCCTCTGCCTGCTTCCTACCACCCCACCTGTCATCATCATGCCACCTGTACCCCTCTGCCAGCTTCCTACCACTCCGCCTGTCATCTTCATCCCACCTGTACCCCTCTGCCAGCTTCCTACCACACCCTATCATCTTCATCCCACCTGTACCCCTCTGCCAGCTTCCTACTACCCCTCCTGTCATCATCATGCCACCTGTACCCCTCTGCCAGCTTCCTACCACCCCGCCTGTCATCATCATGCCACCTGTACTCCTCTGCCAGCTTCCTACCACCCCGTCTGTCATCTTCATCCCACCTGTACCCCTCTGCCAGCTTCCTACCACCCCCCTGTCATCTTCATCCCACCTTTACCCCTCTGCCAGCTTCCTACCACCCCCTGTCATCTTCATCACACCTTTACCCCTCTGCCAGCTTTCTACCACCCCACCCCCTGGGTAATGAGCAGTAACCCATAGCAACCAATTAGTGAGCAGTAATAATGTGTAGTAACCTCTAACAACCAATCATTGAGTGGTAATATTGTGCAGTAACTTCTAGCAACCAATCAGTGAGTGGTTATGATGTGCAGTAACCTAGCAACCAATTAGTGAGCCTTGAGCAATCAGTGAGTGAACCAGATATTTATGTTTACACTATAATGCCGCGTACACACGATCATTTTTCCCGTCTAGAAAAATTTAATTTTTTCCTTTGGACGAGAAAAACGTCGTCTGTGGGCTTTTTGTCGTTTTTCTCGACGGGAAAAACGGCATTAATCACGACGAGAAAAATTAGAACATGCTCTAATTTTTCTCGTCGTGATTCCCAACGTTTTTTTTCGCTGCAGTTTTCCCATAGAGAAACACTGCCGGGGAGCCCACACACGGTTGTTTTTTTCGACCCAAAAAAAATTTCATTTAAAACGACCGTGTGTGGGGGGAACAAGCTGTTCCTCGTTTTCCACGTCAATTTTCTCGACTGTGTTTTCACCGTCGAAAAAAATTGATCATGTGTACGCGGCATTAAAGTTGTTTTTAGATAAGTTTATGTGTGTGTTAGTTTTTTGGGATGTTGGGGTGGAGAGTGAAATTGCTAGGGGTTGGTGGCCCAGCAAAATGTTTTCCCAGCGTCCAATCAATATTAAAGACTGCCCTGGGTGTCCCTGGGCTGGTGGGGTGAGAAGGCCAGCACACACTGGGGAAAAGCCATGGAGGTTCCTGCCAGCTGTAACAACCCCCCCTCACACCGAGAACATCTCATCAGTTTCAGCCAATAGCAGGCTCTAACACCATCCTAGCCTTCTCCCAAGGTGTTGTTCTCCACACTAGTAAGCTGGTGCCTGCGCTCTGCAGAGACTTCACCTCCCAGGATGCACTGTTGAGCTCTCAAAGCGAATGTCTGGTTCCTCTTGCTTGTAGTGGGGAATGGAGGCGTGTAAAGAGGGATCATCTGTACCCTGTCTGTGGCGGGATCATACGTGGTTGTGGCTCTAATGTTTGGTGGCGGCTGCAACAATGTGGTGTCACTGTGTTAGCCGGGTGAGAGTTTGCTTGTCATTACCATAATAAGACAATCTCTTGTATCATGTCTGCGGTCTCTGACCATCTCTTGTATTATAGCCGCACAGTCTCTGACCATCTCCTGTATCATGTCTACAGTCTTTGGGGGGGGGAGCCTACAGAGGAGTCAGGAGTGGGAGCGCTGCTAGGACGGGCATCATTGGAGGAGTCAGTAGTGTGTGGACTGTGGAGAGGAGAATATAGGATGAGACCAAAGCCGCCACGCTGGAGCTCAGAGAGAAATATCTGACTGTGCCTTGCACGGTGCACCTGAGAGGAGGTCAGTGACAGCGCCACCAGGCCAGTCTGAGGGGGGGGTCACTGATGTAAGGGGGGAGTGAATACAGTAAGGTAAGGGGGCACTCAGTTAAAGGTTCCCCCTTATATCAGTAACCCCCCACCCTTACATCAGTGTTCCCCTTTACATCAAATTTCCCATTGCACTGTGAGGGGTTCTCCGGCAGACTCTGATGTAACGGTGAACTCTGTGCTGGCTGGGTTTCATTAAACTGACCTTCATGTTAAATGGAGAAATATGTTTTTTGACACTTTAGCTATAACTTAAACACATTGCTAATATACACTATGTTTAATGATATTTGATTGAAGAGTAATTGGTTAGAGAAGTTTCTAGAAACTGTGAATACATAGTTCACATGATTTAAGGCTCTTAATATATGCAATTTATGCAGTTACTTTCTATCGCTTTCATTTTTTTTCCCATTATGCGAGTAAGTGGGGCCTCATGTCTACGATTTGCCTAAGGCCTTACAAAGCCTAGAGCCGCCTCTGCCTATATGTGTTTGTTGCTTACAGCTAACATTAAATGAAATCATGTTATGGTCACTGCTACCCAGATATTCTTTTATATGAATATTGGTAATAAGCTCTGCATGGTTTGAGATTACCAGGTCCAGCAGAGCGTCATTCCTAGCTGGGGGCCTCAGTAAACTGGACCATAAAATTGTCTTGTAATAGGTTTATACATTTTTGCCCTTTAACTGTTCCAGCAGTGCCAATTTCTGGGTAGTTAAAATCCCCCATTATTATCACTGTTACAGCCCTTGCAGCCCTTTCCATCTGTGCAGGGAGCTGAGTCTCCACCTCCTCAATAACACGGGGATGTCTATAACTAACTCCAATGACAACCTTTGTAGTACGCACACCCATATACAGTTCCACCCATAATGCTTCAGACTCATCACACTCTCCATCAACTAGGTCCTCTTTCACACTCGCTTTGAGATCCACCCTTCCGTTTTACCCTGTCTTTCCGAAAGAGAGCATAGCCAGGAATATTAATAGCCCAGTCATGAGACTAATGAAGCCAAGATTCAGCAACACCAATTAGATCATAGTTCTCCTCGTGCACCAGAACTTCCAACTCACCTATTTTGCTTGGCAGACTTCTGGCATTGGTGAACAAACACTTTAATTCATTGTCACATTTTTCAAATGTATGTTGCATATTTTTATTTTAGTACAAATAGTACCATTTACAATGGTTGATTGTAACATAGGAACCTTCATATCATCTGCCATAGCCCTCCCCCATCTTTCCCCATTCCACCCACTAATAGTCTGACCTGTCTGCCCGATTATAATCTAATTCAACCTCCCCCACAATCCTAGTTTTAAATATTCCTCCAGCCTTCCCATAAACCTCTCCCCCAACACAGTAGACCCCCTTTCATTTCCATTTAGGTGCAAACCATCTGAAAAGTCAGCCCAGTGCTCTAAAAACCCAAATCCCTCCTCCTTACACCAGATCTTTAGCCATGCATTCAGCTCTCTAATCACCCCCGCCTTTCCTGTGTTGAGCATGGCACAGGCAATATTTCAGAGAATATCA
The DNA here is from genome assembly GCA_029206835.1 of Rana muscosa. Taxonomy (NCBI): domain Eukaryota; kingdom Metazoa; phylum Chordata; class Amphibia; order Anura; family Ranidae; genus Rana; species Rana muscosa. The sequence goes on along the minus strand of CM055116.1, from coordinate 655,977,448 downwards.
CCTTGGAGGTCCTTCCCTTCACCTTGCAGCCTAGTTCTTTAAATTGGTTCTTAAGGAGCCTCCACCTTCCACATATTCTGTCATTGGTTCCAACATGGACAAAGACAGCTGTGTCATGCCCAGCCCCTCACAGTAATTTATCAACCTGGCACCAGGGAGATAGCAAACCATTCAGTTGAGGCAATACCTGAGACAAATGATTCTATCAGTCCTGATTATAGAATCCCCGATTACCACCAACTGTCTAGGCCTACCTGCACTCCCCTCACCACCCCTAATAGATGGGCTGCTCTCCCGGCTGTTGGGGGGAGCAGTGAAACCTAGGACTGCCGCCTCTGAGCTTGATACCCCCAAATCTTTACCCAACTTGGCAAATCTGTTAGGTTGCTTAAACCCAGGGCTGGCCTTCCTTTTCTGTGAGTCCCTACCACTCCCTCTAACTGTATCAACCCATCTTCCTACCTGATAATCCTGATTTACCCCTCCACCCCCCCCCCATTAACCCCACTAACCACCTGCTCAGTGAGCAAAGGACCCCTTTCAAGGCTGTCAGTTCTGCCCAGTGTTACAGTTTGCTCCTTCAGATCTCTAATGTGAGCTTCCAGAAGGGCAACCTGCTCACATCTGTCACAGCGGTATCCACCCTGGAGCTATTGCTCTCTTGTTGTATAAATGTGGCACACTGTGCACTGCACAAAACCTTCAATCTTGCTAACTCCCATTTTCCCAGTTACAAAAATAATATTACTAACAGGAAATGTCATATGTTACTTACAGGTTTGATGAATCCTGTTATAACCTCCTATTTTCAACTCTGGTTTTTAACTCATCATTTAGTCCAGTTCCACTTGGTCAGAGTTCCAGCAAGCAAAAAGGTGGCAAGCTCAAGGATGAGCAAGCTCAGAAATGAGTTCTAAAGAAAGTTATATAGGACCTCAAGCACCTGTGACCAATTAACCACTCCTCTTAATTAGTAGTCTAAGCCCAGGTTCACACTGGGGCTGCGGGAGTGAAGCCGTGCGAGTTCAGCTGAACTCGCACGATTTCACTCCTGCCTGTCAGTCCAGAGACATCTGACACAGATGTCAATGTAAATCGCGGCTCAAATCGCAAAAAGTAGTACAGAAACTACTTTTTGAAATCGGTGCAGCCCCGCAGATGCGGCGTCGCACCGATTAGGACGGTGCCATTGCCCGCAATTTGCGGCAAATTTTGCTGATTTGACATGCGATTTGACATGTCAAATCGCATGTCAAATCGCACCAGTGTGAACCAGGGCTTAAGGAAGGAAAGAAAAAAAAGTCTGTTTAAAAAGTGACAGAATAGGTGTTACAGAGCTACAAGGAAAGACCCAAAAAGGAACCTAAAAATCCAAACACAGCAATCACCAGCAGTCAAAAGCAAAACTGGTTTTCACTCTCCACTTAAAGTTCCCACTCTTCAGCTTCCAACCAGCAAGTTTTGTTTTGAATATTTGTATTACTGGAACGCAACGCCATTTTGGTCTCCCCCCAATCCATTACATTTTTTGCAAATTGCATATAACGAGATAAGCAGTTATTTTATGTATAAGAAAATTCTAGCTTAATATATATATATATATATATATATATATATATATATATATATATATATATATATTTTTTTTTTTTTTTTAAGGGTAAATTTGTATTAATTTTCATTTAAAAACAGAGGTTTACATTAAACAAAACATTCCTTTTACAGAGGAGAGTATACCTCAAATACAGAATCAGTACCATACATGTACAGAAGCATTAGCTACATTATGACAGTGAACATATTACAAGTATACTGTATGAACATCTATGCATAGTTCCTTCATCTCCAGGGAAGTACCCCTAGATGCAAGCATATAAAAAAGGAAATTTAAAAACTTAAAACAACATTGTAAATGAAGTTATCCACATTTGGATGCATATCACCCTTATTATGTAGAAGTCCTGGTTCCGTCCAGTCTGCCTTGACACTTCTATATCCCCTGACACCGATTTAATCCAACCAGCCAATAATTTGTTACATTTTTTTCGGGCATCTCCTGGAAATGTAAGTCAATTTATATTTCAGTAGGGCTCCATTAATCAGCTCAACCCAGTAGTGGAGGGATGGAGGCCTATCATCCTTCCACTTCAGAGCCAATGTTTTTTTAGCATGAAAGAAGTGTATTCTTAAGAGTCTTTTTGGATTCTGACAATTCCTCATCCCCAAAGTCACCTAGTATACATCTGGACGGAGCACAGATGTTTGGGAGGGCTAATTTTTCCATGATGGTCGCCCAGAACTTCCCTACCTGAGAACAATGCCATATCATGTGAAAGTAATCCCCCACCTCACCCCACACCTATGGGCATTCTGGTGTTCCCACCCTGCCCATCTTGTGAAGACGTGCAGGAGTGTAATACACACGATGGAGGAAATTAAACTGGATAATTTTGTCTCTGGCCGAAATCACTGGCAACAACGATGCGGTGACCTCAGCCCAACTTTCTTTAGTAAGGGCTGGGATATCAGTTCTCCACTGAGCTTCCACGCTCTCCATTCTAGGAGAAGAAGAGGTCAGCAGGGAGAAGTAATATCTTAAAACTAGTTTTGACAGGTCATCCTCTAGTAATAGTTTCTCCAGCCCAGAATGCGCGAGCTGGACCTCCTGTAGACTGAATTGAGCTGCTACAGCATGGCGCAGCTGAAGATACCAATAGAAATAAGTGTTGGGGCAGTTATATTCCGTTTGAATATCCCTGAAGGTTATAAATGTTTGGTTCCTGAACAATTGATACACATGCTTGAGGCAGGGGCGGATCCAGAGTCTTTTCTCGGGAGGGGCACTGCCAAAAAATGTTTTTTTTTGTGGGAAATTTATCTGGGAAATGGCTGGTGTCGGCGATTCAGTCATCCCGACACCATACCATGGTTGTTATATTGTCAGGATGATTGAAGCGCATTATTTCTATTATTACACTGTAATATAAAATTAAATAGTTCAATGCAGAATCAGTGGGAGCCCCGAGTGTGTCACTTGCCACCGTCGCCTGCAATTAGTGGGAGCCCTGAAGGTGTCACTTGCCACACGTTGCGGATTGTCACTTGCCACGTCACCTGCCATATCTTGTGGATTGTCACTTGCCACACCTTGTGGATTGTCACTTGCCACGTCACCTTCCACACCTTGCTGATTGTCACTTGCCTGCCACCAGATGCAGATTGTCATTTGCCACGTCACCTGACACAATTTGCGGATTGTCACTTGCCATGTCGCCTGCCACACCTTGCGGATTGTCACTAACTTGCCTGCTAAGGTGTAGTTTTGGTTGTCTCTTGCTGTGTCCCAGACTCCCAGAGTCAGGCAGCAGAGAGATAATGTAATCTCTCTGCTGCCTGCACAGTGAGGGCGGAAGTCACTGCAGGAATGCAGGGCAGACACGGGCGGTGAGAGATGATCTCATCTCTCACTCATTGCTAGATGCCAAACGGCCCAGGCGTTAGCAACGAGTGCAGGGAAGAGGCTCCACCCACCTCCTCCTCCGCTCCTGGTATCGTGTCAGTGCGCCTCGTAACTACATTAGACGAGTCCCTCTCTTGGCGCCGCTAATCGGCTGATGTGAGAAACTGAGAGAGAGACTCAGAGAGGCAGCGGCAGCCGCAGAACAAGTACTGTATATACTCGAGTATAAGCCGACCCGAATATAAGCCGAGGCACCTAATTTTACCCCAAAAAACTGGGAAAACTTATTGACTCGAGTATAAGCCTAGGGTGTCCATCTGCATGCCTCACTGTGCCTCACTTTGCCTCACTGTGCCCATGCTTCACTGTGCCCATGACTAGACTGATGTTTAACATGGGAGTCTATGGAAGGAGTGCCCGGCTTTGAAAAATTGGTTCTCCCCGGCCGTAGGTCTCCCAGACACCAAACTTTGCACACTTGTAGAGGAGACATGGGGCTACATGTGTGCCACGTTTGGGGTCCAGGGGACCTACGACCGGCCGGTACCGTGTCCGCAAATTCACCAGGGAAATTATCGTTTAACATTGGAGTCTATGGAAGGGGTGCCCGGCTTAAAAAAAATCACTTGTAGAGGAGACTAAATTTGTGCCATGTTTGGGGTCCTGGGGACCTATGGCCGGCCGGTACCGGGTCCCCAAAGTTCGGGAGATCAGGCGCAAAAAAAAGAAAACAGAGCAAGCAAGTGAGTGTGACAGATGGTCTCGGGGGGGGGGCAATTGCCCTGTTGCCCCCCCTGGATCCGCCCCTGGCTTGAGGCCATACCGAGCCCCACATGCCCTGTCAGGGATTTTATATATTTTTTGTTGAGGGTTATACCACAATGGAGCATTAGGAGAAGAAGTCAGAGGACTACTCCCCGTTTGCTTGTTACACATATGAAAAATCCTATATGAGAGTTTAAGGATATCTGCACCCTGGGGTGGGTAAGGGCCATTTCTGTATATCACATTGGTGAGTGCCTCAAACGAGTGCAGCCTGAGTCTCCACCGTAGCCACATCCATCTTGGAAAAAAACACCAATGAATATGCGTTAGTTGTGCTGCCAAGTAGTAGCACTGTAAGTTTGGCAAAGCCAGTCCACCACACTGGACCGTTAAAAATTGTATGTCTAAGGATACCCTTGGTGGTTTAGTGCCCCAAAGAAAAGAGGATAGTACCGTATTAATTTCCATGAATAATTTTTTTGGGACGTAGGTCGGGGCATGCCACAACACATATAGAAATCTAGGCAGGTAGATCATCTTGAATATGTTGATTCAACCCAGAAGGTTGAGGGGCAGCTTAGACCAGGTCTGCAAGTTATGCTTCAGACGTACCATTAGAGGGCACAAATTGTTTTTGATATATACGTTCGCTGGTAGCTGGACCTCAACCCCCAGGTATCAAAACCGGAAAACTATTTTTAATGGCACCGCATCCGGCTGACAGAGAAATCCTCAATCCAGCCAGCGCCCTGCACGCACGCGCGGCAGAACGGCGCTTCGGAGCATGCACGTGTGCGGCAGAACGGCACTTCGGCGCATGTGCGATCCGGTGGAACGCTAGTGCGCCAATTGGAATGCTGGCGGGCCTATATAAAGAGGCCTAGCTGCACTGACAGGTTGCTGGTTTGTTGTCAGCTTCCTGTTGTACCTGGTTTCCTGTACCTGCATCTGAACTCCTGTTGTGACCCGGATCGGCTTGACTACTCTTCTCTCTCCTGGACCTGACCCTCGGCTTGTTTCATGGATTTCTCCTTCTGCCTGTGTTTGACCCCCGGCCTGTGACCCGGACCTGCTACTTGTCTCCAGCCCCAGACCTTCTGCCTGTATCTTGGACTTGCTACTATCTTCAGCCCTGACCTGCTGCTTGTACCTCTCCGGACTTGTTGCTTGTCTTCTGTGCTAGATCCTCGGCCTGCACTTCCTGCACCAGCAGCCTGCACCCGGACTCAGTCTCCCGTCTACTTTCTCTGATCCCCGCTTGCTCTGGACTTATGTCTCCAGCTGGATCCTGCAAAGTACTCGCACCCGCCTGGTGTTTGACCCTCAGCCTGTTCTTGGTCTCCCAGCTCTACCAGACCATCTAGCAAGACTACCCCACCTGCTAGTAGCCAGTGCCTCTTCGCGCCATCCTCTCCCTGTCTCACCTCCAGGGGGTGGAGTGCGTCAAGCCGCAAGGGTGAACCGCTCTCGGCATCTCGGCCTCGGTAAGTACACAGTTGACACTGGCAGACTCTGGGAATATTCAGGGCTGATAGGGAAAATCGTTGATTTTTCGCAATTAACTTTAAACCCTGAGTACCTTCCTTCCTACTTGTAATTCTATTTAACGCTGTAACTAAGGATCCCTCTGCATCCGCCAGATATAGGAGCATATCATCGGCATATAAAGAGGTCTTTTCTTCTTTAGTGTTTATCCAACAACCCTTCACCTCTCCATCCTCCCTCAACTGGACCGCCAATGGCTCTATAGCCAGAGCAAACAACAGGGGTGACAATGGGCACCCCTGCCGAAAGCCCCAAGCTATTTCAAAGGCCTCTGTTACATTATTGTTTACTCGCAACCATGCCAGAGGTTTAGCATATAATAATTTTACCCAAGCTATTAATTTGGGGCCGAAGCCGAACCGTTCAAGAACTGCCCATAAATAAGGCCATTCAATAGAATCAAAAACCTTATGAGAATCCAATGACATTACATCTTGGGTATCAGGGTTAGGACCTGCCGTCTGCAACCCTGTAAAGAGTCTCCTCAAATTTATGGTCGTGGATCTCATTGGGATGACGCCCGTCTGATCTGGATGGATAATGGACATTATCACTTTGTTTAGACGTTAAGCTAGAATTTTGGCTAAAATTTTTGCATCCACATTAATTAGCCACTTCAATACCATGCACTTATGCACCTTCCCGCCCAGACCAATTTTCAGCTTTCAGTACTCTCACACTTTGAATGACAATTACTCAGTCATGCTACACTGTATCCATGCGATATAAGCAAAAAAACAGCAATTTATTTTTTTTAAAAAAACACTTTTTTTTAGTTTATATTGTAAAATTTTGCAAATAAGTAATTTTTCTTCATAAATTTGTGCCAAAATGTATACTGCTACATATCTTTGGTAAAATGAACCCAAATTAGTGTATATTATTTGGTCTTTGTGAAAGTTATAGAGTCTACAAACTATGGTGGAAATCACTGAAAATTTATCACATCTGATCACGCCTGATGTACTGAAGGGATATCTCATTTCTTGAGACACTAACAAGCGAGGAAAGTACAAATACCCCAAAATTACCCCTTTTTGGAAAGTAGACAGTCCAAGGTATTTACTAAGAGGCGTGGTGAGTTTTTTGAAGTTGTATTTTTTTTCCCACAATTCTTGGGAAAATTTTTTTTTTTTTTTTTTTTTTTTACACAAACTGGTCATATTAACATATACAGAGGCCCAACATTGAAGTAGCACTTTCAGGCGTTCTACAAGCATAAATCGCACATATCCTTTCTCAACCACCTATTACAATTTTGAAGGCCCTGGAGCACCAGGACAATAGAATTTTCCACAAAATGACCCCATTTTGGAAAGCACACACCCCAACGTATAATCTATGAAGCATTATGAGTCTTTTGAACGGTTCAGTTTTTTCAGAAGGTTTTGGAAAATGTGGAGAAAAAATGAAAATGCATTTTTTTACACAAAGTTGTCCATTTATAAGATATTTCTAACGCATAGCATATACATAGCAAAAATAACACCCCAAAATGCATTCTGCTACTCCTCCTGAGTATAGCGATACCACATGTGTGAGACTTTTACACAGCCTGGCCATATACAAAGGCCCAACATTGAAGTAGCACTTTCAGGCGTTCTACAAGCATAAATCGCACATATCCTTTCTCAACCACCTATTACAATTTTGAAGGCCCTGGAGCACCAGGACAATAGAATTTTCCACAAAATGACCCCATTTTTGAAAGCACACACCCCAACGTATAATCTATGAGGCATTATGAGTCTTTTGAACGGTTCATTTTTTTCCAGAAGGTTTTGGAAAATGTGGAGAAAAAATTAAAATGCATTTTTTTTACACAAAGTTGTCAATTTATAAGATATTTCTAACACATAATATGTACATAGCAAAAATTACACCCCAAAATGCATTCTGCTACTCCTCCTGAGTATGGCGATACCACATGTTTGAGACTTTTACACAGCCTGGCCACATACAGAGGCCCAACATCCAAGTAGCACCTCCAGGCATTCTAGCAGCATTAATTGCACATATCATTTTCTGACTACCGATCACATTTTTGAAGGCCCTTTATATATCTAACACATAGCAGGTACATACAAAATAACAAAAGATTACCTGTGGTTTTAGAAGTGCAGTGGTCCACAGAGGAGAGCATCGGTCCAGGCAGCAGGCAGGGATGAGGTCAGCGACAGCAAAAGCAATCATCCAGGCAGCAGGCAGGAATACTGTCCATAGTTCGCACAGGCAGAGATACTGTCAGCACAGCCAGAGCACAGCCAAAGCACAGGTCCAGGTAGCAGGCAGAGGTGTCCCAGCAGAAATGCTGTCCAAAGTCAGTAGAGGCAGCAGGCAGATATATGGTCAACACAGCCAAAGTATTGGTCCAAGCAGCAGGAAGAAACATGGTCCATAATGTCATGGGTCATTACAGGCAGTAATATGGTCAGCACAGCCAAATTATTGGTCCAGGCAGCAGGAAGGACCATCAAGCTTAGGGCCAGGGGGACAGGGGTAGAGGCTTCTCCCACCCAAATCGCTTTGAAGCCTCCGGGCAACCAGACCCTGTTCTTGGAGCACAGAAAACAAAAAACTGGTTTTCTCTACTCAGAACGCTATTCTGAAGCCCCTCACATATGTGAGACCCCTGTGTACTAAAAGTAGATGGTCAAAAGATCAGTCCAAGTGGCAGGCAAAAACATGGTCGATTAACAGGCCAAGGTCGGTACACGTGGAAGTCAGAAACGTGGTTTAAATCGGCAGGCAGAGGCATCGTCGGTAAACAGGCCAGGGTCAGTTAATTAACATGGAAGGTAGTTAGTAACATGGTAGCAGGCAAATAGGGAAATGGCAGTCTGTTAATAATAAGGGGAACTAATGGATGTATGATAATTTTTGAAGCAATTTCCGATGCACAGGCCAGGTTGGGAGGGACAATCGGGACAATAATAGCTGGTGTCTCTTCTTACTCCTCCTCTGCTGCATACACAGCATTTCTTTTGGCGTCGGTGATTTTGAGTTGCTTTTTGGTAGCAGACAAACGAATTAAAAAGGGCCATGTGAAACAGGTGAAACGCAACTTTTTTGTGCCAATAATGGGACTTTCTGGTTGATAAGTAGGGCTGTAGCATCTGGTCGTTTAAATCCACACCCCCCCCCCCATGTACAAATTGTAGTCGTGGACACATTCAGGCTTTACAATGGAGCCGCGTCTTCTTGGGATCTCCACCATGGTGTCATTGTGGATCGTAGAGAGGATGTGGACATCTTTCTTGTCCCTCCACTTCATGGCCAACACCTCCTCGTTCCTCATGGATGCCGATTCTCCAGGTCGCAATTTTTTTGTCAATAAATTTTGTGGGAATCCCTTCCGGTTTTTTTTGAAGGTACCGCAGGCCGGGGTTTGTTTACTGTAAAGGTGGCGAAAAAGGGGCAGGCTGGTATAATAATTATCAACATATAAATGGTAACCTTTTCCGAACAGGGGGTATGCCAACTCCCAGACAATTTTCCCACTGGTTCCAATATATGTGGGGCAATCACGGGGCTGGAGCTGGGAGTCTTTGCCTTCGTAGATCCTGAATTTGCAGACGTATCCAGTGGCTCGATCACATAATTTATTTAATTTTAACCCATACCTGGCTCTCTTGCTTGGTATGTACTGCTTGAACTGCAGTCGGCCGGTGAAATGTACGAGGGACTCGTCCACACAAATTTTTTGGTCTGGGATGAAAACTTCTTCAAATCGCTGGGAAAAGGCATTGATTAGGGGGCGTATCTTGTACAATTTGTCGTAGTTGGGATGATCTCGGGGAGGGCACTGTGAATTGTCATTGAAGTGGAGAAAGCGCATAATCATGTTGTATCTTTTCCTGGACATGACAGCGGAATATATGGGCATGTGTTGGATGGGGCGTTTGGACCAATATGAATGGACTTCGTTCTTTTTTGTAAGCCCCATATTGAACATAAGGCCCAAAAATAATTTAAATTCCTCCAATGTTAGACGCCGCCACTGGAACATGCGGGCGTAGGAAGAATCGGGGTTGGCAGCAATAAATTGTGATGCATACAGATTCGTTTGATCCACTATATTCTGCAGCAAATCTTGTGGGAAAAATAAACAAAAATAATCAAATTTAGAAAAATTTGTAGTGTCGGGCTGCACACCTGGCTGTGCGGTGAAAGGGGGGATGATAGCGGATCCTGAGTTGGCAGGCAACCATAAGGGGTTTGCCAGGGCATTGGGAAGGTAGGATTGGGGCTGGATTCTTCGGGTTGGGCGTGCATTTCCATTGCTTGTACTGGGCTCCTCTTCCTGGGGTATGGCGCTGCTGGTGGTGGGCAGTTCTCCTGATCTTGGTGCTGATCTTGGTGCTGATCTTGGTGCCGATCGCATTCTTTTGGGAGGGACGGTTTCCTCCGGGGACTCGGACTCTGAGCCACTATCCTCCACTGGCTCGTATTCCGAACCAGAATCGGATAATGGGAGCTCCCCGCTGCTCTCATCATCCGACATGGCAAGAATGGCATATGCCTCCTCAGGTGTGTAAACCCTTTGGGACATTATGGCAGTGCTTATTGGTGGGCCTGTGTAATGGTACTGCTGGTGGTAGTGGTGGCGGTCTGTGTGGTAGTACCGATGGAGGTATTAGTGGTGGGCCTGTGTGGTGGTACCGATGGTGGTATGGGTGGTGGTGGTACCAATGGCGGTACAGGTGGTGGTGGTACCGATGGCGGTACGGGTGATGGTGGTGGCGGCGGTACCGATGGCGGTACAGGTGGCGGTACGGGTGGTGGTGGTAGCGATGGTGGTATGGGTGGTGGTGGTACCGATGGCGGTACAGGTGGTGGTGGTACCGATGGCGGTACAGGTGGTGGTGGTACCAATGGCGGTACGGGTGGTGATGGTACCGATGGCGGTACAGGTGGTGGTACAGGTGGTGGTGGCACTACCGACGGTGGTACGGGTGGTGGTACTGGTGGTGGTACCGATGGCGGCACTAGTGGTGATACTGGTAGCGGGCCTGTGTGGCAGTATAGATGCTGGGCCTGGTGGCGGTACTGGTGGTGGTACTGGTACCGATGGCGGTACTGGTAGCCTGTGTGGCGGTGCCAATGGCGGTACCGATGGAGGTGGGCCTGTGACAGATGATTGACAGATGGGCTGATTGATTGACAGATGGGATGATTGATTGATTGACAGATGGGTTGATTGATTGACAGATGGGGTGATTGATTGACAGGTAGGGTGATTGATTGACAGATCGGCTGATTGATTGACAGATGGGCTGATTGATTGACAGATGGGCTGATTGATTGACAGATGGGCTGATTGACAGATGGGCTGATTGACAGATGGGCTGATTGACAGATGGGCTGATTGATGTGCTGGGCTGTGTGACAGGTCCTCTTTATGGGGGGGGGGCGTGTTGTGCACTGTAAACTTATGTAGACAAACTACACTGAGCTAACTTACTGATCTCTTCTCTCTCCTCACAGATCGGTGTGTGAGGAGAGAGCAGGGATCAGGTAGTAACCCCTGTGGAGTTTGTTTACATTTGTGACTGGCTGTGATTGGACACAGCCGGTCACGTGGTAAACAGCCAATTCATTGGCTGTTTACTCTGATTGGGGACGCGCTGTGTCCAAGGGACACTCACCTTCCCCGATCCCCGCTCTGCAAGCCTGTGGCGGCGCGCACGGAGCGCGCCGCCGAGTTTGTTTTGACAGGTGATCGGCTGTGACTTTGACACAGCCGATCACATGGTAAACAGCCAAAGAAATTGGCTGTTTACCGTGATCGGGGAAGCGCTGTGTCCGAGGGACACATGCCGTCCCCGATCACCGCGCTGCGCGCCCCCGCGGGCGCGCGCAAGGCATTATCCTGCAGGACGTCATATGACGTCCAGTATCGATATTGCAACCACTTCCCGGACGTCAATTCACTATTGACTGGGCGGGAAGTGGTTAGTGATATGGGCCTATATGATTCACAGTGCTCATGGTCTTTATGGGGCTTGGGAAGCAGTACAATCAGTGTCTCCTGTAGAGAATCTGGGAGAACCCCCCTCTTCAATGCATCACTATACACCTCCATTAATTTTGATGCCATAAATTCCTTATAGGTAGTATACCACTCAGCTGGGTATCCTTCTAGACCGGGGGTTTTATTAGGGTTCGTAGAAAGCATTGCAGACACAATTTCATCTGCACTGAAAGGGAGGTCTAAATTCCCTGCTACATCCCTGGGCAGTTCCCGGAGAGGGATTGGCACCAGAAATTGGCCGACCTTCTCCTCTGTGTAATCTACCCTAGACTTATAGAGATCTGAGTAAAACTCCACAAAAGCAACAGCTATATCCTCCTGTTTGGTACAAAGAGTATGATGTGTATTATAAATTCAGGGAATATATGCCGATGTTTGTTGCGAGTGGGCCAAATATGCCAATAGCTTACTATTCTTGTCACCAAACTCGAAGATAGGCTGCGACTGATATAGCAACTTTTTTTGAGTCTTTTCCACCAATACAAGGTCCAGCTGACAGGCCTTATCCCTCCATTCCCCAAAGTTATTGGGAGTTGGGTTAGTGATATATTCCACTTCCGCTCCTGTAGCGACCTGCTCACATTCCTTAACCTTTAATTAAGGTTCAATAAGTCATTCCACATTACAATGTATGCTACTCGTGAACACATTTATTGCAATTTTATTTATTCATGTATGAATTATGTGGAATTGGGGCAATTTTTATTATAATTGTTTATCACAGATTTCATGACAGCATTCAGCACGGAGTTGTTTGTATATCATCAATTGTGCACTTATAATTTGGTTGGTGTTTAGTGCATCATTTATTTGTTTATTTACATTTTGCACGGACACAGAAATCCTTTGTTTGATTGCAGCTTTCACCATTTGGTCATCATATTGTTGTTTTGTCACTATTTATTTCATTAGCGCTTTAGTATCAAACACTTTATTCTCAATAAACCCCAGTTGAAGTCTGTTTGAGACTAAACTGGTCGGGTTTATACGCCAGCTCCAGCTGCCCTTACCACGCCTTTTTTTACTCTTATTTGTATTCGATTTTTATGGATGTTCATTTGCTTGAACTTTTTATGGATTTATAAATAAATATTTCGGATTTACGCTATGTGGAGGACCTCTCTTCTTTTTATTTTTTATGATTACTACATACTGAGGGGTCATCTTCGGATACCAGTATCCCCTTGTTCCTGAGCTTTCATACACGGACGATCGGTGCTGTCAGCACAAGAGTGGAGGTGTGTTGCAGATCCTTATTGCTCCCTGGGTCCATAGAGTGGACAAAGCCTTATCGACCCACCGCTATATGGTGAGCTGGGTCCACTCTGTCTGGTAAGAGTATTCATTTCTCCCCCATTGGCCCAAGGTGAAGGCACTCCCGGGTGATGTTATATATCTCACATATCTGCACAGATCTTCAGACACATCCACCTTTCCGTGTTTATCCATTGTTGATGCAAGCTCTATGTTGGATATCGTCTTATGAACTTTATGTATGATTTATGTTCGCTTAAGACTTGATACTCACCTGTGAAGTCCCATAAGCACTGGTTTTCACTCATATATCTACATTGGACTCTATGCTGAAATATCTTTTGGGTCAAGATTAGTTTATTTTGATTGTTTTTTTTTAGAGCACTTCAAGATACACAGACTTTATTGCTGTTGTGTTTTGTTAGGTTATCACTGTTTCATCACATCTTTTGTTGATACAGATATAATATCAATAATTTTCAAGATTTTTTGATACTATTCAGGTTTATTCATTATATCACTATTACATGGTATATATAAAGTGGGACTCTCCACTTTTCTCACAGCGCCACACTGTATTTATTTACTTTATTCTCAATGACACATGGTGTGCTCTCTCAATAGCAAACAAATTGGAAAAGGAGTCAGCTCCAAAGGTATTTTTGAGCCAAGATAACAGGAATTCTTCCGGCTGTTTCCCCTCCGTGCCCTCCGTGAATCCCAGGAAATGCAAGTTGTTCCGGCAAAGTCTGTCCTCAATGTCCCCGAGTTTGGATTCCTGGGACTTGTGATCCGCCGCCACCTCCCGGACCCTTACCATGAGCGGGGTTAAATCATCTTCCACCGCACTGATCCACTGTTTCAGCTGTGGTAACCCGTTCCTTAACCTTACGGACATCGTCCTTTAGCAGGGCAAAGTCCACCCGTATGGTTTCTATTTGGGTCGACAGGGACGCATGGCAGCTTTTGATGGTCTCTATTATCTGAGACAGTGACGGCTCTCCTACCTGAGAACCAGAGCCTGAAGCCTCCTCATCCAAGGGTGGAACCGGGATTGGCAGGGGGTCTGTAGCATCTATCCATTCCACCTCACCCTCTGCCCATTGCTGATCTGCAGCAGTAGCTACCCGCTGCTTCTCCTCCAGGTGTCGGTCATCGTTGGCTAAACAAGCGAGTCTCTCAGCGGGCGACGGGCCCAGGCTCGGACCGTATTTAACCATTTTCTTGCTCCATGGGTGTTCCCGTACCCGTCTATGTGCTTTCCTCAGGGAAAATACGGTGTGTGGCAGCGCAGGATTGTGTAGGATTTTAGAGCGGTCCGGAGCTCAAGAGAAACGCTGCTCACATACCGGAAGTCGACACGCCCCCCCCCTGAAATAATATTTAATGATATACAAATGCCTTTCCTTAAAAGTAAAAATATTCACAACAAAAGAATATAAGGACATATGGGCAGGAACGATTTTAATTGCTTTGTGTACAAAGTAATCTATGCTCTACTATCTAAGTAGCCCAATTATTTTCAAATAAGGGAATGGGGAGAAAAAATTTGATTATTTAGGGATGTGTGTACACAAGACTAACTTCCTTAAAACATGTATAGCAAAGCTACTGTACATGTAAATACACTGAATTTAATATTAGCATAGTTTTTCAAAGCTGGCCATAGGTGCTGCGCACACACATTGGGCTCTTTGATGATGGATTAAAAAAAATATATTTCTGTTCCACTTTTTTCATTATCTGAAACTGATGGAGTACTCTTGTGTGATTTTTCTTGTGTGTCAAAGAATTGCTGCAACTGATGATGATTGATTGCTTTCATTGTAACAATTGATGTTTAATACAATTTGCTCTGTGGTTTTCAGGGACCCATAATCGCCAAGAACTGTTACTAGACATGTGCAATTCGTTTTGTTCCGAATTCGTTTTTAACGAATTTCGACAAATTCGTTAATTCGGAAATATCCGAATTAACGAAAACTCATTTAACAAATTTTAACGAATATTCGTAAATTCAAATTTACGAATGTACGAATTTACGAATATACGAATTTACCAATGCACGAATTTACGAATGTACAACTATCCGGAAATTCGTAAATTTGAATTTACGAATTTCCGAATATTCGTACATTCGTAAATTTGTACATTCGTACAATCGTAAATTAGTAAATTCGGAATTCTGAAATAATAATTAACTAATAACTTAACTATTACTAACTATTCAATTATAGGTATTGTAATTTCCTTTCAAATTTGGCTGTTAGTGAACTTAACGAAGTTACGAATTGTTTTCCGACATAATGAATGCCGTATCTAAATGAATGGAACGTAATGAATTAATAATAATAATAAATAACAATAATAAAAACGTTTTATTATTATTATTATTAATTTGTTCCGTTCCATTTGTTTAGATGCGGCATTTGTTATTTCAGGTTATGCGTAACTTCAGATAAATTTGTATTTGTTACGTTCGCTAACAGCCAAATTTGAAAGGAAATTACAATACCTATAATTTAATAGTTATTTTTTCAAATTTTCGGGTTTTCGAAAATATCGAATTTCCAAATTTCCGAAATTACGAATGTATAAATTTACGAATGTACAAATTTACGAATGTACGAATTTACGAATGTACAAATTTACGAATGTACAAATTTACGAATGTACAAATTTACGAATGTATAAATTTACGAATGTATACATTTACGAATGTACAAATTTACGAATTTACGAATTGCGATCATAACGAATGACCCGAAAAACGAAAAAAAAAAAAAAACGAATGAAACGAAAACGAAAACTAACGAATTTTTTGGCAGTGCACATGTCTAACTGTTACAGCACTGCACACTTATTTATGATTATCATAAGTCCCTTTGAATGAACAGTATGTATTCATTGCACTCATTTTATAGTATTTATTTTGTAAATCCTAGTCTGACAATTATATTACCTTTAAGTTAGGCTGAGCATTTGTAATAATAATTTGACAAAGTTTTCAAACATTGCTCAGTTCCCTGAAACAGCTTGATAATTAAAAGAAAAAAATAGATATAATTGCCTGTGGAATCATTATGGAATTTTCAATTGTGAGCTGCAGGATTTACTTGACTGAAACGTACCAATTTTTTTTTTATTTAGTCTGCACATATTAGTATTGTAAAGCTGCATATTATGGGACAACCAATTAATAAATAGGGGAACTCAGGTTTAAATACCCCAATAGGCACCAGTATCTGTAGTGCATGTGCCAATTTTAGGTGCATGCATTTCTACGCATGTACGTGTGTTAATTGTCATGCATGTGCATGAGCCTTCCAGCTGGCACAATCTTTTTGATGGCTGGTTTGATGTTCCTCTAAAACACAAAAGATTTCCTATCATTCCAATTATGCCTCTACATTGTTGTACATGTAACTCTGAAATGCATTGGAACAATCCCTCTCTTTCCAAATTAGAGCATCTGTCTTGTGGCAAAATTGTACACCAGTTACATAAAATTATAATGTTAGAAAAATTGGAGGCCTCTAGTCAGCAATGCACTCTCATGCTCACATTCTTTAAAACGTGGTCTAATCTGCTATACACACTACAAAACATATCATATCTATTTTGAGATACTCCAACTGGTACAATACTGAAAACATAAAAGGAATGCATTGGAATTCATTGAAAGCCTTTTAAAGCTTCTTGACATCAGCCCTAAAGCCTGACACCTTTCTAAGTGCAATTGGTTTACTGTGGAACCCCTACCCTGGGACTACCTCCTCTTATACTTTAAAGCAGTGTTTCTCAACATTTTTTAAGTCAAGGCACCCTTTAAAATTATAGACAATCTTAAGGCACCCTTTACATATCGAGGCACCCCATTCTAAAATTTAAAAAACTATCCTAATAGCTTTACATAATTCAGCAACATCAACACACTTAGGACTAGTGATGAGCCGAACACCCCCGGGTTCGGTTCGCACCAGAACCCGCGAACGGACCGTAATTGTCTGAAACAGAGTTTGGGAACCCGGGTTCTGCACCAGGGGACATGTATCAATGCAAAAAGAAGTTTTAAAAACGGACGTTTTCCGGGAGCAGTCATTTTAATGATGCATAAAGCGAAAAAAAAAGTCAAATATTCCTTTAAATATTGTACCTGGGGGGTGTCTAAAGTATGCCTGTGAAGTCCCACGTGTTTCCCGTGTTTAGAACTGTCCCTGCACAAAATAACATTTCTAAAGGAAAAAAAGCCATTTAAAACTGCTTGCGGCTTTAATGCAATGTCTGGTCCCGGTAATATGGATGAAAATCTTTATGAAAAATGGCATAGCTACCCCATCAACCCCCCCCCCCCCCCCTACCCCAGCCCATTACCAGCCCCTTTGGGTCTTGTATGGATATTAAGGGGAACCCCGCACACAAAATAAAAAAGGCCCTATATACTCTGAACAGCCGTATACAGGCGGTGCATACAAGACAGGGACTGTAGGTTTGTTCTTATGTAGAATCTGTTTGTAATTTTGAACAGCTGCATTGTTTAAGTGTAGCTCCATGCCAAATTCCTTTTTTTTTAGCTTTTTGGAAAACATAGGGAACGGTTATCACCCCTGTCACATTTTCTTTGCTGTCTGTGCCCCTGTTCAGAACATTTCACCTCACTTTGCGTCCCAATGACAACTGTTTTTGAAATGTGGTGTTTTTATTGAAACAAGGATTGGTGATAAAGCATCAGTAGAGAGGAGACACCTTTCTCCCATATTAATTCTTACAGGAGAGAATTTTCCTTCCAAGAGGTAGATTTCCTCTCACTTCCTGTTGTCTTCTTCCGTTTGCAAGTAGTAGTAGTTTGTAAGTTGGATGTTTGAAAGTAGGGACCTGCCGTATATACTCTGCAGAAATTGGCCCCTTAGGTGTTGGTGTTGGCACAACACTGAAAGCACTCACAGTTATTCTTGGTGGGTGCTGGAACGCCCTGCTGTCAACTATTATATCAGGAATTGTAATAACATATAATTGTTGATCAGTGGTAGTAAAAATTGGACCTTTGATGGTGGTGCTGGTGCCACAACACTGTAAGGCCTGACAGTTACTCTTGGTGGGCGCAGCAATGGGCCCTGCTGTGAATTATTAGATCAATAATTATAATTGCATGCCCCTGTTGAATAGGGGCTGAAAAATTGGGCCTTTGGTGGTGGTGGTGGTGGTGGTGGTGGTGGTGATGGTGGTGCTGGTGCCACAACACTGTAAGGCCTGACAGTTACTCTTGGTGGGCGCAGCAATGGGCCCTGCTGTGAATTATTCGAACAATAATTATAATTGCATGCCCCTGTTGAACAGGGGCTGAAAAATTGGGCCTTTGGTGGTGGTGGTGGTGGTGATGGTGGTGCTGGTGCCACAACACTGTAAGGCCTGACAGTTACTCTTGGTGGGCGCAGCAATGGGCCCTGCTGTGAATTATTAGATCAATAATTATAATTGCATGCCCCTGTTGAACAGGGGCTGAAAAATTGGGCCTTAGGCACTGGTGGCACAACACTGCAACCCCTCACAGATACTGTACTTGGAGCACAGCAATGAGGCCTGTTGCAAAGTATTGCATCAAAATTTTAATTACACGCCCCTGTTAAACAGGGGCTGAAAAATTGGGCCTTAGCCACTGGTGGCGTCACCCATAAACCAAAATGATCTTCCAAGCTATCATCATTAATCGTATCATTGAGGAGGAGGAGGAGGATAGCCAGTCAAGATAACAGCACAGGCACTCCGCATCAGTATCAGTCTTGAAGGGATGTGACATTTTAAAATCAATTAGTCTGTTATATCAGCATCTGGTGTGTGGTAGCTGGTGGTAATCCAAGACTGGTTCATCTTGATGAAAGTCAGTCGATCAACCAAGTCGGTGGACAGGCGCACCCTGTGATCCGTGACAAATCCTCCAGCAGCACTGAATGTGCGTTCTGAAAGAACGCTGGATGCAGGACAGGCCAGTAGCTCAATTGCATACTGTGCAAGCTCTGGCCAGTGATCCATCCTCAGGACCCAGTAAGCCAAAGGATTTTCGGTGGGGAAGGTGTCCAAGTCGGACCTTGCCCCTAGGTATTCCTGCACCATGTACAGGTCCTTCTCAAAAAATTAGCATATTGTGATAAAGTTCATTATTTTCTGTAATGTACTGATAAACATTAGACTTTCATATATTTTAGATTCATTACACACAACTGAAGTAGTTCAAGCCTTTTCTTGTTTTAATATTGATGATTTTGGCATACAGCTCATGAAAACCCAAAAATCCTATCTCAAAAAATTAGCATATCATGAAAAGGTTCTCTAAACGAGCTAATAACATAATCATCTGAATCAACTAATTAACTCTAAACACCTGCAAAAGATTCCTGAGGCTTTTAAAAACTCCCAGCCTGGTTCATTACTCAAAACCGCAATCATGGGTAAGACTGCCGACCTGACTGCTGTCCAGAAGGCCATCATTGACACCCTCAAGCAAGAGGGTAAGACACAGAAAGAAATTTCTGAACGAATAGGCTGTTCCCAGAGTGCTGTATCAAGGCACCTCAGTGGGAAGTCTGTGGGAAGGAAAAAGTGTGGCAGAAAACGCTGCACAACGAGAAGAGGTGACCGGACCCTGAAGAAGATTGTGGAGAAGGACCGATTCCAGACCTTGGAGGACCTGCGGAAGCAGTGGACTGAGTCTGGAGTAGAAACATCCAGAGCCACCGTGAACAGGCGTGTGCAGGAAATGGGCTACAGGTGCCGCATTCCCCAGGTCAAGCCACTTTTGAACCAGAAACAGCGGCAGAAGTGCCTGACCTTTACTTTTTTCGGATGAAAGCTAATTTTGCATGTCATTCGGAAATCAAGGTGCCAGAGTCTGGAGGAAGACTGGGGAGAGGGAAATGCCAAAATGCCTGAAGTCCAGTGTCAAGTACCCACAGTCAGTGATGGTCTGGGGTGCCATGTCAGCTGCTGGTGTTGGTCCACTGTGTTTTATCAAGGGCAGGGTCAATGCAGCTAGCTATCAGGAGATTTTGGAGCACTTCATGCTTCCATCTGCTGAAAAGCTTTATGGAGATGAAGATTTAATTTTTCAGCACGACCTGGCACCTGCTCACAGTGCCAAAACCACTGGTAAATGGTTTACTGACCATGGTATTACTGTGCTCAATTGGCCTGCCAACTCTCCTGACCTGAACCCCATAGAGAATCTGTGGGATATTGGGAAGAGAAAGTTGAGAGACACAAGACCCAACACTCTGGATGAGCTTAAGGCCGCTATCAAAGCATCCTGGGCCTCCATAACACCTCAGCAGTGCCACAGGCTGGTTGCCTCCATGCCACGCCGCATTGAAGCAGTCATTTCTGCAAAAGGATTCCCGACCAAGTATTGAGTGCATAACTGAACATAATTATTTGAAGGTTGACTTTTTTTGTATTAAAAACACTTTTCTTTTATTGGTCGGATGAAATATGCTAATTTTTTGAGATAGGATTTTTGGGTTTTCATGAGCTGTATGCCAAAATCATCAATATTAAAACAAGAAAAGGCTTGAACTACTTCAGTTGTGTGTAATGAATCTAAAATATATGAAAGTCTAATGTTTATCAGTACATTACAGAAAATAATGAACTTTATCACAATATGCTAATTTTTTGAGAAGGACCTGTATATCAGACGCTGGCGATGGTTGCTGGAACCGATCATACCTTGGGGCTGCGGACTAAAAAATTGTCTGAACGCATCGGTCAGACGTCCACCTTCCCCACCGCTCCTTCTGCTACTGACCGAAGCCTCAGCAACTCGTCGTCCAGGACCAGGAGTTTGTAACCTCCCAGTCTCTGGGAACGCGTTGCACAGACCTTTCTGCAAGGCCTCCCGGAGTTGTCTCATCCTCTGCTCCCTCTGCGACGGTACGATAAGGTCCGCAACCTTACCCTTGTACCGTGGATCAAGGAGAGTGGCCAGCCAGTAATGGTCCCTCTCCTTGATCCGAAGAATACGAGGATCCTTCCGCAGACTTTGCAGGATCAGGGAGGCCATGCAGCGTAGGTTAGCTGAGGCATTCGGTCCGGAGTCCTCTGGGTCACTAAGGACAACATGATCCGCAGCCACCTCCTCCCAGCCACGTACAAGTCCACTGGTTTCTTGGGACTGTAAATCATCCCTAAAAGACTGCTGCTGATGATGCTGAGTGCCAGCCTCCACCTCCATGCTGACACAATCCTCCTCCTCCTCCTCTTCCTGTGCGATGGGTGGGACAGAAGGAACACTGTCTGGGTAAAGGGGGCCTTGAGAGGCAAGGAAGTCCTCCTCTTCCTGCCTCTGTTCTGCCTCAAGTGCCCTGTCCATTATTCCATGCAGCGTGTGCTCCAACAGGTGGACAAGAGGTACAGTGTCACTGATGCATGCACTGTCACTGCTCACCATCCTCGTGGCCTCCTCAAATGGTGCCAGGACAGTGCATGCATCCCTGATCATGCCCCACTGGCGTGGTGAAAAAACCCGAGCTCCCCTGACCCTGTCCTGGTGCCGTAGTCGCACAGGTACTCATTGATGGCCCTCTGCTGCGTGTGCAGCCACTGCAGCATGGCCAACGTTGAGTTCCACCTGGTGGGCATGTCACATATAAGGCGGTTCTTGGGCAGGTTCAACTCCTTTTGCAGCTCAGCCAGGCGAGCACTGGCATTATAAGATCTGCGGAAATGCACACACACTTTCCTGGCCTGCCTCAGGACATCCTGTAAGCCCGGGTACCTGCCCAAGAACCGCTGCACCACCAGGTTAAGGACGTGAGCCATACAGGGCACATGGGTCAGTTGTCCCTGTCGGAGGGCGGAGAGGAGGTTGGTGCCATTGTCGCAAACCACCATTCCTGGCTTAAGCTGGCGTGGCGTCAACCACCTCTCGGCCTGCCCCTGCAGAGCAGACAGGACCTCTGCCCCAGTGTGGCTCCTGTCCCCCAAACACACCAGCGCAAGCACGGCATGGCATCTTTTTGCCTGCGTACTTGCGTAGCCCCTTGTACGCCTACGGAGCACCGCTGGTTCCGAGGACAAACCACAGGAAGAGGCCATGGAGGAAGAAGAAGAGGAGGGGGTGGAGGAGAGAGGTGTGTCACAACCAGTAGTAGCATTTTGGAGGCGTGGCGGTGGAACAACCTCCAACACTACTGCACCTTGTCCTGCATCCTTCCCAGCTGCCAAAAGAGTGACCCAATGGGACGTGAAAGAAAGGTAACGTCCCTGTCCATGCCTGCTGGACCATGAGTCAGCGGTAATATGCACCTTACCGCTGACCGCCCTGTCCAGGGAGGCCAAGACATTGCCTTCCACATGCCTGTAGAGAGCCGGAATCGCCTTCCGTGCGAAAAAGTGGCGTTTGGGAACCTGCCACTGAGGAACCGCACATTGCACAAACTCACTGAAGGGGGCCGAGTCTACCAACTGAAAAGGCAGCAGTTGAAGCGCTAGCAATTTAGCCAAGCTAGCATTCAACCGCTGGGCATGTGGATGGCTGGGAGTGAACTTCTTTCGACGGTCCAGCAGCTGGGGCAGGGAAATTTGCCTGCTAGAATCGGACGTTGGTGTACTGCTAGCAGAGTGCCCGCAAGTACTTGCCTGTGACACACCTAATTCTACACCTTCATTCCTCTCAGAGCAGGTTTCAGAGAGGAGTGAAGGTATAGTGGGGTTGGAGATCCCAGCTGATGCGGTGCAAGAAGAGGTCAGCTTTGTTCTTTGGTGGGGGTCTTTAAGGTAGGCTTGCCAACGAGCTGCATGGCAGGTCAACATATGTCTGATCAAGCATGTGGTGCCCAAGCGGCTGATGTTTTGGCCACGCGATATACGCTTGAGACATATGTTGCAAACAGCAGCTGTGCAATCTGATGCACTCGCCTCAAAAAAGGCCCACACCAAAGAACTTTTTGAATGACGGGCAGAGGCAGCGCCCTGCACAGGCGGAGCTCTGCGGTGTGATTCCGTCGGTGTGCTGCCCATACGCTGGCCACTCAAGGGCATCCTGCCTCGTTGGAGATGTGCATCCTCCTCATCCTCCTCCTCCTCCTCCTCTCTCCTATTAGGCACCCACGTGGAGTCAGTGACCTCATCATCCCCTCCCTCCTCATCACTGGAGCCAATCTGGCAGTATGCTGCAGCTGCTGGAGCATGACTGCCAGATTGGTGTCCTTCTTGAGCATCCCCTCTCTCTGCTCTCACGCTGCTGCCTTCCTGTAGCTGGGTATCATCATCAGATCCTTCGAAACGCTGGGCATCCTCCTGGAGCATGTACCCAACACTGTGCTCAAACAGTTCGGGGGACTCCTCAGGAGGAGGACATGGTGGGTCTAAGGAAGGATTGACTAATGAAGATAATGATACCAGAGAAGAGGACGCTTTGGCAGCTGCTTTGCCAGTACCCTGAGCCTGGGTGAGAGAGGATGAGGAGGATGAGGTGGGCTTGGTCATCCACTCTACCAAGTCTTCGGCATGATGTGGCTCAACATGTCCAGCTGCCGAAAAGAAGGACAGGCGTGTCCCATGGCCATGTGCTGATGACAATGCACCGCGTCCACGACCAGCACTGTTGCCCCCAGACACAGAGCCTGCTTGCCCTCTTTTTTTGCCTCCTGACTGTCTGCCTCTCCTTGTTTGCCTTCCAGACATTTTAATGGATGGCCTGCAGGGAGATGGGAAAAAGAGCAATAAGGGCTACCTTCAGGTGTATACTGTGCAGGAGGCTTAGCAACAATGACACTGACACTGTCCCCTGCCTATCCTTCTCTGTCCCTAAACTCAAGGATTTGAAATGTGGAACAGCAAAATTGGTTTAGAACAGAATAGCACACTGTCAGTTTCACTCACTGTACCTCTCTGTCCCTAAACTCAAGGATTGAAAATATGGTTCAGCAAAATTGGTTTAGAACAGAATAGGACACTTTCCCTCACTGTCCTACTCTGTCCCCCCCCTACAAAGAAGATTTAGCACAGAATAGCACACTGATAATTTCCACGAGTGTCCTTCTCTGTCCCTAAACTCAAGGATTGAAAATATGGAACAGCAAAATTGGTTTAGAACAGAATAGCACACTGACACTTTCCCTCACTGTCCTACTCTGTCCCTCCCTACAAACAAGATTTAGCACAGAATAGCACACTGATAATTGCCACTAGGGATGAGCTTCGAGTTCGAGTCAAACTCATGTTCGACTCGAACATTGCTTGTTCGCCCGTTCGCCGAACAGCGAACAAATTGGGGTGTTCGCGGCAAATTCGAAAAATCTATGGGAGAAATCTAAAGTGCTAATTATAAAGGCTTATATGCAAGTTATTGTCCTAAAAAGTGTTTGGGGACCTGGGTCCTGCCCCAGGGGACATGTATCAATGCAAAAAGAAGTTTTAAAAACGGCCGTTTTTTCGGGAGCAGTGATTTTAATAATGCTTAAAATGAAACAATAAAAGTGAAATATTCCTTTAAATTTCGTACCTGGGGGGTGTGTATGATATGCATGTAAAGTGGCGCATGTTTCCCGTGCTTAGAACTGTCCCTGCAAAAAATGTCATTTTTGAAAGAAAAAAAGTCTTTTAAAACTGACTCGCGGCTATTAATGAATTGTCGGCTCCCGGCAATACATACAAAAGTCATTGATAAAAATAAAAAAAAAGCGTGGGGGTTCCCCAGAATTCAATTACCAGGCCCTTCAGGTCTGGAATGGATATTAAGGGGAACCCCGCCGCAAATTTAAAAAAAAATTGACGTGGGGTTCCCCCAAATATCCATTCCAGGCCCTTCAGATCTGGCATGGATTTTAAGGGGAACTCCACCCCAAATTTAAAAAAAAATGGCGTGGAGTCCCCCTAAAAATCCATACCAGACCCCTTATCCGAGCACGCAACCTGGCCGGCCGCAGGGGAAAAGGGGGGGACGAGAGAGCGGCCCCCCCTCCCTCCTGAACCGTACCAAGCCACATGCCCTCAACATGGGGAGGATGTCCCCATGTTGATGGGGACAAGGGCCTCATCCCCACAACCCTTGCCCGGTGGTTGTGGGGGTCTGCGGGCAGGGGGCTTATCGGAATCTGGAAGACCCCTTTAACAAAGGGGACCCCCAGATCCCGCCCCCCCCCCCCTATGTGAATTGGTAAGGGGTACATTGTACCCCTACCATTTCACGAAGAAAGCGTAAAAAAATGTTTCAAAAAACACACAAACACCTTGAAAAAGTCCTTTATTTAAAAAAAAAAAAAAAAAAACAGCGGTGAAATCCAGTGTCCCGCGGCGATCCCGATGTCCAGCGCTGTCCTTCATTGGTTGTGCCTGAGCGGACCTGATGGGGAACTCCCTCTCAGTATTTTAAATGTATAGACCCGCCCCTTCTAAAGTTCCCCATCAGGTCCGCCAGCGGACCAGATGCGGAACATGAGAAGGGGCGGGTCTATACATGTATTACCACAGTGAGAGAAGTTCCCCATCAGGTCCGCCTCCTCGGTATGTCGGACCCGCCTACGTCATTGGCTTGAGCGGGGAACTTCCTTCACTATGTAAATTTAAATTACACAGTGAAGGAAGTTCCCCGCTCAAGCCAATGACGTAGGCGGGTCCGACATACCGAGGAGGCGGACCTGATGGGGAACTTCTCTCACTGTGGTAATACATGTATAGACCCGCCCCTTCTCATGTTCCGCATCTGGTCCGCCGGCGGACCTGATGGGGAACTTTAGAAGGGGCGGGTCTATACATTTAAAATACTGAGAGGGAGTTCCCCATCAGGTCCGCTCAGGCACAACCAATGAAGGACAGCGCTGGACATCGGGATCGCCGCGGGACACTGGATTTCACCGCTGGAATGTTTTTTTTTTTTTTTTTAATAAAGGACTTTTTCAAGGTGTTTGTGTGTTTTTTTAAACATTTTTTTACGCTTTCTTCGTGAAATGGTAGGGGTACAATGTACCCCTTACCAATTCACATAGGGGGGGGCCGGGATCTGGGGGTCCTCTTTGTTAAAGGGGTCTTCCAGATTCCGATAAGCCCCCCGCCCGCAGACCCCCACAACCACCGGGCAAGGGTTGTGGGGATGAGGCCCTTGTCCCCATCAACATGGGGACATCCTCCCCATGTTGAGGGCATGTGGCTTGGTACGGTTCAGGAGGGAGGGGGGGCCGCTCTCTCGTCCCCCCCTTTTCCCCTGCGGCCGGCCAGGTTGCGTGCTCGGATAAGGGGTCTGGTATGGATTTTTAGGGGGACTCCACGCCATTTTTTTTTAAATTTGGGGTGGAGTTCCCCTTAAAATCCATGCCAGATCTGAAGGGCCTGGAATGGATATTTGGGGGAACCCCACGTCAATTTTTTTTTAAATTTGCGGCGGGGTTCCCCTTAATATCCATTCCAGACCTGAAGGGCCTGGTAATTGAATTCTGGGGAACCCCCACGCTTTTTTTTTATTTTTATCAATGACTTTTGTATGTATTGCCGGGAGCCGACAATTCATTAATAGCCGCGAGTCAGTTTTAAAAGACTTTTTTTCTTTCAAAAATGACACTTTTTGCAGGGACAGTTCTAAGCACGGGAAACATGCGCCACTTCACATGCATATCATACACACCCCCCAGGTACGAAATTTAAAGGAATATTTCACTTTTATTTTTTCATTTTAAGCATTATTAAAATCACTGCTCCCGAAAAAACGGCCGTTTTTAAAACTTCTTTTTGCATTGATACATGTCCCCTGGGGCAGGACCCGGGTCCCCAAACCCTTTTTAGGACAATAACTTGCATATTAGCCTTTATAATTAACACTTTAGATTTCGAACGTTCGAGTCCATTGTATTTAATAGGGTTCTAAAGTTTACACGAACATTTTGTCTGTTCGCAGGTTCTGGTGCGAACCGAACAGGGGGGTGTTCGGCTCATCCCTGATTGCCACGAGTGTCCTTCTCTGTCCCTAAACTCAAGGATTGAAAATATGGAACAGCAAAATTGGTTTAGAACAGAATAGCACACTGACACTTTCCCTCACTGTCCTACTCTGTCCCTCCCTACAAACAAGATTTAGCACAGAATAGCACACTGATAATTTCCACGAGTGTCCTTCTCTGTCCCTAAACTCAAGGATTGAAAATATGGAACAGCAAAATTGGTTTAGAACAGAATAGCACACTGACACTTTCCCTCACTGTCCTACTCTGTCCCTCCCTACAAACAAGATTTAGCACAGAATAGCACACTGATAATTGCCACGAGTGTCCTTCTCTGTCCCTAAACTCAAGGATTGAAAATATGGAACAGCAAAATTGGTTTAGAACAGAATAGCACACTGACACTTTCCCTCACTGTCCTACTCTGTCCCTCCCTACAAACAAGATTTAGCACAGAATAGCACACTGACACTTTCCCTCACTGTACCTCTCTGTCCCTAAACTCAAGGATTGAAAATATGGTTCAGCAAGATTGGTTTAGAACAGAATAGCACACTGACACTTTCCCTCACTGTACCTCTCTGTCCTAGGGATGGGCCCGGTGCTCGATTCGAACCCACGTTCGAATCGAGCACCGGGCGTTCGCTCGCTCGGCGAGCCCAGAACTATTTGGGCCGTTCGCATCACATTCGTGTGATGCGAGCGGCCCCGCAATGCATTGCGGCCGGCGCGGCCGGCGCAGTGCATTGCTGGCTGATGATTGGCCAAGCATGCACTGTGACCCCGCATGCTTGGCCAATCACAGCGCCCGAAACTCGGAGAGCAATAATTGGCTACAGGCAGGACGCCTGTAGCCAATTACAGCTCAGGGGCTTTAGTACACGCCCCACCATTTAAAAGGCCGCCACGCCGTCGGCCCCGGTCACATGAGTTCCGGCTTTAGGAGAGATCAGTCTGCTGATTCTGTCTTTGCTTGATACTGAAAGATTTGCTCTTCTTTGCTAAACCATTGGCTATTTCTTTGCTAAACCATTGCTACCTAAGTCATTGATCGTTCATTGCTGCTGATTGCACAGTTAGTGTGTTATTAGCTGCTGCTGGGGATTAGTCTGGTGCGTGCTTACTGTTAGTACAGTATTGCAGTAGTACCAACCGCAGTGCTGTTAGCACAGCATTGCACCCCAACAGCACCCATAGGACTTCTAGTGTGTTAGTGGCAGCAAACAGAGCTCCTATATTTTCTTCTCAGCAGCACCAATAGGACTTCTAGTGTGTTAGTGGCTTCACACAGAGCTCCTATATTTTCATCTCAGAAGCACCCATAGGACTTCTAGTGTGTTAGTGGCAGCAAACAGAGCTCCTATATTTTCATCTCAGAAGCACCCATAGGACTTCTAGTGTGTTAGTGGCATCACACAGAGCTCCTATATTTTCTTCTCAGCAGCACCCATAGGACTTCTAGTGTGTTAGTGGCAGCATACAGAGCTCCTATATTTTCTTCTCAGCAGCACCCATAGGACTTCTAGTGTGTTAGTGGCATCACACAGAGCTCCTATATTTTCATCTCAGAAGCACCCATAGGACTTCTAGTGTGTTAGTGGCATCACACAGAGCTCCTATATTTTCTTCTCAGCAGCACCCATAGGACTTCTAGCGTGTTAGTGGCATAACACAGAGCTCCTATATTTTCTTCTCAGAAGCACCCATAGGACTTCTAGTGTGTTAGTGGCATCACACAGAGCTCCTATATTTTCTTCTCAGCAGCACCCATAGGACTTCTAGTGTGTTAGTGGCATCACACAGAGTTCCTATATTTTCTTCTCAGAAGCACCCATAGGACTTCTAGTGTGTTAGTGGCATCACACAGAGCTCCTATATTTTCTTCTCAGCAGCACCCATAGGACTTCTAGTGTGTTAGTGGCAGCCAACAGAGCTCCTATATTTTCATCTCAGAAGCACCCATAGGACTTCTAGTGTGTTAGTGGCATCACACAGAGCTCCTATATTTTCATCTCAGAAGCACCCATAGGACTTCTAGTGTGTTAGTGGCATCACACAGAGCTCCTATATTTTCTTCTCAGCAGCACCCATAGGACTTCTAGTGTGTTAGTGGCATCACACAGAGCTCCTATATTTTCATCTCAGAAGCACCAATAGGACTTCTAGTGTGTTAGTGGCATCACACAGAGCTCCTATATTTTCTTCTCAGCAGCACCCATAGGACTTCTAGTGTGTTAGTGGCATTACACAGAGCTCCTATATTTTCTTCTCAGAAGCACCCATAGGACTTCTAGTGTGTTAGTGGCATCACACAGAGCTCCTATATTTTCATCTCAGAAGCACCCATAGGACTTCTAGTGTGTTAGTGGCATCACACAGAGCTCCTATATTTTCTTCTCAGCAGCACCCATAGGACTTCTAGTGTGTTAGTGGCAGCAAACAGAGCTCCTATATTTTCTTCTTAGCAGCACCCATAGGACTTCTAGTGTGTTAGTGGCATCACACAGAGCTCCTATATTTTCATCTCAGAAGCACCCATAGGACTTCTAGTGTGTTAGATGCATCACACAGAGCTCCTATATTTTCTTCTCAGCAGCACCCATAGGACTTCTCGTGTGTTAGTGGCATCACACAGAGCTCCTATATTTTCTTCTCAGAAGCACCCATAGGACTTCTAGTGTGTTAGTGGCATCACACAGAGCTCCTATATTTTCTTCTCAGCAGCACCCATAGGACTTCTAGTGTGTTAGTGGCATCACACAGAGCTCCTATATTTTCTTCTCAGCAGCACCCATAGGACTTCTAGTGTGTTAGTGGCAGCAAACAGAGCTCCTATATTTTCTTGTCAGCAGCACACATAGTACCTATAGTGTGTTAGTGTCAGCATCCATAGGACCTACAGTGTGTTGTGAGCACACATAGGAGCTCTATTTTTTATACTATATACACTACCGACTACAATGGCTGGAAGACCGCCAAGGAGAGGCAGAGCGTGCCGAGGCAAGAACACAGGGCAGGCAGGCTCTGTTTCTAGAGACAACAGTGCTGGCCGTGGACGTGGTCGTGCATCGTCATCAGCACGTGGCCATGGGACACGCTTGTCTTTGTTTTCGGCAGCTGGACATGTGGAGCCGCATCATGCCGAAGGCTTGGTAGAATGGATGACCAAGCCCTCCTCATCCTCCTCATCCTCTCTCACCCAGGCTCAGGGTACTGACAGAGCAGCTGCCAACGCGTACTCAATGGCATCATCAGCCACCCCTTCCCTAGACCCACCATGTCCTCCTGAGGAGTCCCCCGAACTGTTTGAGCACAGTGTTGGGTACATGCTCCAGGAGGATGCCCAACGATTCGAAGGCTCGGATGATGATACCCAGCTTGAGGAAGTCAGTAGTGTGCGCGCAGAGAGAGGGGATGCTGAAGGACAGCAATCTGGCAGTACTGTTCCACCAGCTGCAGCTTACTGCCAGGTTTGCTCTAGTGGTGAAGAGGGAGGGGATGATGAGGTCACTGACTCCACGTGGGTGCCTGAAGGGAGAGAGGAGGAGGAGGAGGAGAAGGAGGATGCGGCGTCACATGTCCAACGAGGCAGGATGCCCCCTGGAGGCCAGCTAGAGGCCAGCACAGCAACTGTACCACACCGCAGAGCTCCGCCTGTGCAGGGCGCTGCCTCTGCACGTTATCACAAAAGTTCTTTGGTGTGGGCCTTTTTTGAGACAAGTGCATCAGATCGCACCACTGCTATTTGCAATATTTGTCTCAAGCGTATCTCGCGTGGCCAAAACATCAGCCGCTTGGGCACCACAAGCATGAGCAGACATATGTCGACCTGCCATGCAGCTCGTTGGCAAGCACACATAAAAGACACACACCAAAGAACAAAGCGGACCTCTCCTTGCTCCTCATCAGCTGGGATCTCCATCCCCACTATATCTTCAGTCCTCTCTGAAAGCTGCTCTGAGAGGACTGAAGGTGTAGAATTAGGTGTGTCACAACCAAGTACTTGCAGTACACCGACGTCCGATTGTAGCAGGCAAATTTCCCTGCCCCAGCTGCTGGACCGTCGAAAGAAGTATACTCCCAGCCATCCACATGCCCAGCGGTTGAATGCTAGCTTGGCTAAATTGCTAGCACTTCAACTGCTGCCTTTTCAGTTGGTAGACTCGGCCCCCTTCCGTGAGTTTGTTCAATGTGCGGTTCCTCAGTGGCAGGTTCCCAAACGCCACTTTTTCTCACGGAAGGCGATTCCGTCTCTCTACCGGCATGTGGAAGGCAATGTCCATGCCTCGCTGGACAGGGCGGTCAGTGGTAAGGTGCATATTACCGCTGACTCATGGTCCAGCAGGCATGGACAGGGACGTTATCTTTCTTTCACGGCCCATTGGGTCACTCTATTGGCAGCTGGGAGGGATGCAGGACAAGGTGCAGTAGTGTTGGAGGTTGTTCCGCCACCACGCCTTCAAAATGCTACTACTGGTTGTGACACACCTCTCTCCTCCACCCCCTCCTCTTCTTCTTCCTCCATGTCCTCTTCGAGTGCTCTGTCCTCGGAACCAGCGGTGCTCCGTAGGCGTACAAGGGGCTACGCGAGTACGCAGGCAAAAAGATGCCATGCCGTGCTTGCGCTGGTGTGTTTGGGGGACAGGAGCCACACTGGGCCAGAGGTTCTGGCAGCTCTGCAGGGGCAGGCCGAGAGGTGGTTGACGCCACGCCAGCTTAAGCCAGGAATGGTAGTTTCTGACAATGGCACCAACCTCCTCTCCGCCCTGCGACAGGGGCAGCTCACCCATGTGCCCTGTATGGCTCACGTCCTCAACCTGGTGGTGCAGCGGTTCTTGGGCAGGTTCCCAGGCTTACAGGATGTCCTGAGGCAGGCCAGAAAAGTCTGTGTGCATTTCCGCCGATCTTATAATGCCAGTGCTCGGCTGACTGAGCTGCAAAAGGAGCTGAACCTGCCCAAGAACCGCCTAATATGTGACATGCCCACCAGGTGGAACTCAACGTTGGCCATGCTGCAGTGACTGCACACGCAGCAGAGGGCCATCAATGAGTACCTTTGCGACTACGGCACCAGGACAGGGTCAGGGGAGCTTGGCTTTTTTTCCCCACGCCAGTGGAGCATGATCAGGGATGCATGCACTGTCCTCTCACCATTTGAGGAGGCCACGAGGATGGTGAGCAGTGACAGTGCATGCATCAGTGACACTGTACCTCTTGTCCACCTGTTGGAGCATACGCTGCGTGGGATAATGGACAGGGCACTTGAGGCAGAACAGAGGCAGGATGAGGAGGACTTCCTTGCCTCTCAAGGCCCCCTTTATCCAGACAGTGTTCCTTCTGTCCCACCCATCACACAGGAAGAGGATGAGGATGAGGATGAGGAGGAGGAGGAGGATTGTGTGAGCATGGAGGTGGAGCCTGGCACTCAGCATCAGCAGCAGCAGTCTTTTAGGGATGATGTACAGTCCCAACAAACCAGTGGACTTGTACGTGGCTGGGAGGAGGTGGCTGGCGATCATGTCATCCTCAGTGACCCAGAAGACTCCGGACCGAATGCCTCAGCTAACCTACACTGCATGGCCTCCCTGATCCTGCAAAGCCTGCGGAAGGATCCTCGTGTTCTTCGGATCAAGGAGAGGGACCATTACTGGCTGGCCACTCTCCTTGATCCACGGTACAAGGGTAAGGTTGCGGACCTTATCTTACCGTCGCAGAGGGAGCAGAGGATGAGACATCTCAGGGAGGCCTTGCAGAAAGGTCTGTGCAACGCGTTCCCAGAAACTGAGAGGTTACAAACTCCTGGTCCTGGACGACGAGTTGCTGAGGCTTCGGTCAGTAGCAGAAGGAGCGGTGGGGAAGGTGGACGTCTGACCGATGAGTTCAGACAATTTTTTAGTCCGCAGCCCCAAGGTATGATCGGTTCCAGCAACCATCGCCAGCGTCTGATATACATGGTGCAGGAATACCTAGGGGCAAGGTCAGACTTGGACACCTTTCCCACCGAAAATCCTCTGGCTTACTGGGTCCTGAGGATGGATCACTGGCCAGAGCTTGCACAGTATGCAATTGAGCTACTGGCCTGTCCTGCATCCAGCGTTCTTTCCGAACGCACATTCAGTGCTGCTGGAGGATTTGTCACTGATCATAGGGTGCGCCTGTCCACCGACTCGGTTGATCGACTGACCTTCATAAAAATGAATCAGTCTTGGATCACCACCAGCTACCAGACACCTGAAGCGGATATAACGGAATAATTTATAATGTCACATCCCTTCAAGACTGCCTATGCTGATGCTGAGTGACTGTCCTGTTATGTTCACTGACTATCCTCTTCCTCCTCCTCAATGATCCATGCCACCACACCAGTGCCTAAGGCACAGTTTTTCAGCCCCTGTATAACAGGGGCGTGTAATTACAATTTTTTAAAAAGATGCTTTGCAACAGGTGTGACTGCTGTGCTCCAAGTACAGTATCTGTGAGGGGTTGCAGTGTTGTGGCACCAGCACCAGTGCCTAAGGCACAATTTTTCAGCCCCTGTTGGGGCGTGTAATTACAATTTTTAGGCAATGCTTTGCAACAGGTCTCATTGCTGTGCTCAGAGTACAGTATCTGTGAGGGGTTGCAGTGTTGTGGCACCAGCACCAGTGCCTAAGGCACAATTTTTCAGCCCCTGTATAACAGGGGCGTGTAATTACAATTTTTTAAAAAGATGCTTCGCAACAGGTGTGACTGCTGTGCTCCAAGTACAGTATCTGTGAGGGGTTGCAGTGTTGTGGCACCAGCACCAGTGCCTAAGGCACAATTCTTCAGCCCCTGTTGGGGCGTGTAATTACAATTTTTAGGCAATGCTTTGCAACAGGTCTCATTGCTGTGCTCAGAGTACAGTATCTGTGAGGGGTTGCAGTGTTGTGGCACCAGCACCAGTGCCTAAGGCACAATTTTTCAGCCCCTGTATAACAGGGGCGTGTAATTACAATTTTTTAAAAAGATGCTTCGCAACAGGTGTGACTGCTGTGCTCCAAGTACAGTATCTGTGAGGGGTTGCAGTGTTGTGGCACCAGCACCAATGCCTAAGGCACAATTTTTCAGCCCCTGTTTAACAGGGGCGTGTAATTACAAATCTTGATCTAATAGTTCACAGCAGGGCCCATTCCTGCACCCACCAAGAGTAACTATGAGGGCCTACAGTCTTGTGGCAACACCGTCCACCACCACCACCACCACCAAAGGCCCAATTTTTCTGCCCTGTTCAACAGGTGCATGCAATTACAAATCTTGATCTAATAACTCACAGCAGGGCCCATTCCTGCACCCACCAAGAGTAACTGTGAGGGCTTACAGTCTTGTGGCAACACCGTCCACCACCACCACCACCACAGGCCCAATTTTTCTGCCCTGTTCAACAGGTGCATGCAATTAAAAATCTTTATCTAATAACTCACAGCAGGGCCCATTCCTGCACCCACCAAGAGTAACTGTGAGGGCTTACAGTCTTGTGGCAACACCGTCCACCACCACCACCACCACCACCAAAGGCCCAATTTTTCTGCCCGGTTCAACAGGTGCATGCAAGTACAAATCTTGATCTATTAACTCACAGCAGGGCCCATTCCTGTGCCCACCAGTCTTGTGGCTACACCAACATCTAATAGGGCAAATTTCTGCAGAGTATATACGGCAGGCCCCTACTTTCAAACATCCAACTTACAAACGACTCCTACTTGCAAACGGCAAGAGAAAACAGGAAGTGAGAGGAAATCTACCCCTAGGAAGGGAAATTCTATCCTGTTAGATTTAATTTGGGAAAAAGGTATCTCCTCTCTACTGATGCTTTATCACCAATCCTTGTTTCAATTAAAACCCCACTTTTCCAAAAACATTTGTCATTGGGACGGAAAGTGAGGTGACATGTTCTGAACAGATGTGCAAAGACAGCAAATGTTACAGGGGTGATAACCCCTCCCTATGTTCTCCAAAAAGCTTAAAAATAGATTTTTTTGGTATGGAGCTACACTTCATAATGTACCTGTTCAGATTCTACTTAAGAACAAACCTACAGTCCGTGTCTTGTTTGCACCACCTATATACTGCTGTTCAGAGTATATAGGGTTGTAGGTATAGGGTTTTATTTTGGGTGCGGGGTCCCCCTTAATATCCATACAAGACCCAAAGGGGCTGGGGTGGGGAGGGGGGGGTGGTGATGGGGTAGCCATGCCATTTTTCTCAAGGATTTTCAGCCATATGGCGGCCAGGACAAGACATGACATTAAAGCCGCAAGTGGTTTTAAATGGCTTCTTTTTTTCCTTTACAAATGTCATTTTGTGCAAGGACAGTTCTAAACACGGGAAACACATGCCACTTCACAGGCATACTTTAGACACCCCCCAGGTACCATATTTAAAGGAAAGTTTCACTTTTTTTTTTCACTTTATGCATCATTAAAATGACTGCTCCCGAAAAAAACTTTAGTTTTTAAAATTTCTTTTTGCATTGATATATGTCCCCTGGGGCAGGACCCGGGTCCCCAAACCTGTTTTATGACATTAACATGCATATTGGCCGTTGTAATTAGCAATTTTGATTTCGAACGTTCGCGTCCATTATAACGAATAGGGTTCGAAAATTCGCGCAAACTTTCGGTCCGTTCGAAGGTTCTGGTGCGAACCGAACCCGGGGGTGTTCGGCTCATCCCTACTCTGTCCCTACAAACAAGGATTAGCACAGAATAGCACACTGTCACTGACACTCTCCCTACCTATCCTTATTTGTCCCTAAACACAAGGAATCCAGGATTAGTAAAGGAAAAATAATGACACTGTCCCTGCCTATGCTTCTCTTTCCCTGCTCCGGAACACACTACACAAGGCCGCCGCGCTGGCGGCCTTTTATAGTGTGGTGCGTGTACTAAACCCCCTCAGCAATAATTGGCCACAGGCATCCTGCCTGTGGCCAATCATTGCTCTCCTCGCTGCCGGCGCTGTGATTGGCCAAGCATGCGGGGTCACAGTGCATGCTTGGCCAATCACAGCGCCTGGATGACACTGCGATGGCGTAGTGCATTGTGGGCCGTTCGCGTCACTCGAATTTGGCGCGAACGGCCCAAATCGTTCGATCTTCGTCGAACGATCGAACAGCCGATGTTCGAGTCGAACGTATGTTCGACTCGAACACGAAGCTCATCCCTACTTAGGACACCCAACGTTAGAGGGGATTTATTCTTCCAAAGCAAATACACTTTTGCACACTGGTACTGACTAGTATTCCAATATTTCTCTTCTCCCTCAATTTCTCCCCATGAGTCAGATAAGATCACCCCAATGCTGATGGAGAGGGGCACAGGAGGGTCAAACAAGGATGCTGTGGAGGCAACAGACATCCTTCTTATTAACCGATGATGTAATTGGTTGTTTGGATTCCAGTGTCTGTAAAGTCATAATGGTGCACAATGAAAACCTGTGGCTTTGTGTAACTAAAAGGCAGGCTTGATCCACCTGCTGGCTTGTATACAATTTTTGATAAATTTTTAGGCATTTTGCAGAGGCACCCCTGAAAAAAAGGGTTATTTTAAAGGACAACATCACACACACACGCACAACCACACACACGCTTCAGTGTTGACTCTTATTTTAGTCGAGGAGTGCTGGAATTAGGAGTAATACTTACCTTAATCTTCGCTCCAGTATGGTCACTCCAGCAGGGCAGCCAGTCCCACAAAGTCTCTTTTCTAAGGTGTTCATATCCTTGGTCAAACCTTTGCTTCCTCTGTTGCCCTGTATTGTATGTGAAGACACCCACAAACTGGACACCAGAGATAAGTGAGAGCATTGGAGCTAGTGTTACAGGGATATGGTAAGTAATGCAGTCTTTCCCTCCTGGACCTAATGAGTATTTAATCCATGCAGCCTGGGGGTTGAAGGCACATCAAGGGTAGATTTTGTCTAATTCCTACTGTCAGGATTTACCAACGTAATGATCAATCATACAGCCTCATGCATGAGCTATAATCAATAATCTGTTTTATCCACTAAGATCCCTGACTTTATCTCTAATAGCTAGGAAATTGTCACGTTTATGGCTGCATCTCTTACTGCTAGCAGCCTTAAATGTGTTTCAGAAAGTTATTTTAGTTACTTTGCTGTTTCAATTTGTATTCTTTTCTGCAGAGTGTAGTATGCTATGCTGATCCATGATCTTTGATAATCTGACAAAGTCTTTCAAAGTGTTTTGTCATGCATTATCTGTATTTACATCTTGTCTCTTGAAAGCCTCATGTATCACCTTTCTGTACAGTGATGTAACTATTATTATATTATAACTCTTCTGTGACAACCCACAATAAAAAAAAATTAAGAATGATTAACTTTTGCGCAAACCAATCAATATACGCTAATTGCGATTTTTTTTTTACCAAAAATATGTAGAAGAATACATAACGGCCTAAACTGAGGAAATAATTTTTTTTTATATATATATATATATTTATTATAGCAAAAAGTAAAAAAATATTGCATTTTTTTTCAAAATTGTCGCTCTTTTTTTGTTTATAGTGCAAAAAATAAAAACCGCAGAGGTGATCAAATACCACCAAAAGAAAGCTCTATTTGTGGAAAAAAAAGTATGTTTTTTTTTTGTTTGGGAGCCAAGTTCGCACGACCACGCAATTGTCAGTTAAAGCGACGCAGTGCCGAATCGCAAAAAATGGCCTGGTCATTGGGCAGCCAATTTTTCCAGGGCTGAAGTGGTTAAAAATACTTTTTCCTCCCAGTTTGAGGCATCGGGTTTCTCCTTTATGCAGAGTCCCCCTATGTAGTTGTAAATGATTGGGAAGGAGTAAAGTCAGAATCCAGCCAGTTTAGATGATTAACCAGTTCCTGCCCGGCCTATAACAGATTGATGGCCAAATGGGACGCTCCTCCTTCTGGGTGGACGTCATATGACGTCCTCCCAGGCATGTCACAGCTCGGCAATAGGTGGTAAACAATGTCCCTCGGACACAGCACATCACCGATTATGGTAAAGAGCCAATGGCATTGTCTCTTTATCATGTGATCCATTGTGTCCAATCACAGCTGATCCCATGTGAAAACAAATGTTATTATCTGCATTTCCTTTTCTCAGTGCTGTCAGTGTGTAAGGAAAGGAATACCAATAACCAGCTTTCTTGTGACAGGGGACATTTACACTAATAATCAGGGCACTGATCATCAGTGCCCTGATGATCAGTGAAGCCCCATCAGTGCCAATCAGTGTCCATCAGTGCAGCATATTGGTGCCCATCAGTGCAGAATATCAGTGCATCATATTAGTGCTGCATATCAGTGCCCATCAGTGCCGCCTTATCAGTGCAGCCTCATCAGTGTCTCTTTATCACTATCCATCAGTGCTTCTTGTCAGTGCCCATCAGTACCTATCAGTGTCACCTCATTAATGTAGCCTCATAAATGCAGTCTCATCAGGGCCCATCAGTGCAGTCTCATCAGTGCCCATCAGTGCCCATCAGTGCAGCCTCATCACTGCCCATCAGTGAAGTCTCATCAGTGCCCATCGGTGCAGCCTTAACAGTGCACATCAGTGAAGGAGAAAAATTACTTATTTGCAAAATTTTATAACAGAAACAAAGGAAAAGTATTTTTTATTTGTTTAGCAATAAATTAAAAACCCAGTGGTGATTTAATACCATCAAAAGAAAGCTCTATTTGTCTCAAAAGAATAATAACAATGTCATATGGGTACAGTGTTGCACGACCTCACAATTGTTATTCAAAATGTGACAGCACTGAAAGCTGAAAATTGGCCTGGGAAGGAAGGGGCGAAAATGTGCCCAGAAGGAAGGTGGTAAAGAAGAAACAGCAGTGGCTGGAAGACTACAAATGAGAGGTGAATAGACTGACAGAACTATTTTTGCAAAGAGCGGGATCCTAGAACTCTTTTGGAACACAATGCCAAATAAATTGTAGATCTAAAGAGAGCAGATCTTTTGAAACCTAATGATCTTTCCAAGAAACAATTAAATACTGCACTTGTCGGCAAGGATTTTGCTATTCTCCTGAATTATAATTCTCAGGCCTCGTACACACGACCGAGTTTCTCGTCCAAAACCGGCAAGAAATGTGCCGCGAGAGCTTTTTTGTCTAGAAAAACGTTCGTGTGTATGGTTTTACGACGAGAAAATTGCCGAGAATCTCGACGAGAAAATAGAGAACCTGCTCTCTATTTTCTCGTCAGGATTCCAGATTTCCTCGTCGTGTTTCTCGTCGGGCTGTTTTGTGACGAGAAAATGGTTTGTGTGTATGCTTTTACGACTCTTCCAAAAGCGCGCATGCTCACAAGCAACTATGAGACGGGAGCGCATCTTCTGGTAAAACAAGCCTTCGTAATGGAGAGAGCACATTCGTCACGCTCAAAAATATTGCATCGTTTAAATTTTCTGCATTGAAATCTTCGTTAGAATGTTACATTAATCAAAACGAGTGACCTTCTTTTGCTGCTGATATTCACACAGAGTTATGACTTTTTTTTTAACCTTTTTCATGCTGCTCTTAAGAAGATTTATGTGTATTATATCGTGCAAGTTTTTAGGAATAATTTAAATGGTAATATTTTTAAAAATGATGTTAATTATAATTTCGCAATGTTTTGGTAGTGATCTCCCATTTAATTTTGGACTCTATATTAGTTAAATTTCCAACCATGTTTTTTTGATAATCAGATTTAGTTATTCTTTTGGGGGGTTGTTATCTGTCCCTTTGTTTGTCAGTCAAATGTATCTGCTTACTCCAAAGCTAGATTTTTAATTTTTACAAATACACATAGTCAAGTATGAACGTAAACAAAAATCACATTTATTCATGTTTAAAAATAAAATAAAGAGAAGGCAGCGCTGGAGAACCTGCTGCCATTTGTGCATCCCAGGGACCCCAGAGCACACAGCAACCCTGTGTGGACACTAAAATTGGGAGCTTGAGAAGGCCAACATTTCTGAACACAATCTGATGCTGGCCTCCCAGAGGTCAGGAACAGCAGCAGGTGAGATATATGTCCCAAGTCTGTGGTACTACAACAGGCTGCCTTCTGTCCGACCACAATGAAGCAAGGCCATCACTTTCTCTTCTTCCTGGCAACCTTCCCTGCAATCTTCCCTGAAGCCTTCCCTGCAGCCTTCCTTCTTCGTTTGGCTGGAGGCTGGCCCACTGGAGGGGTACTCCTGTCAGGAGGAGGAGGAGGAGATGTAGCAGAAGGGGGTGGGGCAGAAGAAGAAGGTGGAGGTGTAGCAAAAGGGGGTGGGGCAGAAGAAGAAGGGGAAGGTGTAGCAGAAGGGGGTGGGGCAGAAGAAGAAGGGGGAGGTGTAGCAGAAGGGGGTGGGGCAGAAGAATAAGGGGGAGGTGTAGCAGAAGGGGGTGGGGCAGAAGAAGAAGGGGGAGGTGTAGCAGAAGGGGGTGGGGCAGAAGAAGAAGGGGGAGGTGTAGCAGAAGGGGGTGGGGCAGAAGAAGAAGGGGGAGGTGTAGCAGAAGGGGATGGGGCAGAAGAAGAAGGGGGAGGTGTAGCAGAAGGGGGTGGGGCAGAAGAAGAAGGTGGAGGTGTAGCAGAAGGGGGTGGGGCAGAAGAAGAAGGGGGAGGTGGAGGTTAAGGTTGGGTCAGTTGTGCCACCTCACATATGGCGGTATTGGGGGTAATTTTCTCCATCACCCCCTTGTTGAGAAAGGTGATGAGCAGGGGCTCGCATAGGAGGCGTTGCTCCATGCTCATCACCTTGAACTTAGCCTCCACTAGGCCGGCAATGGCCTCTTCAGGGATGTGGGCTCCTGGAGGGTGGCATGGGCCTCACGAATAAGGGCCATTGCTGCCTCACTCGTGCTCCTGTCCCTCCTGCCTCTTTTGTGAAGCCGGATGGGCGGCACCTGGGATCTGGTGCTTCTCCTTTGCCCTGACACCTCCTGTCTGCCACTGGGCCCTGCCACCTCCTGTCTGCCACTGGGCCCTGCCACCTCCTGGCTGCCACTGGGCCCTGCCACCTCCTGGCTGCCACTGGGCCCTGCCACCTCCTGGCTGCCACTGGGCCCTGCCACCTCCTGCCTGACAGTTTCCAGACCCTCCTCCTGGCTGATTTCATCCTGTGTATGAAAAAGGGACATAGTTTAATATGTTTGTTTAATCTTTGCATCAAACTTTGTAATCCTGATTGAAGCAATTAGAATGTAAATCCATAAATCCTTGCTTTAAATTTACCACTACATCAGATTGACTAATTAGCACCCAATTAAGTGCAGAATAATGTCTACAGATCTTGATTTCACTTGTGCAATCCAAAATAGTTTATGTTTGTCATCTTGACATATTTGTCAAACATTAAGTTTATCCCAATACATTTTCGAAAAATACTATACCTGGCTCCAGATGGCCAAATCAGGATCATCCAGGATGGCTGCCTCCTCTTGCTCCAGAGAAGGCTCAGGTTGGCTGCAGGGAAGTCTGGGGGGAAGAGTGGAGAGTGATGGCCTTGTCTCAATGTGGTCATCCAGGAAGGACATCCTGTTGTAGTACCACAAAATCGGGACATACACATCATCTGCTGCTGCTCCTGACCTCTGAGAAGCCAGCACCTTAGAGCGTTCAGTCCTGTAGGTACCTCTCAAGCTCCCAATTTTAGTGTCCACTTGTTTTGCTGTGGCTGTGGGCACCTTGGTATGCACAAATGGGAGCAGCTTCTCCAGCGCTGCTTTTCTCACCCCTCTTTTTTTGTGGATGGGGTTTTTCGTCTCCCACAGAGCCGGCAGCTCCCTTACCCGGTCAATAAATTCCGCCAGGAAATCCTTGTCGCTTATAAAGACATTCATATTGTATCTGCAAGTTAAATAAATTATATATAACTAATGTGAGGCAAACAATCTAACCTCCTTAACATGCTAGTCACCATATATATCCTCCAACATTCTCAAGACAGTATAGGCCAACAATTTGTACAAGTCACAAAATCACATACCTTCGTTCGCACGTCCGTCACTTGAACTCCTCTCTCCGCACACCGAACGTACTATAGTCACATGTGTGTTTGCTATATACACACCACGCATGCGTCAAAATACGAACCCGTCACTCCGCACACGTCGCCCGCCCCTGATGTTCTAACTAACATCTTTTCCCCGCCCCTTCTCTTTCGGCGCGCAGACAGATATGGCGGAGTTACAGCAGGTGTCTGATAATTCCGCAACTAACGAGGAGGAGACAAGCCCGGAGACCGAGGAAACATCACGATCAAGGAGGAGATTCAAGGCATCGAATATGTCTTTTGCGGAGATGGCGGACATCTTGCTCAAGGCTGATTATGATGCCAAGCATGGGCCGTATAGCAAACCAAATAGAAGGAAGGCCAAAATCCTCACTAAAGTCGTGAAGAGTCTGAAGGCGAATTTCGGGGTGAAACGCTCAAATGAGCAGCTCAGAAAGAGGTGGTCAGACCTCAAACTGAGGGAGCCAGAGCAGTTGAGGAGCATAAAGAGAATGCTCGCTAAAAGTAAGTAAAATGTAGACTTTTCTGATATTAATCTTTTTCTAAACTGACATGTTGCTCTTTATTTTGGTTTCTCATATTGGACTCGCTTCCAAAATGTAATATTTTGAACTTGGTTGGGCACAGTAATCGTTCGTTACGTTACCGACACTTCGTTCGGCCACTATCCGCGGTTTTGGCTTATTTTAGAGCCACAAAAGTAATTATACATCTGCCATTTTTGCTCCAAAATTGTGGCGTATTTTTTCGTCTAGATGATGTGTTTGTAAAGAGAATGAAATGCAAACTTTTATCAGTGTAAAGGAGAGGACACTCAGCAGCTGCTTCCACATCTGTACTTTGGAGCACTATAGTGTGGGCCACCAGACCCGCCTTTTTTGGGTGTCCCACACAGGTGCATCATAGAATTTTTGTGGTGCCTCCATGTCAAATAAATTACATCCAAAGGTGAATACTAAGCATATTCTTGGTCATAAATAATGCATTCTTCTTTAAATTCCGCCCAAACACACACTTGTACCACACTTCCAATCAATTTAGCCTGTTTTTATTTTAACATTGAGATTTACAGTGTGATAAATTGACCTTTTGTTTGCTTCTCATAGGGGAGAGAAGACTGGGAGGAGGACACTCCAGGGAGCACATGCACCCCACAACTTCCAAGCAACCCCAAACTCCCAAAGACCCACAACCGAAACATGTGCAGGAAGTTGAGGTGGAGGAAGGAGAAGTGCAGGAAGGAGAGGTGGATGACGTTGTGGATCTGGTCACCACAACAGGTCAGTATCTGTCACCACAGCTTCAGGTAAGAGATGTAGGCCTGCAGAGTTATAATACCTTTTGTTTTTTGTTTTTAGGGGATATAAATGTTGTGAAGGATAGTACACGGTTCTCTGCTGACAGTGCCCTCCGCCTCATCCAGCAAGTGATGGAATGTAGCACGGAACTGGAGCTTATTAAACAAAGAATCCATGTGATGGAACAAACATTTAAAGACATTCTCGATGTTTTGGGGAGAATTCAATAAGCCATCCAAACACATTTGTTTTTACATGTTTGTTTTTGCAACTATTTGTATTTTTTTGACAATCAAACCAGCCAAAAATTTAATCTGCACACAGTGTGTCAACATGTGCTATCTGCCATCAGGGGATATCCATGTACGTCTTTTGTGGGTGCAACCCCTTCCTCGTATCTAAAGTCGGTGAACTGAGGAAGGGGTTGCACCCCCAAAACACGTCCATTGATCACCCCTGATGGCAGATAGCACATGTTGACAATAGGGATCAGGATTGTAAACTTCATAGATGTCAAAAATCCCAAATGTGTGCATATTCAATTTTTGGCTGGGCAAGGGGTGGCAGGACCCCATATTAGGACGGGCACATAGAGACATATCTTGTGTAAGTGAATGTCTCAGATTGCTCAGAGGTATCCAATGTTGTAATTTTTGAAATGCAACTGTTATTTTTGTATTTTCATAAGCAAAAAATTGCTGGGTTGGAGCCAGGCCAACCCAAAAAACCTGAAAAAACTAAAAATGGTGAGAATGTGCACAGAGTAAAATATTTGACCACAAACAACGTGTAGCTTCTTTTTATAATACCCTCTATTTGGTATTTGGTTATTTTGTAAGGTTACATAGTGAAATGGTTGTTATTTACTTAAGTAAAATACACTTGGCACTACAAATGCACAAAGACAAACTAGGAGACAGGAAAGAACAAATAATTAAAGGTTTAAACAAGCTTTTTATTGGGATCCTTAGACATAGGCTGGCATAGGAATTGCCCCCCTACCCGTGAAATACGCCATGTATTTGTCCCGAACCTCACGGGCATTTTGGGAGGGCAAGCCAGGACGGGCAGATTCCAGGCCCGGCAGGGGATTTGCAGGGGAAAGTCCAGCCTCTGGCAAAACTGAGGCCATATAGGAATTTGATTTCTGTCTCAGAAAGTTGTGTAGCACACAGCAGCATAATACGACATAGTTTATTTTGTAGTCCGCCAAGTGTATTTAAGTCATAAAAAGGCGGAACCGGCTGGCCATTATGCCAAAGGCATTTTCGACAACTCTTCGGCCCCTGGCCAGCCGGTAATTGAACACCCTCTTCTCTGGGGTCAGGGTCCTCTGTGGAAATGGCCTCATAAGATGCCGTCCGAGTCCGAAGGCTTCATCAGCCAAGAAAACAAAGGGGAGTCCTTCAATATTCCCTGCATCCGGTGGCAATGCAAGGTCGTCACTCTGGAGACGGAGGGCAAACTCCGTCTGGATGAAGGATCCCCCATCAGACATCCGGCCATTCTT
Organism: Rana muscosa; assembly: GCA_029206835.1. Classification (NCBI taxonomy): domain Eukaryota; kingdom Metazoa; phylum Chordata; class Amphibia; order Anura; family Ranidae; genus Rana; species Rana muscosa. The sequence goes on along the minus strand of CM055116.1, from coordinate 655,932,649 downwards.
CCCTACATCAACATAGAGGAATTCATACCGTGCTGACACCACCGCCATCAGCACAATGCTATGAAACCCCTTGTAATTGTAGTAGTAGGACCCAGAACGGGGTGGCGGCACGATGCGGACGTGCTTCCCGTCTATAGCACCACCGCAGTTGGGGAAGTCCCACCGCGTGGCAAACTCCGATGCCACAGTCTGCCATTCCTGTGGCGTGGAAGGAAGCTGTGGAGTGAAACAAGATGAAATAAAATTAGAATACCAAAGTCAGACATTACAAGGAAATTTGATTTAAAAAAAAATCAAGGCCAACATCAATCAAATTCTACGTTTATTAAGGTGTTTAAAATAAGTATAAGGGAAGGCTCATTTATCATATTCATCACCCCCTCTGATGGGCCATTACTAAATTATTTTGGGGGGGGGGAAATGTGTTTGGCCACAGGATAGCATTGCAGTGGCGGTGCGTCCAGAGTGGGCGCTGGAGCACTGCCCCCTCTCTCCTGTGCCCATCACTCAGAACAATACATAGGTTCATGCGTTGCATTAACCTATGTATTGTCTATGCCGCCCACTATTCAGGTGGATGGCCTCTTGTTTAGCCACCGACATATGAATAATTGCGGCATTTAGGGGGTTCAAATTGCATAGCAGAAACAGGTAGTAAAATAGTCTTGCACATTACAACCTGCGGGATGTAATTGGCTTCCGAAAAGTAAAATAGGGGACGCAGGGGGGGGGGCATTCCTTGGGGAAACACTGGCAGGCTGCTCTGCCAATCATGTTCACCAAGTCTGTTTAATGGTAACATGATTGGCTGATGCAACATCAAGGGAAGGAGAAGACATCAAGGACAGAAGAAGGATGGCGCTGACCACAAGAAGGTAAGTGCAGGGCTGGGGGGAAAATGGCTGTATTGGAGGGAACAAAATGGCTGCATTGGAGGGAACAAAATGGCTGCATTGGAGGGAACAAAATGGCTGCATTGGAGGGAACAAAATGGCTGCATTGGAGGGAACAAAATGGCTGCATTGGAGGGAACAAAATGGCTGTATTAGAGGGGACAACTGGGGGCGTTTAATAGGCACCTGAGCAAAAAAGGAGGAAGTTTAGTTCATAAATTGGGGTGGGACCCCCAAACATTTGGAGCAACAGGCGCCCCTGCTGGAGAAGTTAGTGAAGGGAAATATTTATGGAGGAGAAAAAAGGGGCAATCTAAAGCTTCCAGCATGCATGGGGACAAAGGGGACATTCTCAGCATATTACAATCATGATAATTAGGGAAGGATGAAAGAAATACAATACATTAGCATACATGTAATACATAAAATGTGATGTTAATGGAGAAAACTTACCCTAATATAGTCCTCCTGCAGGACTTGTATAATGGCAGAACAGGTGTCTGGGTTTATGAGGCCCAGAGGCTGGGGGGAGATGCCTGTGGTGAACTTCAAGTCCTGAAGACTTCTCCCTGTTGCCAGGTAACGTAACGTGGCGATGAGCCTCTGCTCAGCACTGATGGCTTCCTGCATAATGGTGTCCTGCCTGGTAATATAGGGGGACACCAAAGCCAACAGTTCCTGAAAAACGGGGTCAGACATCTGCAGAAAATTCCTGTAGTCCTCAGGATTATTCTCGACGATCTCCCGCAGCAGAGGCATGTGGCAGAATTGGTCCCGCTGGAGCAACCAATTCTTGGTCCATGAACTCCTCCTCACACCATTCATGGACTGGTCATGGTCCAAAACAAGCAGACCAACACCAAGCGCACGCACAGCACGAACTCGACGACGAGAACGTCCAGGCGACATGGCTAATAAGAAACGGTCGTCTTATCAGAACGTACAGAACAGAACGCACTTTAGAACAGCAAGGCCTATGAATAACGAACTGAAAATCAGAAACGAACAGGCAAGAACGCACTGTAAAACAGATACGACCTGCCTAGACGCCCTGAAAGTCAAGATACGAACCCACAAGCACAAACTGAACCGCAGAAAACTATCTGAAAAGTACGAAGACTGAAAAGCGCGAATCGTCTCTTCCCAAACTTTTACTTCACACGCGGTAACACGAGATCAGCAAAAGCAGCCCAAGGGGTGGCGCCAAGAAAAAAGATCTTCCCCTTTATAGTGCCGTCGTACGTGCTGGACGTGAGCGCGGAGAACAACGAGGAAATTGGGAAATGTCAGTGTGTAGGCATAGAAAGCTTGACGAGAAAATCGACAAGCTTACCAAAAATCTCGTCGAAAAAAACGACGTTTTTTTACGACGAGAAACTCGGTCGTGTGTACGAGGCTTCAGACTCGCAAAGTACAACAAATATTAGGGATCTGGCCTATTCTTAAATGGGAAAAACTCTTGGACCCATTTTACCCCCCAAAAAAAAAAAACAGTTTGTATTTAAATTGATTCTTAAAAGATGCCCCATGACCTAATACTAGAAAACAACACAGTGTGGGATCAAATTGTATTCAAAAGGGGGTTTAATAAATGCTTGAAATGTATAACCTACAAATGCAGGTTATGCATATGACATTAACAGGTAAAACAAACAATGTTAATTTATCTGAACAAGTACAAATAATAGCTTTTAGATTCATGACAGAAATAACAAAATGTGGGCTGAAGTTTAGGATAAGGGAGCACGCATATGTGATTAATAGGGATTAGTGTTGAGCGAACCCGAACTGTAAAGTTCAGGTCCGTACCGAACTTTAACTTTTTCCCGAACCCGAACACGAACCTGGACTTTGCGCAAAAGTCCGGGTTCGGCAATCTAATTACGCAGTTAGAAATGCTTCAGGGGCCAGCCAATCACCTTTTGATTAGCTGGTGTGCCCTTAGAAGCCATCATAGCCATGCCTACTAATGGCATGGCTGTGATTGGTCAGTGCAACATGTGACCCAGCTTCTATATAAGCTACAGGCACACAGCACACACATCACTCTGCTTCAGAATAGATAGGGAGAGGATCTTGGCTGCTGCTGTTGCTAATAGGGAGAGATTGTAAAATACATGAGGTAGTCCTGATTCTGCAATCTGAGGGAAAAGATAGAGAGATAGTGTAGTGTAGGGCCAGGTTCCTGTTGGTGCTTTCAGGGAGAGAGATTTATGATATAGGAGTCCAGATGCAGAGATTAAAATCAGTGCTCTGCATAGGTTTACCTGTTTGTGTTGCAGTGCACAGTCTTTTTACACTGCCATGAGCCCAGTGTCAGAGAAAATCTAACTTTTATCTGCAAACTCAGTGCACCAGCACTGCATATATTACGTTGAGAGATACACCGTTTCCATACTGTGGGTGTATTCTGCTCTTTGAAAAAAATCCATTTAGGGGGGGAAAAAAAAGGCACTTTATTGTGCTATTTTCCAAAAGACCCATAGGGCAAAAAAAAAATAAAAAATTTGCATTTTATTTTGCTCGTGCAAAAAAAAAACCCGTTTAGGGCAAAAAAAAATAAAAATAAAAAATTGCACTTTAATGTACGCTTGCAAAAAGAGCCATTCAGGGCCACAAAAAATATTTTGCAGTGTGTTATACATATGTGGAGGTGTGTGAAATAAACAATTTCTATATAGTTTTCTCCTACTGTGCTATACTAAAAAAACATTTTTTTTGAATAGCATTTTCTGCAGTTCTGTAGCTGTGCGATTCAGCGGTTACGTACTGTGGGTGTGTTCTGCTCTTCCAAAAAACGCCATTTAGGGGCACAAAAAATAGTTTGCAGTGTGTTATACATATGTAGAGGTGTGTGAAATAAACAATTTCTATATAGTTTTCTCCTACTGTGCTATACTAAAAAAACATTTTTTTTGAATAGCATTTTCTGCAGTTGTGTAGCTGTGCGATTCACCGGTTACGTACTGTGGGTGTGTTCTGCTCTTCCAAAAACACCCATTTAGGGCAAGATCCTAAATTTGGAAAATATGAGGAGAAGGTCAAAGGGAAGTGGTGGCCCCGGTCGTTGTGCTGCTGGTGGAGCTCCTGTTGCAGGGAGAGGACGTGGTGGATCTGTGCCAGATACACGCACAAGTGAAACACCTTCCTCAGGTGCGAGTAGGCGACCGAGCCTGCGGCGGTATTTTGTCGCGCCTAATGAGGCTGTACGAATGTTTAGGCCAGGACAAGTACAGGCGATAGTAGATTGGGTTGCTGACAGTGCCTCGGGTTCCTTCACATTGTCTCCCACCCACTCTTCTGATGAAAGATCAGAGTTGGCACCTGAAACCCATGTCCATCAGTCTTTCACCTCACCCCCTAGCAAATCAGCCAAGCAGTCTGAGCCCCAAATCATGCAGCAGTCTCTTCTGCTTTTCGATGACTCTGTTAGCAGGGTTTCCCAGGGCCATCCACCTAGCCCTGCCCCAGAAGTGGAAGAGATTGAGTGCACCGATGCCCAACCACTTATGTTTCATGATGAGTACATCGGATGATGACGAAACACAGGTGCCAACTGCTGCTGCTTTCGCAATTGTGCAGACAGACAAGGAGGGCAGGGGTGAAGACTGGGTGGAAGATGATGTGGAGGACGATGAGGTCCTCGACCCCACATGGAATCAACGTTATGCAGGTGACCAGTGTAGTTTGGAGGAAGAGGCGGTGGTCGCACAGAGCACAGAGCCACCAGCACAGCAGAAGAGGGAGCAGGGTGCAAAAGCGGAGCGTCCATCCCCTAGACAGTATGTCTGCTACTGCCCAACGCAGCAAGGGACCGAGCACACCAAAGCCAGGTCCAAGGAGTTCCCTAGCATGGCAGTTCTTCACACAATGTGCTGATGACAAGACACGAGTGGTTTGCACGCTGTGCAATCAGAGCCTGAAGCGAGGCATAAACGTTCTCAACCTGAGCACAACCTGCATGACCAGGCATCTAAGTGCAAAGCACGAGCTGCAGTGGAGTAGACACCTCAAAAACCTCAAAAACCAAGAAAGGTCTCTGACTCCTCCTGCTTCCTCTTCTGCTGCAGTCTCGGCCTCTTCATCCACCTCTGTAGTGACAGTGGCACCTGCCACCCCGCAAACAGAGGATCTGCCAGCAACACTACCACCTGGGTCACCAACCATCTCCACAATGTCCCATGGAAGCGTTCAGCTCTCTATCTCCCAAACATTGGAGCGGAAGAGGAAGTACCCCCCTAGCCACCCGCGATCCCTGGCCCTGAATGCCAGCATTTCAAAACTCCTGGCCTTTGAAATGCTGTCATTCCGTCTGGTGGAGACGCAGAGTTTTAAAAGCCTGATGGCATTGGCTGTCCCACAGTACGTCGTGCCCAGCCGCCACTACTTTTCCAGGCGAGCCATCCCTTCCCTGCACAACCAAGTGGGGGACAAAATCAGGTGTGCACTGCGCAACGCCATCTGTGGCAAGGTCCACCTAACTACGGATGCGTGGACCAGTAAGCACGGTCAGGGACGTTATATCTCCCTAACAGCACACTGGGTAAATGCAGTGGCGGCTGGGCCTGAGGCAGATAGCAGTTTGGCGCATGTCCTTCCACCACCGAGGATTGCAGGGCGCTTCAGTTTGCCTCCTGTTGCTAACTCCTCCTACTCCGCTTCCTCATCCTCTACCGCCTCCTCATCCGGTCAGCGTAACACCTTCACCACCAACTTCAGCACAGTCAGGGGTAAACGACAGCAGGCAGTTTTAAAACTTTCCTGTTTGGGGGAAAAACCCCACACCGCGCAGGAGTTGTGGAGGGACATGGAACAACAGACCAATGAGTGGTTGCTGTCAGTGAGCCTCAAGCCCGGCCTGGTGGTGTGCGATAATGGGCGAAATCTCGTAGCAGCTCTGGGCCTAGCCGGTTTGACGCACATCCCTTGCCTGGCGCATGTGCTGAACTTGGTGGTCCAGAGGTTCCTTAAAAATTACCCCAATATGCCAGAGCTGCTGCAGAAAGTGCGGGCTGTGTGTGCGCACTTTCGGCGTTCTCACCCTGCTGCTGCTCGCCTGTCAGCGCTGCAGCGTAACTTCGGCCTTCCCGCTCACCGCCTCATATGTGACGTGCCCACAAGGTGGAACTCCACCTTGCACATGCTGGCCAGACTGTGCGAGCAGCAGCAGGCGATAGTGGAGTTTCAGCTGCAGCAATCACGCGTGAGTCGCTCTGCGGAACAGCACCACTTCACCACCAATAACTGGGCCTCCATGCTAGACCTGTGTGCCTTGTTGCGCTGTTTCGAGTACTCCACCAACATGTCCAGTTCCAATGACGCCGTTCTCAGAGTTACTATCCCAGTTCTATGCCTCCTTGAAAAAACGCTTCGGGCGATGATGGAAGAGGATGTGGCACAGGAGGATGAGGAGGAGGAGGAGGAAGCGGGATCATTTCAAAGGCTTTCAGGGCAGTCTTTCACAAGTGGCTACGAGGGTGGGTTCCTGCACCAACAAACGGCAGGTACACAATTGTCCGGCAGAAAGGGCACAGTTCTGGAGGATGACGAGGTGGAGGAGGAGATGGAGGAGGAGGGGGAAGAGGAAGAGGAGGAGGAGGAGCCATTTTCACAGCAGGGTGGCACCCAGACCAGCTCGTGGCCATCACTGGTGCGTGGCGGGGGGGATACAGAGGACACAGACGATACACCTCCCACAGAGGACAGCTTTTCTTTGCCTCTGGGCAGCCTGGCACACATGAGCGATTACATGCTGCAGTGTTTCCGCAATGATTGCCGAGTTGCCCACATTTTAACTGGTGCTGATTACTGGGTGGCCACCCTGCTGGATCCCCGGTACAAGGACAATGTACCGTCCTTAATTCCCTCACTGGAGCGGGATCGTTAGATGCGCGAGTACAAGAGCACGCTGGTAGACGCGCTGCTGGTGGCATTCCCACCTGACAGCGGGCGTACGGTGGAAGCACAAGGCGAAGGCAGAGGAGGAGGAAGAGGTCGCCAACGCAGCCGGGGCACCGTCAGCACCTCAGAAGGCAGGGTTAGCATGGCTGAAATGTGGAAAAGCTTTGTCAGCACGCCACAACAACCAGCACCACCAGCTGAGATGGAACGTCTTAGCAGGAGGCAGCATTTCACCAACATGGTTGAGCAGTATGTGTCCACAGGCAGTGGTGTATCCAAGGTATGGCAGGCATGGCAAGAGCCATGGGCGCCGTGGGGGGGGGGGGGGCAAAAAAAAAAGATTCCCAACACGAAAAAAAAATCCCATCCGTTCTCCTGTGGCCGCATCCTGCACTATAGTCCCCGTGCCGGCGGCGGCACGGCAATTCACTTATTAGTAATTGTTCCTGGCTGGCTGGCATGTAGGACAGTGACAGGCGTGGGCCGCAGGCGCCCCCATGCTTGTCTATGAGTGGTATCGCCCACTGCCCAGACCTTCATTCTGCTAACTTTCAGAGGCTCCGCCTACCCTCCAGTCCTCTGCGCATCGCAGCTTCTTCTCCCCGAGCGGCGAGCGCGAGCGGGTCGGTGACGTCATCGTCGTCACATGTGAGGTCACTGAGGAGAAGAACTGGCTAGTCGTCTGAGTCTGACAGATAGGAGACTTGGTCTCTGGAACCCCCAGCCAGGCAGGCAGCACTGCAGCAGGTAAGCACGGTACTATATTCTATATAGTCACACGTGTACTTATGTCATCATGTGTACTGTACAATATGATGATGTGACAGTGTGCTAACTGTCTGCCAAATATAGTGCTCAATATGGAATAAAAAAATTATAATTATGCATGGCCATATATATCATAAATAAAGTGATCAGTGCAAGTAGTACCTGCTGTTGCACAAATCACTTTATTTATGATATCTATGGCTATGCATAATTACATTTATTTAATCCATATTGAGCACTATATTTGATTGGCTGCTTGCTTGCTTCTGTTTGGGTCTGTGCCTGGCACATGACTTGGGCTACTTTCAAACTGGGGCGGTAAAGCGCCGATATTTTAGCCGCGTTTTACTGTAGTTTTTTGCGGCGCTAGCAGGGTGCCTCAAAGATGCGGCTGGCAGGACTTTTTTGAGCGTCCTGCCAGCGCACCACTAGCAGCCCAAAAATGGTTAAAACCGCCTGCAAAGCGCCACTGCAGCAGTGCTTTGCTGGCGGTTCGGTTGCGCTGCCCTTTGATTTCAATGGGCAGGGGCGCTTTAGAAGCAGTGTGTACACCGCTCCTACAGTGCCTCAAAGATGCAGCTAGCAGGACTTTTTTGAGCGTCCTGCCAGGGCACAGCTCCAGTGTGAAAGCCCTCTGGCTTTCACATTGGAGTGAGAAAAGAGGCTTTCAGGTCGCTTTGCAGGCGCTATTTTGTAGCGCTGTAGCACCTGCAAAGCGCCTCAGTGTGAAAGTAGCCTAAGACCCCTTTCACACTGAGGCGCCCTGAAAAAAAGCAGCATCTTTGAGGCGCTGTAGGAGTGGCTCCTAAAGCGCCCCTGCCCATTGAAATCAAAGCAGCGCTTTGCAGGCGGTTTTTATTTTTTACCCTTTCTCGGCCGCTAGCCGGGGTTAAAAGCGCCCCGCTAGCGTCTGAATAGCGCAGCAAAAACGACGGTTTAGCGGCGCTTTACCGTCGACGTCCCCACTCCCCCAGTGTGAAAGAGACCTTAAAGTCATCATCATGTGCGATTATGCGTGTGTGCTAAGCAAACAGGGCCGCTGGTGATCCTACTCCCTCTGTACAGTGTCAGAGGCACTGGAGTAGCAGTGGCGAAGGACTGTATCCATTATGAGGAAACATCCCCTGCACCGCTGCGTGTCCCTAATCATCACCGTGTCACTGCCAGTAAGTGTGACCTGTCTGTGTACCACAGCGCGCAGTCACTGTCTCTGATGTTCCTTTCCACTCTGCCTTTCTGCCCAGTGCTGTGCCCGTCCACCGCATGATCCGCTCCATGGAGGCCGCTCTCTCTCCCTCCAGCTAAGTGCCCATACACTGCACAATTCCTCTGCATTTATAGGTGCTGATATTACTGCATTTATGGATTCTGGTAAGGCTGTATTTATTAGACTTGTGCACAACGGAAAAATTCGTTCCGTTTCGGTTCGTTTCTTTCCGGTCCTGTTGATTCGTAATCATTCGTAATTTTGCTAGACGGGATTTTTCGTGTTCGGACTCATTCGTATTTTTGCAAGCGACATTTTTCGTTGAATTTTTTTTTTTTACATTTATTAAAAGTTTATTGAAGACAAGATAGAGATGGGTAAGCAAAAAGAAAAAAAAAAAAAAAAAAAAAAAAAAAACGGAACAGAACATTCGCAGATGCAACTGCACAATAGGTACACTTATCCACAAATTAGGCAAGTCAGAATGCAACAGAGTAACTGAGACCACAATATTCTAACTCAAGGTGACCAGAGGACGTGAGCATCGGATATATTGGAGAGAAAAACAAGATAAAAAGAGAGACATGGTCACAAGTTCAGCTGGATCAACAAGGATGACCGTCGAAATGAGTTAACAATAGGACTTATGATGAATCTAGGATGTGATCTTCGAATATCAATTATGAGGGGCAATCGCGTACACAGCATATAAGAAGAAAGGGAAAGAAAAAACTAAAATGGAAAACAAAGACAGAACAGAGAGTAAAGAGCTAAAAGGTGGGGAGGGGGGAGGGGGGGGGATATGGCCAGAGCCCTGGCCCGAGAAAAGGTAGAGAGAAAGGAAGACCCCTGGCCTCAGAGATACCGCCGCAAACCAGTGGGGGGATGTAGGAGCGGGAGACACCCATGCATCACCTACTCTGCCCCCTCGCCGGGAACCCCGGGAGATGAGGCAGACATAATATCTGAGTACGCAGTCGAGTACCTGAATATCAACCATGGTTGCCAGATAGTGCAAAATTTATCCACCACGTCGGTGGCTTGGGTCAAGGTCTCCTCCATCTCGCAAACCACCGAGACCCTTTTCAGCCACTCAGCAGTGGAAGGAACCCTCTGTGATCTCCAGTAGAGCGGGATCAAAGACTTGGCCGCATTTAGCAAATGTCTCGTTAAGGAGTTTTTGTACCTCCCCAAAGAGACATTCGTGATGTGGAGCAGGCAGGAGGCCGCATTCAACACGATCTTGGTTTCGGTGATCTGCGAGACCAGAAGTCTGACCCTCTCCCAGAACGGAGCAATTCGTGGGCATTGCCACCAAATGTGGAGCAGCGTACCCACGTCTTGATGGCATCTCCAGCAGGTGGCTGGTATCTGTGGGTTCCATCTATGTATCTTGGCTGGGGTATTGTACCAGTGTGTCAACAGTTTAAATGCTGTTTCCTGCGTCTTAGTACTTATAGAGCACTTATGGGTCATAATGCATGCATACCTCCATTGTTTAGGGGAAATCCCCATCTGAAGCTCCTCCGCCCATCTCGCTCTGAGTTTATCAACGGACCTGTATTTCAAATTTTGAAGCCACGAGTAATTCAATGACGTAGTTCTCACACTTGTGTCACCCAGCTGACAAATCGACTCAAAGGTCTCTAAAGGTCTATGTAATTTGCTCCTGACAGACTTATTCCCCAGGTAGCTACGTAGTTGGAGATACTCCCAAAGGGTCATGTGTGGGAGTTGTGTATCAGTTTTAAGTACCGTCCAGTCTTTCACAGTTCCCCCCGTAATGCAGTCGCCTACCAGCAAAGGTTGAGGACGAGTCTTGGATTGGAAATGCGGGTTGTTTAGACCTGGGACGAAGTCGGGGTTATCTTTCAGTGGCGTCAGGGGACTAGGTTGTGAGGAAAAGGAAAGGTGTTTGGTCAGATTGTAGAAAAGTCTTAACGTGCTACCAGTAAGGGGGTGATGTTTGACACTGCTCGGTAAACTATTCCAAGGGATCCATGGGGCAAATTTAAGGGGAACGGGGGATAATGCTTCCTCTAGAGAGACCCAATCTTTAGCTGCCCCATGACAATGCCAATCTACGACTCTAGTCAAGTGAGTGGCCTGGTAGTAGGACCTAAAGTCTGGTATTCCCATTCCACCCTGAACTTTAGGCTTCATCAGGTATGCGAACCCAATCCTGGGCTTTTGCGAATTCCATAGAAATCTTAGGATAACGCTCCTGAGTGTAGTGAAAAAGGAAGCAGGTATCTGAAGTGGGATGGCATGCAAGAGGTAGAGCAGTCTGGGGAGGATAGTCATCTTGATTATGGCCGCACGACCAAACCAAGAGAAGTAACCCGACTGCCATCTAAGTAAGTCTTCTCTGATTTTCTTAAGGAACTCCGGGAAATTACAACCAAACATGTCTCCTAATCTAGGCATGAGCCAAATTCCCAGATATTTCAGGGCCTTCGGTTCCCATCTGAAGGGGGAGGCAGCCACTACCCGTTTCAGCAATCGCTCAGGAAGTGAGACATTCAGGGCTTCCGACTTAGAGTAGTTTATCTTAAGATTTGAAACGTAGCTATAATTGGCAAACTCCTGCATCAAATTTGGCAAGGAGATTATAGGGTTAGATAAAAAGAAAAGCAAATCATCCGCATAGGCGGCCACTTTGTATTCTTTAGTCGACACTCTGAAGCCCTGGATGTCTGTATTAGCTCTAACCATTCTAAGAAAGGGCTCAAGGGATAAAATGAACAATAGAGGGGACAGTGGACATCCCTGTCTTGTGCCATTAGTTATCAGAACTTTATCTGAAAAGGTACCATTGATTTTTAATCGAGCCGTAGGGGACTGATATAGAGCAGAGATCCTGGCTAGCATATGTGGCCCCAGTCCTATCTTCGTGCAAGTGGCTAGCATAAAGTCCCAGGCCACGCGGTCGAAGGCCTTCTCCGCATCCGTGGACAGGAGAAGGCCCTCTATCTTCCCAGCGTAAGCCGCATTAGACAACAGCATTGCCTTGATCACGTTGTCTTTAGCCTCTCGGCCAGGCATGAAACCCACCTGATCTGGATCGATAAGATTCGACAACATGGGACTTAATCTGGAGGCCAGAATCTTTGCGTACAATTTGACGTCTAGGTTTAGTAATGAAATCGGGCGGTAGCTGGAGCACTCCGCTGGGTCTTTACCCGGTTTGTGGATCACTGTGATATAAGCCGAAAGAAAGTCTGGGGTAACCCGTCTGGGAGCGGATAATGAGTTCAACGCAGCTGTAAGTGGTGTTACTATAAGCTGAGAAAAAGTCTTATAATAGATAGAGGTGTAGCCATCAGGGCCAGGACTTTTACCCGGTTTCAGCTGCTTAATGGCGAGTTCAACCTCTGAAGACGAGAGTGGCTCCTCCAAAAGTGCAATGTCCGAGTCAGAAAGAGCAGGCATTCCACTTTTAGTTAAATATTCCTCCACCATCTGAGCCCTATCACCCCCCGGAGACCCTCCTTTGTGTTGAGGTGGTAGGTTATACAACTTTGTGTAAAAATCATGAAAATGTTGTGCTATCTCTTCCGTGGCCACATCCAGCTTACCATCATGTCTCCTGATACCCGAAATTAGGTTTCTAGCATTCTGTTCTCTCAGTGCCCTCGCGAGGAGCTTACCAGGTTTGTTCCCAGACTCATAATAGATTTTCTTTTTGAAAAATAAAAGACGCCTTGATCTAGTATCAAAGAGCTGTTGGAGGTCTTTCCTGAGATCTAGAAGCTCAGTCGCCGTGTTCGTGCTAAGAGACTGTTTATGGAGGTTTTCTAGTTGTTTGATTTTACTCGTTATGGTGACTATTTGTCCCTCCCTATCTCTTTTCCGGATTGCTCCCATTCTGATAAGTTCCCCCCTCAGGGTACATTTGTGAGCCTCCCAGACCACTAGTGGATCTATACCTGGGGTGGAGTTCCGCAAGAAGAAGTCCTTGATTGAGGAGGTCAAGGTCACTAGTAAGTCAGGGTCTGTTAGTAAGGACGCATTCAGACGCCACGACTGGGAGCGTGAGGGGGGGGTAAGTCCATTCAAGGTTAATGAGATTGGCGCATGGTCAGAGAAAGACTTGAAGCCTATATGTGTCTCTGAGACTCGGGTTAAATCCCGTTGGGATATGAAGAGGTAGTCAATGCGGGAGTGTCTGTTGTGTGGAGGTGAGAAGAACGTGAAGTCTTTATCTTCAGGATGATCAAACCGCCACGTGTCAATAAGTTGTAAGCTTTGGAGTAGGGTCTTGATCCTCTTAAGGATCCTGTAAGTAATGCATGTTTTCCCATTAGAGGTGTCAACGGACGGATTGAGAGGGACATTAAAGTCGCCCCCCAGAATCAAGCAACCCGAAGTAAATCCCAGGAGCTCTCGCACTATATGATGACAGAAGGTCACATGGGACCTATTCGGGAAATAAACATTGGCCAGTGTCAGAGGCGTGTTGTTGTATAGGCCCTTCAAAAAAACAAATCTACCCTTGGGATCTATTAGCTTCTCCTGCAGGGTAAAAGGGGCGTTTTTGCTTATCAGGGTGGTAACACCCTTTGTCTTGGAGTCGTCATTGGTGGCATGATATGCTTCTGTAAAAAAGGCGTTTGTCAGACTGGGGACATGATGCGTTCTAAAGTGGGTTTCCTGCAAAAACACAAAGTGTGGTCTACATTTCGTGAGCTCCCGTAATAGCGTGGAGCGTCTCTCGGGAATATTCATACCTTTAACATTGTGTGAAATCACGAGCGGACCTCGGCCGAGGTCGGAGTAGGCCATGTTGAAGGATCAGAGCGAGATGAGCCGGAGTACGCCTACAAGACAAAACTGTCACAGTATAGTCAACAGCAGTACCCCAGAGTAAACCAAAGGCCAAATATATTCTAAAAGAAAAAAAAAAAAAAAAAAGGGGTTTAGGAAGAAGAGGAAAAAGGGAGATAAGAGAAATGGGAGATGACAGAGAGAATCAGAGAATTCCCCGATCAGGCAGAACACACTGTCCTGAATAAGGAGTAAATTAGCGCGTCCAGGTCTGAACTGGCAGCCCCGGACACACTTGGTGGGGGAAGCGGGAGGCGCCCAACCACAAGGGCCTGGACCGGACTGGGCAACAACCGTCGACCACCCCAATCCAGAAAAAGAAAAAATGTAACCGTAACACACAGCAAGGTATAGAAAAACAAATAAATGCAGTGCAACATGACACACACACACAGCCTGCATGGAAAACAATAAACTGAAATATGCTGGTCCGAACCTGAGCTCAGAACACAGCATATCCACTCAACCCAGAAAGAGAGTGCACAACTGAATCAGTGGGCAGTAAACATTTCAGGAGAGTTGATCAGTGGCAGCCCAGGGTCGCCCCCTCTTCATCTAAACATAGAGAGAAGTAGGCCCCCACCCGACCCCAATCCCCCCAGTAACCCCAGGTAGTATCACTGAAGCTTAATATCGAAAAAGAGTTCAACGTCAGTTGCATCCGGGTGTGAGAATCGACAAATAAAAGCCCACATTATAGTCGGCAACCTGGGGAAGGATGAGGGGACAGCTCCAGAGACAATGTCCCGGAAGGGGGGTGGGGAGGCGGAAAAAAGGGGGGGATAGGAATGAGGGGGGGAATGAGGGGAGGGGGGGAGGTGGGGGGAGGGGCAAGGAGGGGAGGGAAATGGTGGGGGGGGGGAAGAGGAGGAAAGGGAGGATGGGTAGGAGGGGAGAGGGAGGGAGGGTAGGAGGGGAGAGGGGGGGAAGGGGGGAGGAGGAGGGGGGAGATGGGGGAGGGGGGTACGAGACCCCCTGGTACCACTACAAGTCACATGAAGTTGTCTGCTCCCAAGTTAGCTGAGTCTAGTCAATCCAACATTCAAGCCCGGGCGAGAGCATAACTGGAATCTGTCTCAGAAATGGGTGAACTAGGAAAAATGAACATCAAACGGAGCATAGAGGGATTCGAAGGTCCTGATTTATGCTTCCACTTGTTCTCTGCGAACATCCCTTGACGATCTAGGTGTTCCAGCCAAGGAGCCCCCGGGGCGATACGGCTTCTGCTTCTTAAAGAGCCTCTTGTCTGGAGTAGAGTGAGGAGATCTTGAGGGTGATCTGTCACGGGGTGGATCCTGGAATTCTGCATACCAATCGGGCAAGGAGATTGGATCCAATCCCAAAGCTGCACAGAAGACAGGTAACTCATCAGGTTCTCGCAAAACGTGCTGGATTCCATTGAAATAGACTGTTAAGGCGAATGGGAACTTCCAGGTGTATTTCAAATCGCACTCCCGTAATTTCACCAGCAGAGGGCGCAAAGCTCTTCTGTTTCGCAGGGTGATCTGCGAGAGATCCTGAAACAATAAGATGTGGGCCCCATTAAACACAATCTGTTCAGATCTCCTGGCCTTGCGCATAATCTCCTCCTTCAGAGTGAAACTCTGAAGGCAGCAAACAATGTCACGGGGCGGCGCAGAGTCCGGGCCCTTAGGTCTAAGTGCTCTGTGAGCTCTTATGAATTCAATCTCTGTTTCTTCCTGCCGTTCAAGCACGCTATTGAATACTCTCTGTAGAGCAGGGACAATTTGGGGGGGTTCCACCGACTCTGGGATCCCTCTCACACGGACATTATTTCTCCTCCCCCTATTATCCAAGTCCTCCAAATGTCTGTTTATTTCAATAAAGTGGTGATTGTGGGATATAGTAATCTTCTCTAGCCGGCGAATCGCCTTGTCCCTGTGCTTCCCTGCAGACTCTGCTGCCGCCATTTTCTCATTCAGGGACAACAGGTTTGATTTCAGGTCCGTAATGGCGGCGGAGAACGTGGACTTAATGTCAGCCGCGATCACGGACATTGCTGCGAGCGTGACGGGCTGATCGGGGAGTGCTGAGCCCCTACCTGTGTCTTCAGGAGCAGACTGGGAATCCTCGCTGTACTCCTCCTCGAGTTGGTCCGGCGCCATTTTAGGTATCCCCACGTTGTGGCTGCGGGTCCCTGTTTGAGCTTTAAACAGGTCCGGGATGTTCCTCGAGGTGGATCCTCGCCTCGAGCGTGAGTTCGGGGTGTTGTATAGCCGCTTGCCCGGCATCTGAGGTCGTTGGGTCGGGCGGAATAGCAAATGCAGGCTGCGTGTGTGCCGGAGCTCTCCTACTGTGCGACCATGTTCGTTGCGCGCCAAGCCACGCCCCCTCGTTGAATTTTTTGTTGCTTTATAATTCGTACTTTCGGT